>JAIFGZ020000594.1:1200000-1800000 GCA_019925245.2 Oryza australiensis | reverse complement strand
CCAAGGCATTTTCAGCAAAACACAAATCTTTACTAACCATGGCATGGTCTCATCATATATATAAAGGTATATACTAATCCATTACTCACGTCGGGGAGTAAGGCAAATACAAAACATGAAACAACATTATTTCTAACACAATACATTTCATTTCCAATATCATTTAGGGAAAAAACACAAAATCATAAAATTATACCCATAGCATTTCATGATGTCGCTCTTGACCGTGAGCACGGCTAATCGATTAGTTTTATTAACTCTGCAGAGTTTGTACAACTTTACCCACATGATATGAACACTCTAGTTTGTTTCAAGTTTGCAAGACTCTATCGCACTCTTCACGTTGAGTGCGACCTAGAGGTCATAACATAGTCTTTACACCACTTAGTCCCTAGCGTTGCACCAGCACGATACGTGTTTCCTCCATCCTAGGTCATATTGGAATAAGACCTAAAACCATTAAGTGGCAGGCCCACGCCTTAAACTTAACACCGTGGTGGCAGACACGACAGGAACCCACCCACGTGGCACAATATCGTTGTATTGGATAGACTGAGTCGCCTAAACTACCACGACAGGGTAAATAGGAAGTTCCTTTGGGTTATCCGAACCCATACACTTTGGCCTACCATAATGCAAGGCTAGGAGCTAAGAAGATTACTCGGCTAAGGCTATCCCATACTAGCACATGTGGATGTACGGTATACACGATGAATGACATATAGTTCAGTCCTTAATCGACTCAGGCAGACACTCCCCCTATCGGTATAAGAATACATCAATCGCATACAACTTGCCGCCTAAGTCTAAATTCACATTTTATTTAAATTTTATTTCACAAATATTCAGAGGTTCACCTCTGGTTTAAAATGTCCAAAAATAATTTCCAGTTAGAACAATATTTAATCCGTAACCATGTCTTAGTTTACTACTTGAGGAAGGCTAAACATTTGCAATTTATAAGACATAACATAGTCATATGAGCACATCTGAAGTACTCTTATTAATCCTAAGGTTCAAAACAGCAAGGAATTGATTTTCAAAAGGGGTCCATGCATTTTTAGGACATAGCTATAGATCATAGGTCCAAATTATCGATATGGTAAAATACACATGCAACTTTACAAACAAATTATTTAGCCCAAAAACATGGGATTCAAAGTTTTCAAAGGAGGGGCATGAACTTGAATTGGACTTGAGTAATGTCAGCACCTAATCAACTCCATCACCATCGACGCAATCATCTAAACAAAATATACGGTATACAATTCAAATACCGAAAACATGAAAAAATCCAGGATGCTCTAAAATGCATGATTTTTGTACATTGAGTAGGTACTGATCTACAATGAATGTAGGTGAAAGAATTTTTAATTTATCTTATTCTGTTTAGGAGTTACATATTTTAGAAGTTTTTGTTGTGTCGTAGCAGCACAAGGATAGGCGCTGTTTGGACAGTGCTACTAAACTTAGATTTTTGTTAGTTTGACTTAACGGGGGTGTGGTGAAGTGTTTTCTAAGACTAACACAATTGGTTTCATAAATGTTAGAGTTATTATGAATTTCTTAGGTATTTTACAAATTTACGACGGGTCTTAGGCCTATGGTTATGTATATATAATATATATATATATATATGGCTATAGGGTTTTTGAGTCCAGAGCTCATTTTATTTGCTAAGGATGTATAAAAATAAATTATTTAGTTAGTCAAACCTAGTCCAAGATTTTTAGAGATTAAACTTTCTTTACTACTTACTTTTAAACTAGAGGGTATTCTATGTTAGTCCCTTAACATTTTAACCTACGGATTGTTATATGTGCTATGTGTTCATGCCTTGGTAATTTGGTGTTGATGAGAAATCTCTCTCACACGCTGGCCTGGGAGATCTGCTTGACTCCAGTGCAGGTCGTTCTCGGCTGCCTACGATGTGCAGGGCGTGCCAGTTGATTTGATCTGTTAATCAACAAGAAAAACAAAGGAATATACGTTAAGTGTTAGGTTAGATCCCCACGGGATCGGCTGAGGGAATCCACGAACATATATATGCTATTCTAAACTATATTTAAACCAAACGACTGGAATGGATCGGCTATACCGAGACAACATCAGCCGCTTAACCCAAATACGGTAAAGAATAATAAATATATGGATTGATAACCTAGCCGATACTGGAAAGCTAACAAGGAATCGGATAGTACTCCGATGAATCTTATAGAAAGATATCACTCCTGAATCAAACGCGTAGCCTAGAAATCGGCCATCGGCTGTCGATGACAGGCCGATTTCGGCTGGCAGCATCCGACAGGAATGCGATCTTAACATAAGAGGCAGTCCTAATACAAATCTAATAATAAATATATTAAAAGAAACATATCAGGGCAGATAAGGCCGGCTAAAACCCCGACACTGTCTCTAAATAATATAAATCGAACCGAACAGATCATCGGCAGCTCTAAGAACGACTTAATAGTTCAAACATGATGCAGCATTAAGTATAAAAAGAACAACCTAATCTGTTGTAGCCGATTTATATCACTCGAGATGGTGGATACCACATATAAATCAGCCAACCTTTAGATCTAGCCCTATTGGCTGCAAGTGCTTGCCAGAACTGGCCAATGGCAAGATAGATCTAAACATTGATCTAATTTATATGCGCTATAAGATAAATAGCGTAGTATAAACTCCTGATTCTAATGTGTCATTACGATGGAAGCACTAGAAACAGTAGATCATACCACTAATGACAAGCATTTACCTTGATCTGGGGATCGAAACGATGCAGCCCGTAGCCAAACAAAGTGCTCGTCTGAAAAGAAGAGGTTGGCGATGCGCCGAAGGTTTGATTGATTATGAATGTGTGTTCTCATTACAGGGGGTCTCGGGTCCTATTTATACCTAAGATACAATTATCTGTACAAACTCTGGACTTTATCTAAACTACCATTTAAAACACAACATTATCCCTAACAGGGCCCATGCCATGTTACAACTAACAGCTTAAACAAACCCTTAAATTACAGATACAATTGCCATTACAGGACTCTATCCATAAGTGGCAATATCATTTAACGTGCAATTAGCAACCGAATCTTCTATTTATCCTCAAACTTCTGCATTAGAAACGGTTTCATCTCTTTCGGACCTAGAATCGGCTATCGGCTGCCCCTGTCCGATTCATCCTTAGCCGATTAACCTTCGCAGCCGATCATTCCTTAGCCGATGCGACCCCTGTCTCCAGCCGATCTGACTCTGCTTTGTCTTTGCAGACTTAGGAACTCAATTACCAAATTTCAGTGTTAACACATGCCCCCCAAATCCGTGATACGGAGTGTTGCGGCTTTGCTTTCCTATTCAAACTCCCGCTTCTTTCTTGACCTAGACCGCTTCGGCTTCTCCCCAAGCACTTTTAAATACTCACTTCCCTCGGCCGAGCCACCTACGCCTTCAAAGCGCACTCAGCCTCCTTCACAAACAAGCCTCTTGCCTTCTCTCTCTTCTCCGACGATCTCACCGGCGCTCGCCAAACCTCGTCGCGCTCTTCAGACCTTCATCCCCCGAGCACTGCAATGGCTTCCACCATCGCTGCATCGAGCACCTCCGTTTCGCCGGCCACCGCCGCCATGCCAGCCGCTGCGCCGTCCGTCGCCGCCGTTTCGGCCGCCGCCACAACCGAGTTCCCTGAGGTACTCCTTTTCGATCTATGACTCTCTTTTTCTTTTGAATATGCTTCCTTGAACACATTGTATCAACATTATGTTCGGCTTTTTTTCAAGTAGCATTCCACTTCGTATTCTTATCAGTTAGTACTTTTTCCTTCCCCGAACCGTAATATGCAACCGTTCTTGATTAGCGCCTCTCTTCTCTTTTCTTAACTGTAGTACCTGTCACATCAAGTATTTATCCCCAACTTGACACAAGAGGAAAGGTACTTTCTCGGCCCTATCGGCAACACGGATCCAACTGATATAATCATAGCCGAAACCAACCGGATCCCTTTCAATACTGCCAAGCCATCCCTCGCCCACTGGAATAGGACGTTCAAATCCTGGCCGACCACCGATGCATCCTGGGTCGAATGGTACAAGAGGGTGCGATCGGCCAAGTACACTCATTGGGAGGAAACCGGGATCGCTCAGTGCCTGGAACTGTCTATTGCCGGCATGGAAAAAGATGAACCGCTTCTGTCGACTGCAACATACTTCTGGAATGACAGCTTCAATGCCTTCCTCTTCCGCCAAGGGCCGATGACTGTCACGTTGGCCGACGTGTACATGACAACCGGACTGGACATCGAGTCATCGGTCCACCCCATCACCTTGAGCCCAAAAGGGCAACATCAGTTCAAAACCAAGGCCATCGGCGGGTGGAGCGGATTTATCACCTAGAACATGCGAGACGGAATAGTCGGCCACAGGGAGCACACTGCGTTCCTAATGATATGGCTTGAAAAGTTCATGTTCTGTGGATCGAGGTGCGGGCCGACCGCCAATTGGTAGATTGTGGCCGAAGTTCTGGCCAATGGGAGCAAACTTGCGCTGGGGAAGTACCTCCTCGGCTACTTGTATCAGATGTTGCACCAGGCCGCCGTGAAGATAGCCGCCGACGATCCAATCACCACCGGCGGGCCCTGGTGGTTTGTTCAGATCTGGCTGGCACTGGCGACCCAAAAGATAGCTGGTCGGCCCCCTCTGATAGGGGCTGAATATCCAAGGCTGGAGCCGATTGAAGATGACGACGGCAACCAAATCACCACCACTAGGTGCATGAGCTATGGAGAGGCAGCGGCCGCCCACGTAGGCTCAAAACAATCGGCTGAACTGCTGGCCGAGTGGTTCATAGCCCTCTACAATGGGCTGTCCCACGAAAACCGCACCTGGTACTTTTACGGGACCGGGGCTATTCGAGTTGCCGCCGATTTCAATTGGGAAGACGTCAACTCAGCCGACAACCCGAGATACTTTTACCGGACCGGGGCTATTCGAGTTGCCGGCCGATTTCAATTGGGAAGACGTCAACTCAGCCGACAACCCGAGATGTAGGGAGCTGTTCATTGCCACTCTATCCCCCTGCATCCTGCCGACCGGTGTCCATCAGGGCCTATCAGTGCCCAAGAGTTACGAGTTTTATTACCCGGTGTCGGCAGCTAGGCAGTTCGGCTGCCCATCGGCTTCTTCTACGCCGATTAGATCGAAACGAGGGGAGTGGTCGACCAGGATCTTATAATGGATCGGCTGCTGAATATAGACCGCCCTCCCCTTGGCGACGTCGGCGTGATGACATTGGCGCTGAAGAAAAGCGCCGCTTACGACCGCTGGTGGGCTGAAATCAAGCGCCACATCTTCCATCAGCGGTCGTCCCATTATGTCGAACCTTCTCCTACCCGAGGACATCCCCTTGGTAAGCTCTAAGTCCCAACTGATTTTCTCCTTCTTATCATCGGTTGATATAGCCGATTAACGTTTGCTCTTTGATTTGCAGGAGACGGAGACGGAGCGGCCGACGGTGAGCAACTCTGGGCGCCCCATTGAATACAGCTTAGGCGTTCTGGATGGGAGCGGCCTTGCTCCGTCAGCCATCGGCTGGGGGCGCCGAAGCTGGCGTCGCTACTACGAGGGCAGATGCGTCAACCGATCACACACAAGAAAAAGGCTGCACCACCTCCACGGCCGTCGGCCGTGCCTGCCCCCCAGAGGCTGAAAAAGACAAAAAACGGCAGCACCGGCCGATAGCCTCCCCCCTTGGATCCGGCCGTCTCGCAGTTCCTCGATACCGTCACCAGCGAGGAAGTGCCGGCGGCTGTTGGGGCGATGACCGAACCCGGGGTTTCGAGCCCTGAGTCGGTCAACGCCCCAGCTGACGTCCCGCCGGTCCCATGTCCCCCAACAAAACGTCGGTCGGTAAGCTTTTACTTCACCAAATTTGGCTTCGTGATAATCCCTTGCATCTGATCGAACCGTTCTTTTCAGGTCAAGAAATTGGTTGGCTGCACTTCACGTCCCGCGCCATCGGTAATCATCCTCTGCCACTTGACCTGTAATAATCAATCGACTTGCCCACTAACTCTTTCTTTTGTAGCCCCCGCTGTCTCCATCGGCTGCCCCCCAGGCGTCCAGTCAGCATACTGCGTCTGCCGGGGGCGGTCGTGACGACGAAGAGGCCCCGACAGCCGCGGGCAACGATCCAGCCGGGCCAACTGCTCCGACTCTGATGCCAATGGTAAGCCAACTGAATTTGGTGGTCGGCTTTGTCAGCTTAATATCTTCCTGATCATCTTCTTCTTTGCTACAGAACATAGCCGACCTCCTCAACTTTGACTTGTCGGAGTTCGAGGAGTCCGGCAACATCGGTGAGGAGGAGTTGATGATGCCGGCTGAGGACCTGAGGGCCACCTTAGCCGACATCGGCAATCGGCTGGAAGCCTCGCTGGACGTGCTGGTGGTCGACAGCGGATCGATACGCGCGCGGTTCAGAGATATCCAAGACCAACTGCCGGAAGCCCTAGCCGAAGCCATTGTGCCGGCGACATTCATGGAAGCCCATCAGTTCAAGTATGAGCGGGCACGACAGCGGATAATCGATCGCCGCGAGAGCCAAGCGCGGTCGGCCACCATCCATTCGACCAAGGGCGCCATCGAGAGCCAGAAGGCTGCCTTTAATCCCCTGAAGACCGAGCCGGCGGCCAACCTAGAGCAGCTCCTCGCACGTCAAGATCAGCTGATGGCCGATCTCGTTCAAGTCACGAACGAGATCAATGTCCACAAGGAGTACATGGCTGGCTTGCCGGCCGAGATCGAAGCTGAATGCCAGGGCATCAAGGCGGCCGTGGCACATCTGCGCAACCTGGTGAGGAGCGTCCCGCCGGTGGCAGGGTCTGAGGCCGACGACGTCAGGGCCATTGAAGAAATAGACCAAACTAGGCGGAAGGCGTTGTCGGCCATAGCCGGTTTTTTGAAAAAATGAGTCTGTAATATTCCGATCTTCTGAAATCGGCTAACGCTTCTGTATTACACTTGTCGTGCTTTTGTGATGGGACTGGACGATTATTTTACTCGTGCTTGTACTTGGCTTCGAATCGTGTGACATAATTTATCGATCTTCTACCACTGTGTTCGTAGATAAGATCGACTGTACCTGTAGATAAGATCGGCTTTCGACCGCGCGCAGTGTCTCGAATTGCTTACGTTGAAATCGGCTCCAGCTGCCCGTATCGCTTTACGTTGCCGATTCCGAGACCGCACCACGATAGTTAGTGTCAGCGCCTGAATACTAGCCTCATCGGCTATCGGCCGGTAATATTCAAACGCACCGCCGATCTGGCTTCGCAGTCTGACTAACCCGAACACGTATTTCAAAGACCCGTGAGTCCTGAACAACAGGTATCCGATCTCGAGTAGTCACCAACCATTCAACGATTCCCAATGCTTTTAATGATGACCTCTTCGACTCTCATATCGGCAGCGATCTTTCACACCCGAATTCGCATCTTTTCCTTCTATAAACGGACCCCTTCAGGCCTTCCCGAGCACCTCACAGCCGAAGAAGAAACTCACTCTCCAAGTGTGCAACATCCAGATTTCCGAGCTCTCAGCGAGACCCCTCATGGCATCCTCAAGCTCATCGGTGAACTAGGTGATTTTCCAACCTATCCATCCTCACCATTCCTTTTCTCTAAGTACTCAGGAGTTAATCTTTTCGTAGCCGCTCCATACCCTACGGGTGATCCTAGCGATCATGGACACCCCGTATGAACTGACGGCTAGCCAAGATCGACATGTGAGGATCAACTTGCAGCGCTTTAGGGAACAGGATGCTCGTCATCCGGCGGTCCGGCCTCCAATCAACCTCGGTAGTGTTTAGGCCGCTATTCCTTTGGCGTCTTCAACGCTCACGCGTCTCGACAGGCTGGAAGCAAGGCAAACGCGACCTGCCAATGAACTGTTGATCACAACCACCGACGTAAGGGTCACTAGGCTAGAGTATTTGATCTTGGATGCTTTAGAGATGGAGTCTCCAGAGACCGTCAACCGTGCTCTGGCGGCCATCAGAGATTACCTAGGAGATATATAATCAAAAAATGGCTTTACGCCGATTATGAATAAAAATCGGCGACTGCCCCACCGATTCAAGCCTCCACTCAAACACTGGGGTAAAATTTTTTCAGATATTTGCAATCGGCCCAATTTTGCGATCGGCTTGTGCATGTATATGCCCCCCAAGTTTCGTTGATAGCTTCGGTGTCGACAAAATTGTGAGTTCGATCCGTTCACGCATCCTTGCCGTCCCTATCGGCCAATCGGGAGCCGATCGCAGAAAACTTAGCAAAAAATGTTGCATAACAATGCCTAAAGGCAATGCCCTGTTGACGTGAGACATCGGCTAGCGTAAATCGGCTGAAGTAACCATAGCCGAATCACGAGTTGATCCATATGCTTGGGTAGTATTTCTTTAGGTATTTTCCATTAAGAGCCCTTCCAAATATTTCTTTAGGTATTTCTTTACGTATTTTCCATTAAGAGCCCTTCCAAATATTGCTCGCCTTTCTCAAAAGATTTAGGCACCACCTTTTTATTATAATGTCTGGCTACTCGCTCTTTATCTTTCGTGACATTTTCCAAGGCCCTCATCCTGGACAGGACTAAATCTTCTGATTCATCCACCATCAGGTGATAATAATCGTCGGCTGTGAGTTGATCCTGTAGCTGAATGCGCCTTGAGCCGACGACACTTTCCCATGGCAATACTGCTTCATGTCCATATACCAGTTTGTACGAAGGGACTTGGATTGACCCGTGGCATGCCATCCGATATGCCCACAGTGACTCGGCTAATTGGCTGTGGCATTGCTTGGGATACTCAGAGATCTTTCTTTTAATCAACTTGATCAAACTTTTGTTTGAGGCCTTGGCTTGCCCATTGGCTTGTGCATAGTACGGCGAAGAATTAAGTAACTTGATCCCCATGCCGTCGGCAAACTGAACAAATTCGTCCGATGCAAAGATAGATCCCTGGTATGTTGTTATTGTTTGTGGAACGCCAAATTGGTAGATGATATGTTCTTTGACAAACTCGATCGTGTCCTTAGAATCCACTTTTCTGAGGGGAATCGCCTCCACCTATTTTGTGAAGTAATCCGTTGCCACCAGGATAAATTTGTGTCCTTTGCTTGAGGGTGGATTGATCTGGCCGATCATATCAATGCCCCATCCTCTGAACGGCCACGGCATAATAATTGGGTTCATAGCCGATGCCGGGGTGCGTTGTATGGCGCCAAACTTCTGACAATCCTGGCAGCCCTTGTAGTACATGAAACAATCCTTCAGCATCGTCGGCCAGAAATACCCTGCTCGGCGAAGCAACCACTTCTTTTGTGGGCCGATTGATGTGTGCCACATATTCCTTCGTATACTTCTCCAATGACCACTGTAGCCTGATCGGCTCCCAAGAATTTGAGTAGCATGCCGTCAATCGTCCGATAGTACAGGTCCTCATCGAGCAACACGTATCATAATGCCTTGTATCGTAGCTTCCTTGTAGCCGATTGAGAGGGGTTTTTGAGATAGTTATAAACTTCAAACCTCCAATCGTCGGCCGTGATGGCGGCAATGTCTGCGTCGACTTCTTTCAGCATCGGCCGGTAGCCCGATGCCCCCTAAGCCAAGTCATTGGCCTCTGTGTTCTGCTCTCTGGGGATATGTTTCAAAGTAACTAGCCGAAAACCGTCCATTAATTCCTGGCATTGCCGATAATAGACCATCAGCGCGTCATTTTTGCATTCATATTCTCCTGATAATTGGCTGATGACCAATAATGAATCCCCCATTATTTCTATGGCGTCGTCTTCAACTTCCTTGAGTAGGTGCAATCCTTTAAGGACGGCTTCGTATTCGGCTTGGTTGTTTGTAGCGTGGGGGTTGATGGCAAAAGCAAACTCGAAGCTTGCCCCTGGGCGAAATAATGACCAAGCCGATGCCACAGTCGTTGGTGCAAACCGAGCCATCGAACGTCAGGGTCCAAGGCATAATTTTCACTGAGCCGATTGAGTCGTTCCTATGCTCCACAATGAAGTCGGCTATGGCTTGCCCTTTGACTGCCCTTGGTGCTGGTACCTCAGGTCGAACTCTGTTAGTGCGAAGATCCACTTCCCGATTCTTCCTTTGAGCACTGGAGCCGATAGCATATACTTAACTACATCGGCTTTGCAAATTACCGTACACTCATTGGACAGCAGATATTGCCTCAACTTTGTACATGAAAAATAGAGGCACAGGCATAACTTCTCCACAGGTGAATACCTTGTCTCTGCGTCTAGCAACCATCGACTGAGATAGAAAATGGCTTTTTCTTTGCCGTCGACCTCTTGGATTAGCACTGAGCCGATTGATTTGTCGTCGACTGATAAGTACAGCTTGAACGGTATCCCCTTTTGTGGAGGCATTAAAACAGGAGGGGAGCTTAGATAATCTTTTATGTTATCTAACGCCTTTTGCTGCTCTGCCCCCATGCAAACGTCTGATCGGCCTTCAGTCGAAGCAGTGGTGTGAACGGCTCCATCTTTTCTGAGATATTGGCTATGAACCATCTGATAAAGTTTATCTTGCCGATCAATGACTAGAGTTGCTTTTTATCTTTCGGGGGTTGAATTGTCTTGATAGCATTTATGCTCCTTGGTGTACCTTCAATCCCTCTTCATGGACAAGAAATCCCAAGAATTGCCCGGCCGATAAGCCGAACGCACACTTAAGCGGATTCATCTTTAGACCGTATTTCCTCATCCGTTCTAACACTTGTCTCAGATCGGCTATGTGGCCTTCTATCTCCCTTGACTTGACAACCACGTCATCAATGTATATCTCTACTAGTGAGCCGATCATATCGTGAAAGATGTAGTTCATGGCCCGTTGATATGTTGCCCCAGCATTCTTCAAGCCGAACGTCATTACTACCCATTCGTACAGCCGATTGCGCCGGGACACCGAAAAGCGGTCTTGTTCCTTGTCGGCCATGAATATTTGGTTATACCCTGCATTGCCATCCATGAAACTGATGATTTTGTGGCCTAAAGCAGCATCGACATGTAGATCGGCTATCGGCATTGGGTATTCGTCTTTAGGGGTTGCTGTTTAGATCTCTGAAATCGATGCACACCCTAAGTTTACCATTTTTCTTTAACACTGGGACGATGTTTGAGACCCACTTCGGCGTATCGGCAAGGCCGAATGAATCCGCGTCGTACAGCCGAGTGATTTCGGCTTTAATTGCATCGTACATATCGGCCTTAAACCTCCGGGAGGCTGTTTGAACGGCCGATAACTGCCTGTCAATCGGTGATGGACCACTATTGATCGGTTGAGGCCAGGCATCTCGAAGAACTCCCAAGCAAAACAATCTTTATATTCTTTTAATAATTCAATAAGCTGGGATCTACAATGAGGAGACATATTTTTGCAAATGTACGTCGGCCTCGGCTTATCACCAGAGCCGATGTCGACTTCCTCTAATTCGTCGGCCGACGTGAAGCCTTGCCCTAGCTTGCCATCGTCTTCGTCCGCGGTGGCTACGCCGAGAACGCTCGAGCCCTCCACCATGTCTTGTTCAAAGTAGCAGCTGCGGCTCTTCATTTCCAATCGGCTGTATTGTGGAATTGGAAACATTTAGAAAATTGGGTTGCCAGATTTTCCCGGATAAACAATCGATGCCTTCGATTTTCCAAAGCGGTAAATCGGCATTGACGATACTAACGACTGCTCGGCTAACACGATCTCGATCTTGTCGCCGTCCCATTGGATCAGACTCTGATGCATTGTAGAAGGGATGCAGCAGTGTCACACCCTGAGTTTTGCCCTAAATTGTTTAAATAATTTACCCTAAAATAATCGGAATTTCGGAATTAACCGGAGCGCCCAGTAATTTGAAAAATGCAATTAATAAATGGAAACGACATGGTAGGATTTTTCTTGAATTCTGCATGTCAAAATGCACTAAGAGGATTTTTACTGGAATTTTTAGAGCACTCTAAGTATTTTTAATCAATTAAATAAGAAATCAGGAATTAATTAAGCCCCCAAAATACTTTTTCCTTCTTTTTCCTTTTCTTTTCCGTACGGCGGCACAGTGTTCCCGCCCCTTTCCCTTTTGGGCCGTCGGCCCGGTTCCCTCCTCGGCCCGAGCCGCTCCCGCGCGCGTGCCTCCTCTTTGGTCGTGGGCCAAAGCCCGCGACGCCAGTCGCGCCGCACAAGTCCGCGAACCGTCCCTCGCTCCGCGAGTCACCGACAGGTGGGCCCCGCCTGTCAGGTCTCCGTCCCCGCGCCCGGTCGGCTCAGCCGCTGCCCCGCCATGCGCGCCACCGCTCCGCTCCGTTCCGCTTGAACCAGTGCCACGTCGGACCCATGCCGGGCCCGATCCCGCAACGCCGCATCCATCTCCACGTCCCTCGCGTTCGATGGAAACCTTATCCGCGAGGAATTCGCTGCCGCCGTTTCCCTATGATCAGAGTAGAAACTATTCGAATAGTCGTGCCCACGGTTATGGGCGATCGACCAGATTCACCTTGATTAGTCTCACCTTGTTATTTGACTAAAGTGTTGAAGTATGACTAGTGCAGGTGGATGGATGGGCCTGTTGCAATGTGGTTTGAGCGTTGAACAGTGTTTATTTAATACTGCTTAATTATTACTACTGTTTTACTGTCTTCATATATTGCTATTATATTCTGCAAATGCTGTTTATGCAAAGTGAGCCTCTTATCCTTTTCCTTGTTATTTATCTTGCATCATGTCCCCTTTTTCCGGTGTGACCTGTTGAGTACGGTGGTTGTACTCAGCCTTGCTTCTTTTTCCCCCTTCAGTGCCAGAGGTTGAGATCGAGGTCTCCGAGGAGGTGTAGGCTTGTTCTCGTCAAGGGTTAGCTGTGGTATTGGTGTTCTGCTTCGCTCGTGTCAAGTTTAGCTTAAGTCAGTTTCTTTTTTCCTTTCCGCTGCATTTGTGTAACTCTTTTATATTGTTTCTAGGACGAGGATTCTGTATTATCAATAACGTCGATTTGTGTTCCTCGGCGATGCCCGGACGAGGGTGAAATGCACAAATTAGCCGCAGAAATTCTGGTGTGAATTTCTGGGCGTGACAAGCAGTTGGCGTGTATCCAGTCCCTTTCGAGCAGCAAGCTGTAAGACCCCTTCCCGTCGATGACAAAGAATGTTGTGGGCACGGTCTTGTTGCCGATGGTCAGTTCAACGTTGAGGACGCCTTTGGTTTCCGATGGGTTGCCGTCGAAGCCTTTGAGCACCATGTTGGTTTTTATCAGGTCTTCGGCTCTCTTGCCTAGTTTTCTGAATGTCGCGTAAGGCATGAGGTTGACTGCAGCTCCCCCATCAACAAGCATTTTGGAAATCGGCTTGCCGTTGATGAATCCTTTAACGTACAACGGCTTTAAGTGCCGATTTTTGGTTCCTTCGGGTTTGTCGAAGACAGCCTGATCTGGTGAGATTACTAGTTTTGTCAGGTCATCTTCGATGGTGTATGCATCGGCCTCAGGAACGCCGAACTCGGCTGGCAACACGAATACCATGTTAACCGATGCAAAAATTTTGCCTTTCCCTTTGGCTGCCCTCCTGGCTTGATCGGCTGGGTTTTCCTCGACTTGCTCTTCGTCGGCTATGGGAGCTTTCTCTTTGGGTACCCACCGCCTTTTTATTTTGCCCAGCCGACGACGCTGTTCGTAGATCATTTGATGAACTTCGTCTTCTCTCCCTTCACGCTTAAGCCGTTGGACTCTTCGTTTCTGCGTCTTCGTGAAGAGATCGGACGGGCACCATTGGGGATTGGCCGACTCATCGTCGTCGGCCTCTTCATCATCGCGGTTGTTGCCATCGCAGTTTTCATCGATGAAGAAATCCTGGTGGATCGGGTCGAGCCGATCATGGACAGACCACTGCCTTTGGTTTACCTGGACAGCTCTGGGGACGAATCGAGTTGGACTTGCAGGCGATAAGCTTCTGTGCTCGTCGTTGCGACGATCGTTGCAGGCCGGGCAATCGTCCAATGTTGGCAGTCTCATGCCGGATTCCCAGCAGTACCTGAAAAAATCACAATGCCAATGCGGATCGGCATTGTCGTGGTTTACCTCATATCGTCGGCTTTGGGTGTTCGGCTCGTGCCGACGAGGTGCTTCATTGTAAGCTTCTTCCTGCCGAGATCGGTGTTGATGACGGTATCGGCTATGTTCATGGATCGGCCGTCGGTCAGCCGATCTGATGACTGGGCGCACCATATTAATCTGTGCGGCGTGACATCCGGTCTGGTCGACTTCTGCCTTGGCCCCGATCGATGTGTTGACTAAGCCGTGCGCCATTCTGTTCTGTCGATCAGCTTGCCTAGGGCCGGCTTGGACCGCGTTGACCGGGAAAGGATTGCCGTCTACCTTCATCGGCCGACTTGAATCGGCGAACTTCAGTTTCCCGGCCTCAATTGCCGACTGGATTTGCTGCCTGAAGACCTTGCAATCATTGGTGGCGTGAGATGTGGAGTTGTGCCACTTGCAATACTTCTTTTTCTTCAACTCTTCGGCCGACGGAATCACGTGATTCTCAGGCAATTGAATCTGCTTCTCCTTGAGCAGCAGGTCAAAAATTCTGTCGGCCTTGGTGATGTCGAAATCATATCTTTCTTCTTTAGTCGTCTTCAGCAGCCATTGGCAGACGATGGCCTTTTTGTGTTTGGCCCATTCGGCTGCCGTCACTTCTGCGTCAACGTCGTCGGACCCGTAGTCTGATTCAACGACGACCTGAGTTATATTTTTGACGGCCTTCCTAGTGTCTTGGAATCGCTGCTCGTGGACCGTCACCTTCTGCGCCGAGTGGGCTAGGCTGTCAAAGTCCTGCGCAGAGAATCGCTCGCAGATCGGCGCGATCAGACCATGAAAAGCCAAATCGGCCAACTGGGCGTCTGATAGCACCAGGCTGTAACATCGGTTCCTCATCTCCCTAAAGCGTTGGATGTAGTCTTGGACCGATTCGTTGTGTTTCTGCCTGATGCTGGTGAGGTCTGACAACTTCATCTCGTGGTTGCCGAAGTAGAAATAGCTGTGGAATTCTTTTTCAAGATCAGCCCAACTCTGAATTGAGTTATAGGGCAATGAAGAGAACCAAGTAAAGGCCGATCCTGAAAGAGAAAGAGGGAAAAATCAAACTCTCAAGGGGTCTGTAGCCGATGCTTCACCGCATTGCGCCAAGAATCGGCTAACATGCTCGTAGGTTGAAACGTTGTCTTGCCCTGAGAACTTCGAAAAATCTGGGATCTTGTATCGGTTGGGCAACGAAATCCGCTTGAAGTGCTCTGGATAGGGATACCGATACATGTTCCCTGAGTCTTTTGGCTTGAGGCCGAATTGATCACGCATGACATCTGCGATCATATCGGCCCATGTCCGGTTATCTTGTTGTATCGGCTCGTATGAGTCATACGGCGCGGGTGCTTGCCGATACAGCGGTGGTGGCGTCTGAGGCCTGTAATGATGATCTTGACGGCCTCCTTGGTACTAGTAGTGATGATCAGCGGGAGGTGGCCGAGGCGCCGGTTGTGGCGTTGGTGGTTCTAGAAACATCTGTCGGCCACCGGCGTCGTACCATCTATCTGGATCAATCGGTTCTGAGTGCCGATTGTTATTGAACATGTTAGAGAGTTGACCTTGGGGCAGCGGGTGTTGTCGGTTCAGTATAATGCTGCTGGCCTTACGGTCGTTTCACACGGATTTGGGCGGCCGACTCCTCCGGCGGCCCTTGTTGCGCTATTAGTGGGATTGGTCGATTTTGCGTGACCAGCATCCTGTAACCAGGAAATTGGCCATCTGTGAAGTATGTTGGCCCCCGTTGCAGCTGGTCGGCTATCTTGGCGTCGACCACAGTAGCGATCATGTTATTGAGAGTATTGACCAGGATGCTACTTTGGTTGACCAACGCGTGATGAACGGCCGAGTCAATCCGGTCTTGTAGAGAATATACAGTTGCATTATCCTGCACCTGGGTCGTCTCCTCCACCTTCTGTTTGCCTTTTGTATCACCAGAGGAGGATGCCTTAGTATCGTTCAGGCTGAACTTATACTTCTGGTGCACGGCCCCGGATCTCGTTTGGGTGAAAGACTACAAATAGTTAGCCTGGAGTTCTTCCACCATCTTCTTATACTCGGCTTGTTGTTCAGCCGATAATTTTTCCATCTTTACAGGCACGATGTTGTCCTACGTAATGATGGGGCACTTGGAGTCGACCATCTTGCCGGCTAAATCTATGCGTCCAAGTCGAGCCGACAAAGAAAGTCCCACCGGGCGTGCCAAGAGGCGTGTTGATGAGAAATCTCTCTCACGCGCTGGCCTGGAAGATCTGCTTGACTCCAGTGCAGGTCCTTCTCGGCTACCTACGATGTGCAGGGCGTGACAGTTGATATGATCTATTAATCAACAAGAAAAACAAAGGAATATGTGTTAAGTGTTAGGTTAGATCCCCACGGGATCGGCTGAGGGAATCCACGAACATATATATGCTATTCGAAACTATATTTAAGCCAAACAACTGGAATGGATCGGCTATACCAAGACAGCATCAGTCGCTTAACCCAAATACGGTAAAGAATAATAAATATATGGATTGATAACCTAGCCGATACTGGAAAGCTAACAAGGAATCAGCTAGTACTCTGATGAATCTTATAGAAAGATATCACTCCTGAATCAAACGCGTAGCCTAGAAATCGGCCATCGGCTGTCGATGACAGGCCGATTTCGGTTGGCAGCGTCCGACAGGAATGCGATCTTAACATAAGAGGTAGTCCTAATACAAATCTAATAATAAATATATTAAAAAAAACATATCAGGGTAGATAAGGTCGACTGAAACGCCGGCACAGTCTCTAAATAATATAAATCGAACCGAACAGATCATTGGCAGCTCTAAGAACGACTTAATAGTTCAAACATGATGTAGCATTAAGTATAGAAAAAACAACATAATCTGTTGTAGCCGATTTATATCTCTCGAGACGGTGGATACCGCATATAAATCAGCCAACCTTTAGATCTAGCCCGATTGGCTGCGAGTTCTTGCCAAAACTGGCCAATGGCAGGATAGATCTAAACATTGATCTAATTTATATGCGCTATATGATAAATAGCGTAGTATAAACTCCTGATTCTAATGTGTCATTACGATGGAAGCACTAGAAACAGTAGATCATACCACTAATGACAAGCATTTACCTAGATCTGAGGATTGAAACGATGCAGCCCGTAGCCAAACAAAGTGCTCGTCTAAACAGAAGAGGTTGGCGATGCGCCGAAGGTTTGATTGATTGTGAATGTGTGTTCTCATTACAGGGGGTCTCGGGTCCTATTTATACCCAAGATACAATTATCTGTACAAACCCTGGACACTATCTAAACTACCATTTAAAACACAACATTATCCCTAACAGGGCCCATGACGTGTTACAACTAACAGCTTAAACAAACCCCTAAATTACAGATACAATTACCGTTACAGGACTCTATCCATAAGTGGTAATATTATTTAACGCGCAATTAGCAACCGAATCATCTATTTATCCTCAAACTTCTGCATTAGAAACGGTTTCATCTCTTCCTGTCCAGGAATCGGCTATCGGCTGCCCCTGTCCGATTCATCCTTAGCCGATTATCCTTCGCAGCCGATCATTCCTTAGCCGATGCGACCCCTGTCTTCAGCCGATCCGACTCTCCTTTGTCTTTGCAGACTTAGGAACTCAATTACCAAATTTCAGTGTTAACATTTGGGATGATTTCTAAGGTTCCACTGGTCCATCATATTTTATTTATATTTATTAGAGCTAGAGTATAATTTATACATACATCCATGTATATATACATATTGTGCTTAGTTTATTTATTGTTAATTATACATACATCTATGTATATATACATATAGTGCTTAGTTCATTTATTGTGAATAGCACCTAGGTTAACTATTTAAGGTCTCAAAAAATTTTAGTACATGAGTTGGCATATTTTATTTTACCTAAATGAATTTCACTACATGCTGGTTGTTTAATAGAAACTTAGCTTACCCAAAAATGATTTAAATTGGATTTACTACAAATTTTAGAAGTTATAGTGCACATCTAAATGGTTTATTCCTCATATAAATACTTAGGTGATATTATTGTACAGTAGACATATGCTTTTATTTTATATTTTGAAATTAGGTATTTTGATGGTTCAAGACACATGCTTTTATTTTACATTTTGAAATTAGGTATTTTGATGGTTCACAGAGCGTGAGTTCACTAAAAAGGAATTAAAATGAATTTTATTTAAATCCCTAAATTCAGCCTTCCTAAATCACATCATTTTACATCATTTTAATGTAGATAATTTTAAAGGTATTTGGTATGAAGTGACTATAGGTTTTTATTTTTCCTAAATAGATAGGGTAAGCTAGTGGATCTGTAGAATTTAAGTTTGTCCAAAAATGAGTTAAATTAAATTTTCTATGGATTTTACAATTTTGTGCCAACTCTAAGTGTGATTTAACTTAGATTGTAGAATTTAAGTTTGTTCAAAAATGAGTTAAATTGAATTTTCTATGGATTTTCTATGGATTTTACAATTTTGTGCCAACTCTAACTGTGATTTAACTTAGATGAATTTTAGAGACAAAGTGTAACATCCTGAAAATCGAAGGAACTCAAATCGGAACGTAAAAATAGGAACTTTCAAAAACCTTCGCTCGTTGCTTCTTCCTCGAGTTTGTTGCTTCTTATTTGCCAGCTCATTTGCATAAATTTAGTCGTGATCAATTCCCTTTCGGTGTTTTTGGATGATTTGGAGTTTGCCGGAATGAAAAATGCGAAAGTCCGTATTAGGGATTTTTAAAAAGAAATCGGAGAAGTGCGGATTTATGAAAATACGATTCGGGAGAAATAGAAAAGTAATTGTGGTTGGGGAGGATAAATTAGGACACAAAATAAATAATAAAATATTTGGGAGTCATACTCGAAATCCGGAAATATTGGAAAATAAAGGGGTGAATTATGAAATTAGGAAAAAGGGATTTAAATAAATAAATATGAAAAATAATGTGGGAAAATAAAAGTGGAGAAAAATTGAAAATATTATATTAAAAAATATTTTTGAAATATAGGAATTTATTTTGGAATTTTTAGAAGAAAGGAAAATTGAAATAGGAATTAAAAATAAAAAATCGGGAAAATAGAAAACAAGCTGTTCATATTGTGCCAGTGTTCGACGCCGTACCGCCGCCGCCGCGCCCGCCGCGCGCGCGACACGCGCCCGCGCTGCGCGCGCCGCGCGCTGCCCGCCGCGCACCGCACGCGCGCACCGGATCCTACCCCGTGCGCGCCACACGCCGCGCCGCGCGCGCCGCGCTGGACCCCGCCGCGCCTTGCGCCCGCGCCGCCCGCGCCCGTACCGCCCGCCCGCGCCTCGCGCCCTCGCTGCCACGCGCTCGCCGCGCCCGACCCCCACGCCGCGCGCGCATCGTGCCCGGACCCCGCCCACGCCGCGCGCTCCGCCCGCCACGTCGCGCCCGCCCGTACCCGCCCGTTCCGCGCCTCACCGCGTATCGCCACCGTGCGCGCCACGCCGGCCCCTCCCTTCTCCACGCCCGCGCCGACGCGCCTATAAAAGGGCGGCGACCCCGCCCTTGCCGCACCGCCGTCACCCTCTCTCCTCCGTTTCCCGAGCGCCAACGCCGTCGCCGCCGTGCGCCAAGCCCCCCCGTGCCCCACCACACCTCCCCGAGGTCCGCCGTCGCCGGTAAGCCCCGCCGCCGCCCTCTTTTCCCCCATGCGCTCGCGCCGCCGCCGCCTCTGTTTCGGCCGAACCTCGGTCGAGCACATTGAGTGCAATGAACAGTGGCGCTGGAAAAAGAAAAAGAAAAAAAATAAAATAGGAAAAATTTGGAAAAATTTTAGAAAAATGGAAAAATATTTTGGGAAGATTTGAGTAAAATTTTGGGCAAAATTAAAGTATATTTTTGTATGTTTTCTCGGTGCGAAAAAATTGGAAATCAAATCCGGACTTTTCGAAATTCCGTTTTGCGTCGTTTTTGAATCCGAATTTCGTTTAGACCTTTCTCGCCATTTTAATATGTTTTCATTTTGTGCTCGGACCTTCAAAACCTCTAGCACCAATCCCTCCGCGGATATTTTCAAATCCGTTTTCTCGAACAGATCGCGATCGTTGTTTTGCGAAAACCCTAAGTCGTCGACCCGATGTCTAAACTTGGAGTTTTCCGGGCGATCGTAGTACAAACTTAAGTAGGAATTTGGGCTTAGCGCTTGGAATCGTTTCGAGACTTTTCGGATCTTTTCGACCTTTTGGTGTTATATGGGATTCTAATTGGAATCGATTGATTTTTCGCACGTACGGGTAGCACCGAAGACCGGCATTGACCCCGTTGAAGACACCACCCCACAAGCGTGCGAGCAAGGCAAGTCATCACACTCTTTGAACATATTGATCCTACTTTGTGAAATGATGTTGATTTCAAATTACAAATTGCATGCTATACACAAATGAGTACCTATGCTTGATATACCCTGCTTTGATGTTGATCACCATTAGAATTATTCTTTGTAACCTTCGATGTGATATGACCGGAGGCTAACTTCGGTAAAAAATGCTTAGCCCCGCTTATACTAGATCCCGCATACTCATGATTTTACAAAGAAGCTTTGCTTGGGCAACTACCTTAGGGAAGGTAGTTGAGATGCGGCCCGTGGAGACATGAGCGCCACATGGCCATGAGAATGATGAACTAAGTTTGATGAAAATTGAAAATGCTATACAAATGTTTTAGACTCGGGCGGCCGGATGATTCGGGTGGATTCCGGAAAAGGCAAGTGCCGACCCTGGTCAATTAAGGACCGAGCAATGAGATAGCCGGAAACGAGCCGGTACAACCGTACTTCTCGAATGGGTATAGACCTAGCCGACTAGATAGCCGAGCGGAGGCGTATCCTTGCATAGATGGTTCTTTATGATGTGGTTTATGTGATGAGGATGAGGCTGCGGCCTTTGCTGTGAATGGTGGAATTAAATCGATATTAATTGAACATAAAGATTGAGGAAGTTTTCCCTTACCCCGGTGCGCCGAACTCCTCTCACCGCTAGAAAATGACGGCTAGAGTGCATGAGGGCTTAAGTTCATGGAGCGGGTGCGCCAAAGTGAGGTTATCGAAAGGCTTTGCCGTGACCGTCTCATGTGTTGGGACGTAGGCTCATTCGTTGGGTGTCGCGAGTACGGGTAAAGTGTACATCCACCGCAAGTGTGAATGAATCAATCTATTCGAATAGCCGTGCTCGCGGATATCGAGCATCGTGACAAGACTTTCGCTTGGCTAGACTTTAAACTTAAAACTGCTGGGATGGGTTTGCATGATGATTTCATTCGTGGTGGATCAACTTCTCGAGATGCGAGAAGGGGTGGATTCCCAGAAAACCATGACGAATCGGAGGCGGGAAGCCATCCTTGGAATCACGATGGATGGTAGACGAACCGTCGCCGAATTAATAAACTATGGAACTAAAACTTGACTTGGCTAGTTGTTAGGCTGTGAAAAGATTTGTGAAAATTGGCTTTATGCAAAAGAGCTCCACCATTCCTTGAATAACCCTATCATATGCATCAATTCCGTGTTGGCTTGCTGAGTACGGTTGGTACTCACCCTTGCTATACGCACAAACCTTCAGATGGTGGGAATGAAGAATTGGAGGATCCTTACGCTTACTACCGAGAGGGTGAAGGAACTGATGGCGCTTACTAGGTCTTAGCTCCGGTCGTTGCCTGTGGCAATTGACATGCCGCTGCCTCTATTCCGCTGCCGTATCTAATTTCTGCTTTTGTGGTGTATTCGGACCATGAGGTCCTGTGTGTTGAACATTGCCTTCGGGCCTATTGTTGTAATAATGTCGTTGTAAGACTATTCGTGCATGCGCACCTGATTATTCAGTACTGTATTCGTGGGTACCAACTACTCGATCCAGGGAAATGGTACTAAGGACACGAAAGATTCCCGTTCCAAAAACGGGGGTCCATAGAGCTGGTATCAGAGCCATGCGACCGTAGGATAAGACCAAATGGCGCCCTACCCCTGACTAGTTGGCTAAAGGGAAGTATCCCTACGTAGGACCATTTCCAAACTATTATTTCTGAAAATACAAATATACCTTTTCTATAGCTGTATTTCCTTTTCTTTACCAAATGGTTTTGATGATAGCTCTCTCCCTCTAACCCTAAGTTGCCCTCAAAAGCAGATGTCGAACCATGACGGAGCCTGAGAGATCACCATCCCACGAGACGAGGGATTTGTGGCACAACTTCAGTCATTGCTGTGGTGTTTAAGATATCCAGAACCACCCACATACCAAATCAAGAGGCATGGCTCCGAAGGATATCCAGCCTAGGAAGCGGCAGTTTCTGTGGAAGCCCGCATGGGAAGTGAAACACCTTTCTGCTTTCACACACGCTATCACCGAGATTTAGCGGAAGCAGCCATCCAAGACGCGGCCCGCGAAGCATTTCTTCGCCTTAATGCGATACACCGTGCTGAACTTACAAAGTGACGAGTTCGTGCACCATCCCTATCACGAGGAAGGCAACCCGGTTGCACCGCGGAAGCCACCCCTGCTGCTACAACTCTATGGTCACACGTCTATCACGCCGGGCGGAAACGGCGGATGATCGATACGAAGAAGCCTTGCTTGAGATCAACGACCAGCGGCAACGCCTCAATGATCTCGGTCGAGAGCCACCGGAGCTGTGGGGATCGGATCAACATGCCGCAGACTCATCTGCAGCCAACGGTGCCCAATATGAGCAGCTCTCGGACCGCTACATGGCCCGTGGGGAAGCTCGGTAGAGCTGGAGGAGCAGCTCGGGAGGAGCAAGCAAGCAAGTCAACCACTGGAGGAACATGCGCTCCCGCCCCGTCCATGCCGGCAGGTACTTCCACCGGAGTTGTTCCAACACCTTCTGCTCCTGTGCCCGACCACTACTACCTTATGACTCCAGCATGCTTGGACACCTTTCAAGCCATGATGGAACAAGCTTTATGTTGAGCACGAGCCGGCGCCGTACCGATAGACCCCACTTGCTGCCACGTCCATGGGACCCACCTCGAACTCCGTAGCAGTGCCATCCGAGCCTGGATCGGGAGAGGAGAACCCCATCCAGATCCACACCGACTCGGAGTCTGAGGCGGAACCTATGGAGATCAAATGGGAGTCCAGCGACACCGATCCAATGGAGGAGGAAGCTCCCACTCGTCGCCTGACTCACACCGGAGGTCCCCTCACCCGCAAGACCGCTCGCAAGAGTACACGGCCACCGAGCAGGAAGATTCGGCATGACTCCGAGGCCACCACCTCCGAGCCATGGGGACTCCGATTTGCTTCAGCAGAGGATCACCCCCTTCCTGCACCTGGCTCCTGCGGATGGTTGGATGATTAGGCGGGAGGACCACCCCAGCTTGATCTCGCTCTGGACGGTTCGGCAGCAAGGACCACACTCTACCCCCTCCCCTTAATAGTTAATGCAGTAGGACGATGTAGTTGTTGTATCATGGCATGAGGGACTGTGCATGTACAGTCCGTGTACCCCTTTGATGTAATATGATGGACCTAAGTATCGCTTTGTGGTATCCTAATTAATGAGCTTATTATTTTACCATGCTTGTTGGTTGAAGATCATTTAAAAACAACTTGAAGAAAAATCACCTAGGAACCATGACCTTAACAGGTCCGATCTCTTAATTCATCTATCTTCTTCAGATGGCGCATCGCCACAGAGCCGCAGCCACCAACGAGAACCCACCGGAGCCCAACCCCTCCACTCTGGCGGAGGTTATGGCTTTACAAACCCAGCTGCTCCAAGCAATTGCCAACAACCAGGGGAGTCGAGGAGGATCAAGTTTAGGAGAGTTCATGCGAGCTAAGCCACCAACCTTCTCCACGGCCGAAGAACCCATGGATGCTGAGGATTGGTTGAGGGTGATCGAGAAAAAGCTAACTCTCGTCCGAGTTCGAGAAGCAGATAGAGTTATCTTCGCCACTAGCCAGCTAGAGGGTCCCGCAAGTGACTGGTGGGACACCTACAAGGAAACGCGAGCTGAAGATGCCGGAGAACCGACATGGGAAGAATTCACGGCTGCGTTCCATGAAAATTTCGTACCAGCTGCAGTTATGAGGATGAAGAAAAATGAGTTCCGCAGGCTGCGCCAAGGAAACACCTCAGTACAAGAGTACCTGAACAAGTTTACCCAGCTTGCCCGTTACGCCACAAGCGACCTGGCAGACGAAGAAGAGAAGATGGATAAATTTATCGAGGGACTAAACGATGAGCTGAGAGGACCGATGATCGGACAAGACCACACCAGCTTCCAAAGCCTCATCAACAAGGTCGTACGGCTTGAACACGACCAAAAGATGGTAGAAAATAACCGCAAAAGGAGGCTTGCTATGGCCCGCCCATTTCAGGGAGCGCCACAACGTCCCAAGGGAGCCACCCCGTCTGGATGGAAGCCAAACGTTCCGGCAGCCGGTCGTTCCCCCGCTCCCGACCATGTCAGCAGGCCAGCTACACCTCAGTTTCGTACACCGACGCCAACCCTAGCCGCTCCAGGAAGAAGGAATGTGAACTGCTTCAATTGTGGAGAATTCGGGCACTACTCCAACAGCTGCCCCAAACCACGCAACACTCCTGTGCGCACCGGCGCCAATGCAACGGCCGTCCGAGGAACCCCCACCCCTGCTGCGGGACGCGGTCTGTTCAGGACCCCGCTACCCAACGAGGCTGCCACCGGGTTTCGACGTGGCCAGGTGAATCATGTGCGGGCTGAAGAAGCTCAGGAGGATCAGAGCGTGCTGATGGGTATGTTCTCTATCAACTCTACCCCAGTTAAAGTCTTATTTGATTCTGGAGCCTCGCATTCATTCATATCTTCCCAAGTAAGCAAACAACACCACCTACACCAAGTAGAACTTAAGAGACCTATGTTGGTACACTCACCTGGGGGAAACATAACCGTACCCCATGCTTGCATCAATGTGCCCATACGGATTAGGGACGTGGTGTTTCTTTCAAACCTTATGGTGCTATCACCCCAAACCATTGATGTCATACTCGGGATGGATTGGTTGACCAAGAATAATGGGATCATAGACTGCAGTCGAAGGGAAGTCACGGTATCCACCCCATGGGGATCACCAATGAGCATAACTATGGACCAAAACCCGAAGCTATGCGAGCAAGCTGCGGGAGTATTCTCCATGCTACCCCTAAGCGGGATGCCGGTAGTACAAGAATACCCGACGTGTTTCCCGAGGAATTGCCCTAATGCCCCGGATCGCGACATAGGGTTTATCATCGACCTAATGCCCGGTGACGCCCCCATATCCAAGAGACCTTACCGAATGCCGCCAACGAGTTAGAAGAACTCAAGAAGCAAATCCGAGAACTACAAGAGAAAGGATTTGTACGCCCCAGTTCTTCTCCCTGGGGAGCCCCAGTACTCTTCGTCAAGAAGAAGGATGGGAGTATGAGGATGTGTGTGGACTACCGATCGTTGAATGAAGTGACTATCAAAAACAAGTATCCACTACCTCGAATCGATGACCTATTCGATCAACTTAAGGGTGCGCAAGTGTTCTCAAAGATTGATCTTCGTCGGGATATCATCAGTTGAAGATTAGAGCTGGAGATATTTCTAAAACGGCGTTCTCTACACGTTACGGCTTATACGAGTTCACAGTAATGTCCTTTGGATTGACCAATGCCCCGGCATATTATATGAATCTGATGAACAAGGTATTCATGGAATACCTGGATAAATTCGTAGTGGTATTTATCGACGATATACTTATCTACTCCAAGAATGATGAGGAGCATGCGGAGCATCTACGACTGGTACTGGAGAAACTACGAGAGCACCAGCTGTATGCAAAATTTAGCAAATGCGAGTTCTGGCTCAAGGAAGTCGCTTTTCTTGGCCACGTGGTTTCAGCCGGAGGAGTAGCGGTAGACCCCGCCAAGGTCGAAGCTGTCACGGAATGGAAGGCACCCAAGTCAGTGACGGAAGTTCAGAGTTTCTTGGGCTTGGCCGGGTATTACCGAAGGTTCATCGAAGGGTTTTCCACCGTAGCCCGACCTATGACTCAACTTCTGAAGAAGGAAAAGAAGTTTGAATGGAACGAGAAGTGTCAAGGAGCCTTTGACCAACTAAAAGAAAAGTTAACCACCGCCCCAATCTTAACTTTACGACAACCGGAAGGATTTCGTGATGTCTGTGATGCGTCTCGGCAAGGACTAGGAGGCGTGTTAATGCAGGATGGGAAGGTCGTGGCATATGCCTCGCGACGATTACGACCCCACGAGGAGAACTATCCCACACACGACCTGGAATTAGCCGCGGTTGTTCACGCATTGAAGATCTGAGACACTACCTGATCGGGAACCACCGTGATGTGTATACCGATCACAAGAGCTTGAAATACTTCTTTACTCAGCCCGATCTCAACCTACGACGAGACGATGGTTGGAGTTGATCAAAGATTACGATCTAGGAATCCATTACCATCTCGGCAAGGCAAATGTAGTGGCCGATGCGCTAAGCCGCAAAGCCCGGTGCAATCATATGGGAATGGAAGGTATGGCCAGTGAGCTCCAAGAAGAAATGGCTCGACTTAATGCACCCGATTCCTCACGGAGAAGTAAACTCGGTGGAAATCCAACCCCTTCGAGGACTCAAATAGAAGAAGCCCAAAAGGGAAATGAGGAAACCCGGAAATTAAAGAACGCATGGCGCTGGACGCGCTAAGGAATTTTCGGTAGACGACAAGGGAACCCTGTGGTACAAGAGAAGGATCTGCGTACACGAACAACGTGGATTGAGCGGGTTGATTTTAAAAGAAGCACACGAATCGGCATATTCGTTACATCCAGGAAGCACGAAAATGTACCAGGATTTGAAGGGAGAATACTGGTGGCCCAATATGAAGAGAGATGTAGCCGAATACGTAGTCGTGTGCGATGTATGCCAAAGGGTGAAAGCGAGCATCAACGACCGGCAGCTTACTAGTCGCTCAAGATTCCCGAATGGAAATGGGACGAGATAGGCATGGATTTCATAGTTGGACTACCCAAAACTACGATGGTTACGATTCCATTTGGGTAATAGTAGATCGGCTCACCAAGACAACATTTATTCCCATAAAGACTAACTACAACGGTGCCAAGCTAGCGGAACTATACATGAGTAGGATTGTATGTCTCCATGGTGTACCAAAAAGGATTATATCGGATCGTGGTACCCAATTCACGTCTCATTTTTTGAGCAAAGTTCACGAGGCACTCGGAAGTCACCTTGCCTTCGATGCCGCTTACCACCCACGCCGATGGGCGGGCGAAAGGACCAATCAAGTACTAGAAGATATGCTGAGAGCTCCGTGCGTTGGATTTCACCAAGGATTGGGAGAAATGTTTACCGTACGCCGAGTTCTCCTACAACAATAGCTATCAAGCCAGTCTGAAGATGTCACCAAACGAAGCCCTATTTGGTCGCCGATGCCGAACCCCATTGATGTGGTCGAAACCGGTGAACGAGCCGTATTCGGGCCGACATAATCAAAGAGGCCGAGAAAAGGTTCGCCGATCCGGGACCGATTACAAGCTGCCCAATCACGACAAAAGAGCTACGCGGATACCCGACGAAGAGAATTAGAATTTAAAGAAGGTGACTATGTGTATCTAAAGGTCTCACCACTACGGGGAACTCAGAGGTTCAAGGTCAAAGGGAAACTCGCACCAAGATACGTGGGCCCATTGTTGATAAACGCTAGAAGAGGTGAAGTGGCCTACCACCGGAGCTGCCCGAGAACCTCTCCGATGTCCACCCGTATTCCACGTGTCACAGCTTGAAGAAATGTCTCATGGGTGCCGAAGAGCAAGCTCCTTTGGAAACCATCCATGTCCACAGTGATCTTACCTACCCGGAGCATCCATCAAGATACTTGGACGAGGCGTAAAAGAAGACACGGACCAAGTCATGGCGCATGTACAAAGTACAATGGAGCAACCACACGAAGAGGAGGCTACCCGGGAGAGCGAGGATTTCCCGAAGATGGAATACCCACACCTACTCAAGCAACCGGTAAGAAATCTCGGGGATGAGATTTATTGTTAGGGGTATGTTTGTAACATCCCGAAAATCGAAGGAACTGAAATCGGAACGTAAAAATCGGAACTTTCAAAACCTTCGCTCGTTGCTTCTTCCTCGGGTTTGTTGCTTCTTATTTGCCGCTCGCTTGCATAAATTTAGTCGTGATCAATTCCCTTTCGGTGTTTTTGGATGATTTGGAGTTTGTCGAATGAAAATGCGAAAGTCTCATTAGGGATTTTTAAAAAGAAATCGGAGAAGTACGGATTTATGAAAATACGATTCGGGAGAAATAGAATAGTAATTGTGGTTGGGGGAGGATAAATTAGGACACAAAATAAATAATAAAATATTTGGGAGTCATACTCGAAATCCGGGAAATTTTGGAAAATAATGGGGTGAATTATGAAATTAGGAAAAAGGGATTTAAATAAATAAATATGAAAAATAATGTGGGAAAATAAAAGTGGAGAAAAATTGGAAATATTATATTAAAATTATTTTTGAAATATAGGAATTGAAAATATCGTGCCCGACCCGCCGCGCCGCGCTCGCGCCCGCCGCGTCGCGCCCGCCCGTGCCCGGCCCGTTCCGCGCCTCGCCGCGTGTCGCCACCGTGCGCGCCACGCCGGCCCCTCCCTTCTCCACGCCGCGCCGGCGCGCTTATAAAAGGGCGGCGACCCCGCCCCTTTGCCGCACTGCGCGCCGCCCTCTCTCCTCCGTTTCCCGAGCGCCAACGCCGTCGCCGCCGTGCGCCAAGCCCCCGTGCCCCACCACACCTCCCAGGGTCCGCCGTCGCCGGTAAGCCCCTCCGCCGCCCTCTTTTCCCCATGCGCTCACGCCGTCGCCGCCTCGTTTCGGCCGAACCTCGGTCGAGCACATTGAGTGCAATGAACAGTGGCGCCGGAAAAAGAAAAAGAAAAAAATAAAATAGGAAAAATTTGGAAAAATTTTAGAAAAAATGGAAAAATATTTTGGGAAGATTTGAGTAAAATTTTGGGCAAAATTAAAGTATATTTTTGTATGTTTTCTCGGTGCGAAAAAATTGGAAATCAAATCCGGACTTTTTCGAAATTCCGTTTGCGTCGTTTTTGAATCCGAATTTCGTTTAGACCTTTCTCGCCATTTTAATATGTTTTCATTTTGTGCTCGGACCTTCAAAACCTCTAGCACCAATCCCTCCGCGGATATTTTCAAATCCGTTTTCTCGAACGAGATCGCGATCGTCGTTTTGCGAAAACCCTAAGTCGTCGACCCGATGTCTAAACTTGGAGTTTTCGGGCGATCATAGTACAAACTTAAGTAGGAATTTGGGCTTAGCGCTTGGAATCGTTTCTGAGACTTTTCGGATCTTTTCGACCTTTTGGTGTTATATGGGATTCTAATTGGAATCGATTGATTTTTCGCACGTACGGGTAGCACTGAAGAGACCGGCATCGACCCCGTTGAAGACACCACCCCACAAGCGTGCGAGCAAGGCAAGTCATCACACTCTTTGAACATATTGATCCTACTTTGTGAAGTGATGTTGATTTCAAATTACAAATTGCATGCTATACACAAATGAGTACCTATGCTTGATATACTCTGCTTTGATGTTGATCACCATTAGAATTATTCTTTGTAACCTTCGATGTGATATGACTGGAGGCTAACTTCGGTAAAAAAATGCTTAGCCCTTCTTATACAAGATCCCCGCATACTCATGATTTTACAAAGAAGCTTTACGCTTGGGCAACTACCTTAGGGAAGGTAGTTGAGATGCGGCTGTGGAGACATGAGCGCCACATGGCCATGAGAATGATGAACTAAGTTTGATGAAAATTGAAAATGCTATACAAATGTTTTAGGCGGGGCGGCGGATGATTCGGGTGGATTCCGGAAAAGGCAAGTGCCGGGCCCGGTCAATGGGACCGAGCCATGAGATAGCCGGGAAACGAGCCAGTACAACCGTACTTCTCGAATGGGTATAGACCTAGCTGACTAGATAGCCGAGCGGAGGCAGTATCCTTGCATAGATGGTTCTTTATGATGTGGTTTATTTTATGAGGATGAGGCTGCGGCCTTTGCTGTGAATGGTGGAATTAAATCGATATTAATTGAACATAAAGATTGAGGAAGTTTTCCCTTACCCGGTGCGCGAACTCCTCTCACTTGCTAGAAAATGACGGCTAGAGTGCATGAGGGCTTAAGTTCATGGAGCGGGTGCGCCAAAGTGAGGTTATCGAAAGGCTTTGCCGTGACCGTCTCATGTGTTGGGACGTAGGCTCATTCGTTGGGCTGTCGCGGAGTACGGGTAAAGTGTACATCCACTGCAGTGTGAATGAATCAATCTATTCGAATAGCCGTGCTCGCGGATATCGAGCATCGTGACAAGACTTTCGCTTGGCTAGACTTTAAACTTAAAACTGCTGGGATGGGTTTGCATGATGATTTCATTCACTGGTGGATCAACTTCTCGAGATGCGAGAAGGGGTGGATTCCCCAGAAAACCATGACGAATCGGAGGCGGGAAGCCATCCTTGGAATCACGATGGATGGTAGACAGAACCGTCGTCGAATTAATAAACTATGGAACTAAAACTTGACTTGGCTAGTTGTTAGGCCTGTGAAAAGATTTGTGAAAATTGGCTTTATGCAAAAGAGCTCCAGCCATTCCTTGAATAACCCTATCATATGCATCAATTCCGTGTTGGCTTGCTGAGTACGGTTGGTACTCACCCTTGCTATACGCACAAACCTTCAGATGGTGGGAATGAAGAATTGGAGGATCCTTACGCTTACTACCAGGAGGGTGAAGGAACTGATGGCGCTTACTAGGTCTTAGCTCCGGTCGTTGCCTGTGGCAATTGACATGCCGCTGCCTCTATTCCGCTGCCGTATCTAATTTCTGCTTTTGTGGTGTATTCGGACCATGAGGTCCTGTGTGTTGAACATTGCCTTCGGGCCGATTGTTGTAATAATGTCGTTGTAAGACTATTCGTGCATGCGCACCTGATTATTCAGTACTGTATTCGTGGGTACCAACTACTCGATCCAGGGAAATGGTACTAAGAACACGAAAGATTCCCGTTCCAAAAACGGGGGTCCACACAAAGTTAGTACGATGAGTGCCAAGTTTTATAATTCTAAATTAAAATTCATCATTTTGTGTGTTCACAGAAATTTGTTTCATCCCAAAATGAGTTTTAGTTAATTTTATGTAGATTTTACAAGTTTAGTTGTTTTTCCAGTTAAAAATTTTATGTTTTGGCTAATTCCCTTTGTATTTTCAGATTATTATACACATGGGTGCTCTGTCATTGACTTGGTTATTTTGCACATAGGCCCCTGGAGTTTTAGAAATCAACCCGCAGTCTAAAAGCACATGGAAATTGCAAACTTCATTAAGAGTCCTCCAAGCTTTTACATAATTACGAATAGGTGCTATACCCATATGTCAGTCTAATGCAATTTTACAATCTAGTACCTGGAAGATGTTTTCTTTTCATGGAGTGGCCCCTGCGCCATGGACAGAGGAAGCGCAGCATGGCTGACGCCCAATCTTGGCCTTGCCGGCGACGAACGGTGGCCTATCACGCCGCGTGACCAAAAGCAAAATTACGCGCGGGTCTCTTTCGCATCCGTAGGTGATTGTCTCGCCGCCGGAAATGGCCGGAGCAGCATGTAAGAGGAGTGCGAGCGGCGACGATGGCGGTAGATCGGAGTTGAGGAAAACGAAGTCGTTCTCCCTCCTCGGTGCACGATTCTTGGGAGTTCTTGAGGGGTCTCAACGGTGATGATGAGGAGAGGTTGTTGGCGCGGCGGCTCAGCTGGCTCCATTCATCCTGCACGACACCGATGCCTCCGGGCGGCGATTCTCAGGAACGTCGGTGGGCGCGATGGAGTTCTCGTTGCTGTGATGCACGAAACGAGATGGTGTCAAAATGAAACTTGCTCGGCATGATGAGGAGGGTATGTAACAGAAAAGAGATGTTGACGAGCACGACTTGATGACGATCTGAATTGCTTCCTTCTCGGCGGCCGACGGCAAGAAGTGCTTGTTCCCAGCATCTCCGAGACGACTCTCTCGATGTTTCTTCGTGGAACGCAATGAGGAAGTGATGAGGAGCACGGTGGTGAAGAGGGTTTTTCAAATGGTGCGAGATGAGGTGGCGATGGTGCAGCGAGGGTGGCTATTGGCTGTGCCGACACGTTCTTCCCCTCTCTCTCGCTTCCAGCCGCTTCCCTGAGCGGTGGAGGCGTTTTGCACTGGGTTAGGTCGAGTCTGCGCAGCTGCCATGTGGGCCTCTTCGTGGTAACCTAGGCAAGGGAGAGAGATGTGGGTATAGAAGTGGGTATACATTGTGTTTAGGTTAGTTTTCGAATTATTTTGCTCCCTTTGAATTTGTAACCCTATAGTGTCTTCGTAGGCGTGGTAAATTCATGAAATTTTCTTGGAGGTAGTTAATCATCCCAAGGTAGAAATGGTTTGACTCAAAAATACATAGTGGTTTGTTCTCAGAAATTCCACAAAGATAAGGTGTTTTAGGACTTGTTTGAATTTTCAGAGAGCCTAGCCAGTGGGGAAAAATTTTAAAAAAAATTATATTTATTCATGGTTTTTGTACTAGTATTTGAATAAAATATTTTATATATATACTTATGTGCATTTATTGATCGTTTGGGTAAGTTGGCATTTTAGCCGACTTAAGTTACTAATTGGCCTATTATGGGACAGTTTTGTTTAATTCGTTTGGGGCACCAAACCTAGTTTTTAATTTGCATAAAAATTATGTTAGGTTCAACATAATGTTTGGTATCTTCATAAATTTTTCCATGAATTTATCCTATATGGTTCAATCTGGAGAATTAAGGTGGCCTTCCTAGGTTTAGGTGTTTACTTTACGTACACGAGCCTTTTAAAATATTTGGGTTCGTATTATATTTCCTCTTGGGCCGAAGAGGTGAACTTTGAATTAGGTTTTCATGGTCTGATATTATTATCCAAGGCTAGCGTACGCTTGCTTCGTAAATTCAATCGTTAGGGTATGCTTATATGGCTTATAATGCGATGCGTTTTCGAAAATCCGAATATACGTATATGACCTAGGTCAAAGCGGGCTTCATGTTAGTGTGCATGCTTTCGCATGAGCTTTCATTTCTGTCCTAGATTATAATTGAAAGTTTTTAATTGTTCTAAGAAATCTCCTTCATACAAAAGTCTAGGTCAAAATCCTTTAACCTAAGTTTTGAAGATGAAAATTTTTGGTTCACAAAATTGGAAAACTCTATTTTATTCTATTTGGACAAATTTTTTGTTGTCCCTAGATTTTGGGTATGTGACAGACCGCCCAAGGAATTGGCAAATGTCGGTAGTGCTCTTGCGGTCAACCTTATATCTGGCATAATCCGAGTCAGAATAGCCACTAAGCTCAAAGGCATGACCCTTAGGATACCACAAGCCGAGGTTAGGAGTGTGCACCAAATATCGAAAGATTCTCTTAATGACAATCAAATGGCATTATTTGGGTGTCGCTTGGAAGTGAACACACATGCACACACTAAGCATGATATCAGGCCTAGATGCACAAAGATAAAACAAGGATCCAATCATGGAGTGATATGCCTTTTGATCCACGCTTTTGCCATTTTCATCGAGATCCAAATGACCATTCGTAGGCCTGGGAATCTTGATGGTATTCGCATCATCGATTCCAAACTTCTTGAGTACGTCCTTCAAATACTTAGTTTAGGAGATGAAGGTTCCTTCCTTGAGTTGCTTGACTTGTAGCCCGAGGAAGAACGTGAGCTCACCCATCATGGACATCTCGAACCTCTTGGTCATTATCCTACTAAACTCTTCACAAAATGAATCATTAGTTGAGCCAAATATTATGTCATCAACATAAATTTGGCAAACAAACAAATCATTCATGAATTTCTTAGTGAAGAGAGTAGTGTCGACTTTGCCTATCTCAAAGCCATTTTTGATGAGAAAGTCATGAAGGCATTCATATCATGCTCTAGGGGCTTGCGTGAGCCCATAGAGCGCCTTGTGAAGCTTGAGCACGTGATTTGGATATTTGGGATCTTCAAAGCCGGGTAGTTGCTCTACATACACCAATTTTGAGATTGGTCTATTCAACAAAGCGCTCTTGACGTCCATTTGATATAACCTAAAATAATGGTTAGCAGCATAGGCGAAAAGAAAATGAATGGACTCAATGCGAGCAACCGTCACAAAAGTTTCACCAGAGTCTAGGCCCTCGACTTGGGTGAACTCTTGTGCCGCTAACCAGGCTTTGTAGCGAGTGACTACACCACTCTCATCTTGCTTGTTGCGGAAGATCCACTTGGTGCCGATCACATTTTGATTAGGCCTCTCAACCAATTACCATACTTGGTTGCGGGCGAAGTTATTCAACTCCTCTTGCATAGCCATCACCCGATCCGGATCACCAAGAGCATCCTCCACCCTATTGGTTCCAACGAAGAGACAAAAGAGTAATTCTCGCAAAGGCTAGCAACTCGAGATCGAGTAGTTACCCCCTTTGGATATCTCCAAGAATGTTGTCAATGGGGTGATCCCTTTGGACGGTGTGAGGTATCCATGGATGATGCATGGAGCAGACTTGAGCCTGATCAAGTTGCTCTTGAGTACCCTTGGTGTCGAGCCCATTCACTTGTGCCGGAGGCACACCTTCAGATTCATCAGCCCGGAGGTTCCGGTCATTGCGGCCTAGAACTTCCTGGTGACCTAATGTTCGGAAGTCCCGGTCTCTAGGGCTCACAACTTCTGGTCAACAGTTCCAGGCTGAGGGTACCAAAAGTTTCGGGACATCATCATCTTGCCTTGGTGAAGGACTGTTGGAGATCGACGATGGAGGTTGATCACCACTGAACTGATCATCATGCATCTTGATTGGTCTTATGTCTCCTATAGCCTTGGTTGCAATTGCTTTGCTAGGATCCACATCATCTACAATATGAACCACAATTTGCTCTCCTTGGGAGCCATTAGATTCATCCAATGTCACATTGTTAGTGATATGCCCTAGAGGCAACATGGAGATGTTGGATATCACGTCAATGTTTATGTATAAATGAATAAAGTGTTATTCAGTTCCATGAAATAGACATCTTGTATTGATCAATAAGTACGTGACTTATTTATGAGACTCTTTACGTATGAATCTATTTCTAAACGATCCTCGATCATATGTCATATTGTTGGAACAAATATGATTCTAAGATCGGCATGTTTATTGATTGATGATCATGTCTCATAGATCATGGGTATGGAGATACCAAATCAATAAACATGGACATATGTGTTGGAGAACACATTGTTGGATAGACCCACCATGAGACACTACAGGAATTAATGTGCCATTAGTTGGTCTCGGGTAGTGTTGGTACAAAGTCCTTAGACCTGAGATCACCATGGATTCCAACATGTGTAGTAGCCTACTTTGGGACTAGCAAACGCTATTCCGTAACTAGGTAGTTATAAAGCTAGTTTTCGGGTTTGCTATGAAACATGGAGTGGGATGTGAGTGATCAAGATGGAATTTGCCCCTCCTTTGGAGAGATATCTCTGGGCCCCTCGAGGTAATGGATTATGGAAATGCATGGCCATGCTAAGTTGATTGAGGAGTCAATCAACAGAGGATAATCCAATACGGTTCGAGTGAATGGTTAAGCTATTGAAGGGATGGCACACATCTTGCCTATAGCTTAACCGGTATCGTGAGGCAAAGGGATTTGTGTACACATTACAGGTTCGAGCCGATATTATTCCTGTATACTATGGCGTCAATATGTGCTGCTAGGCGCCGCTATTGACAGTCGGCTGAGTTAGACTCGAGCCGACGATCGGCTAAGTTAGACTATAGCCGAAACCGAGTATACCTGAACCTACGGGGTCGCACGCTTAAGGGGATAGAATAGATATTCGAGTTAGACTCGGATACGGCTCGATCGGATAGGGATCCGATCGGATAGAGTCCTATGGGCTTACGACGTATGGGCGGCCAACTCTATGAGATACGGATGAGATCCGATTCAAAATAGAGTCCTAATCGGCCACTAGTCCCAGTCGGCCAACTCTATATAAAGGAGGGAGGGGTGGAGAGCTGCCACAGGTCAATTGCATCGCGTGCAACGAAGTCGCCGAGATCAATCTCCACGGAAACCCTCCCCACTTTCGAGCCAAACCCTAGCCTTGCATCGCGTGCTAGCACACGGGTGTACGGCGTTCGTCCCCGGACGTGTGGATACCGGTAGAGCGCTGCTACGTTGCGCGCGTTGATCGGCTTCGGATCGGCTGCGGTCGGGCGCATCGGAGCGAGGCGTGAGAACGCGGCCGGACGACTCGAATCGGCGATTGGCGAATCGGCGTCTCCGGGAATCGGCTACACTGTTCCGGATCGGATTGCCCCGATTGGCTATTCCGTTGCACTCTACTCCAATCGGTAACGATCTATCGGCCCTTACTTGCAAGTCTTCCTGGTTTGCGCGGTAGAAATTTTGTTTTCGGCTAGCGTAGCTCCCGCGTAACCCTTCAGTGGTATCAGAGCTAATCTTGCTTAGTTCGGGTTTTAGATTGGATCTGGAACAAGTTTTGCACACGGGTTGATTAGATCAATCGGTTTTACGGGATCTGTTGAGGAGAGTTAATGGTAATTGCGTTCCTTGATAGTGTATCGGAACGGCGTAATGTGATTACGTCGAAGCAATTTCCATATAACTCGGTTGGAGTTGGGTTCGAGATAGCGTTCCTTGATAGTGTATTGGAACGGTATAATGTGATTATGCCGAAGCTATCTCATAGTCCGATCTTGTTAGCTGCCTCGCGCCTACGCAAACCATCTCCCTTGATAGTGTATCGGGACGGCATAATATGATTATGCCGACATGGTTTCGTAGCGAATTCATAGATTGGATCTATGAATTTCGTGTGGTGTTCCGGGCGCGCCGGAAGCCCGCGAGGGCGGCTTCCCCTCGACCCCGTGTGCGTACCCCTTATAGGTCGTCTCGGTGCCGTATCTCTGCGATAAGTAGAAAACGTTTCTACGCCTAACTTGTTTTTGCAGAGAATGCTTTGAGATGGTATGGCCCTATTGTATGTATGAGATGCATGTGATGCATGTAATATTCTTTCATATGTGCAATCCCGTAATATTCTTTCATACGTGCAATGCTTGTAATATTCTTTCACGACCTGCGAGTCGATGTAATCTTCAATTAGAGCTTCTATAGTAGTAGCTTAGTTTGAAGAAATCAAGCATTCGGCACTCGAAAGAACGGTGATGAAGATGGAGATCCTGTACACCGGCATGGAGATGGAGATCACCATGTGAAGGGGGCCATACTATTTCATGCTCTTCTACCTGCTTTCATATATGTGATATGTTTGTTTGATAGGATAGCATCCCTCACAAAATTAAGTAGTAATGATGCCCTTCCAAATGTTGCACCGTCACCGTTATGCTCGTCAATGGTGGGTCTCCAAAGCGAGTGCCATTCTCTATCATAACACGAGGGGGTATATGTCGGACATATACAGTAGGAGCATTTGGTTTACTTAACAAGGCTATCAAAACAGTTTTGGGCCTTGGGGCATAGGTTGGGGCCGGGGCATGGAGATGCCACACCAACAACAAGAGTCACATAGAGATGTGATTAGCAAGGAGTTGCTTACCGATGTTACTAATTTTCTAGCAGTGATGCCAAAGCTCACTAGAAAATTAACTAACATGTGGATCTTGACCCAATACGTAACCTAGAGGGAAGGTGGAAAATACGTAATGGGAGTCTTATGTTAAATTGTTTAACAAAAGACATAACATAAACATTGTGCTAAACTTTGTTTTTCTGTTGTAGAATAAATGGCGGCTAATACTACACCCACCTTTAATTTGCGATCTATTCTCGAAAAGGAAAAATTAAATGGAACAAACTTTATGGATTGGTATCGCAACTTGAGAATTGTTCTCAAGCAAGAGCGTAAGGAGTACGTTCTTGAAGTACCCTATCCTGAGGATTTGCCAAATAATGCCACTGCAACTGCACGGAGGGCTTATGAGAAGCACACTAATGATGCCCTAGATATAAGCTGTCTCATGCTTGCTACAATGTCCCCTGAGCTTCAGAAGCAATATGAGAGCGCGATGCTCACACTATTATTCGGGGACTGCGTGGCATGTTTGAGAACCAAGCTCGGGCCGAGAGGTTCAACACCTCAAAGTCCTTGTTTGCGTGCGAGCTTGTTGAGGGAATCCCGTCGATCCGCATGTGATAAAGATGATTGGCTATATCGAGAGTCTGGAAAAACTAGGTTTTCCCCTTAGCCAAGAGTTGGCTACTGATGTGATTCTCCAGTCGCTCCCTCCGAGCTTCGAGCCATTCATATTAAACTATCACATGAACAATATGGATAGAACCTTGGCTGAATTGCATGGGATGCTAAAGACATGAGGAGAGTATCCGAGAAAACGGTCATCATGTGATGATGATGCGAAAGGCAAAGCGCAAACCACCTGTCAAGAAACTTTGCACCAAGAGGAAGTTAACTCCCGATGAGATCGCGAGTGCCTCCAATGCAAAGAAGGGCAAGAAGGGGTCGGCGGCATCGATGCCGTTTGCTTCTACCGCAAGGAGACAGCCACTTGGAAAAGGAACTGCAAGAAGTACATGGAGGATCTCAAGAAGAAGCAAAGTACGACTTCGCCGGTATTAATGTTATAGACATTAATCTCGCTACTTCACCTACTCGACTCTTGGGTATTTGATACCGGATCGTAGCTCATATTTGCAAATCGTTGCGAGGCAATGAGAAGAAGTAGAGGATTGAGAAGGGGCGAGGTGAACTGCGCGTCGGCAATGGAGCAAGCGTTGCTACGCTTCTTGTCGGCACGAGTACCACTTCATCTACCTTCGGGATTAGTTTTGGAATTGAATAATTGTTATTGTGTTCCAACACTATGTCAAAACGTTATTTCCGCTTCATGTTTGCAAGCGGAAGGATATGATTTTAGATCAATGGACAATGGTTGTTCAATATATCTTAGAGATATGTTCTATTTTCATGCTCCATTGGTGAATGGGTTATACGTTTTGAATCTTGAAGCGTCTCCCATCTATAACATTAATACGTAAAGGCAACTCTCTAATGATATAAACCCCACGTTTATCCGGCATTGTCGCTTAGGCCATATAAATAAGAAACGCATGGAGAAGCTCCATAAGGATGGATTGCTTCACTCTTTTGATTTTGAATCATTTGAGACATGTGAGTCTTGTTTACTTGGTAAGATGACAAAGGCACCTTTCACGGACATAGTGAGAGAGCAAGTGACTTCTTGGCACTCGTACATACGATGTATGTGGACCAATGAGCTCAACGGCCGAGGTGGTTATCAATACTTCATTACCTTTACCGATGACTTTAGTAGATATGGTTATATCTACTTAATGAGGCATAAGTCCGAATCCTTTGAAAAGTTCAAAGAATTCCAGAATGAAGTACGTAATCATTTAGGGAAAACAATCAAGTTTCTACGATCGGATCGTGGAGGGGAATACTTGAGCCAAGAGTTTGGTAATCATCTCGAAAATTGTGGAATTGTTCCACGCTTGACTCCGCCAGAACTCCGCAATGGAACGGAGTGTCCGAACGGAGAAATCGCACCTTGTTGGACATGGTGCGTCGATGATGAGCCAAAGTGATCTTCCGTTATCCTTCGGGATAAGCTCTTGAAACAATGCGCTCACACTAAATAGAGTTCAATCTAAGTCGGTTGAAAAGACACCATATGAGATATGGACAGGGCAACCCCTAGTTTGTCTTTTCTCAAAATTTGGGGATGCGAAGCTTATGTAAAACGTTTGATCGACAAGCTCACACCCAAATCGACAAGTGCTTCTTTGTGGGATATCCTAAGGAAACTAAGGGATATTACTTTTATAATCGGGAACAAGGCAAAGTGTTTGTCGCCCGACACGGTGTCTTCTTGGAGAAAGAGTTTCTTTCAAGAAGGGTTAGTGGGAGCAGGGTGCATCTTGAAGAAGTTCAAGAAACACCAGAAAACGTTTCAGCGACCACAGAACCACAACAGGAGGAGCAAAGTGTTGCGCCACCGGTTGTAGATACACCAGCCCCACGGAGTCGAAAGATCACGTCGTGCGCCCGACGTACACAAAGTGCGGAACAACGTGATATATTGTTGTTGGACAACGATGAACCTAAGACCTATGAGGAAGCGATGGTGGGACCCGATTCCAACAAGTGGCTTGGAGCCATGAAATCCGAAATAGAATCCATGTACGACAATCAAGTTTGGAACTTGGTTGATCCACCTGATGGTGTCAAAACCATTGAGTGTAAATGGGTTTTTAAGAAAAAGGCCGATATGGATGGAAATGTTCACATCTATAAGGCGCGATTGGTGGCGAAAGGTTTTAAACAGATTCAAGGAGTTGATTATGATGAAACCTTCTCGCCCGTCGCAATGCTTAAATCTATTCGGATTATCCTAGCGATTGCTGCATATTTCGATTATGAGATATGGCGGATGGATATCAAAACGGCTTTGTCGAGGATACATGATACAACCTCGGGGTTTTGTCGATCCGAATCGCTGGAAAGATATGCAAGCTACGAAATCCATTTATGGATTGAAGCAAGCATCTCGGAGTTGGAATATTCGTTTTGATGAAGTAATCAAAGGGTTTGGTTTCATCAAAAATGAAGAAGAGGCATGTGTTTACAAAAAGGTCAGTGGGAGCGCAATTGTATTTCTAATCTTATATGTGGATGACATATTACTGATTGGAAATGATATCCCTATGCTAGAATCGTCAAGTCTTCATTGAAAAATAGTTTTTCCATGAAATACTTAGGGAGGCAGCATACATATTGGGCATTCGGATCTATAGAGATAGATCCAAGAGGCTAATTGGATTAAGCCAAAGTACATACATTGACAAGGTGTTGAAAAGGTTCAACATGCATGATTCCAAGAAAGGTTTCTTGCCCATGTCACATGGCATTAATCTTAGCAAGAATCGGTGCCCTCGGACACATGATGAGCGGAATAAGATGGGTATGGTTCCATATGCTTCGGCAATTGGATCCATCATGTATGCCATACTTTGTACACGCCGAGATGTCTCATACGCTTTGAGTGCTACGGCAGATACCGTCGGATCCGTGAAGGTCACTGGATCGTAAAGAATATCCTTAAGTACTTGAGAAGAACTAAGGATATGTTCCTAGTCTATGGAGGTGAAGAAGAGCTCGTTGTAAGTGGTTACACCGATGCTAGCTTCCAAGCATGACAAGGATGATTATAGATCGCAATCTGGGTTCGTGTTCTCGCCCGAACGGAGGCGCGCTTAGGCGGAAGAGTTCCAAGCAGGATACTGTTGCTAATTCTACAATGGAGGCTGAGTACATTGTTGCTTCGGAAGCTGCATAGGAGGCTGTTTGGATCAAGAAATTCGTTTCGAGCTTGGTGTGATGACTAGTACGACTGGTCCAATGTCTCTCTATTGTGATAATAGTGGAGCCATTGCGCAAGCCAAGGAGCCGAGGTCACATCGAAGTCCAAACACATACTTCGGCGATATCATCTCATCCGCGAGATAGTGGACAGAGGTGATGTCAAGATATGCAAAGTGCACACGGATCTCAACATAGCCGATCCGCCGACAAAACCTCTCCCTCAGCCGAAGCATGAGGCGCACACAAGAGCAATGGGTATTAGATACTTACATGATTGACTCTAGTGCAAGTGGGAGATTGTTAGTGATATGCCCTAGGGGCAACATGGAGATGTTGGATATCACGTCAATGTTTATGTATAAATGAATAAAGTGTTATTCAGTTCCATGAAATAGACATCTTGTATTGATCAATAAGTACGTGACTTATTTATGAGACTCTTTACGTATGAATCTATTTCTAAACGATCCCGATCATATGTCATATTGTTGGAACAAATATGATTCTAAGATCGGCATGTTTATTGATTGATGATCATGTCTCATAGATCATGGGTATGGAGATACCAAATCAATAAACATGGACATATGTGTTGGAGAACACATTGTTGGATAGACCCACCATGAGACACTACAGAATTAATGTGCCATTAGTTGGTCTCGGGTAGTGTTGGTACAAAGTCCTTAGACCTCGAGATCACCATGGATTCCAACATGTGTAGTAGCCTACTTTGGGACTACCAAACGCTATTCCGTAACTAGGTAGTTATAAAGGTAGTTTTCGGGTTTGCTATGAAACATGGAGTGGGATGTGAGTGATCAAGATGGAATTTGCCCCTCCTTTGGAGAGATATCTCGGGCCCCTCGAGGTAATGGATTATGGAAATGCATGGCCATGCTAAGTTGATTGAGGAGTCAATCAACGGACGGATAATCCAATACGGTTCGAGTGAATGGTTAAGCTATTGAAGGGATGGCACACATCTTGCCTATAGCTTAACGGTATCGTGAGGCAAAGGGATTTGTGTACACATTACAGGTTCGAGCCGATATTATTCCTGTATACTATGGCGTCAATATGTGCTGCTAGGCGCCGCTATTGACAGGTCGGCTGAGTTAGACTCGAGCCGACGATCGGCTAAGTTAGACTATAGCCGAAACCGAGTATACCTGAACCTACAGGGTCGCACGCTTAAGGGGATAGAATAGATATTCGAGTTGGACTCGGATACGGCTCGATCGGATAGGGATCCGATCGGATAGAGTCCTATGGGCTTACGACGTATGGGCGGCCAACTCTATGAGATACGGATGAGATCCGATTCAAAATAGAGTCCTAATCGGCCACTAGTCCCGTCGGCCAACTCTATATAAAGGAGGGAGGGGTGGAGAGCTGCCACGGGTCAATTGCATCGCGTGCAACAGAAGTCGCCGAGATCAATCTCCACGGAAACCCTCCCCACTTTCGAGCCAAACCCTAGCCTTGCATCGCGTGCTAGCACACGGGTGTACGGCGTTCTGTCCCCGGACGTGTGGATACCAGTAGAGGCGCTGCTACGTTGCGCGCTGTTGATCGGCTTCGGATCGGCTGCGGTCGGGCGCATCGGAGCGAGGCGTGAGAACGCGGCCGGACGACTCGAATCGACTGATTGGCGAATCGGCTGTCTCCGGGAATCGGCTACACTGTTCCGGATCGGATTGCCCTGATTGGCTATTCCGCTGCACTCTACTCCAATCGGTAACGATCTATCGGCCCTTACTTGCAAGTCTTCCTGGTTTGCGCGGTAGAAATTTTTGTTTTCGGCTAGCGTAGCTCCCGCGTAACCCTTCACACATCCCTAGTGATCTCAACAATAATGGAGGTTTTGTTGCAAACACGATAGCCATGGGTATTTGATTCATAGCCAAATAAGAACCCCTCATCCACCTTAGGTGCAATAGATGAATGAGGTCTCTTACTCAAAATAAAACACTTGCTCCCACAGACATGAAAGTAAGAGACATTAGGGTCTATACCACTCAAGAGTTCATAGGAAGTGTTCTTCAAGAGCTTGTGGAGGTAAACACAGTTGATGGTATGGCATGCTGTACTCACAGCCTCCGCCCAAAAAATGTCCGAGGTCTTGTACTCATCAAGCATCATCCTTGCTGCTTCAATGAGTGTATGATTCTTTCGCTCGATGATGCCATTTTGAGTAGGATCATAAGGTGCGGAGAACTCATGCTAGATGTCTTCTTCATCAAGAAATTCCTTCACTTGAGTGTTCTTGAATTGTCCTCCATTGTCACTTTGAACCCTCTTGATGGTAGGTCATATTTGTTTTGTGCTTGTCTTGCGAAGTGCTTGAAGACATCTTATGCTTCACTTTTGTCATGGAGAAAGAATACCCAAGTGAAACGGGAATACTTATCAACAATCACAAAGCCGTACCTTCGATGGCTATGTAAAACACAGGACTGAATAGTTCCATGTGAAGAAGCTCGAGTGGTCTAGAAGTGGTCATGATGTTCTTGATAGGATGCGGATTCCCAACTTGTTTCCCGGCTTGACAAGCGCTACACACACAATCTTTCTCAAACGTGACATTAGCAATCCCGAGAATGTGATCCCCTTTCAGGAGAGTTGACAAATTTCTCATTCCTTCATGGGCTAACCTTCAAGGCCATAGCCAACCTATCGATGGGTGGGTCGGCAGTCCTCAAAGGGGGGTGCCCAAGGAAGTGAAAGAGAACGGTAGAGAAGCTATCCTCCGATGGATTTGATGGTCGACTCAAGTCCTAAGACGAGCCAAAGAGCAAAGATACAGAGAGTTATACTGGTTCAGCCCTCGCGAAGGATAATAGACCTACGTCCAGTGTTCTTTGTTGGGGTGTATGATGAACAAGAGTTACAAGGGACTGAGAATGTAACCTCGCGTGCACGATGCCCACGCCGCCACGTGTCGCGATGTGCCCGACCGACCCCACATGCGCGTCCGTGTTGCGCCACGTGTCGCCACCCGCGCGCGCGCCTCCCCGGCCCCTTCCCTCCGTCGCCCGCCGTCGTGTCGCCGCACACCATGCCGCATGTCAGTCGCGCCGCGCCTCGCGTCAGCCACGCCGCGCCATCACGTCAGCCACACCGTGCCATCGCGTCGCCGCACATCACCGTCACATCGCTGAACGCCACACCCACGCCGCCGGCCGCCTATAAAAGGGAGCACCGGCCACTCCCCGACCTCACCGCACCACTACCGCCCCTCACTCCCTTTCCTCGCGCCACCGTCGCCGTCGCGCCATTAGAGCCCAAACCCCTTGCCGGAAGTTCCGGCTAAGCCAACTGGATATTCTGATCCACCTTCTCTGTCCAAAATTTCATAGCAACCGGAAGTTTTGATCGGAACCGACTGGAAGTTTCAGGTTGGCTGAGTGCTCAGATCCTCCGAGGTGATTTAATCTGAGTTTGGATTCAAAATAAAATATAACCTAATTTATTAACAACCATTAATTTTGTCGTATACCTTTCTTTCTAAAACATAGATTTTCAAATTGTAGAAATGGTGTCAAGCTTAGAGTAGTCTATTCTAAGTTTAATTTAGTTTAACTCTCGGGTTTGTCGGTCCAATAAAATTTGGAAATACAACTAGATTTTATTATATCTTTTGGTATCATATTTTGAATCCTTGATTCTTATATTTCAAAAATTTAAGTATTTTAACTTAGAATATTGTCACCACAATATATATTAAAGTTGGTATAATCGCAAAATTTCAACTTACTATAACTCTCTCGTTTTCAACTTGGATTTTATCAAAAATCGAACCTAAATTTGTCCGAGACCGTTGACTAATTTTTGGAGCGCTTTTATGATTGTATTTTGTATTTTGATTATTTTAATTGAATTATGTTCGAATTCAATCGTATCTTTCGCACGTACGTATAGTGTCCGAAGGAGCGGTTGATTGCGCCAAAGATCCCAGTCAGCAAGGTTGCGAGCAAGGCAAGTCATCACTACCTTTGAACATATTGAACCCGTTTGCGAAATTGTGTTGATTTTACAATTCAAATATGCATGCTATACACAATAGAATTCCTATACTTGCCATGCCATGCCTTGACATTGATTACCTGTATATGTATTCTTTGTAACCTACGACACGACATGTCCGAAGAAAATCTTCAGTAATGCTTAGCCATGCTAAATTAGATTCATGCATACTCATGTTTTTACCAAATGCTATATGCTTGGGCAACTACCTTAGGGAAGGTGGTTGAGATGCGGCATGTGGAGACATGAGCGCCACGTTGCCTTGAAAATGATGAAATGAGTTTTGGATGAAAATTGAAAATACAAAACTAATGTTTTAGACTGGGGCGGCTGGATGATTTGGGTGGATTCCGGAAAAGGCAAGTGCCGACCCTGGTCAATTAAGGACCGAGCCATGAGATAGCCGGGAAACGAGCCAGTACAACCGTACTTCTCGAATGGGTATAGACCTAGCGGAGTAGATAGCCGAGCGGAGGCAGTATCGCTGCATAGTGGTTCTTATGATTGAGATGAGGCTGCGGGCCTATGTGTGAAATGATGATTGAAAATCGAAATTTATTACAACTTAAAGAATGAGTTTTCCCTTACCCCGGAGGGCCAGAACTCCTCACACTGCTAGGAATGGACGGCTAGAGTGCAAGAGGATTTAAGTTCATGGAGCGGGTACTGCCAAAGTGTGGTTATTGAAAAGCTTTGTCGCGATCGTCTCATGTGTTGGGACGTAGGCTCATTTGTTGGGCAGTCACGGAGTACGGGTAAAGTGTACATCCACTGCAGTGTGAATGAATCAATCTATTCGAATAGCCATGCTCACGGATATGGAGCAGCACGACAAGACTTTCGCATGGCTAGACTCAAAAGTTTAAAATGATGGGATGGGCATGCATGATGATTTTTATGTGCTGGTGGATCAATTTCTCGAAATGTGAGAAGGGGTAGACTCCCCAGAAAATCATGACGATCGGTGGTGGGAATCTATCCTTGGGATCACAATGGATGGTGGATAGAACCGTCGCTGATTTAATGAACTATGGAAATAAAACTTGATCAGGCTTAGATTTTACGTTTGCGAAAAGAATTACAAAAACTGGATTTGTGCAAATGAACCACAGCCATTCCTTGAGTATCCCCTATCATATGCATCCTTGTTGTGCTGGCTTGCTGAGTACGGTTGGTACTCACTATACGTACAAACCTTCAGATGGAGGCGATGAAGACATGGACGATCTGTACGCATACTACCAGGAGGGTGAGGAAGACGAAGGCGCCCAATAGGTCTTAGACTCTAGTCGTTGCCTGTGGCAATGGCATGCCGCTGCCTTCTACCCGCTGCCTTACGTAATTTCTTATTTTGCTTGTATTCCGGTCCGTTTGGTCCTAAGTACTAGACATTGCCTTCGGGCCTATATTGTAATATGTTGTGTAAGACAAATTTGTGCACGTGCACTTGATAATTCAGCACTATATTTTGTGGGTACCAAATTACTCGATCCAGAAAAATGGTACTATGGACACGAATGATTCCCGTTATAAAAACAGGGGTCTACAGAGCTGGTATCAGAGCGTGCGACTGTAGGATAATACCAATCGTGCCCCACCCCTTTAGAGCTGGCTAAAGGAACGGATCCCCACCTAGGATTATTTTGAAAATAAAAACATTATGTATACAAAACAAAATGTGTTTTCCTTTATACTCTTGTCCCCTTATCTTTCTACAACACTGATTTTGCTCCTACTCTTCTCTAACTCTGGTTGTTTTAAAAACAGATGTCGGGCATGGCCAGATCGGAGCTTGGGAACTTGAGGTTCCACTAGAAGAAGGATATGTTCTGCAACTTCGACAGCTGCTATGGTGCCTAAGGTACCCGGAGATACCCACTTACAGGAGCAGGAGGTTTGGTACTGGAGACCATCCTGAGTGGGAGGCCGCCATAGCAATCAAGCCCCGCGTTGGTAGCGAGCCACAGTTTTGCTTACAGACACGCTACCGGCGTGACTTGGTGGAGGCCGCACTTCAGGATGCTGCTCGTGAGGCATTCCTACACCTTAACGCCATCCACAGGCCGAGCTGGCGGTGACCGAGTTTGTGCACCACCCATATCGGGAAGAGGGCAACTCTGTCTGCACAGTGGAGGCTACCCCCTACAGTTACAACCCCATGGTAACCCGGCTGTCCCAATGGGCAGAGGCTGCAGATGATTGTTACGAGGAAGCGCTGCTGGAGATCGACGAGCAGCAACGACATATGAGCGAGCTTGAGGAGGAGCACCACACCTGTGACAGCCAGATTGACTTGCTGAAGACTCAACTCTAGTTTAACAGCGCACAGTACGATCAGCTCCCGGATCGGTACGTCGCTCATGGAGAGGCCCTGGTCACCCTTGAGGAGCAGCTCAGGAAAAGACAGAGGCAAGTCAGTCAGTTGGAGGAGCGGCTTCGTACCATCTCGATCACCACTGCGGGTGCCTCTACCTCCACTGCACCGCCACCACCCCCTGCACCAGTTCCCGATTGCTACTATGTCCTAACTCTGTCATGCTTAGCCACTTTTCCATGCATTGTTCGATCAGGCTAACTTGCTGAGCACCGAGTCCGAACCCTATCTGGTGGATCCTGCCATGACACAGCCTGTTGCTGCAAAGTCAGAGCCCACACCGAGTGCCTCGGCTGTTCCATCCGAGCCTGGATCTGGAGTGGAGATCCCAATCTAGATTGACACTGACCCAGAGACTGAGTCAGAGCCCATGGAGGTCGAGTGGGAGCCCAGCATCACCAACCTATCAGAGGACGAGGCTCCTACTTACCGCATCACATTTGCGGGAGGGCCCATTACTCGCAGGACGACCCGCAAGAGCACCTGACCCAGGGGCATGAAGCCCAAGACTGACTCCGAGGCGACCACTTCTGAGCCTTGGGGACTTCGGTTCGCATCCGCCAAGGACCACCCACTTCCTGCACCCAGTTCCTGCGGCTGGCTGGACGACAGGTCTGCACTGGCATTGGTCTTGCTTTGAATGGTTTTTGGACAGCAAGGACCACACCCCCTAGTAGTGATGGTCGTAGCTTGCTGTTAGCTTTTGCGTTGTGTGTTGTGGGACTATGTATGTGTAGTCTGATGTATCTGCTCTTGATGTATTAACTATGAACCTATGGAATGTCTTATGGTATGCTATGAATGAGTTTATTCCATCATGCTTGCTCCAAAAAAGATCACCTTAAAACAACCCAAAATAGAACTAATTAGGATGGTGACCTTAGCAGGTCAAGTCTCTTACTTACCTACATTCTACAGATGGCTCACCGACTCGAGCATCGGCTGCCAATGAGAACCCACCGGAGCCCAACCCCACCACCTTGGCGGAGGTCATGGCCATGCAAACCCAGTTATTGCAGGCCATTGCCAATAACAAAGGAGGCCGTGGAAGTTCAAGCCTGGGCGAGTTCATGAGAGTCAAGCCACCTACTTTCGCCACAGCAGAAGAGCCTATGGACGCAGAAGATTGGCTACGCGTTATAGAGAAGAAGCTGACCCTTGTACATGTGTGGGAAGCCGACAAAGTGATCTTCACTGCAAACCAATTAGAGGGACTCGCTAGTGACTGGTGGGATACATACAAAGAGATCTGAGCAGAAGATGCACAGAACCAACATGGGAGGAATTTACCGCCGCCTTCCGCGAAAACTTTGTACCTGCTGCCGTAATGTGCATGAAAAAGAATGAATTCAGGAGATTGCGTCAAGGCAACACCACAGTGTAGGAGTACCTCAACCGGTTTACCCAGCTTGCCCGTTACGCAACCAGCGACTTGACAGATGAAGAAGAAAAGATAGACAAGTTCATCGAAGGGTTGAATGATGAGTTGCATGGGCCCATGATCGGACAGGATCATGCCAACTTCCAAAGTTCGATCAACAAGGTCGTAAGGTTGGAACATGACCAGAAAACGATGGAAAATAATCGCAAGAGGAGACTTGCCATCACCCGCTCACCTCAAGGAACATCCCATCGTCCTAACGGAGCAACCCCGTCTGGATGGAAGCCAACTGTCATGGCACCAAATCGGCTCACTGCATCCGGCAATATCAGCAGGCCAACTGCTACCCCGTTCGCACTCCGACACCTACCCTGGCTGCTCCGGGAAATAGGAATGTAAACTGCTTCAACTATGGAGAATTTGGGCACTATGCCAACAGCTGCCCCAAGCCACGCAGCACCCTCGTCCGTACCGTTGACAATACCACGGCTATACAAGGAACTACTACCCCTGCTGCTGGATGCAGTTTGTTCAGGACACCGCAACCCAAGGAGGCCGCACCGAATTCCGTCGCGGACAAGTAAATCATGTGCGCGCCGAAGAGGCACAGGAAGACTAAAGCGTGCTAATGGGTATGTTCTCTATCCACTCTGCCCCAGTTAAAGTATTATTTGATTCCGGAGCATCACATTCGTTTATATCCTCATGAATAAGCAAACAACACAACCTGCACCGGGTAGATCTTAAGAGACTCATGTTAGTGCATTCACCCGGGGAAGACATAGCCATACCCCATGCTTGCATCAATGTGCCCATCCGGATTAGAGATGTGGTATTCCTTTCAAACCTTATGGTACTGCCACCACAAACACTGGATGTCATACTAGGAATGAATTGGTTAACTAAAAACTAAGGGGTCCTAGACTGTGGCCGAAGAGAAGTCACTGTATCCACCCCATGGGGATCACTGATGACCATAACCATGGATCAAGACCCGATAATATGTGAACGAGCTACGGGGATATTCACCATGCTACCCATGAGCGCTATGCCAGTAGTGCAGGATTACCCGGATGTGTTTCCTGAGGAATTGCCCAGAATGTCCTCTGACCGCAATATAGAATTCATCATTGACCTAATACCTGGTACTGCCACCATATCCAAGTGACCCTACCGAATGCTGGCTAACGAACTGGAGGAGCTCAAGAAGCAAATCAGGGAGTTACAAGAAAAAGGATTTGTGCGCCCTAGTTCCTCTCCCTAGGGAGCCCCAGTGTTGTTCGTCAAAAAGAAAGACGGAAGTATGAGAATTTGTGTAGACTATAGATCGTTGAATGAGGTACCATCACGAACAAGTACCCATTACCTCAAATCGACGACTTATTCGATCAACTCAAAGGTGCCCGAGTGTTCTCAAAAATTGATCTTCGGTCAGGATACCATCAGTTGAAAATCAGGGCCAAAGATATCCCCAAAACCACGTTCTCTACGCGCTATGGCTTGTATGAGTTCACAGTAATATCCTTTGGATTGACCAATGCCCCGTCTTATTGCATGAACCTTATGAACAAAATATTCATGGAATACATGGATAAGTTCATAGTGGTATTTATCGACGACATTCTTATCTACTCCAAGGACAATGAGGAGCATGCGGAACACCTACGCCTGGTGCTGGAGAAGTTATGAGAGCATCAGTTGTATGCGAAATTCAGTAAATGTGAGTTCTGGCTTAAGGAGGTCATTTTTGTTGGCCATAAAATTTCCGCCGGAGGAGTAGCAGTAGACCCTACCAAGGTCGAAGCTGTTACAGAATGGAAAGCACCCCAGTCAGTAACAGAGGTCAGAAGTTTCTTGGGATTGGCCGGATATTATCGGAGATTCATCGAAGGATTTTCCACAATAGCCCGATCCATGACCCAACTGCTGAAGAAAGAAACGAAGTTCACTTGGACTGAGCAGTGTCAGCAAGCCTTTGACCAACTCAAAGAAAAGTTAACCACCGCTCCAATCTTGGTCCTACCGGACAACCGAAAAGACTTCGTTATAGACTGTGACACGTCCCGGCAGGGACTGGGTGGAGTATTGATGCACGACAGAAAAGTCGTGGCATATGCCTCGAGACAACTACAACCGCACGAGGAAAACTACCCCACCCACGACTTGGAGTTGGCCACAGTTGTTCATGCATTAAAGATCTGGAGGCACTACTTGATCGGGAACCACTGCGACATATACACTAACCATGAAAGTCTGAAGTACTTCTTTACCCAACCTGATCTAAACCTACGCCAGAGGAGGTGGCTGGAATTAATCAAGGACTACGATTTAGGAATCCATTACCACCCTGGCAAGGCCAATGTAGTAGCTAATGCTTTGAGCCGCAAAGCCCAATGCAACCATATGAGACTAGAAGGCATGGCTAGTGAACTCCGAGAAGAAATGGCTTGGCTTAATTTGCGGCTGATTCCCCATGGGAAATTAAACTCACTGGAGGTACAACCTCTCCTGAGAATTCAGATAAGGGAAGCTCAAAAGGAGAGCGAAGAAATTCCGCTGATCAAAGAGCGCATGGCCGATGTGCGAGCAAAGGAATTCTTGGTAGATGACAATGGAACTTTATGGTACAGGAAAAGGGTCTATGTGCCAGAGAAAGGTGGTTTGAGAGGATTGATTCTAAAAGAAGCTCATGACTCAGCATACTCGCTACACCCAGGTAGCACCAAGATGTATCAAGACTTGAAGGAAGAATACTGGTGGCCCAATATGAAGAGAGACCTAGCTGAATACGTGGTCGTATGTGATGTATGTCAGAGGGTAAAGGCCGAGCATCAGCGGCTGGCAGGACTGTTGCATCCACTCAAGATCCCTGAATGGAAATGGGATGAGGTGGGCATGGATTTTATCGTCGGATTAACCAAAACCGCCGCAGAATATGATTCTATCTTGGTAATAGTAGATCAGCTCACCAAGACCGCCAGATTTATCCCCGTTAAGACTAACTACAATAGTGCCAGGCTGGCGGAACTATACATGAGTAGGATCGTGTGCCTTCACGGGGTACCAAAAAGGATTGTATCGGATCGCGGTACTCAATTCACTTCCCACTTCTGGGGCAAGGTTCACGAGGCGCTTGGAAGTCACCTCGCCTTTAGTACCGCATACCACCCGCAGACCGACGGGCAGACCGAGACGACAAACCAAGTTCTTGAGGAGATGCTGAGAGCTTGTGCGTTGGACTTTACCAAGGACTGGGAAAAATGCCTACCCTACGCGGAATTATCCTACAACAATAGCTACCAAGCAAGCTTGAAGATGTCGCCGAATGAAGCCCTGTTTGGTCGGTGATGTAGAACCCCATTGATGTGGTCAGAAACCGGTGAGCGAGCCGTGTTTGGACCGGACATAATCAAAGAGGTTGAGGAAAAGGTCCATCTGATCCGGGATCGACTTAAGGTAGCCAAGTCTCGACAGAAGAGCTACGCGGATACTCGCCGAAGGGACTTGGAGTTTGATGCAGGCGATTACGTGTGCTTGAAAGTCTTGTCATTACGGGTAACCAAGAGGTTCAAGGTCAAAGGAAAGCTTGCGCCAAGATACGTGGGACCATTCCCGATAAGCGCCAGAAGAGGCGAAGTGGCCTACCAGCTAGAGCTACCAGAAAACCTCTCCGATATGCATCCCATATTCCATGTGTCATAATTGAAGAAGTGTCTGCGAGTGTCGGAAGAGCGAGCCCCCTTGGAAAATATCCTTAACAATGATGATCTCACATACCCTGAACACCTGGTGAAAATCTTGGACGAGGCAGAAAAGAGAACACAAACTAAGACATGGCGTATGTACAAGGTACAATGGAGCAATCACACCGAGGAAGAGGCCACCTGGGAAAGGGAAGATTTTCTAAGGACCGAGTACCCACACCTACTCAATGACCGGTAAGAAATCTTGGGGATGAGATTTATTTTAAGGAGGGTAGGTTTGTAACACCCTGAAAATCGAAGAATTAAAAATTGAAAGTTAAAATTTGGAGCCTACAAAAACTTTTGAATTGTTACATCTTGTCAAATCTTATTGCCTCTTATTTGCGAGTTTCTGTTGCCTGTTATAATTAAAAGTTTACTTATTTAATAGTTGGAAAAAATCAAAAAGGTTTTTGAATCCCTAAAATGAAAATGGATTTGAAATACTATAAATAAAAATTATGAAAGGTCATATTATTGGAAAAACCTAGGTTGGTGAAAATTTACTTTTAAAATCAAAAAGTTTATTTTGGAAAAATATCTGGAATATTGAAATTTTAAATAAAAAGATATTGAATAATACAACGGGGTTTTGAGCGACCGGAAGTTCCGGTAGAACCTGCCGAAAGTTCCAGTAGTCGGTCAAACTGCCAGGTGTCAAGCGCCGCACTGCACCCGCGTGCACGTCGCGTACACGACACCCACGCCTGGTCGTCCCCACGCACGCGCCCGCGTTGCGCCACGTGTCGCCACCCCCCGCGCATGCCTCCTGGCCCCCTTCCTCCGTCGCTCGGGAGGCATGGACCCTCCGTTCTATTTGCAATATGAGTTAAATTGGTTCAGGCCATATGGCAAATATAACGAAACGTCCGGAGTCCCGAGAGAGAGATAAGTGAGACATCGCTGGGCCTTTAGTCTGCTAGTCAACTTCAGCCTGAAGTGTGCCCGTCAAACCACTTGAAGGTGGCGACCAGATGTGTTACACACTTAGGAGACTTGACAAAATGGCTAAAGATCTACGAAGCATCAATTATTCCTAACTCATACTCATACGAATCTAGCTCCCAGGATGTGCGCTAGATTCACACTTTCATCACAAGCATGAATTTACATAGCGAATACATTTGAATCGAACAACACTTAAAAGATTACAACACTTATATAAATACATAGGCCGACTAGCCAAATAAATATATCAGAGAGTAGCGAACAGCAGTGGCTTACTACCATTCCACAAGCACACTGACTAGGGGTTCACACCGTTAAGTTCTCATCCTAGAGGAGCAATTGATCACCCGCATCACTCTGAAGCTAGGTCTAAGTCCTGCGTCAAAATGGATATTCTAATCGCAAGTGTCAGTACATTATTAGAAATAATATACTGGCAAGAGCCCAATCAAACCTAAGTACATGGAAGCTCTAATCCACGGGAAGGCTACTTATGGTTACAATTTTTAGCATAAGGCAGATTTTAGTTCGCAGACACTTTACAACGTGTTTTCGAACAAATCAATTTCAGCAAACCTCAAACTTTATTAAACATGGCATGGCTTCATCAAATATATATATACTTAGATAAAATTTCAGCATCTTACCCGCATCAGTGAGTAAGGCAAATATAAAGCGTGAAACAACATTATTTTCAACACAATACATTTTATTTTCAAGACCATTTAGGGAAAAATACAAAACTCAAGATTTATACCCATTTCATTTCATTATGTCGCTCATGACCGTGAGGACGGCTAATCAATTAATTTTATTAACTCTGCAGAGTTTGTACAGCTTTGCCCACATGATATGAACACTCTAGTTTGTTTTGTGCTCGCGACGCACTACCACACTCTGCATGGTGAATGTGGTATAGAGGTCATAACGAAGCCTTTACACTACTTAGTCCCTAGCCTTGCACCAGCATGATACGTGTTTCCTCCATCCTAGGTCTTACTGGAATAAGACCTAGAACCGTTAAGTGGCGAACCCCACGCTTTAACTTAACGCCGTGATGGCGGACATGACGGGAACCCACCCACGTGACACGATACCATTGTATTGGACAGACTTAGTCGCCTAAACTACCATGACGGGGTAAATAGGAAGTTCCTCGTGGTTATCCGAACCCATACACTTCAGCCTACCATAATGCAAGGCTAGGTGCTAAATAGATTACTCGGATAAGGCCATCCCATACTAGCACATGTAGATGTATAGTATACACAATGAATGACATGTAGTTCAGTCCTTAATCGACTCGGGCCAACACTCCCCCTATCGGTATACGAATACATCAATTACATACCACTTGCCGCCGAAGTCTAAAAATCAAGTTTTGTCTTTGTTTCGCAAATAATTGGGGTTTCTCCCCCATTTAGTTCAGAACACACAAAAGGTTTTCCAAATGGTTTAGGAAACAACCCATGCCTGTTTTTCGAATAACACTAAGCAAGGCTAAGCATAGCATTTACACAAAGCAAAGCATATTTTCATGAGTACTCTAATTTAATTCCTAGGGTTCAAAACAGCAAGTGAGCATTTTAAAAAGGGTACATGCAAATTTTTGGGATTTATATACTAAACTTATTTTAAAAGCAACGATACGGTAAATTACACATGCAATATTTCACAAACAAAAACATTACCCAAAAACATGGGTTCAATGTGTTCAAAGGAGGGGCAAGAGCTTGCCTCGGTCTAGAGTAAATGTTAGTACACCTTCCACTCCTCCGTCTGCGCAATTATCTAAACAAAATATACGGTATGTGATTAAAACTTCGAAAACAGGCGAAAGTACAAAATGCTCTAAAATGCATGATGTTTGAATATCACGTAGCTACTGGTATAAAACTAATTTTAGGTGAAAGAGTTTTCAATTTATCTTATTCCGTTCAGGAGTTACGTATTTTACAAGTTTTATCGGGTCGTATCGACTTTGGGATAGGTGCTGTTTGGACAGGGCTCCCTAAGCTGGATTTTCTTAACTTGACTTCATAGAGGTGAAGGATTAGGTTTTATAAGGCTAATACACTTGGTTTCATAATTTTTAGAGCTATTATGAATTTCTTAGGCATTTTATAAGTTTATGACGGGTCTTAGGTCTAAAGTGTTTTATACATATGGCTGGCCTTTTGGGTCCAGTGCTGGTTTTACTTGTTAAGGGTGAAACAAAATGAATGATTTGGTTAACCTATTTGGTCTTAGTTCATAATTTTAGTATTTAGATTACTCTACCATGTGTTGTGTAGGCTAGAGAGGTCTCTAAGCTACTCTCCTTTAACATTTTAACCTAGGGATTGTTATTTGTGCTATGTGTGATATGTCTTGTTTATTGGGGATGGTTCCTAAGGTCTCACTGTTCCATCATCTTTTATCTTGATTGATTTGTGCTAGAGTACATTTTATGCATATATTTATGTGTATGTACATATAGTGCCTATTCTATTTATTAGGATTAGCACCTAAGTTAGCTATCTAGGTTCTCCCTACATTTTAGTACATGTGCTTCCATGTTCTTATTTTGCCTAGTTGGAGTTCACCACTTGCTGGTTTATTAGAAGATTAGTTTACTCGAAAAGGAATTAAATTAGATTTACTAAAAATTTTACAAGTTATAGTGGACATTTAAGTTGTGTATTCCTTTTATAAATATTGTACAGTGGGCATATGTTTTTATTTTACATTATAAAAGTATGTATATTGGTGGTTCTACAGAGCTTGGGTTTGCTCAAAAAGGATTTAAGATTAATTTCATATAAATTCTTAAAGTTGAGCCTACATATAGTCCACCATTTTATCATAATTAATTTTTAGGGGTATTTGGTGCAAAGGAACTATATGTTTTTATTTTTCCTAAATGTAGTGTAGAAGTTGGTGGATCTATGGAATTTGAGTTGGCCCAAAAATATGTTGAATTGAATTTTCTATGGACTTTATAAGATTGTGCCAGCCCTATGGATGATTTTTCTTATCTGAATTTTAGGGACAAAGTTTGCACAGTGGGTGCTAAGTTTTATACTCCTAAAATATAGTTCACTTTGCCATGAGGTCACAGAAATTTGTCCCACTCCAAAATGTGTTGTAGTTTATCTTAGACAGATTTTGTAAGTTTAACCATTTTTCTGTTGAAGGAATAATGTTGTGGCCGTTTTCTCTAAAAATTTAAACCCAGAAAATCTTGTCAGTCACTGGTCTTTTTGCGGAAAGACCCCTGGAGTCTATGGAAAACAACCCGCAGTCCAGAGCACATGGCCAATCAATTTCTATTAAGGGTTCACAAGTTTTAGGATATTTACAAATGAGTCCATGTCCCCACATGTCATTCAGGGACAACTTGCAAACCAGACCTTTCAAGTTTTAAATTCTTACTAATTGGTTATCTGGCACTAATCACGTGGGTCCCGTATGTCGGTGAGATGGAGGTCGAAGGGGCAGAGTGGTGCAGAGGCCTCACCGGTCCAGCGGGCTTGGTGGCGACGTCGGCAGTGAACGGCAGCTCGGCAGGAGATGTGACCAAAAGAGAAAAGGTGCTCAAGGCCCTGGCGCACATGTTGGTGGAGGTTTCGTCGCCGGCGGTGGCCGGAGGAGTGCCGGTGGCGAGGGCAGGCGGCGGTGAGTTTTGGCTTGCGGCGCGAAATAGGTTAGGGCTCGGTCCAGTGCAATGTAGGGCATGCTCGAGGGTACTCAAAGTCTCTGGGAGCTCACCGAGTAGTTGGGGAAGCTTGGCGAAGCCGGGACAATGGCGGCGGCGTGAGGACGAGTCCGGCGGCGGTGGCTTCTCTCCGGTCGCACGGTGTCAGCTCGACTCAGCCGTCGAAGTGTCGTGCAAGCAGAGGCAAAGGGTTAGATAGGTCCCAGAGGTGCTCTATGCGCAAGTGATTGAACGGGGACTCACCGAGGCAAGGGGAATCAACGTTGGGGCTCGCCGGCCGAAGATGGGGAAGAAAACTCCGATCTCCATGCCTGCTGCGCCATTGGCCGGGGCTCTTGAGAGGAAATGGTGAGAGGGTCGAGATGAGGACGACGACGCAGTGGCTCGGCCTGCAGTGGCCCATAGCGGGCGGAACGCCGAGGTTGCCATGGCGGTGGCGCCCGGAGCACGACCTAAGACGTCGTCGGCGTGGCCCTTGTTCCCATTGATCCGTTGCATGATTGAAGAGCATGTCAAGATAGAAAAAGACCGGCTTGATGAGGTGGATATGAAAGAGGAAGGAGTTGGCGATGAAGATGACCCGTTGGACGGCGGTGATGGCGTCTTCTTGGCAGCCGGTGACGGGAGTGAAGGAGAAGGGAGGGACTAGGGCTTCTTCCCCCGGTTGTCTCGGCATTGGGATGAAGAATGAGGAGGGACGATGCGTTCGGGGGGGTCAAAGGTGAGCTCGGCGCGGCCACGTCCTCGGACATGCGTCGAGCACGGCGGCGGCTTGGTCTCCCGCGCTTCTCCTTCTGTCTGCCTTTTTCCCCGGTCGGCTCTGTGTGTTCCAAGTGGTGGGAAACAATTTGCACCCAGTAAAATCGAACCTGTGCAGCTGCCAGGTGGGGCCAGGGTGAAGAGAGCAAGGCAAGGGAGAGAGGTTTGGGCAGGAACACAAGTGAAGGTGATTTTAGCTTTATTTTTAGAAATTATTTCTCTCCCTAGGTTTTGGAGCTCAGTAATTAAATTTGTGTACATGGTAATTTTGTGAATTTTTTTCTGGAGGTAGTTAATCATCCACAGGTTCCATTTTCCTTGGTTTCACTCAAAAACATTAAGTGGTTTGTTCCCAGTAATTCAACAAAAACATGATACTTGGAAATTGGTTTGAATTTTTAGGGGCCTAATCAGAGGAGAAAAATTCTAAAAAATTATATTTAATTAGTTTAATTAAGCTAGTTTTTGATTAAATTATTTCGTTGCACCTTAATGGTATTTTGGATAAGTTGGCATTTTAGCCGATTAGGGTTATTAATTGGCCTATTATGAGTGTTTTTTTAATTTGTTTGGAGCATCGTTATTAAATTGCACAAAAATTGTGTTAAGTTTAGTATAGCCCCTGGCATCTACATGAATTTTTCCATGATTTTATCTTATACGGTTTAGTCTAGAAAATTAAGGTAACTTTCCTATGTGTAGTTGCTTCCGCTCTGTGGTTTCGCCTAATATGATCGTAGAGGTTTATTTGAATTTTATCTTGGGCGGAGGAAATGATTTTTGTATTAAATTTTTAAGTTTACATGCTAGCATCCAAAACTTGTAGTAGGTTGGTGTTGGTGAATTTTAATATCCTAGGTTTTCACTTATGAGTCCTACTATGAAATACAAAATCGAAAATCCAAACACCCGCAAATGACCTAAGTCGAGGTAGGCTTTATGTTAGTATGCAGGCTTCCACATGAGCTTGCATTCTTATCCTAGGCTATAAATGAAAAAGTTTTTGATTTGTTCTAAAATAGAGTCTACCATGCGAAGGCCTAGGTTGAACCCCTTTAACCTAAGTTCGGAATTGAAAATGTTTGGTTCACAAAATTGAGAAACCTTTACTTCATTTTGTTTGGACAAAATTTTGTTGACCCTAGAATTTGGGTATATGACGAGTCGCTGCGTCGCGTCGCCGCACGTCGCGCCACACGTCAGCCACGCCGTGCCGTCGCGTCAGCCACGCCGCGCCATCGCGTCGCCACACGCCGCCGTTGCATCACCGCATGCCGCGCCCACGCCGCCGGCCGCCTATAAAAGGGAGCCCCGGCCACTCCCCCACCTCACCGCACCACTACCGCCCCTCACTCCCTCTCCCCGCGCCACCATCGCCGCATGCCATTAGAGCCCAATCCCCTTGCCGGAAGTTCTGACTAAGCCAACCGGATATTCCGATCCACCATCTCTGTCCAAAATTTTGTAGCAACCAGAAGTTCCGATCGGAACCGGTCGGAAGTTCCGGGTTAGCTGAGTGCTCAAATCCCCCCAGGTGATTTAATCTGGGTTTGGATTCAGAATCAAATATAACCTGATTTATTAAAAACCATTAATTTTGTCCTATACCTTTCTTTCTAAAACTTAGATTTTCAAATTGTTTAAATGGTGTCAAGCTCAGAGTAGTCTATTCTAAGTTTAATTTAGTTTAACTCTCAGGTTTGTCGGTCCAATAAAATTTGGAAATACAACTAGATTTTATTATATCTTTTGGTATCATATTTTGAATCCTTGATTCTTATATTTCAAAAATTTAAGTATTTTAACTTAGAATATTGTCACCACAATATATATTAAAGTGGGTATAATCACGAAATTTCAAATTACAGTAACTCTCTCGTTTTCAACTCAGATTTTATCGAAAATCAAACCTAAATTCGTCTAAGACCATTGACTAATTTTTGGAGTCACTTTTATGATTGTATTTGGCATTTTGATGATTTTAATTGAATTCTGATCAAATTCAATCGTATCTTTCGCACGTACCTATAGTGTCAGAAGGAGCGGTTGATTGCACCGAAGATCCCAGTCAGCAAGGTTGCGAGCAAGGCAAGTCATCTCTAACTTTGAACATATTGAACCCGTTTGCGAAATTGTGTTGATTTTACAATTCAAATATGCATGCTATACACAAAAGAATTCCTATACTTGCTATGCCATGCCTTGACATTGATTACCTGTATATGTATTCTTTGTAACCTACGACACGACATGTCCGAAGAAAATCTTCGATAGTGCTTAGCCATGCTAAATTAGATTCATGCATACTCATGTTTTTACCAAATACTATATGCTTGGGCAACTACCTTAGGGAAGCTGGTTGAGATGCGGCATGTGGAGACATGAGCGCCACGTTGCCTTGAAAATGATGAAGTGAGTTTTGAACGAAAATTGAAAATACAAAACTAATGTTTCAGGCTGGGGCGGCTGGATGATTTGGGTGGATTCCGAAAAAAGCAAGTGCCAACCCTGGTCAATTAAGGATCGAACCATGAGATAGCCAGGAAAGGAGCCAGTACAACTGTACTTCTCGAATGGGTATAGACCTAGCGGAGTAGATAGCCGAGCGGAGGCAGTATCCCTACATAGTGGTTCTTATGATTGAGATGAGGCTACGGGCCTATGTTTTAAATGATGATTGAAAATCAAAATTTATTACAACTTAAAGAATGAGTTTTCCCTTACCCCAGGAGCGCCAGAACTCCTCACACTGCTAGGAAAGGATGGCTAGAGTGCATGAGGATTTAAATTCATGGAGCGAGTACTGTCAAAGTGAGGCTATTGAAAAGCTTTGTCGTGACCGTCTCATGTGTTGGGACGTAGGCTCATTTGTTGGGCAGTCACGGAGTATGGGTAAAGTATACATCCACTGTAGTTTGAATGAATCAATCTATTCGAATAGCCGTGCTCGCGGATATGGAGCAGCGTGACAAGACTTTCGCATGGCTGGACTCAGAATTTTAAAATGATGGGATGGGCATGCATGATGATTTTTATGTGTTGGTGGATCAACTTCTCGAAATGCGAGAAAGGGTAGACTCCCCAGAAAATCATGACGATCCGGTGGGGGGAAGCTATCCTTGGGGTCACAATCGATGGTGGACAGAACCGTCACCGATTTAATGAACTATGGAAATAAAACTTGATCATGCTTAGATTTTAGGGTTGTGAAAAGAATTACAAAAACTGGCTTTGTGCAAATGAACAGAAGCCATTCCTTGAGTATCCCCTATCATATGCATCCTTGCTGTGATGGCTTGCTGAGTACGGTTGGTACTCGCCTTTGCTATATGCACAAACCTTCAGATGGAGGCGATGAAGACCTGGAGGATCCGTACGCATACTACTAGGAGGGTGAGGAACACGAAGGCGCCCAATAGGTCTTAGACTCCGGTCGTTGCCTGTGACAATGGCATGCCACTGCCTTCTACCCGCTGTCTTACCTAATTTCTTATTTTGCTTGTATTCCGGTCCGTTTGGTCCTAAGTACTAGACATTGCCTTCGGGCCTATATTGTAATATGTTCTGTAAGACAAATTTGTGCACGCGCACTTGATAATTCAGTACTTATTTCGTGGGTACCAAACTACTCGATCCAGAAAAATGGTACTATGAACACCAATGATTCCCATTATAAAAACGGGGGTCTACATCCGAGCACACCAAGATGCCTCTCTCACTCTCTAAAAATCGCTTTAGTTAAAAATTTAACTCTTAATAATTAAAATCCTAAGAAAAAATGAATTATTTCCTCTTAATAATTCCCAAAATAAAAATATGCAACATAAAAATTTTATTAAATATTTTACCTTCTTAGGTATTTTTGGACTTTTCTGGGAATTATTTGAGCTAGGGAAGTATTTTTAATAAATGAAATATCATTTCACTAATTATGATAAAAGAAAAGGTTTTGAAAAGTTTGTTTTAGTTACTGGGGCCAAAAACCACGGCCAGGCCCAGATCTTGTGCGGCCCGGGCGTGGCCGAGCCCGCGTCGCTCTTTCTCCGGTGTCACCGATAGGTAGGACCCGCTTGTCGGAGTCATCGTCTACCGCGCGTCAGCCAAGCTTTCCAACGCCGATGCCATTCCCTTTCTAATCCCGACAATTCTCTTTCCCTGATACCCATATGTGTTTTCTCGTTTGGAAGTTTCACAGATTCGTTTGGAAAGAGGAGAAAATGTGAGATTGAATTGGACCCCGAACCCTAAACTTTCTATCGCTGGCGATGTCCGATTTGGGCGCCCTCTCTTCTGTTCTGCCACTATAAATAGTGTTCCAGGCCGCCCTCTAGCTATCCTGACCCAAACCCTAGCTCCTAGCAGCACGTAGCACCGTCGTTGCATAGAAGCCATAGCTCCACCGCCGCCGAGATCTTCAGCCATGTCGTTGGTTGCCGTCGGCTGTTGTCTCGGTCGCTGTTGCTTTCATTGGGATCGTGTGAAGGACGAGAATCTTGTCCAGTGCTTGGTTTTCATCGGAGAGCACCGAAGCACCATCGTCGTCGACATCCCGAGCGCCTCTGCCACTTCGAGCTCATCGTCATTGCCATCCGTCGTAGTCCGCCGTCATTTAACCGTCAGGTGAGATCCCCACGCCGAGCTGAGTCTAGCCGTGTCGTCCATTGCCACCGCCGCGCCATGATACACCGGCGACCATCGGGTGTAGAGCCGCTCACCGCCGATGAAGCCACGTCGTCACCGCGTCAGTGCCACATCATTCTCCGATGCTTGCTTGTCGCCCACATGTCGTTCGCGCAACCGATCCAATCGGATCCGATCCGATCCAATCTAATCTGAGTCGTCCGATCTAGGGTTGGTTGGTTCGGGTTAATCTCAGTCGTTTGTTTTCTGTGGACATGTAGACCTCTGTGTGGATCGAGTCTATGGTGGACCGATCCAGGCTGACGCAATAATCCGAGCATCCTTTTTAAAAATAATTCCTTATTGCATCATAAATTCAAAACATCATAACTAATTTGTCTTAGCTAGGTTTTAGGTGGTTCAAATTTCTAAATTTGTCTAAAATTAAGATCTACATTTTTAAAATATCCACATGTACTGCAGATGTGTGTTTTTGAGTTGTTTTCTTGATTTTAGTCTTTTTGCCTTAGTTTTCTACATTTTTGGAGAGGTCGTTTTCTCTGTAGGAGGACGTGAAGATTTTGAAGCTCAGCAAGGCAAGTCACATAGATTCTAAACACAGTTCCTTTGATCATGTTGATCCCAGTTTTAAATTCTCTATTTATTTGAAATGTGCATTTATTTTTGAATTTCATGGGATGGTATTAACCTAGTTATGGCCAAATTAGCATTGAATCCCTTATTCCTTGATACCCAGGGTTAAAATTTGACTAGTTAAACTTTATATAATGGTTTAACTATATATTAGGAATAATTGCTTAGCCATGCTTAGAAACTTTAGTATCGTTTCTTATGGGAAAGTTAATGATTCACTTATATCCCCTTAATGGATAACTAATGGTAGCTCATGATGAATGGTTAATTAATTAATTAATTGCCAACTAAGATATGATTAATGGTGGGTTATGAGCACATAGTTTGATGATTTTGATCGGTGTGCTCATGATAATTAAGGATCGATTCATGAGCTACTGTTGTGAAGCATTAATCGTACTAACCATAAGCCAGAATGGACAAGAGCTGGATCTATAGTGTAGCATGTTTAGCAGGACATACCATGGTGGTATTTTATTATTATTTTTATGGTGGCAGCAAGCTAAGTCCACATATGTTTTAAGTAGTCTCCCTGTTAGGTAACTGGCTATTCCCTATCGGAGAGAGATGCTTAGTGAGTGTCATTCTGTTGGATATGTTATACGAAGGGTCCTGTCACAATTCTTTTCCAAGATACCATGGAGGTATTGAGGCACATGGCAACATGTTGTGGGATTATGTCTTGTGGGTAAATTTGTACACCTCCGATCAGAGTAAAACTATTCGTCTAGCCATACCCACGGTTATGGGTGAGCCAGTTATGGGTGAAGAACTCATTTTCTTTGGTCTCACTCAAAGATCTCTCATGGTTTGCTCACAGAATTTTGACAAAATTTGGGTATTTTAAACCTTGCTTGGATTTTTAGGGGGTTCAAATAGTCCAGAAAAATTCTAGAAAAATTATATTAAATTTTGGCATCCAACCTAGTATTTGAATAAATTATTTCCTATACTGCTTTATGTGCATTTAAATTCTCTTTTAGGTGGAATTTGGTTTTAGCCGATTTGAGGCATTTTCTCCCCCATTAGGTTGTTGTTTTGCATTATTTATTTGGAGCACCAAGGTCATTTATTAAATTGTGTAAAAATTGCAGTGGGGTGAATATGAGGTAGGGCATCCACAGGAATTTTTCCATAATGTTATCCTGTGTGGCTTGGTTCAGAGAAATTGGGAGAACCCTTCTTCATTCAGGCATTACCCTTTATGCAAATGCGTCAAATTATGTTATGGTGCCTTCATAATACTCTTCCTTGAGCTGTAGGCATGAACATGTAATGAGATGAGAGTTCCAAATTTTCAAATTATATAGAGAATCCTTTCACCAAATATGTGTTATGCATATGCATGCTCTCATGCTTTAAAGGAACAATGTGCAAAAGTTGAAAGGTTTTTGTTTCTAAATCCCAAAGCTTTAGTCATGCCCTGGTTTTTAAAAATACTCCACCTAGGTTAGGAATGAAATTTTCAGGATCAGGAAATTGGAGATTCCTACTCCTGGTTTTGTCCTTTTAGTATTTTACATAACCCTAGGATTTGGGTCAATGACAAATACACACACGTTCCCTGTGAATTTGATACGTTGGAATACTCTCGGCTGAAGTGCTACAATGGTATTATGTATGCTTGTGGATTAATCTGTCGTCGTAAGAAATACCAACACCGCTCCGTCAACCCGAGTACCTGTTTGGTGTGGAAGATTTCATCAGGGAATTAAGGATGGTGGGGTTTATCGTAGGGTATGTGTTGATGTGAAAAACACACACTGGCCTGAGAGATCTGCTTAACTCTAGTGCAAGACCTAAATCTTGCTTTTGGGTTTCAAAGGCATGCCAATTGGTTTGATCCTGCAACCAACAAGAAACAAAGAAAGAAGACAAAGTTAAATCCATAAAGGATAGCCGATCAGCTAATGGCCGATGATGTATCGTTTAATATTGAGCCGATGCAATATGCATAGGATCGGCAACAAAGGATAAAGCAAAGGGAAATTAGATCTACTCGATTGGCTGTAGATATCAATAATATGTAATCTATGTCTCAAAATGTGTTTAAACTAAGTGATTGGGATAGATCGGACAATGTGCCGAGACAGTATAAATAACTTATGTCTAAAAGCATTTTAAGACAGAGATTATATGTATTTATAGCATAGCCGATGTAATAAATCTAACATGTATCACATGTATCAGCTAATACTCCGATAGCACTTTATACCGAGATATCAATATAGATTAAATATATTAAACAAGAATCAATCAAGTGTTAGGACGACCTAACAGATTAATAACAAGCTTAATATATTTTACCACAATGATATCTCAATATAAAGGGCAGATTTAGCATATCAAGTAAACATGTAGGAAACAAGATAACTAAACCAGGTAAGATCAGCTAAAACCCCGATGGTATCTCTAAAAGCAATCATAGGACAAGATAGATATTACGATCCTGGATAATACTTAGTAGGTCAGACTTAACCGATGCAGCACTAAGTACAAAGAGAAGCATAAGGTCTAAACAAATCGATGAAAGCCTTTCGAGATGGTGGATACACTATATAATCTAGGTCAACGTTGATATCTAACCCTATCGACTGATGTGTAGTAACAGATGCTAGCCGATTAGGGTTAGATAGCAATATTGATTTAGATTATATAGCATATATGATAACTCGATGATTTACGTAATCAAGATTTGAGTGTCATAAAGATGTAAGAAATCCTGAGAATGTAAGCCGCCATAACAAGTTTTACCTCTTGTCAAAGATCGAACCCGATGTAGCCCAACTCGAAAGCAAGAACTCATCGAAACAAATGAAAGTAGAAAAGGTGGCGATGCGCCGAAAGTGTTATTGAACTGATTGTTGTTTGGTTACGCAGTCTTGGGCTATATTTATACTCAAATACATAATATGTCCTTGTCGGACACGACTCTTATCTCTATTACAACTCAAAATACAAACAAGTCCCTTAGACGGACTCTTACCAGCACAATCTATAAGGAAATTACTTAAAATAACCTAATTAATAGATAGAATTGCCTTTTTCAGACTCTATCCATATATGGCAATCCTCATGAAGCACATCAACCTGATTCGACGATGATTCCAATGTCATGTTACCGGAATCGGATACTCGGCTTACCTTGTCCCACTCGGTATCAGCCGATGAACACCTTAGCCGATTCAGCTTGCAACTGGTGCATACTCTTTTTTTGGGAATCATGATTTCCTCCAAATCGGCTTCGGCCTTAACTCCAAATCCGATGCATGATTTACCAAATTTGGTCGTTAACAGTATGGAACAATTCCCCATGATCGCGACGAGGAGAAGTGTCGTGTTCGTGTGACCCTGATCAGTGACTGTGAAGAAATCCCTTCCTTGATGTCTAAAGCTGGAGGAAGAAGATATGCTCATGCTTGTCATGAAGCGGCAAGGGTGGCTATTGGAGAACTTTCTACCCAATTTGATGAGCAGTTATGTGCAACGGTTTACCGTTATCATCCCCACAGGACGCATGTGCAAGATTACAGTGATTACCTGGATCTTGCTGGAGAGAACAATGCCATTTTGCAGCGTGTGGTGTACATGCTTTGTGTTATGGACAGTGTTTGTTCTGAGGCTGAGATAGCCACTCATGAAAGGAAATACTGGGACCACACAAAGATTGGCAAGCTGCAAGACAAGATTGATTGGTTGGAAGCAAAACTGGTTGTACTCAAAGGTGAGGCACCGCCTCAGAAATTAAGGACTCGCCTCACTGCTAGGAAAAGAAATCGTCTCCCTCCCCGTCAGGAGATAGCACCCAAGACCCGAGTGGTGGAAGACAAGATTCCAGTCCATCTTAATCCTCCGATCGTAGTTGTGGATGATGAAGAAGAGGAGGAAGAGAACCGCACCCGCTCAGAGGTAGAATGGGGTGATACTATTGGAATCTCTTACGTTTATAGAAAAATCCGCAAGCGCACGGATATACTATTGTAGCATTTCACCCTGGAGTATTCTGGGGTATCATATTTATTTTATCCCAAAGGAAGACGGTGGTCTAGAAGAGAATATTAAGGTACTCTGAATATTCATAAGTTATAGTTAAGATGCCTAAGTCTAGAGAGGGGTAAGAGATATATGGTAATATGGTAGTTTGACACACACAAAAGAGTCCTAACAAATGGTACACTAATTCTAAGTGGAGAGTATAGTATTAGAGCTAGGTTCCAAATGTACTTCTAGTATAGTTGTATAGGTTACACAACAATTATATTCATGGTTAGTTACCCAGTTCTATGCTCCCAGGACTACGGGAGTACTGCCTCCAGTGGCCCAGCCTGCCACTATAAGGCGATTTTGAAGGGTTACGCGGAAGCTACGCTAGCCGAAAACAAAAATTTCATATCTTAGAATCAATCAATAAACATGCCGATCTTAGAATCATATTTGTTCCAACAATATGACATATGATTAGGGATCGTTCTGAAATAGATTCATACATATCGAGTCTCATAAATAAGTCACGTACTTATTGATCAATACAAGATGTCTATTTCATGGAACTGAATAACACTTTATTCATTTATACATAAACATTGACGTGATATCCAACATCTCCATGTTGCCTCTAGGGCATATCACTAACAGATTTCATATCGTCCGCCCTACGCCATACCCGAACGTGGAGGATTACAAAGGACTGACAGGGTTGTCACCACCTGCCATCTACCTAACCTGTGGGATATGACCATAACCAATATCTATGAAACAATTTATGCACCGCGCCTACATTGCCACAGATACCCTTGCCACCCAGGACGTCAATGACTAAGGCAAGGGCACACCTACATCCTAAATGCACATTGGACTATGACTATGACCGTGACAATAGAGTTACTCATCTAACCATGTCATAATTATTAAATAAACTATAGATGGGACATATGTCCAAGCAATAGAATATGAATCATACTAAAATATATGAGAAGATATATATATATATATATTAATAAGCTCAAACTCATGCTAGCATCCCACGGATTAGAGGGCACTCATGTCAGTTGAAACCAATTCAAAGTGAGGCCAAACACCCAAGAACCGACTAAGGAGCCCACCTGTCATCCCCTGACCAAAGACGGTGGCCATGGTTTAGCCAAACCTTGGTTCGTTTGAACCAGGCTTGGCGCCCCTGGCTTCCCCCTTCCATGTGGCGACATCTCATCAATTCCTAATGGCGGTTATGCACGTTTGGCGGGAAGAAACCGACCTATCAACCACCATTTGAAGGCTATAAGAGGAGGGAGCTTCATTTCATCCAACACACACCACAAGAGAGAGTTCCTACATTTCACTCTTAGTCTCTAGTCTAGTGGAGTTAGTAGTTAGGTTAGACCTTCTACTCGGTTCACAGGTAGTGTTTGGTGAGTCGGGTATGGCTATTGTATCTTACTTACCTTGTACAACTTTGCTCTATTTAATACATTTATCTTCCCGTATAATTGAGTATGGTCCATTGCTAGTTCGTTACTTGTGTTCCATCCATAGTTTATATGATAATTATATCATGGTTAGATGAGTCACTCTATTGCCACGGTCATTTCTGGTGCCGTTGCCGAGGAAAACATTGGTCTAAGAAGAAATAATAATTACTTGTTTATTGAGATGTTCATAGTTGACTTACATTTGCTCTAGCATGCTTACCTTGGTCTATTTTCTCTTTTATGTGAAAACAGGGTAGTGGATGACCGGTTTCAACTTGCCAACAAATTATAATCCAAATCTGGAAGCACTTGTAAGAAGTGTCCAACCTCGTGTCATTCCTCCTCAAGTGAGCCTCTCGACAAGTGAAATGGAAATTAAGGAAATATCAAGCCTAATGGCCCAAAAGACCCCTCCGTGACTTCTTGGCACCCTCGGTTGCCAACGTCCTTACCGGAGCAACTATCAGCACGGGGGAGGCCGGCTTTGAAATCAAGACGGGTCTAATTACTATGGTGCAGGCTAACCCATTCTATGGGGACGCAGACGCTCATCTCCAATCATTCCTGAGCTCTGCAACACTTTCACTATCAAGGGAGTCACCCAAGATGCCATCCGACACCGGTTGTTTCCGTTCTCGCTCCTTGGTAGGGCGAAACAATGGTTCGATGCGAATCGAAGTGCTATTGACTCCTGGGACAAATGTTCCAATGCGTTCCTCGGGAAGTTCTTCCCGATGGGTAAAACCAATGCCCTTCGTGGGAGAATTTCAAGCTTCCAGCAGGCGTTAGACGAGTCGATCCCTGAAGTGCGGGAGCGATTCCAAGAGTACATCTTGGCTTGCCCTCACCACGGGATGGATGATTGGCTCATCATACAAAATTTCTACAACGGGTTAACTACGGTTGCCCGTGATCATATTGATGCTGCTGCGGGAGGAGCCTTCTTCTCGTTAACCATTGCTAATGCAACGAAGCTATTTGAGAAGATGGTATCCAACCAAGGGTGGAGCGACGATCGTCTCCAAACCATAAGCGGGGCATGCATACCATTAAGAAAAGAGACATGCTCGCTGCTAAACTGGACCTCCCATTGAAGAGATTGGACGACAAGGCTGAAGGAGTGAATAATGTCCAAGCTATTGACGCTAGCATGACATACGAGATATGTGGCAAAACCAGCCACTCAGGGAGCAATTGCCCCGAGACCCATGAAGACGCATGCTATATGAACAACAATGCGTATCGTCCACAAGGAGGCCAAGGGGGAATCAACAATGCACCTATTATTAAGGAGGTAACAATTCTTCCCATGGTTTTAATTCGAATCAACCTTCTTTGAAAGATCTTGTCTTAGGCAACACTAAAGTTAATGAAACCATGTCTAAAAGATTAACTACCAACGACAAGACTTTAGAAAGCATAAATGTTAAAATGGAAGGTCTTTATTTAGCAATGAAAAATCAATTGAGCTTTAATAAAATGTTAGAAACTCAATTAGCTCAATTAGCTGCTGTTGTCCCATCATTTGAATCAGGCAAGATTCCAGGGCAACCCGAACCTTCCTTGGAAAATGTTAGTGCAATGACCACACGAGGGGGTAAAACCATTCGTGATCCGCCAAATTCTAACAATGCAGGGAAAGCAATAGAAAAATAGAATGAAGAAGGACCATTCAACAATAAAGAACAAGTACATGAGGGTAATACGGCTCCGCATGAGTTCTATGATACAATCCTATTGCCGCTCCCTCGTCGCAACATGAAGCCAACCATGGACGAGCAATTCGCTTGTTTTGGTTATTCAAAAAATCAACATCAACGTCCCTCTACTGGATGCAATGCAAGTTGCAACTTATGCTCGCTATCTCAAGGACATCCTCAACAACAAAAGGCCGATGCCAACCACGAAAATTGTCAAACTGACAGAGGAGTGTAGCGCAGCTATACTCAACAAACTTCTTGAAAAGAAGAAAGATCTGGGGTGCCCAACAATCACTTGTTCAATTAGCACACAACAATTCGACCATGCCCTAAGTGACCTTGGAGCAAGTGTCAGCGTCATGCCCAAGGAAGTATTTGATCGACTGAACTACACCACTCTATCATCAACTCTGATGTGGCTACAGCTGGCTGATTCCTCGATCCGCTACCCAGCGGGAATAGCGAAAGACATTCTGGTGAAAATCTGGGGTTGCTTCATACCCATTGACTTCATGGTGCTCGACATGGATGTCGATAAGAGAACGTCGCTCATCCTTGGGTAACCGTTCCTTAGCACCGCGGATGCCCGCATCAATGTGGGAGCTGGAGAAATCCGCCTCCACATCAATGGAAAGGAGGAAAAGTTCAACTTTCAAACTAGAGTGGAACAATGCTCAATGGTCAGGATCAAGTATGGGCCAAACACAACGAGTATTAAAGAGGCCGAAGTAAAACGCTCGGAGAACGACAGCCTCATAATGTTCATGATGAAATACCTAGAAAAGGAGTTACCGTTGCATCAAGGAAGAATCAAATTGACAGTGAGGTAGGCGGTATCAGTTCAACCACCACCGCCAAAGTCCGAAAAACCCTCGATCACACTGAGCAACCAAAGTAAAACCAAGAAGGTGTGGCAAGTGAAACAAGCACAACCATCCGCGTCTACTTCTTTGAGATCGGGCGACAAAACTTCAACATGATTGTACGGAGGAAGTCCCGCTTGTCAGACATAAAATGAGGAGTCCTTATCGACAGGTAAATCGGTAGTTATCTCATATTTAAGTCTTCCAAATGCATCTTTAATTTCCTTGAAAGTGTTGACTTCAAATTCTTCATACTCGCATAGCATGTTTAATTTTTTGAATCATGCATAGAAAAAGATATTTGAACATGGAATTTTAATAATGAGAATTCTTGAGCACTACTTGACAAAACATTTCCATTGGATTCCAAGCACCAAACCTGCACACTGCTAAACAAAAATTTACTATTGAACATTGGATTCTTGGATGGGGACCAAAGACCCCCATAATGGTTTGGCCAAACCATTACTATACCCACTTGTGTTCAGCTTTTGTGTATAGCATGCTTTGATGTTTTGTGTTAGGGAATCCAAAGTTTGGTGGAGAAGAGCACCCCTTGGCTCAGCCGAACCAAGGGTGAGCTCCCTCTATAAAAGCGAAGGCATGGAGCTTGCTCTCCTTGCCCCAAATTTAGTTGCACCTAGTTGCTCTCAAGTTCTCTCATTCTCTCTTGACTTCTCATAGTGTTCTTGCTCTAAGCTAATAAAAGAATATATTTCTCAAAATTTTGTTGCATCTCGAATTTCCTCCTCGTGTTGTCACGCAAGAACGATTTGTGGTGGCAACCAAGCTCCACAAGAACGACTAACTTGGACGGCTAACCTACTTTGAACTAACACTTAACCCATCTCAAGTGTTTTTGTGTTATTCTTGTTCTTTTTCAGCTGCAGGTATGAAGAAAGGTGTCAACCGGTTGTTTGACGCTATGCACAAAGCAACGGGGTCGAGCTTGAGCCATTCAAGCTTAGTTCCGTCCAACGGCTATGCACCTTGTCCGGTGAGACAAGAGGAACCACAAGCCTCTACAACGATGGAAGAAACACGCGCCAATGCTCCACCATCCCTCTTCAACACCGACCTCAATCTTAGAGATGATCGAGAACGACAAGCCTACATCATCCTCAAAGACTGGGACTTTCCTCACACCCGAGCACATGACCCGGAAGTGCTCACCAAAGGAGGTACGAATGTTGACTTCCTTAATGTTTGGCAAGTCATAGGGTGGCATAAATTTGCACATGTAGGGGAGGAAGGTTCACGCCTTCTGACCATCCAATTTCTTTGCATCTTAAAAGAAATAGGAGAAGGTATTACTTTTTGAATTTTTGGGAAGGAATACTATTACACATGGAAAGAGTTTAGTCTCCTTCTTGGGTTTGCCCAACACTGTTTTGTGATCTGGGAACACCACTATCAAATTTTAATAAACAGAGTTTTTGGCAAAGTATTTCAGGTGAAATTTTTAATCCAAGATCCAATTATATTCATACTCCTAGCTTGAGGTTGATGCATAAATGGCTAGCTGTTACTATCTTTCCTAGGGAGGATGTTAGGCCAATAAGAGCTGATGAAATAATTATCCTATATGCCATGGTTAAGAAAATCAAAATCTCTCATGTGAAAGTGATGATAAAACAATGGTTAGAACAATTTAGAATGAAGGGACCCATAGAGTGCACTTCGTTAATCACTCACATTGCATTTAATGTCGAGGCCTTAGGAGATGTACAAGTCCCATACATCACCAAACCCCGCGAAATAATAGACGAAGATTATCTAGTGCAAGGTCATACTTTGAGACATGGTCCCGAGGGATCCCTTGTACTTTTCTTCCCCGGATATACGAATGAGATTCCGTTACCTAACCCGGAATATCATTTGTTGCAATGCGCGGTAGGAATTTTTAATTTCCTCACCTTGGAAATGATGAATAGTTGCTCTATTTTATTTCCCTTTCGTGCCTAGTTTACAACTCAGCGTTCTCCAAGTTTTGAGTTTGTTGGCATGAGTATATCACTTTGAACTTGAAAACTTGTTGTTCGCTAAGTGCAAAGTCTAAGTCTAGGTTGTTGGGGATATGATATGGTAAAGTAGAGTTGCTATGATCTTATTCTAAGTGAAACTTGAATTTGGAGTTTTTATTTGCAAAAGGCAAAAATGATGAGTTCCTCAATGATGATAAAATCCTACCAAAGCTATATGTTGATTTCATGAAAAATTTTATACATATGCTGCTTGTAGTCATTTTGAGTTTGGTCAAATGGTTAGACCCTTGTTAGATTCTTTTCATGCTTTCATGATCAAAGTCTTATGCATACTCACCATATAAATTGCTCTCCCTCTACATTAGAGGTTTAGAAAAAATATCACATTTGCCATCATATGCAAACTTCTACTCGGGAAGTCTGCATCCACCATCAGCTCTCCACCAAATAAAGACTCTAAATAATTGTGATTCTCTATCCTCCCATCTATGCCAAATGAGACATGAGATAAAAGAATATATGTGATGGTAAAAAACGATAATGCTCACAATATAAGAAATAAAATCTTCTTCAGCATGATAAAAAACAATTTAGCAATGTTTTCTAAATAAAAGATAGGGAGGAGGAGCATACAAAAAGGAGTCACAAACTTATTTCTTTTTCTTCTTCCAATTTTCCACGCACACATCCCTTTCCACATATATGCATAAGCATGATCATGGTTGCATGTCTAGTATTCTTCTTGGATATACTCTTTGACTTTACAAAATATTTTATGCAAGTGTGCCTAATGATTTTCCTACCTTGAGCCCCACATAAGCCTTATTAGAAGTAGGAGAAAGAGGCAAAGCAATGCCTTGGTAAGAAATCAAACACATTGAGCGATTCAAGAGTATCATTTGAGGAACTCTGATTTCTTTTCAAAAATTGTTAAAAACCTCTAGATAAAAGTGAAACAAGAAATGAGAGAGTAGTACTCTCACGATCGCCATTCTATCTTTCAACCACCCAAGACAAGGAGAAGCCAAAAGCCCTATGAGGACTAAGGTAAAACAGATGAGATTACCATTGCCAGCTTATTCAATTCAAGGTAGAATACTTTGTTGTAAGCATGGTATTTTAGAGAAATAAAACATAGTAGCAACTCCTGATCCACTGAGCCTAAGTCTTGTCTTTGCTCGAGGACGAGCAAAGGGTAAGCTTGGGGGAGTTTGTTGAAGGTTGTTAAGTACCGATTCTGTCCGTCACATACCTCGGGAATAAATGGGGGAATTAGCATATCTTACACGCATATAGGTTCAAGATTAATAAAGTTCCATGTCCCTAGAGATTATTTGAGTGTAGTTACTTCTACAAAGAAATGAAGTGAAAGCACGCATACGTGGCGAAGAAACACAACTTCGACCAATCGATGCTTGCCACATCAGCATCCCACGGATTGGAGGGCCCACATGTCAATTGAAACAGACTCAAATGAGGCCAAACACCCTGGAACCGACGTAGGGGCTTACCTGTCGTCCCCTGGCCAAAGACGGTGGCCATGGTTCAGCCGAAACCTGGTTCGTCCGAACCAGGCTTGGCGCCCCCGGCTCCCCCCTTCCACGTGGCGACATCTCATCCACTCCTAATGGCGGTTATGCACATTTTGCGAAAAGAAGCTGACCTATCAACCGCCATTTGAAGGCTATAAGAGGACGGAGCTTCATTTCATCCAACACGCACCACAAGAGAGAGTGCCTATATTTCACTCTTAGTCTCCAGTCTACTGGAGTTAGGAGTTAGGTTAGAGCTTATACTCGGTTCCCAACTCATCTTTGGTGAGTCTGGTATGGCTATTGTATCTTACTTACATCGTACAACTTTGCTCTATTTAATATGTTTATCTTCTCATATAATTTAGTATGGTCCATATGCTAGTTGGTTAGTTATATGTTCCATCCATAGTTCATATGATAATTATATCATGGTTAGACGAGTAATTCTATTGGCACGATCACGGTCCAATGTGCAATTAGGAAGTAAGTATGCTCTTATATTAGTCATTGACACCATGGGAGACAAGAGTATCTATGGCAATGTAAGCGTGGTGCTTATATTGTTTCATAGAGATTGGTTATGGTCATATCCCACGGGTTGTAGAGGTAGGCGGCTGGTGGTGACATCCCTATCCGTCCTTTGTAGTCCTCTACGTTTGGGTCTGGTGTAGGGCGGATGATAAGAAATCGCCTTATGGTGGCAGGCCGTGCCATTGGAGATAGTACCCCCGTACTCCTGGGAGCATAGAACTGAGTAACTAACCATGAATATAATTGTTGTGTAACCTATACAATTATACTAGAAGTACAATAGAAACCTAGCTCTAATACTACATTCTCCACTTAGCATTAGTGTATTGTTTGTTAGGACTCGTCTGTGTGTGTCACACTACCCCTTTTACCACATATCTCTTACCCTTGTCTAGACTTTTGTAGCTGTTGACGGTTGTTATGTACCAATTCCTACCATCACAGACCTTGGAAATAAAAGGGAGTTAACATCTTTTACCTGCATATAGGCTTAGAATTAATAAAGTTTCACATGTCCTTGGAGATTATGTGAATGGAAGAGCATATATGAATAAATAAAGTGAAAACACGCTCGCGTGGCGAAGAAGCAAAACTCCAACCAATCGACATGCGCCACGTCAGCTTCCCACGGATTGGAGGGCCCACAAGTCAGGTGAAACTGACTTAAAGTGGTGCCAAACACCTAGGAAACCGCCTTAAGGGCCCACCTGTAAGCCACTAGAGAAAGTCAGTCGGGAGTGGAACCGATGAGGGTTCGGCCGAACCATCCTCAGCTCCACTCACTCCCCACTAACCTCGTGGACAGCCCAGATGACGATTCTAGAGGTTGGCGGTTATAAACCGACCTAGCAACCGTCATATGGAGGTTTAAAAAGGGGAGCTTCACTTCATCTTCAAGACACACCACAAGAAGTAGTTCTGATGTGAACCCGCTAGGGTTTTGTCCCGATCTTTCGATGAGAGGTGGAAGATAACTCGATTGGGGAGACGGAGGCGATGTTTATGGCCCGACTACAACCGTCCAAGGACAATGCGCCTTAGCAACCGATACACCGTCTCTGGTGGTCGACGCGAACTTGCGGTGCACGACAACCCAGCCACTAGGGCACTCGTCCTGCAAGCAATCGAATAACAAGCAAGAACAAGTAAAACAAGCAAAGAAATTGCTAGATATAAAGATGAAAGATTCAATCTAAATTCACAATATGGCGGGGTTCCAAAGACAAATAGACGGGCGGTCTAGCCGACACGCGCGCTGTGTGCAAGTAGCAAGACGCTAACTCTAATCAACAAAACCCACCGTTCTTGGCGGTGGCTGAAGGTTTAAGAAGAGGGGAAAATAACCACAGGGGTGCTGGGGTTGTGCTAAACCCTAGGACGCGCCCCTAACGGGCCCAACTTGATACACGGCCCATTGGGCCCAAAGAGGTGATGCAGCACCAAGGACAGAAAACACTCGGCAGAAAAAGGACAATTGTGGCCGCTCCAGGACAGATATTGACATGGGGCCAGATCCATTTGAAACTAGACTTGATAAACTTTCCATCAAGTACTTGCACGCTCAAATCGGAGTTCGCATGAAGTCGTGGCGGCCGTTAGAACTTGGTACTGTGCTGCAGTCCGAATCCACCCCGCGCGAATCCTCTTCCCGTTGGATCCTCTCCATCGTTCCTGAGTAAAACAAAGTGCACGTGTCTCCAGGGTATAAATAAGAGGAACATAAACTTAAGAATGAACTCACCTGATGGTTGAGTTGATGTGCACGAGTTATTGGACCATGAAGTTGTACGTGAGGAGGCGTGGATCTTGTAAAATCAAAGTGTGTTTGATTCTTCATTTGATGATGAACAATTGGCATCTGGGATTATTGCTTTGTTTGTTTTGCTATTTGGAGATTTATTGACAAAGTGGTTTTGGAGATAGTTGAATTTTCGGACAATGAACAGTGTTCAGTCGGCTGCACAGCCGATCTAACCGGGCTTGTACTGCCGGTCTGACCGGAGGTGTTCGTGTGGTCAGACCGGGCAGGCAACTGCGGTCAGACCGGTCGAGCCAGTCCGACTGGTTGCCGATTTTGATTCAGTTTTGGTTTCGGTTTGTATCCTTGCATATACATGGGAGTTTCGTGTTCCTATGCATGTGTATGTTCAGTTATGCTAACAATGAGTCAAGTTGGGATAGATTGTGCTCGGATATGGTATTCTTTGTTTAATTGTGTGCAGGTAATCTTTACGCCTCGGGAAAGTGTTGCCGGTGATCGAGTTGGAGTCAACTTGGTGATAAGGTGACGTCCAAGATGGAGATCATGCGGGATGCTGAAGGGTAGAGATTAGTCCACATAATTGGTGAAGTTTCCATATGGCATACGATGGAGATATTGTGTGCGTATGAAAAGCGGAATTTTGGTTTTGAAAAGACCGAGATTGTTACGGTTGGTTTATATCAAGTTTGTACTTATATAGGAAGGTTTCCTAGGTGTTTAGGACTTTCTATATGAGTAGGATTCATGGCTTTTGGCTGCGGGTCTTGTGTATAAATAGTGAGGGGAGCTGTGGCCTCTCGGTATGCTCTTTGTATCGCTTTAGATTCAAGTTTTAGAGAGTTTCGAGTTAGGGTTTCAAGTTTAGCTTGAGTTTTTGTGAGGAGTGCTTTGTTTGCACTTTGTAAACACATAGAGATTCAATAAAGATCAATCTTCTTGGAGAATTCTTTGTGTTTTTCTTCTTCCTCGGTGCGGCGGTCTAAACGGCGGTTAGACCGACTCAACTCACCAGTCAGATCGCACGCACAACTGCGGTCAGACCGGGCTTCATCGGTGATCGGCTACAAGACGAGGAATCGGCTAAGTGTTGGTGATCGGCTGTACGAGCGGTCAGCCCGGATCAATACTGGCGGTCAGACCGGCTACGCAGGGCGGTCAGACCGGCAGATCAACTCCGGTCAAACCGATCTGCGTCAAGTCAGAGGGTAACTTTTGTTTCCGCTGAAAGTTTGTTTTTGTGGTACTCCAACCATTCACCCCCCTCTGGTTGACTTTGCTTTGGATATTCGATCCTACAGATGTATCGATAGTGTTGATGTCCTCATCATCCTCCCCTTCTTGAATTGGAGTCGTCCTCGACTCAAGCTCATCTTCGTCTCCCAAATATGGCTTTAAATCTGCAATGTTAAAAGTGGGACTAACCCCAAAATCTACAGGGAGATCAAGCTTGTATGCATTTTCATTAATTTTTTAAGCACTTTAAAAGGTCCATCAGCTCTAGGCATCAACTTAGACTTTCGCAAATCAGAAACCGTTTCTTTCGCAAATGCAACCAAACCAAATCACCAGCTTCAAAATTCAATTAACGTCTACCTTTGTCACCAGCAAGCTTATAGTTATCATTCATGCGCTCTATGTTTTCTTTAGTTGTTTCATGCAGTTTTAACATCAACTCAGCACGTTGTTTAGCATCAAAATTTAGTTTTTTAGAAGATGGCAAAGGCATTTAATCAATAGGAGCACGAGGCAAAAATCCATAAACAATCCCAAAAGGGTACATCTTTGTAGTGGAATGCAACGAACGATTGTATGCAAATTCAATATGAGGCAAACATTCTTTCCACGTCTTAATATTTGTCTTTAAAACAGCCCTTAACATAGTAGACAGAGTCCTATTCACAACTTCAGTTTGCCCATCAGTTTGGGGATGACATGTAGTAGAAAACAAAAGCTTAGTCCCCAATTTAGCCCACAAAGTTCTCCAAAAGATGGCTGAGAAATTTAGTGTCACGGTCTGAAACAATGGTGTTTGGCACACCATGCAAGCGAACAACCTCTCGAAAGAATAAGTCAGCAATATGAGTAGCATCATCAGTTTTATGACATGGTACGAAATGTGTCATTTTAGAAAACCTATCCACAACCACAAAAATGCTATCTCGCCTCCTCTTGGTCCTAGGCAAGCCCAACACAAAATCCATTGAAATATCTTCCCAAGGAACACTAGGAACAAGTAGAGGCATATACAAACCATGGGGATTTAAGTGTGACTTAGCCTTTTGACATGTCGTGCAGTGAGCCACTAATCTCTCCACGTCTCTTCTCATCCTCGGCCAAAAGAAATGGCTAGCAAGGAAGTCCTCCGTCTTCTTGGCACCAAAATGCCCCATCAACCCACCGCCATGCGCTTCCTGTAGCAACAACAAACGAACGGAGCTAGCTGGAATGCATAGCTTGTTAGCTCTAAAAATAAACCCATCATTGAAGATGAATTTGTTCCATGTCCTTGGCTAACTTGGCTTTTTCAGCGATGACGCTCTGACGGTTGTTCTCGATCATTGTTTCGAGATCGGCTCTGACTTTTCTGTCGATCATCCGTTGCATTGCCCTTTCCAACCTGTATCGATACTGATCAATGTGGGCAACTTGGGAGATCATATCAGCAACATTGTTCGGAAGTTGGCTTTCAATTTCTTCAAACCTAGCTTTGATTGGCCTATAGTTGGTAACAAGGTAGTCCAGCGAGCTATCCAGCCGACAAGCAATATCCAAGAGCCTTTCTTTTAGTTTGTCGGCTATGGGAGCTTGGGCCTGGCTGGTAATTTCTTCCTCTTCATCGATGAATTCCCTAATGTCGAAGGAGAACATGTCGGTTAAAGCCTGCAGGACCTTATTAGTGGTTGTTTAAGTATCAAGGGAATTAAATAGCCGATTTGTCTTTGAAGGGATTATTTTTACCTTAGCTGTGGGAGCTGGTGTTGGTTCTTCTTCTTCGACGTGATGGCTACCCCTAGCCGATGGAGTGTGTTCGCTTGATGCGTGAGGGACAGCCGATGGAGAACGAGGAGGCTACATAGACAAGTGTTGGTTGAAATTGTCCGAACAACATAAAAAAGGAAGATAGGGTTTTGAGCTTACTGGTGAGGCAGGGCGTGGTTGCCGACGGGCTAGCCTTTTACACTGCAATCAAAGGGTTTTTGTTAAAAACAAAGAGGCTTTGAGAAAATATAAATTGGCCAAAACATTAGGATGCGTACTGATTGAGGGCGAGCAAGACGCTGGGGAGGAGATGGTGTTTGCTGAGCTTGATCATGAGCCAACGAGGTTCGTGCATACTTGCTCGAATGGCTGGATTCAACTGCTACCTCCTCAATGGCTTGATCAATTCTTCTTCCATGATTTCCTGGTTAAGAGCTTCTTCCACACTCGGGTCCAAAGATGGCAAGCTGTCGGCTGGAGTTGCTTTTTGCTTCTTCATTTTTTTTCTTCTGAGCAGCCGATGGACCAGCGGCCGACGGCTTGGCCCTTTTCCTACATAGCACCTCACGGGTTTGTCCGTGTAGAAGTGTTGCTACTTTTGGCGCGCTAAAGCCGATGATAGATGGAGCAAGGCCTCCATTTGGGATCCGTCCTGCGGCGTATTGGAACTTGACCCCTGAGTTGCTCTCATGGGGGGAGAAGAGTCAGTTGTCTGCAAAGAAAAGAAAGCATTGGTTAGATATTAAGCAGATAATAGCCGATAGCTTTGAGAGATTGATAAGGGAGAGAAGTACTCACATCAGGGACTGACTCTGGCTGCAGAGTAGTGAGGTACATGGAGGCATGCTGATGGAAGATATGTCTTTTAAGCTCAGTCCACCATTTGTCGTAGGCTGCACTTCTTTTGTGGGCCAGCTCCAGTGTCCCAATACTTCCGAGACGGGGGCTCTCCATATTCATTAGCCGATCCATCATGAACTTTGAGCTGATCTCTCCTCTCATTGTGATTTTATCGGCATAATAGAAGTCGATTGGCAGTTGTCCAAGGCCAAGCTGCCTACCAGCCGACATGGGATAGTAAAATTCATATGACTTTGTGACATTGCGGCCTTGACGGATCCCAATCGGCAGGATGCATGGAGTGAGTGCTGTGGTGAAAAGTTCTCTGCACTTGGGATATTCATCTAAGTTCACTTCGTCAAAGTCCAATTCAATCGGCAGTTCGAATTCTGCACAGTCTTCATAAAAGAACCAAGTCTGATTGTTTTTGACAAAGCCATCATAGAAGGATGTGAACCAGTCGGCTAGCAGCTCATCTGTCAACTTGGATCCAGTATGAACAGCAGCAGCCTCTCCGAAAGATAAGCATCTCCGGGTGGTTACTTCTTCCTCCTCATCATCTTCATTGGCTCTACTAAGGGGAATTGTGCATCGGCTAGCCATGGCCGTGCAGAAATCTTCTGAGTCAATAGCACTAACCACAGCTGCAGAAACCACCATGGGCCTCCAGTGCCTATTGTTACATTGGTTGCTATCTTAGCTGATACCTGGTTCAAGGTCTGATAAAGGTAGCCTAAGAGGAATTTGCCCAAGGGGATTTTTGTCTTGTTGACCAGGGCTTCGGCTACCACTTGCCAATTTGTTGTTGGGACGCAACTGGAGCCGCAGAAGATTAATTTTTCTAACCACATCATAAGGAATGTGGCGTGCTCTCCAGGGCTGACGGATCCGGTTCCCATATTCATATTAACATAACCGTTCCAGCCTCCAATAGATTTGGTCTTGAAGGAGAACTATCCTTCGCTGTCCAGCCGATTCGGGTTAGCCGATGACAGTATGTCCAATCCAGTTATCATAAATACGTCGGCTAACGTTAGAGTCATTGGGCCTTGTTGAAAAAGAAAGGCATTGAAATTATTGTTCTAGAAGTAGCAGGCAGCCGATACCAATGGTTCATCTTTAGGCATATCGGCTACAGAGAGGGCTAAACATTGGGCTATGCCTACTTCCTCCCAATGGTTGTGTTTGCTGGCTTCCATTCTCTTATAACAAGAGGGCCAATATTTATCGATTCAAGGCCAAGACTAAAAGTACCATTCCAGTGGCCTAGGCTGGGGTTTGATATTCTGTAGGGTATCCTATTGGTTTCGGCAATGATAATGTTGGTTGGGTCCTTATTGCCGATAGGCCCTAGGTAGTATCTCTTGTCTTTAATCAGACTCGGAATGGCTATTTGGTGGGCAATATGCTACAAATGGAAAAGGGGGCAAAATCAAGATTCATGAAGCCTAAAATTTAGGTCTACGATTACGAGCAGAAAAAAGGAAGGATTTAGTCGACGGGACATACCTCGGCGAACTCGGTAGGGGCAGAGCCGGAGGAAGTAGCGGAGGCCTCCATTAACTTGATGCCGGTCGCCGGAGGAAAGGGGTCACTGCGATGCGGTTGAGAGCGCTAAGGAAATCGCCGGCGAGCTCGAGAACGTTGTTAGTTAGGGCTTTTTGGATTGCAAAGATGACGGCATGAGTTTGTTCGACGTGGAAGGGGTGTTATTTAAAGAGTTATCGTAAAGGCTGAAACAAACTCGACTTAGGTTTTCTCCGAGGATGGGATTGCACAAAATCCACAACATTATCAATATCGCGGACTTGGGGGCATGTGTTAACGACCAAATTTGGCAAGCAAATCCCCAAGTTTGAAGCAAGGATTGAAGCGGAATCAAGGGAGCACTTTCAACCTCAGAGACAGAAGCTGTGTCGGTTGAGTCCGAATCGGCTAAGGAGCCAGTCGGCTGAGTTCGAGTTGGACAGGATAGCCGATAGCCGATTGAGAGAAATGGATGAGACCAATCCCGGAAGGAAAGTATGAAGATAATTATTGGATTTGGTTTCCATGTGCTTTGAAGATATTGCCATCTACGGATAATGTCCTACAACGGCAATTGTATCTTTAAATTATGATATTTTGTATAGTTTCCTTATAGATAATGTCGGTTTGTTTAGAATATTTGTAATCCAATCTGTAATAGGAATCATGTCTGTTACGGGCTCGTTCCAAGTATAAATATGACCCAAGATCATGTAATCAGGACAACACACACTCAATACAATCTCGGCGCATCGCCAAACTTTTGTTTTTACTTTTAATCTCAACAAGTTCTTGCCTCGTCTTTGGGCTGCATCGGGTTCCGATCTCCAAGTAAGGTAATCTCTTGTTACAAGCGGTTTGTGCTATCGGGTTTAGTGCTTCCATCATTACGACACTCTGATCTTGATGTCGCAAATTACTTAATTTATCATATACGACATATAATCTAGATCAATATCTAGATCTATCTCACGATCGGCTAGCATCTCCTTGAAGACAATAGCCGACGGAGCTAGATCTTGAGGTTGATTTAGGTTATATGGTGTATCCACCATCTCAAAAGATTTTCATTAGCTTATATAGATCTCATGCTTCTTTTTGTACTTAATACTGCATCAATCCGATCTATTAAGTCGCTCTTAGAAACATATAGATCTATTCGGCTCAATGACTGTTATTAGAGATAACACCGGGGTTTCAGCCGGTTTTATCTGTTTTAGTCATCTTTTATGTATTATTACTATTAGATGTGTTAAAGCTGCCTTTTATATCAAGATCTTACTTCAATTAAATATGCTAAGCCTAGTATTGATCTGTTAAGTCATCTTAACAGTCGATCGATCCTTGTTTAGTATATTTAGCTTGAAATAATATCTTAGTATATAACTGTATCAGAGTACTAGCCGATTCACATTAGATCTACAACATATGCTAAGCTATAAATATATGTAATTATTATTCTAATGTGCTTTTAGATACAAGTGATTTATACTGTCTCGGTATACTACCAATCTATCCCAATCACTTAGTTTAAATGTGCTTTGGAATAGTAATTATGTATTATGGATATCTATAGCCGATCAAGTAGGATCTAATCCTAGTTTAATTGACTATTCTTTGTTTCTTGTTGGTTACAGGATCAAACCAACTAGCATGCCCTGCAAATCACCAAAGACGATCCAATTTGGACCTACACTAGAGTTAAGCAGACCTCTCAGGCCAGTGCGTGGAAAATTTCTCATCAACACTCTGCCTGTCACTTGGGGAAAAGTGGGGAACTAGAGGCTCGACTAGCCATTGCGTAGCACCAGTATTCGCGGTCCTGATGGAACGTGATTAGCGTTCAGTTCAAATTGTCAGGGGACCTCAATCGGGGAACACGCCCTAAGGTCAGGGATCCGTCCGGCGATTAGTTCCGCAAGACTTTGCTTTGGCTTCATTGACTGCCACTGGCCTTCGGTTGTGGCTTTACCGACTCGGGCGATGGCTTTCGTGCCGCCCCCGGTTGGGGTCGAGACTACCATAAGTGTAGACTCCCGTTTTTGTAACAGGAATCAATCGTGTTCATAGTACCATTTCCCTGGATCGAGTAGTTTGGTACCCACGAATACATTGTTGAATCATCAGGTGCATGATACATCCATCGTCATACACAAAATATAACAATATAGGGCCTGAAGGCAATGTCTAAAACATAGAACCAAACGGTCCGGAATACAATCAAAAACAGAGTCTAGATAAGGCAGCGGAAAGAAGGCAGCGGCACGCCATTGCCACAGGCAACGACACGCCATTGCCACAGGCAACGACCGAAGCTAAGACCTACTGGACGCCATCATCCTCCACACCCTCCTGGTAGTATGTGTACGGGTCCTCCAGGTATCCCACGCCTACATCTGAATGTTTGTGCGTATGGCAAGGGTGAGTACCAACCATACTCAGCAAGTCACCACAACAAGGATGCACATGATAGGGGATAACCAAAGAATGGTTGTGGTTCTTTTGCATAAAGCCAGTTTTGCAATTCTTTTCACAAACCTAAGACCTAAGCCTGATCAAGTTTTATTTTCATAGTTTATTAAATCGGCGATGGTTCTGTCCACCATCCATTGTGATTCCAAGGATAGCTTCCCGTCACCGGGTCGTTATGATTTTCTGGGGTCTACCCCTTCTCGCCTTTCAAGAATTTGATTCACCAGTACATAAAAATCATCATGCAAACCCATCCCATCATTTTAAAATTTAGAGTCTAGCCAAGAGAGAAACTTGTCACGCTGCTCCATATCCGCGAGCACGGCTATTCGAATAGATTGATTCACTCACACTGCAGTGGATGTACACTTTACCCGTACTCCGTGACTGCCCAACAAATGAGCCTACGTCCCAACACATGAGACAGTCACGGCAAAGTCTTTCGATAACCTCACTTTGGCAGTACCCGCTCCATGAACTTAAATCCTCTTGCACTCTAGCCGTCCTTTCCTAGCAGTGCGAGAAGTTCTGGCGCTCCCGGGGTAAGGGAAAACTTCATTCTTTAAGTTGTAATTAATTTCAATTTTCCATCATCAATTCTCAGCCTCATCTAATACATAAGAACTACTATGCAGGGGTACCGCCTCCGCTCGACTATCTACTTCGCTAGGTCTATACCCATTCGAGAAGTATGGTTGTACTAGCTCGTTTCATGTTTAAGTCTCAAGGCTCGGTCCTTAATTGACCAGGGTCGGCACTTGCCTTTTTTGGAATCCACCCAAATCATCCAGCCGCCCCAGTCTTAAACATTTGTTTGTTTTAGTTTTTCATCAAAGAATCATTTTATCCTGGTCATGGCAAAGTGGCGCTCATGTCTCCACTTGCCGAACATCAACCACCTTTCCCAAGGTAGTTGCCCAATTATATAGCATTTTGATAAATATGAGTATGCAAGAATCTAATTTAGCATGGCTAAGCAATACCGAAGATTTTCTTCGGACACATCATGTCGTAGGTTACAAAGAATATATATACAGGTAATCAACGTCAGGCATGGCATATAACAAGTAGGGGAGTTCATATGTGTATAGCATGCACTTTTGATTTTAAACAAACATAAGTTCACAAGCGGGTTAAATATATTCAAGGGTAGTAATGACTAGCCTTGCTCGCAACCTTGTTGACCTGGGTCTTCAACGCACTCAACAACTCCCTCGGATTCTATTCATACGTGCGAGAAAACCAATTGAATTCGATTAGAATTCAAATAAAAATCACCAAATGCCAAATAAATCGCCAAAAGCGGCTCCTAAAACTAGGCTATGATTTTAGACGAATTTAAGTTCGAGTTTCGACGAAATCCGAGCTAAAACGAAGCGAGTTATAATAGTTTGAAGTTTTGCGATTTTACTGATTTAATTTATTATGTGGTGACAAGGTTCCAATTTAATTTACTTTAAATTTTTGAAATATTATGATCGATGATTCAAGAATATTATACTGAAAAGAAATGGTTAACTCTATCTTATTTCCAAATTTTATTGACCGACAAACTCTAGAATTAAATAATCGGATCCGCGAATAATTAACCCTAAAGCTCGACACTATTTGGAATTTTAAATTTTTGAAAATCCATACGCTACAATTAATATTTAATAATAAACTAAATTATAATAAAATTTCTATAGTGATAATTAAATAAATTGATTTATGCGATAACCGAATATTCTCACAATTATATTTACTAATTAGTCTTTATTTATCTTCAAAATAAAAATTTGATCCGAGAAAAGAATATGTTTTACTCAAAAATTTTCCAAATATTTTTCCCAAAATTTTCTTCTTATTTTATTTTTTTCTCTTCTTTCTTTTCTTTTTTTTCTCTTTTCCTTTCTTCTCTTTTCTCTTTTTCTTTTCTTTTCCCTTTTTTCTTATCTTTTCTTTTTCCTCCCGACCTTCTGCTTCCTTGCTTTTTGCCACTCTTCTACTCTCGGCTCGGCATGGGCGCAAGGTAGTGGCATGGGTGAAGGGACCAAAGGGGCCGGGAGGGAGGTGCTTCCGGTGCGGTGCGGCGAGGCGGCGACTTGCGGCGTGGCTCCGGTGCTTGGTGCGGCGACGGCAAGGTGGCGTGGCGCGGCGCTTGGACGGGAAGAAGGAGGGAAAGGGCGCGCGGGCGCGGTGAGGGGAGAGAGGGCACGACCACTTATAGGCGCATCGGCGCCAAAAGGAAGGGGGCCGGGAAGGGCGGCGCGGGGTGGCGACGTGCGGATGACGGCATGCGGCGCGCGGCTCAAGGTGGCGGGCGGCGCGCAACGTGGCGCGGGGCGCGAGGCGGCAACTCGAGCGACGCGTGCGGGCGCTCGCGGGGGCCGGCGTGGCGCGGGGACGGCGCACGGGCGCGGCGCGCAGATTGAGGGGGCCCAGGGAGGGGGCGCGTGGCGCGGGTGTGCGTACGTGGGGCCGAGGTGGCGCGGCGCGAATGGGGACGGGGTGGCGCGCGAGCAAGCGGGAACAGGCGCGAGGCGCGGTGCGGTGCGCGCGCGGAGCGCGCGGGCGTGCGGCGCGCGACGCGCGCGCGCACGCACGGGCTACTGGGGGACCGGGTCAAACACGTGGCGCGCCATGAATAGTGCCATTTTCTATTTTTCTGATTTTCCTTTTTTATTTTATTTTATTTTTATTTGCTCCTTTTTGCATTTCACGCATAAAATTAAAAATATAACTTTGCCTCAAACATAAATTTAATTAAATTTTAAATTTTTAATCTTTTATCGAACATTATTATTATTATTTGTATATACATATTTATATATTTTCTTTCTTTATTTATAATTAAATACTTATTTTATATTTTCCCAAAAATAACATTTTGATTTCAAAAGTAAATTTTTGTCAATTATAGCTTTTCCAATTGTATTTTTATATATTTTATTTCTATTATTTATTTTGCAATTTTTTTCCTTTTATGGTTTTCGAAACCCTTTTTGACTTTTCCGTCTTTCAAATAAATAATCTTTTAGTTATAACACGCAACAAAACTCACGAATAAGAGGCAAATAATTATGACAGATGCAACAATACAAAACTTTTTGTTAGTTCCAAATTTTAGATTTTGATATTTAAATCTCCGATTTTTAGGGTGTTACAATAAGCCTTCGGGCAGTAGTTCCGACCAACTCGCCAACCACCACTAACTTCCGGGTTGTGGCTTTACCGACTCGGGCGCTGGCTTCCGGGCCACCCCTCGATCGGGATAGGGATTACTATCAGCCTCTAGGCGATAGTCCCGACAAACTCGTCGACCACCACTAGCCTTCGGGCTGTGGCTTTACCGACTCGGGCGATGGCTTTCAGGCCACCCTTGGTCTGGGTCGGGACAACTATAAGCCTCCGCGCAGTAGTCCCGACCAACTCGCCGACTGCCACTGGCCTCCGGACTATGGCTTTACCTACTCGGGTGATGGCTTCCGGGCCACCCCTGGTCGAGGTTGAAACTACCATAGGCCTCCGGGCAGTAGTCCTGACCGATTCGTCGACTGCCATCAGCCCCTAGGCTATGGCCTCCTCAACTTAGTCGATAACCTTCGGGCTACAATAGAGGCAACTCAGGGACTACCATATGCCTCCGGGCAGTAGACCCTTTGAACTCAATAATCACCACTGGACCCCGGGCTACGGTCAGATCGGAGGAGGAATAAAAAGCAATCCTGCAGACTGGATCCTAGGCTTGGATGAACCATCCGACCCTAGGCTCGGGGGCTACACCTGACAGGTGGACCTAGGTGGTGTACCTGCTAAAGCATAAGCAACAAGATTTCGGGAACCTGCTGAAACCTTGTCGCAATGCCTTAGGGACCCACTGAAGACGATGACAAAGAGGACCTTAGATCCTAAGAATGGATGTCTTATTCCTCCTTAGGCTCGGGGGCTGCTGTGGGGTGTGTCACCCCGGGGTAGCACATGGACCAGAGTTGAAGTCAAGGCGAAGTCGAATTGCGAGTCCTCAGGACGTGGTCGGGAGCCCGACCTCTCTTCGGGGTCAGCCGTCCCAACCTCTCCTCAGGTCCGACCTCGACACTCCTTTCTCGACCTCGACTCCTCGACCCGGCCTCCGGCCTCCTCAGGACAAGACTTGGTTTGCAAGGATAGCTAAAGAAGGCAAGGAGGGGACAACCTGGCAAGGAATGACGTCACCCGACAACATAGTAAAGAACGGTACCTACGGAGGAGGGATCCCAAGGCAAGATAGAGCGCAAGGTGCCCGCGGCATGCAGGACCCAGAGCATCTTATGTACCTTTTCAGATGATGTTTGTACTTGCCTTTAAATTTTTAGTCTTAGTTTTCTTGACCCCGAAGTCCTCTTGTAACTACCCCCTTGAGATATAAAAGGGTGGGCAGGGTGAGGGGACCAGGGAGGAAGAGGAGAGAGAGGTTCGATTCCTTGGTTTTCTAGCATCCTCATTCTCAGTTCTTGGCCAGCTTGCTCTAAACCCCAAGAACTCACACTTGTAATCCCAGTTCATCATCCACCCCAACAAAGAACACTGGACGTAAGGCTATTATCCTTCGGGAGGGCTGAACTAGTATAAATCTTGTGTTTCTTGTCTTCTTGGCTCGTCTTAGTTACTCGAGTCGACCATCAAATCTAAAGGAGAGACGCCTCCCGACCACTCTCGCTCACCTCCTTGGGCACCCCCCTTCGATTTGTATATTATCACCAAAACAATGTCATAAAAAAATCTTGACAGCACCTTTCTTCTTCATGCAAACCTTTGAAGCAATGGCTCGAGCTGAAGAAGAGAGAAGAAGTATAAAAACATCTTCACTTTAGTCCCGATTGATATTACAAGCATGGACTAATGATCATTTAGATTTTTAGTCCTGGTTTATAACACCAACCGGGACAAAAGATTGGATCTTTAATACCAGTTGGTGTTACAAACCCAATCTTTAGTCCCGGTTGGTGTTATAAACTAGGACTAAAGATGTCCGTCGGCCTGACAGATTTTGACACGAATCTAACTGAGACTAAAGATCTTAGAGAACCGTTAGCCTTTTTTAACCGGGACTAAAAACGTTTTTTAGTCTCGGTTCCTATTGAAACCGAGACTATTGTGGATTTTGGCAGATTGATAAAACCATTTCTTGAGTAGTGTGTTTTGATCATTCAAAATTCGATTATTTAACCACCTCTTTGATAGGCTTTTACAAAATCCTCTCATCTCCATCAAATCAAGAGCAAACCAATCAAAAATCGATCACATTAGAGTAGGTGATTGCAATGGAGGAACTTGTGAACATCGGTTTTGATGAGTAGGGAAGCAAAGTGACGACGGCTGGCTTCGACGACAGCGGGCGGCATCGGCGGGCGCAGCAGCAGCAGGCGACAGTGGGTGGCATCAACAGGCAGCGGCACCAAGCGACAGCAGAAGCAGCAGGCAACAGCAGCCGCGGCAATAGAAGCAACAGGCGTCGGCGGCAGCATACATCAGGAACAGCATAATGCCAAAATGAAGTTAATATGCAATTTTGTGGTAGGGGCATCCTTACCACCAAACGCTGTTAGCAATTTGTTTGTCAGGTATAGAGGTTGGGTTGGTAAACTTGTAATTGTGATTTTTTGACCCTAAGTACTTATGTTGCTTTTCAAATTTTTTGCAATGTTCTTTCAACGTTTACCTAATATAGAACGTTCCATGCATAAACTTTGTCGAGAAAGTTAATAAACGTTTTTCTTGTTTTGCAATGTTCCTTTCAATGTTTACCAGGATGTATCATGAATACAGGACGTGATATATATAATTTTTGTGAGGGTTACGAACCGAAACAGTTGTGGCTTTCTTCAGTAGTGAGATAATTAATAAATGAATTGATGTATTCTTTTTAGAGAGGATTTAATAATATGTGCTACAACAAATAAGTCGCGGAGAAATGAACGAATCAAACAACAACAATATATGGGTAAAACTTTTGGTGGTTTATTTTATTGTGCCTTTTCAGACATGTTATTCACAACCACGTTAACCATGATTTTTGCTTTAGCAACAGTTGGTGCCTTATTCCTTGCACTAATTCAGTTTCGGTTTCTGCATAATGAAGACTAATGCCTAGTAGATAGCATCAACGCCAAAAAAGTGAAGGATATTAAGGATGGTATATGGAACGCGAAGTAAATATTTAAATGTGCTGGAAACAAGCAAAACACATCAAAGGTTGCTCCTGCAGTGGCGAAAATGCACATTTAAAATTGTGGGTTGCCAATAGGACAAAACATAGCATAAAACTAGGCATTAAAATATAACTATCTTTCCTATTGTAGAATTACACATGAATACGACAGTTACACAGAAACATCCAAAATCAGTGGCGGATCTTAGAAAAAATATTAAGATGGCTGAACTATCACATTCAAATACTTATTGTTAATGGTGATCCTCAAGATTTCGTCTTCAATTAACTCAAACATCTCTTCGTCTATATGTGATCAATAGCACCATACAAACATCCAAATCAAGCCATACATGCAAACAATTTACTATTAATTAGAATAATACACCAATCAATAAAGACAGAGTGGACAAAAGATTTTAAATTAATCTACGCAGAACTACGAATACGTGAGCATGAAGATCACACTAATCGGATTTAAAACGAAAAAATTATGTATAAAACAAGTTTTGGGGTTGGTTGGCAAGAAAACAAAGTTTAGAGGTTTTAAAATGCAAAAAAGCGGACCTATACGTAATTACGTAGACAAATCAGAGATGTATAATGTAAAACAATAAGGGTGGACTGTGAGAGTATTTATTGAGGAGTTGAGGGGTTATCTGGTAAGAGGTAGGGACCAAAAGATAAATATTTTTGAACTAGTACGGACTGAGGGTTAAATACATAATAAGTCAGAGTTTCTTAAACAAAAGTAACGAAATGGTATGTGGCTTACTTCTTCCTTCTCTTTCTTTCTCACATGACTTCTTTCTCTCATGGCTGAAAATTTTAGGGGGGCTAAAGGGTTCTCCGGCGGTAGGGGGCTAGAGCCCCCTAACCCCCTTGGATTCGCCACTATCCAAGATACATCAAAATATTTATTTCGACCATGTGTAACATATTCTTAGACACCCATAAATATATAAATATATGTACGAAAGTAATTTTTATAGCAAAATTAACAAAATCAGTGATAACATATACCTATATAATTGCAAACATTAAAAGAAAAATACAACGCATGTAGTACTAAATTGAGTGATCCGCTTATGCTCTTGGGACCAGGGTTACTAATGCCGGCGGCATATGCCGTGCCGCCCCTCGGCGGCACCGCGAATTTCGCCGAAATTCGCGAAAGCCGGCGGCAATGAATAGTAACAAATTTGAATTTGAACGATTTCGTGCGTACCACGAAAACCGCGCGAAAAACCGTGAAAACCGCACGAAAACCGCGCAAAAATCGCGAAAACCGCGCAAAAACCGCAAAAGCCATGAAAAACCACGAAAACCGTAATTTAAATTTGAACTAAATCGAAATCCGCGTCGTGGCGCGGATTTCACGAAAACCGCACTATATACCGCGGTTTTCGCGACAAACATCACGAAATTTATATTTTTATAAAAATATATATTTTTTTTGTTAAAATGAATTTTTCAAATTTTTTGAATTCCCACAAAATTTTTAAATGAAACCACGGGGATGTCGTGTCGCACCCGCGAAACGACCGAATTTCGCGAAAGCCGGGCCGGCTTTCGCGGCATCGGCAATCCTGGTTGGGACCATTTGTTGCACAAATACTACCATACCATTTTTGTTGATATACAATGCATTTAAATTTGTAAAGACGAAACATAAAACATTACCGAAAGACTTTTTCTTCTAAAAATACTAGAAAGACCTCTTAACAACACGACCTCAACACACAAAGACATGTATCATCTGACTATGCAAATTTTGCCTTTGGCCTCCAAGGCAGCTTTTTCGATAGCCTGGGAAGGGAGAGCTCCTGGCTTAGTTGTTTTTTATGACATCATATTTTTCATATAAAACCAAAATTTACATTATTTTAAAATCAACTTAGAGATATACATTTTTTTATAATGGGTAAAACCCAGCCTCTACTTTCAATGCAAATGTATGCAGCCAAAATAGACTCGTACATGAGGAAGAGCCATCAAAATGATGAAAAAGGTGACTAGAGTTAGGAAAAAAGTTGGTAGCTCATTTTTAACAAAACCAAAACAAATTATAAATTTGGAGACACGGAACTTAACATCATTGGCCAGCCACACGTTATCCAATAGTGCAATTCCCAATGCATAGATGGAGGAAAAACGATTTTTTAAAAAAGGAAAAAAAAAAGGAAAAAATGACTTTGAAAGGGAGAGGGAGAAGAAAACGAGAAAAGAAAAGTTTCAGGCGCCGCTTCAAAATCCCGCCTCAAACGGTCAAAAGCCCTCCCAGTCTCCCTTTCCCCTACCGCGCCTCTCCGCCGCCCCCTCCTCCTCCACCCCCTCGCTTTCCCGCCGCGATGCCACGGCGGCGGCGGCGGCGGGCGTCATCCGGCGGCCAAGTTCCCCCGGAGCTCCGCCTGTCCTATGGCGCCCGCGCGCTCACGCTCGGCCGCGCGGTTTTCTCCCTCCTGCCCTCGCCTCGACATCGCGAGTACCCCTGCCCCGCGTGCCGGGGAAGAGCGGCCTCCGGGTGCCTCGCGTGCCGCCGCTGGGAGCACCTCCTCCGTGACGGGGACCCCGTCGCTTATCGCCGCCTCATCACCCGCGCCGTCTGCGCCGTCGCGGCCGACGACCTGTCCGCGCCCCCGCCGCCCCGGTACACTCCGGGCAACTCCGGGCATTCGCAGGCCAGGGTTTGTCCTGCTGCTCTCCTACTCTCGATCTTGCCTTACTTATGTGCTGCTTAGGCTGTGTACATTTGTCGTCTTCTATGGGTTATCTGAGGCTGCCCCTTTCTTTTCACCCGCATGGTGTTCGACTCACAGCTCGTTCGGGAGATGATCAAATCGATCGTTGCGGATCAGTCTCGTAGAACCAAGAACGTCCTCTGCAATGGTTTGCACGAGGTAAAGTTAATAAGTGACTTGTACCATGAGTTGACACTTCTTATTGCATCCATTATCCGTCGTTCTACCTGTGGTGGTGGTCCTTTTCATACAAAATGGGTTACTGGGATTCCCGCAGACTGAGATCCCGTTGAAGTGCTGCCATGCCAGTATACTTCGTATGGTTTTTACCAGCGAAAGAATAATTTTCAGTTAAAAAACTGTAAAATTATCCTAACCTAATTTATTGGATATCCTTGCCTCCTTGGTGTTGGTGGTGTGAGGCATCTCTACGAGCATGTTCAATCTTGTTGGTCAAAAGGGGTCATTTCTGGCAATGAGTGAAAGATGATGAGATAATAAGCAAAGTTCACACTGAAACTGCCAATTTTATTACCTGAACCAGCCATTTATAGAATCAGGTCATTAGATGTGGTAGTTAGCAACTAGCCAATAAGCATTGAAATATACCAATTTTTTCTATTGAAATACTGATAAATTACCATTTATTTGGCTCAGTGACAACTATTTGGAAAAATAGGATGTTTGGATTCAGCCGGGGCTATTAACAATATTGTTTAAGATATGCTAAAGTTAGCTAATATTGAATAAAGGTAGGGACGTAGGGTTTTGTGAATACTTGGTCCTCGGTGCCAATGACATTGGCGCCTACGCCCCTTCATATAAGTGACTTAGCTTCCACGGGGAGGCTAGGCGTACGATGTCAATGTCATTGGCGCCATCACATTGGACCATAACACCAACGATGTTTGTGCCGCGAAAAAGTCTATTTCTGGAATAATTTTTTTCAGGGGTCTATTTGTAAAATAAGTTTTCAAGAAGGACCAAAAAGTGAAAATTCCAGGCTTATAAACGTTGATAACCCAGTAACTCATCTTATAGCTCCGAACAATATTAGGTTGGCCATACGGACTTATGTAAGCTTGTACAAACTGGCCTTGGATGTGTCAAGCAAGCTGTGATGCAATTATATCTCTTTAGTTTGCTTCTTCGCACATAGTATTATTCAGACAAACATGAATCGATTTTACTATTTCGAATCATTACGACCTGATAACTTCTTATATGATTGGCAGAGTGACATGTTGGCTACTTTGATATACACATTGCATGATATTATTTTGTACTTCCCATTAGTAATTTTATGTTGTTATGCTTATTAGGGTGGCCAGACTACATGTATCAGTGACCTTGTTTCTTCTGCATCTTGGAATATTCTTTTGCACAGAGTAAGTTTAACAGAAATCCTTTTCTCTGATGATTATGGCTTGCAATGTTTTTTTATTTGATAAGATACTTGTTTATGTTTCAGATTGGGGATCTTCTCATGTGCTATTTGCTGAGGTACACATCAATATTTCTGCCTGTTAAAAAGAATGATTATTTTCAGGTCTCTGGTGTTCCACTCAATGTGGTTCTGCGAAATCCTATATTTGTAAATACTGTTGCGAGGAAACGTCAACCCCAAACTACAAAAGCAAAATGTCATACAGTAAGCATTTATTTCCAGATTTTATAGTTTTTTGGCTACTCAGTACAAGTCTTTGTCCTGTGAATCCCGTACAAATATTTGATTCCCAACTTAATGCTCTGAAGACAAGTTAACAATTTATTTCAGTATGACCAGGTCTACCATTTAAACAAGTCTCAACATTCATAAATTTAATTTTTCATGTATAACTATAGGTGAAAATAGTTCTCAAATACAGAAGTAAATGTTTACCTTATCCAGTAATGTGATATCCTGCGATGTTTTATGAACTTCTTTAGTAAGCATATTTTTCTGAAGAACAATAGTTTCTGTGTGTATGGAAATAATAATAATAATTATGCTTCTGGAATATAACAAAACATAAAAGCCTTTCGGAGGTGGGAAAGGTGTCTTCTTCGGTAGAAAAAACAGAACTACAAGGTTGACTAGGCAAGCAACTCCTCTTGATTAGGCTGATTAGTTATATGTGATTTTGGAATAAAAGCTAGATGGAGAACAGCGTCTGGGATTGCAGTGGAAAAACACGACTCATCTGACTTCATGTTGATTTCATTACTTCACAAACGTTGAGTTCCAACAAGGCCACAACTTTTCTGCAAGATTTTTAATTAAATAGGCAAAGCACAGCAGAATTACAATGAAATGAGTATATTGCAATTTCTGGTTTTCATGAAGTTCCAGGAATACAAAACTAGTCCAGAGAATTGGCACATAAATTTAAATTTCCTGGATATACCAAATATCCACATGGAGACATTTTTGTTTATCAAATATTTTTGTACTTCTGTCAATTTTTTCAGAGAAATCTTCAAATCACATTGTCTCCACAAGTCCTGCTATAAGAAACTCGATGTTACATATTAAATTGAAAAACAAAGTTAGTGACTTTATCAGCTTGATCTGGTTGCCTTCACTTCAGAACGAGGAAAGTGAAACCAGGCAGTTTTTGTGAAACTGACGAACAAAGTGATGTCAGAAGAATTATTTGGCTTTGCATTAGGTGAGAAAAGTTTGATTAATGTAGCATTGGGCTGACCGACCTGATTGACCCACATCATTGTTCCTAGAAAGGATGCCTCAGCAATCCCCTGCCTCATTTTTCAAATTCTCTCTTTCCACCTGCCCATAATCCTTTACATGTAACTCTATCCCCTGAACTACTAGCAGCTGGAACCTACTCTCATAAGACAAAAATTGCCCCTTTTCCAGATCTAAACGCCATGGCTAATAGCTTCAGTGATAAGAAATCAGTGGCCGTGATAACATAGTGGTAGGAGGCTATGATGATCTGACTTGGGCAATAGCCAATATGTGGTTTTATGTGTGCAAAACAATTCCAACTGATCTTGATATCCAATGAGCAGTGAAAATTAGTGTCTAATGCGTCAAATATGTCTTATCATTGTGCATCATTATTGCATCAGACCATCAGTGTTATGTAACCACAATGCATGTTTTTCATTGCTTATGTCAGATGCAAGTGCCAGGTAGTGAACATCCCAACACATGTATTGGCTCTTTTCTTTCTCTGTTTTTTATACTACAATTGAATTGAGTAAGTTCCTAATTTTTTATATTATTCCTTTTGCTATTTCTCTCCACAATATGTTGGAACAAAAGATGTGCCAAAGTAATAAACTATCAATATGTAGCAAACTGCTGGTTCAAACCTCTGAACGGTGGTGAACTCTAAAATGTCATCAGTTATATTATTTGATGAGCCACATGATAATTATATTCTTTAATAATACAAACACCTATAGAGTGCTCAGATGAATTACTCCCTCCATCCCAAAATATAGCTACTTCTAGCGTTCAAATCTTGTCGTCTCAACCAATTACAACCATCTCATTTAATTTCTTCACCAACATTCTCATCTCAACCAATCACAACAATCTCTCGTTTAACTTCATCTCTCTCCTTAATCTCCGTGAAAAATTCTAGAAGTGCTTATATTTTGGGAACGGAGGGAGTATTGAATAAGCTGACGAGTCACTACATGTCTTTTTGTCGTCAGTGCTACCTGTGGAAAAGTGCAAACATGGCAGAAAACATATCTATTTGTCATGACAGTTCAAATTCTCGGGTTTATTCTTCAGTTAGCAGCACTTGCAAACTTGTTACTCAACTAAGCTGTGAAAAATGTGGTTCCATAAGAACAGAATCCAAAGATCCAAGTGAAGGATGTAATTGTCCCAAATTTCCTTCTGATGGTAGATCAGGAGAGTGTTGCAATTGCTATACCCAGAACTCTAGGAAAAGGAAAAGGTTATACAGTTGGCAGCGTTGCAGCAAAAAGAAGCTGGTCTGTTCTATGGATGCGTCTTCAGCAAAATGGAGTAAATTAAATGGCAGTAATTTCAATATGTCTAATGGTCCATCGGATAACCTGACTGGAAAAATGAATGATCAAGCACAATCTTTCGAGCTCACAGTAGATAATACTTCTTTGGCAAGGAGCAATGATGACAGTTCTTTAGAAATCAAAGAGATGAATGCAACTATCTTGTCATCAGAAAAATCACCTTGTTCAGTGTTTGACATTAGGGGTTCCCAGGATTTGTCTTGTCATCTCAGCCTGTCAGAAGTCCAGTATCAATCTACATGTCCCCAACTTGGGCCCTCCGGTTATTTACATCTGAATGTCAGCTTCCCGGCCTTCTATCCTTTTTTTTACCTCTTTCTTTTAAGCTTGCAGTTCATTCATAATGGACAAATATCCATTTACTTGATATTTTTGTACTTCTGTTGTTAATTTATTTTTTATCAATTTAATTTTTTGAGAACCCAATTCCATTTAGTTATTTTGAGAAAACATCTTTTACCATTTAAAAAAGCTGTTATTTACTGACAAGTGCCAGAATCAATAACTTGGATGTATAAATAGCCAATGTATGGGTACATATATATTTTTTAAATATACTCCAACAGTAGTCCTGTAAACCATACAACCGGAAATGTCATATTCTGTCTTGAGGATACCATTTTAGGACTCTAGTCAAGTCAACGTCTTAAACAATATGCTTGTATTACTTGTTCCTTGATGAATTTACTGTCATAAAGCCATGCTGATGTTCTCTAGTAATTATAGCTTCTTTGGTTTGTATTGTTTTTTAGAAAAAAATTCCTTGGCATTGATCTGATGCACTATTCTCTTTTAGAATACTGTTGTTTATTGGGTATGAACTTAAAAACTGGACCCTTTTCTGGCCATGGCATGTGGGTAGAAATTTTCAGTCCTTTAGTGTATATCCATAAATCATTCATTCGCCCTTTTCTTGCACATATATGCTTTCTCATAATATGTTTTTCAATCTATTCTTCCTCCAGAGTATTCTTGAAATTCAAAAGCACATATCTGTTGAATATATTACTGCACACTGTCATGGAACTTTTTTAATGTTCTAGTAGTTTCATCTTTATCTTTTTTCTTGCAGAGTTGTTCCATCTGCTTCAATTGTATAATATCGAATGCATCCAAACATGTATCATTAGATTCCTTGATATCAAGAAATGGTATTTTCTATAACAGAAGGACAACCTATAGTGTCTTCCATTGCAAACGTATCCTTTTGCTGCTTCATGTACCATCAAAATCTGTAACAAGATTTGCAAATGCAAAGTAGTGTTACTTGTCATAATGATGGGGAAGAAATGAGTGAAACCTGTGCATGTGTGCTTATTTTGTCTTTCCTTGGGGCCTAAGGTGAATACGTGATGAGGTGTGTGGAGTTCTGGAGGAAACCAGAAGCAGTTTTTGTCTAGGAAAGGGAGGATTATGATGAGGTGATCAGCAGACGATATTCCAAATCTATAATGTTTTCTTGCTTGTTTCTGTTACACTAGCTAATGTGCTTTTTAATATAGTACTAGATACATACATTGTAATTCCAATATGGGATCTTCTGTTGTGTTACTCAGTAGCTTGTTGCTAGATGTAGATTACAATACTGATTTCCTGAGATTTTGGTAACAAAGGCCATACATTTGGCCATCATCTTTAGATAATTTTGTAGTCCCATTCAATTAGCTTTAGTTAATGCAAAGAGTTCTTTTCTTTTCTTGATTTAGAGATCTCATCTTTAACTATCAACATTCTGTGTCATTGTACTGTGCTAAAATTTTACATTTGATTTTGTTACAGTAGTTCTATCAATTCATTTTTTGAACAAACATAGTCCAAAGGGGAAAATTTAGAGGATTATGCAATTGGTCCATTACCACTGTTGGATTAGCGTCTCCTATGTATGGAGCGATCTTTACATGGCATGTTATAGTCACATATCAGATCCCATGATGTGTTGAAATCTAGCATTGCCTATGATTTGCAGTATGTTGTCTGAGTGCTCCTTAATCCTTACTGCTGTTAGACATATTAAACAAAAGGAAAAGGCCAGATGCTCTATCTCTTGTAAAGCACATATTTGGAATCAATAGTTGCTGTGCAAGCTTATTGAAATACAACTGCCATGAATCTACAATCAGAAAGTCTAATTGCTTGTGAGTCATTAGATATGGTTCTTCAGCGTTTCATATCATTAATTACTCTTGCTGTTGGATGACACACTTCTCACTAAGATTTACGATTTTCTGTCCACATATTGTAACTGCAGTGCACACATCAATGTCCTGTAGCAACACGTAAGGTGTTGTTTAATAGTAATGATATATTACAGTCAATTTCCTAGCATTAGGGATGCCGTATTTGGAAGATAATTCATCAACCCTATGCAGCTCTGTGCCAAAACAATGTAGTTCTTCTGAGCATTGATCCAAATTATTTTTTAAGAAAGAAGTATTAAATCATTTTTTCGTAAAGAGCTCACTGATTCAAATTTATGAAGGAAAAAATATATTTCTTGTCTTCAACTTTTTACTTGGTTTAGTTTTTCCTCCCTCAAATGCAAAACCGGACAAAACCAACCCTCAACCCTCAAAATCTGGCAAAATTAATGCCTCCGCCCTATCTAATAATGGTTTTGACTCATATATGGGTAACCCACTTTTCATTGAGGATTTGACAGTTCACCATTCCTCTGTCCAGCGTTTGCCATATGGGCACAATTTTAATTCTTTATCCCTCCATAGCATGTGTGCCCACCACCTATATGTTGGTCAAAACTGTTGAAAGGGAGCAGAGGTATGTGTTTTACCTGGGTTTGGTTATGCTTCTTTTCATGTGGCTGGTTTGGGGTTTTGGGGGTCCTTTTGGTCCCTCCTGTGTAATTTCCTTTTCTGCTTAATGAAATGAAGGGCAGTCCTGTGTTTTCGAGAAAGAGGGACAAATCAAACCGAGAAGAATTGAGGGATGGTAAACAGTTTATTTTTTGTGAAAATAATTCCAACCTGACTTTACTACCATTAATTAACATTGGTTAGGGTGGTGCATCAGTACACAATTTTTTTTTGGCATATTTTGGTCAATTTCTAGACTTGTCCTAATTAATCGTTTCTAGGCAAGTGAATGCAAATGCTTCTATGCAGGTCTTGAAATCATGTGGTCTTTGCTTAGGAATTTGCTTCCATGTTTTTCACACTAGTGCAGGATCATAGGCTTGTCTTTATATGATTCTTTACAAGTTACACCCTGCAAATGTGAATTTTTGACATTTTACTATGTACGGCTTTCACTACCAGGTGCTGTTGGCTGCCCAAATTAATTAAAAATCTCATAAGGAATTCTAAACGCTGCCAATATAAGAAATTATTTCTGAAGCATTGTTCTGTCAAGCATAAGGTATGCTTGAATAGTTCAACCTCTTTTACTGAGTAATATTGTAAAAGATAATCCAATGTATCAGCTCATGAGTCATGACTATTCTGGGTCATGTCCTTTTGGTAAATTATGCTACTGATCTTTGCACCAAGTTGTTAATGTAAACTTTAGTTCTTGTCTTTTGCTTCCCACATTATACATTTTGTCAAGTATAGCAAGCCACATTTTTTGCGGCAATCTAACTGATTGTCACACCTTTTGTCAAGGACATTTTGTTCAACTTTATAAAATGCCTCATTTTGTTCAACTGTATAAAATGCCTCATTTTGTTCAACTGTATTTAAATGCCTCAACCCTCCACAGGCAAGTGGAATGATAGTATGTTGTCTATTTATAATCTATTCTATACCACTGAGTTTGTCCCAATCCAACAATTTATGGTTGACATTATCTCTTTCTATAATATACTTCTACACTACGCCATTGGGCTGGGTCTTTTCTTCAAAAATACCCAAAATACCATTAGAGACATCAAAGGTTAACAATTGATTTATCTCACTAGAAATTTCAAAAAAATATGTTATGTGGCCTCCTTACATAATATGGAAGTTTGCGTATAAGTTCAAGCTTTTTACATTTCTACTTTTTGTAAAATATAATTTATCTGTTATATACTATATAAAATATTTTTTTGTTGTTTGTTTTAATGTAAATCATTTTTCATGTTCTACATTAGATATTTTTGTGCTTTATCTTTTGTGTAAGCAAATTCTCTCATATACCACATAAAAATATAGTTTTACAAAATAAAAATAGCAAAAAAACTTGAAACTTTATATACAAACTTCTTTGTTGTGTAAGGAAGCCACATAAAAAAATCATTTTTTTTGAAACTTCTAATGAGATGAATCAATTGTACCTTTTATGTCTCTAATGGTATTTTGGGTATTTTTGAAAAAAAGGCTTGGCCCAGTGGTGTATTGTAGAACAATTGAGAAAGTCACTGGTATATTATGGAAATAGACAATGTTAGTGGAACAAACTCAGTGGCATAGAGTAGATTCTCTCTTAAAATAATTTCTAGAAGTTTCACACGTTGCACTAATTCAAATTCAATAGACCTAGCAAGGATAAACAAGTCATGTAGCTAATCTGTGATTAATGCTCCATTCCATATTGGAAGTCCACCATTAAATTTATAGAAAAATGCACCATCTGCAACATCAAGTTAGTTTCATTAAATCCACCATGATATATGTCTTGATAGTAGTGCATTCATTTATTATTGTAGATGTTGGTGAGTTTTTCTATAGACTTGGTCAAAGTTGAAGAAATTTGACTTAGGAACAAAACTATATGGAACAGAGGGAGTATAGAAATTCGTTAATGCACCTTAAGTAAAGGAAGGATTTACTGCTAAATATTAAAAAATTTTGTAACTAACTGATATTAAAACTATTAGAAAATAACTTTTGTTCCATGATAGACTCAACTAAATAGCCATTTTATATTTACAAATATAATTATACTAAAATTTCAACAAAAAAACAAATTGCTGTTTCTGAGATTTTTAAACACTTCATGCTATTAAAAAAATCAATTTATCAATCCTGTATCTGAATGGTTTGAACTAATCATACTTTGTTCGTGTTTTTTTTAAAGTCATACTTTGTTATTATTCTTCATGCTGCAAAAATGCAGCGCAATTATCAATTTATCTGTGAAATTTTGCTACTTACAAAAAACATGCCAAGCCACCATGCAATATGTAATGTGAGCAAGAATGTTTTATACCAGATATATTCTAGTCTATTGACTAAAATGTTGATCAGACATGCCAAATAAAATTTGAACCTGTACAGCTTGCTGCCTGGTGTACTTACATTTTTGCAATATTATCTGACATGATTTTTTATGGACAGCCTGTAAAAATAGCAAAAATGTAGGAGTGCATAATGTTGTAACAGAAGAATGACATCACACTTATTTTTGCTGTAAAGCAGGTAGCACCTGATGTGACCATGAATGATGGCAAGGCACGTTATCCACCTGGAGGAAAAGCAGCATATTATGATCAATCGTTTTCTCAATTGGAAGCTTATAGCACACATCAACAAGTAGCTTCTTTTGTTTGGGCAGTGCTGAAACGAATCATACCAGAATCATTGCTTGGAAACTCTTTTGGCAAGAGATCTTTGAGGACAAATATATGGAAGTTTATAAAGTTACGTAGGTTTGAAACATTTCAATTAAGTGATTGTATTGGCGATCTGAAGGTATCACACTATTCTTGGTTATCAAATATTGAATTCTCTAACTGCTTTTGTTCTGCAATAATTGGGAAACAAACTGGGTCATCAAATGGTGCAGAAGAGCAGAAACAGAACAATATTTTGCATTGCTGGATTAGCTGGTTATTTTCTGATATTGTGATTCCTGTGGTCTGTACGCACTTTTATGTTACAGAAAGAGAGTCAAAACGATATGATGTTTTTTATTACCCAAAGTCAGTATGGAGGGACTTAACTAGCAATGCCATTGCTTCCTTAAATAAGAAAAACTTCAGGATTTTGTGTGGTGAACCTAGGAAAGCTGTTAGGCATTTGAACTGTTCATCAAGAGCGAGGTTTCTTCCAAAAGCAAAAGATATGAGACCATTAATAAACCTCAGAGCTAAATCGAAGGATGCCATTCTCAATAAGTGTCATTTAATTATGAAAAAGCTAAGAGATGAGAAACCAGAAATGTTTGGTTCATCGGTTTTTGATTACAATAATGTTCACCAAAATCTTTCCCAATTTATTTCTTCAAAAAGAAGCCAGTTGATGAAGAAGTTAAAGGTATATATTGTTGTTGCTGATGTATCGAAGGCATTTGATTGTGTCAGTCATGACATGGTTCTAAAAATGATAGACGATGCTTTCAAGTGTGATGAGTACACAGTGAGGAAATGCTCAAAGGTAATTTGTAACAGGTCCAAGAATGCTTTGTACCGGTTTGATTCAAATGCTTCTATTGGCAATGGTAACAGTATATATGATTTGTCAATTCAGCTATCATCAAGTGGTGGCATTTTTGTTGATCAGGTAGTGTATCCTAACAAATGTCCTTTCTTTACCTGGTTGACTAATTAACGAATGTGATTGAAACTTTGATCTTCTATCCTTCTCATTGTGACATGGAACACAATTTTAATTTTTATTCTAATTGCGTATTGGAAATTTATTAAAAATATAGTCATATCAGAGAAGTTTTTATTAAATTTCAAAGTTTTAAAATGTTTACTTTGCATACTATTGATGAGAAAAAAAGAATGGAGCAAACATCAATTGGTGTTACGACTAATAAACTGGGTGGACATTGAAGAACATGCTGAACCATCTCTTCTGTTGGTGGATGATTTATTTTCACAATTTTATTTTATTGTACAAGTTGAGAGTAAGGAACTGGAAGGTTCACTTCTGTTAAGGAACTTGAAGGTTATTTTGTATGTTTAGAATTTTCCTGGATACTGAACTACAGAAATATCCTAGGCTGTACAATTGAGACCAGCTGAAAGTTCTTTTTCGTGCTGTAGCTGTATATTTCGTTTAATCCAATCAGCTCTTTTATTATTTTGCTACAAACAATCATTAATCAGGCTGGATAACACCTTTTGTTTTGACAAATCAGGGTACCATTTGTAGAATACTAAAGGAACAGTTTCGTCATCTTCTGTATGAGCAAATAAAATGCAATATTTTGAAGATTGGGCAAAAGTATTACTTGCAACAAGTAGGGATTGCTCAAGGAAGCAAGTTATCTCCCAACCTGTGTTCCCTGTACTATGGTCACCTGGAAAATTCAGTGATATCAAAATTTCTGCGTGATAGCAAGCTTAATGCAGGAGAGGCTGTTTCCAAACCTGAATATTTGTTAATGAGGTTCATTGATGATTTCGTATTTATCTCTTTCTCAATTGAGCATGCTCAAAATTTCCTCAGTAGGATGGGAAGAGGTTTTGTGTTGTACAATTGCTACATGAACGACAGCAAATATGGCTTTAATTTCGGTGCTGGAAATAGTGAGCCTTCCTCTAATAGACTCTACAGGGGTGATGATGGAGTCTCATTCATGCCGTGGAGTGGTTTGCTAATAAATTGTGAAACTTTGGAAATTCAAGCTGATTATACAAGGTATGACTGTTGAAATCTAATTTTAGCTCATTGGTCAGTCTATATTTGTTAAATACAAATATCAAATGGCATAGTATCAATTACTAGTTATGTTTTGTAATCCTGAGGCATAAATTGATCTCAAGACAAATCCGTAAACTGTTGTTTTCCTTCACTATTCAATGAAACCCAAGAAAATTGTATTGGCTAAATATTTGTGAAAAATTGACTTGGATGAAGTGTTTTATGTTATATATATAGCATGTGTTTACTGATTTCCTTTTAGCCTTTATTTCTTTTTGGGAGACTCAAAGGTTGTTGAAAAGTTAACCCTAGATATGTGCAGCCTAATACCAACCTGGTTTCTATTCACTTTCTGATTCTTGCTTTCATAGTGAGCAAGAAACCGTAATTACACTTTTCTTGTTTTTGGGCATTTATGTTTGATGAGTGCGAGAAATAATTTTCCTAACCAAGTGTGGAGAAATAGTAACGAGTGGGTGCTTTTCTTAAACAGGTATTTAGATATCACCATTATCTCTACCATCACTGTTAAGATGCATTCTTCCACAAAGTATATCCACAGCAAGCTATGCCACTATATGCGTCCAAAATGCCATCCCATTTTCTATGACTCCAATATCAATTCACCTGGTACCATAAGAGTGAATATTTATCAAGCCTTCCTGTTATGCGCAATGAAGTTCCACTGTTATATTCGAAGCATTTCTGATGCCAACACAAGCAAATTGGAACTGCTGCAAGTAATTAAGAGAACCTTCAGGTACCTGAATTATACCTTTTTTTATCTTACTAAAACCCATGAAGTAATTATCAGGTTTATTCTTTTAATGTATGGTGTAGAAGAACATGCTTTGAAATCATGCGATAAATTGGAAATCATCTGTATCTTTCTTAATAATTATACTTTGTTGTTAAGCAGATACATGCATAGCCTAATTGTCAGACGGATGCAAGATGTGGAGCTGCACTATAATGTGCGTCCAGTTCTGAAGCTTAGGCGAAAAGAAACCATTTGGCTTGGTTTAACTGCATACATTCGTGTGCTTCAGCAGAAACAATCACGTTACAAGGATCTGTTGACTTTGTTGACAACAGAGCTTGGGAGATATTGCCATTTAGGTCATGAATGTGATACCTTGCGCTATGCTGTGGATGATTCTCACTCGTCTATGTTCTGGAAATTTAAATTCTAGAAACTAGAAGTTGCTTTCCTGGTGTACTGCAGAAACTACTGTTCTTTTGGATATTCTTTTGACAAGTCATTTTGGCACTTTACCTTCCAATCTGTCGACGTGTCTCTACTACTCTAAAAGGGTCGTCTGTCCGGTCCCCTATTCACGTCGCACGCAGTGCTCAGCCAATGCCTACCTCGCTAAAACATACTGGTCTGTGCAAAACAAACCGGTGGATCCATGTCCCATGTCCTAACCTCATTCAAGGTGCGACTGTTGGCCCGTGTTCTCCAATCTAGTGTAACGAACGAGCACCTCACTAGTCAAAGGTGAATGGTCTCCTGAGGTGACAGTGGGGTGCCGATCATGATTTTTTTTGAAGCATTTTATGACTGATTGCTCATTTCTTAACGATACCTGGAAGCACTCGAGCAGTATAACTTTTTGTATAATTAATTGTGGGCATTGATTTGTTTTCCTTAGGCTACTGCAATTGAAACGATTACATTTTACTAATTGTTGCCAATCGGAATTGCACCCCTTCAATTTTCAGCAATTCCAACCTTTTGGTTCTTAATGCTAAATCTACTCAGGTCCCTACTAAAAATTTATAGAATACTCAATTAGTACTAAGCATAAAATGTAATTGGAGAATACTCAATTAGACATGCATAATGGTACCCATTTTCTTAATTTAATTGAGCTTGTGCCATGCATCATTTAATTTGCTAGTTAATATCAGGAGATCCTTTTAATACTTACCTTCAGTTACGAATTTGTTGGGCTCAACTTTTATTTTTATGATAATGATTTGACTAGCTCATATACTTTTCTCATATGCATTTTCTTAAAATCAAAATCTAAGTGTTTACATCCAAAATTGACATCTAAGGTTGAAATAGGGAGAATTGCTAATATTTGGAAAATCTGTCGATTTTCTCAAGAGGGCCGGTCTGACCGTCATGTATGGGCCGGCCAGACCGGCGGCATGTGGTCGGTCTAACCGGTAAAGTCCGAGACCGAGTCGATTTTTATCGGTACTCGGGTTTCCTTGCTTCATAAGGTATGTCTCGGGTTTTCTAAGGTATCTACCCCAAATTAGACATGGAGGAGGACGTGTAGGAGGCAAGTCCAACCCTTATTTAAGGGCCAAGGCCGGTTCAATTGGAGAGACACAAATAGACACAATCTATTCCCTAATCTCTACAATTGAATCATTCTTTTACTTTTACTTTTTAGCCATGTTTTCCATTTTAGCCTAGTTTAGTCCATCTTTGTCGATTTGCGCTGTAAATCGTCCGCCGTCGCTGCGAGAGTGCGACATCTCTTTGTAGGTTTGTCCCGAAAACTTTCCGTTTGCCCACGAAACGGGTATTTATCCATCGTTCTACTCGAATCGGCTTCGCTAGCCGGTTTAATTTACAAAACCCATCTTGATTTGACCCTTTGGCTAGATCGAGGTGGTTGGCGATTCCATATCATCACAAGGCGTTTAGGTGTCCTGAGCGTGATTGTCTTCTTGCCAACAAGGTTGCCAACACTATGTTTTCTTTAGATGTTTTCTTACTTTTTTTGCACATTGTCATAAATTTGTTGCAAAAATTTTTTGCAGCACCTTCTCAGTCAAGTAAAAAAATTTCTTGGAATAATCAGGTTGAATTGTTGAATTATGACTACCATTTTGTTGCAGCAAATGCTTTGTTGCATTATGCCCCACCCGTTTCTTTTATGTGATAGTGTTTGTTGTTGCGTGACGGTGTTTTTTATCTGATTTCTTATCGAATTATATATATTCCAATCATAAATTTTGTATGAAAACAAGAATCACAGCTAATGTTATCATACTTTCATTGATATGTTATATTAGATCGTCTTTGGAATTGACTTGGATCTACATTATGATGGATTTGGTCTTACTTAACGAGGCACAATTGTCAAAAAGTAACCAAATCTCGTCGCAAACCACATTTTAGAACAACCTTATGATGAAAGGGTGACATCTGAGAAGCCTTATTTGGAATTATTTTCTGTGACAAGAAAGTATCATCCGTCATAGATGTCATAGTGTTTGTGATGACTGAAACCGTCATAAACCGGTTGCTACCGTGCTGCCGTGATCCTATATGACAGAATATCATGACGTAGGCAGGTGTTGACGTATAGGCCTATTTTAAAAATTTGTTGCATGACGTTGTGCTTGGGAGGTGCTCACGTGGAGGCCCATTTTATGGCTCATTTTAAAGATTTGTGGCCCATCTTAAGGCATGGCATTAACTGGAGGCTTATTCATGGCCTAACATGTATTGGGCCTAGCATAATTTGATATCATGTACAAAATAAATATACATCACTATTTGGATTGAATATCATCGGATTAATATAAGAGAAAACTGCATTAATTATAGTCGGATATTCGGTTGTTTTTGAATGGACTTCACCAGAGAAAACAATCATCATACGCACATAACTATCTCACCGAAGCACGTTGACAACTGCTCGAAGTTAAGAAAGTAGCAACTTTATATACCAAACCAAAATGTTAAAACAGACAACCACATTGAAAAGCAGCTTACGAAGTAAACCAGTCGTTTCTTCTGCCTCCTTCAAGTCGACGATCTGGGTTGCTTGTTTTTCCCTTTGCCGTTCAGATTCCTCTGCCTTCGACTCCAAGGCCTGCATCTTCTCATCCCAAGCAGCGACGTGGTCGCAAAGTCGTGCCACTTCTTTCCCTCTCATGGCTAGTCTCCAGCTCTTTGGACTGGAGAGAGCAGCTTCGGATTTCTTCTTTCTGAACGCTGACTCAAATCCAAGGTTATGGAGAAAGAGGTTGGAAGGTAGAACCTTGCATACAGCCTGAGAATCCCTTCCTGTCCATCTGGGATTGTTTTAGCGAGTTTGGCCTCCATGGCAGCACAGGACAAGAAGGATACAACTCTGAAATTGTTTTTCTAGGACGACTCTGAAATTGGTTTTAATTTTGTGCATCATATAGAAATTTAAGAAAATATTATAATGACTTAGAACATCCCAACAGTCCACTCAAACACTAGTACAGAATGCCTAATAGGTGATGGTTCGGAACCCCCAATAGATGTCGGTTTCGTACCCGACACCTATTGGTCAGCACCAATGACTTTGGTCATTGATGTCGGTTCTTCACCCGGCACCTATTAGGCAGAATAGGAGCCGGTTTTGTATTGAGAATCGGCACCTATTCGGCCTAATAAGTGCCGGCCACTATTAAAAACCGGCACTTATTAGGATTAATAGGTATCGGTTCTCAATTGAAAACCGACACCTGTTACGACTAATAGGTGCCGGGTCTGTTCGAACCGACACTCTTTGGACAGTATACGTGTCGGTTTTCAAATGAGGACTGACACCTATTGGTCATAATAGGTGCCGGTTTTTGTTTGAGACCGATACCTATTGGTCGTAATAGGTGCCGGTTTTTGTTAAAAACCGGCACCTATTTTCCTGAACGTAAAAAAAGTTATATTTAGCATAAATATTAATATTTCTTCATACATCAGTCACACAACATTTATTACATTTGAATTCCCATGCAACATAATATTCCATAGCAGGTCACATAAGAAAAGACTCAAGTTAATATATCAGACATTATCAGACATCAGACATTATCACAACTATTACAAAAGTGAAGTGCAATGGTTCATACATCAGACATTATCATAGCTCATACAGTACACAGCTGACAATATGATCGAGTATGGCTCAAGAACTGCTGTGTTTAACTAGTTAAGCTGACAATATCAGAAAAGGCTCATGTTAAGGGACATGAATCATGCAGACATCACAGCTCAAGTTAATGGAATTCATCTTCTATGATTCAAAAGTTAAGTGCAATAGTTCAGACATCAGAAATTATCACAACTCATATAAAAACATAGCTGACAATATCGATCAGCCAGTATGCACTAGTTTGCTTAACAGACTAGGAGCAAATAATGTCTTATTAAATAAGAATAAGAACTGTAATGTGTCAATTCCTGTCCTTCAACCTAAAAAGAATAACTTTGTGATTCCAAGAATTCCAATTAAAGTTTATATATTCAATAGCGTCACTTAGATACATAGCCATCTTGTTTTCTCTATGGCGGAACAGAACAAGTGAACCGTAGCACATTCATGAACTGGAGTTGTAATCAATTGTTGAATATAGTGATGAGCAGTTCTTTTTCGGCAAACATGTGGACTGGTGTGCAGTAGCATACTGTCTATGATTGCGGCTATATATACAATTTTTTATTATTTTCTTTAGTCTAAAGGAATGGTTTGCACCGAGATAGTTCGTACTGATTTCATTTTTGCTAAAAACAGAGGTAGCCAGATCTAAAGGAAGGGTTGCACTCACAACAAACATGGTCCTTGGTGGCACTGTGACAGATGATGCAAGTGATGAATGGCTTGTTCTGGATCAGAAGGTGTGTCTTCATATCCAAATCGTCCTCTTTTTTTTATTGTTTCAGCTTGAATGCAGCAGAATGGACCTAACATAGTCACTATAGAGGGACAGGTGAAACAGGAATTTAAGATATTCACTTCAATGATAATGAGTTCCCTTGATATATGAAAGTTATTTTGTGTCAGCATTTCATTAAAACAACTCAAGGCTAGATTACATGTCAGTAATGTTGCATTGATTGCCTCTTGGTCGCCCTTTGATTTATTAGGTTTGCTCCTCATATGTTGAGATGGTGAATTATGGTTAGGCAGATCATGACTTGTCAGTTGTCGCTTGTCACTGCATGATGTAGTCATTTACTCATTTCATGTATTTTTTCTCTATGATAGTTTACTCATTTCATGTACACAATAGTTTGCTAGCTATTGTGTACATGTCATTTGAAATTTTGAATTTGATTGATTTTAGTACTGTATGCATACAATGTTTTGCAGTATCAGTATCTAATGGAGAAACACAAATACTAATGGAGAAAATGGAGAAACACAAATACTAATGGAGAAACACAAATACTTATTAGGTGTATACATTTTAGTCTCAGCTCTTAAAGACACTTGCAATTTCACTTGCTATTAAGTACTTATCAAATTCAGAAAAAATAGATATATATATATATATATTTTGTAGATAATCGATAAATTACACTTACTTTAAAAGAAGCTACAACCATTCATTGCAACAATTTTAATCAAATCAAAAGCAATCTTTTGTAGGAAGTAATTATATATTTGCTTAATTTTGCCACGTAGTCTCGCAAGGCGTAACATATAAAACCCGAAGCTCGAGCAGAGAACATAGGAGGTATTGCTGGGACTCAGCGTGCCAGTCAACTTCAGCCTGAGACGTGCCCGTCAAACCACACGAAGACAGCGACCAGATGTGTTACACATCTCAGGAGACTTGACAAAAGATCGCTTGAGCTTGAGCTCTACAACATCTCAAATGCTCTAAACACATATGTTAGTGATATGCCCTAGAGGCAACATGGAGATGTTAGATATCATGGTCAATGTTTATGTATTTATGAATAAAGTGTTATTCAGTTCCATGAAATAGACATCTTGTATTGATCAATAAGTACGTGACTTATTTATGAGACTCGATATGTATGAATATATTTCTAAATGATCCCTGATCATATATCATATTATTGGAACAAATATGATTCTAAGATCGACATGTTTATTGATTGATGATCATGTCTCATAGATCATGGGTATGGAGATACCAAATCAATAAACATGGACATATGTGTTAGAGAACACATTGTTGGATAGACCCACCATGAGACACTACAGGAATTAATGTGCCATTAGATGGTCTCAGGTAGTGTTGGTACAAAGTCCTTAGACCTGAGATCACCATGGATTTCAACATGTGTAGTAGCTACTTTGGGACTACCAAACGCTATTCCGTAACTGGGTAGTTATAAAGGTAGTTTTCGGGTTTGCTATGAAACATGGAGTGGGATGTGAGTGATCAAGATGGAATTTGCCCCTCCTTTGGAGAGATATCTCTGGGCCCCTCGAGGTAATGGATTATGGAAATGCATGGCCATGCTAAGTTGATTGATGAGTCAATCAACAGACAGATAATCCAATACGGTTTGAGTGAATGGTTAAGCTATTGAAGGGATGGCACACATCTTGCCTATAGCTTAATTGGTATCGTTAGGCAAAGGGATTTGTGTACACATTACAGGTTCAGAGCCAATATTATATTCTTGGTGTCAATATGTGCTGCTAGGCACCGCTGTTGACAGGTCGGCTGAGTTGGACTCAAGCCGACGGTCGGCTAAGTTAGACTATAGCCGAAACCGAGTATACCTGAACCTACAGGGTCGCACGCTTAAGGGGATAAGAACAGGCATTCGAGTTGGACTCGAATACGGCTTGATCGGATAGGGATCCGATCGGATAGAGTCCTATGGTCTTACGACGTATGGGCGGCTAACTCTATGAGATTCGGATGAGATCCAATTCAAAATAGAGTCCTGATTGGCCACTAGTCCCAGTCGGCCAACTCTATATAAAGGGGCGAGGGGTGGAGAGCTGATCGAGGTTAATGGTATCGCATTGAACTGAATCCACAACAGAAGTCGCCGAGATCAATCTCCACGGAAACCCTCCCCACCTTCGAGCCAAACCCTAGCCTTGCATCGCGTGCTAGCACACGGGTGTTCGGCGTTCTGTCCCCGGACGTGTGGATACCGGTAGAGGCGCTGCTACGTTGCACGCTGTTGATTGGCTACGGATCGGCTGTGGTGGAATCGGCTGCGGTCGAGTGCGTCGGAGCGAGGCGCGAGAACACGATCAGATGACTCGGCGAATCGGCTACATCGGCGAACAGGCTGATTGGTGAATCGGCTGTCTCCGGGAGTCGGTGTCGGCTTGCGGGAATTGGCAACACGGTTCCGGATCGGATAGCCACGATTGGTCATTTCCATTGCATACTCCAATCGGTAAACGATCTATCGGCCCTTACTTGCAAGTGTTCCCGGTTTGCGCGGTAGAAAAGTTTTTGTTTTCGGCTAGCGTAGCTTCGCGTAACCCTTCATCATACTACTATGAAAACTTTAGTTACACATACTTACCTGCTGCATACGGGGACAACAACGACGATACCGGCCTCATCCATGCCATCCAGTCGGTGAGATGACCTGTTGCTTTGAGGGATAAAAATATTACCTAGAAAAACTTAACACATGATTAGATAATTGTACAAGAAATACAAATAGATAGACATTAAAAAATATATAAACTTAGATCAAGTTTGATACAACAATCCAAATAATCGATCTACATGCTTAAAAATGTAAGTTCTGTGCACTAATGTTGTCTGCATATCTTTTGCGGTCGATCGGCTCTCTAAATTGTCACTAGGGCCGCCAGCCTCAAGGAAACCCACTCATGAAACATGATACACGCCAGTCTCTGAGATGACATATTCGAAGATGAACCCGCAGAGTTGTTCAGCGAGGGCGAAGCAAACTTGTGGCAACAACTTACTTGTTGGGAGCTTTAATTTCTGCAAATGAAAGGATTGAATATGTGAAAACGCACTATGAGTTTAGAAACGCGTATTTCCGTCTTAAAAAAATTGACGAACCTCCGCATCCGTAATGTTCCAGTTGTCGATCTCCATGAAAGTCCACATAAATTTCATCGTGTAGAACCCACATGTGCTCGTTCCTTGATCTTGACGTTGGCACCAAGGGTGGCAGGTTACCCGAAATGTATTTGAACAGGGAGCGTGTCTAATGCACTTCTTCTTGTACTTCACTAGTGTCTTTATTGAGGATGTCAATTACGGATTGGAAATCTTCTCGCGGTTTCCTCAATCCATCCAGAACGAGGATTTTGGAATCATTTAAATGGATCACAAGAAGGATCCAGTGGTTCCTACATACAAAGGGACAGGGCAATTAACACCGAGGAAGGACAAATGGTAGGTAGAACGATAACTGCCTCACTTACTTAAAGTTGTAGGGCAGAAGAATCGTATTCATGTCCTGAAGCTTCACAAAGGAGCTGTACAGGTAGTCCAGCACCATTTTTTGGGACGTTGGGCCTCCATCAATCTGATTGGAGTTGACAATCGCTGGATCGAGGAATGCTAGTTTGTTACAAGTCGCTCTACATTCAAGCGCCCTCATTCTGCATAAGGAAACAAGTTAGACAACTTACAAAGGCTAATAAGGGTATGAACTTAGAAATACTAGCTAGGGGTTCGAGTATGCTTACAATGCCCATATTTGAAGTATAGATACGTCTAGCTCCCTCAGATTGTATAGCTGAAATAGTTCATCAAATGGGACCCAGATTACACCATCGTCGTGATGAAAGTCCTCGTTCTTGTAAAAGACACCGAACGTCTCCTTACCCTCCTTTGCCATCTATAGGTACCACTCTTCTACCCTTCTCATCTGAGTGCAATTTCCAATGACGTTGCGATATTCGTCGGTGGTCAAAGGACCACCTAACTTGAACTTAGCTGCCAAAGGTGCCTTCGCAATATTGTCCACATCAGACAAACTCTTCAGCCCTGCACTTTGGAGAAATTCTTTCTCATTCTTCTTGGTGTCTTTTGTGAATTGAGCCTTGGAAAATTCTTGCAATTTCTTTTTCTGGATTGTGCGTTGAAAGTCCGAAATAGGTTGCGTCGGGGCTGGTGGCCTTGCCATGCGAATGAAGTGGTCCTGTGCTTGAACTGACACTTTCGGGGATGGCTCCAACTTTGTAGAAGTAGTTGCTTTCTTGCCCTTCTTAACAGTAGATGGTTCAGACATATCTGTAGATTTGCACAGTCGACCCCTCTTTTTGGGCTGGTCATCAGGAGCTCTTTGTGCCGGTAGAGGAGACGGGTTTTTACGTGGCAATGGTGGTGGAGTTGGCATTCTTTGGGGGGAGACAGCAGGCCCGCTAGAGCTAGACCCGCCATCGCTTGGCTCGTCATCACCATCTCCTGAAGGAAAGACAATGAACCTCTTGCGCCACACGATGACGTTGTGGATAGCTTCTCCAAGAGTGTTCAGCCCTTCCTCTGGAGGAAATTCAAGCTAGATGGCCCTATATCTGCTCGACACGTCCTCCACTTCAACCCTTGAGTAGCCAGTTGGTATTGGATTACCGTGTATCCTTCCTCCCTCCACTATAGGATGTGCCATACCGCGTGCCACCTCTATAGTGAGGTTTTGACTCTGCAGTGGCACATGCAACCTACATGCAGTACGTATTGTGATTGCGTCCACAGGGTGACGAGTCGTCCCCGGTTCTTGAGGAACCTCAGTTGAAGCGCAACTGGTTTTCCTCCCTATTGGATTGGCTAAACGGCCAGCATCGCCGCCAATCCCTGCCTGAAGTAGCAGTGCCTCCATCTTCTGAACTTTTTCCATTAGGACTCTCATCTGTTCTAATTGGTCTACGGAATTTTTATTACTTCGAGACCGGTATCTATGTCTGTCCTCAGGGAAGGCCTACTCCCCTTGTGCGTCCCGGATGCTCAGCGTTCTGTAATGCAAGTGTGAGCTCATCTTTCTCCCTGCTTGGAACAAAAGAGTCCTCAGAAGCCTGATGATGCGCATCATGTAGCCTTCGGGACACTTCTTGTGAAGTTGGACACTTGTGTACCAACTCGCCTGTATCAGAGAGTGATGCCCCTCGGGCGTATTGGTAATTCTTTCCTCGTTCGCACAAGTCCTTTGTCTCAATCTTGATCCCCTTTTCCAACAGCTCTTCCTCCCTCGCTCGCCATTTCTCTATGTTCTTGGCATAACCGCTACGGCCGAGACGATGAGGGAACAAGTTTTTGGCCGCATTGGCTTGATTCCTTTCACTAACCTCCTTCGTCTCATCTGATGTTCTGTACGCCACAAATTCATCCCAGAAAATGCGGCACCTACGATAATTGGGATCTTCAAAATTTGGTGTCAGCCCTCGCTTCACAAACTTCCTGGTAAGGTCCGTCTTGAACTTTCGAAAGCTGATGCTCATCCTCTCAAGGGCCCTCTGCTTTGCGAGTTCTTCTGATCCCGTGGGAAATTGGAATGTCCGTTTCAACTTGTCCCAAGCAAGGTCCTTGTCTCTGTCTGGTACCGTCCACTCCAATTGATCTGGATCACTGCTCTTCCAGTATCGGTACTTGATTGGGATGTCATCCTTCACGATGACACCTATAGCATTTGAGTATGGGGTGAGTACCGACGCAGGAGCTGTAGGGTTTCCGTCTAGATCTAACGCTGTTATAGTGTAAAGGCCCGAGGGCATCCTGGTTGGACCTCTCCCCCTTTTTGTCGATGAGGTCCCGGTATCACCAGAGTTCACAATGGCCGAAGGGGTAGCCTCCTCCACGCTTTCAGGGTTTAAGTTTAGAAAGCCACTTGGGCTACCAGGACCACCGTTGTTTTCTCCGGAAATTATAGGCCTACTGTTATCTTGTTCCCAGGACATTTTCTACACTATAATGATCAAAAGTTTGAGAGAGTTAAAAAAATGCAGAAGGAAAGAAGAGGGGGGACACAAGAAGGAAAGAAGGAAAGAATGAAAGAAGGAAAGAAGGAAAGAAGGATTCAACGCTATAACTTCCTTTTAATGGAATATGACAATTAATCCATAGATGTGTATTAAATAACACACTGTTTGGTTTTGCTCACGGTTTGGTTCATATCCTCATTCTAAAATATAAGTTATTTTGAAAATACAAATGCATAGTCATATCTTGGGATGGAGGTATCAGTAATATATAGTGCGGTTGTTTTTGATACATAAGTTAATTACCATATTCGATCATGACTATATATGCACATCACTTTAGCTTGCTAATGCTAGAATGATCACTAATTAAGCAAAACTACAAGGACATGCATGCGTTTGGTGAAAACATAATTAACATACACACACTATATGTATTATATGTGTTTATTATTAGCTGACAAACAGTGCACGTGAAATGTGAATATGTAGTAACACTTAACCACCAGTATATATAACTCTTTTTCTTCTTTTAGTTACACTATCAAATAAATATTTGTATACGACAATTCTGCATATCATGGATGATGCATTCATTGTACTTTACATGTTTTAATCTCTCTGCAAACAATGCTAGAAAGAGCGAGGGGGTATGGACTATAGGAAATTATTAATTATGTTTTACCTCCAGCAATGCATATGGAATATATATATATATATATATATATATAATATGAGAACTGATGGGTCAATCAGTACTAGCTAGCTGGAACAAAAGTAAAAAAAACTATAGGAAAATCCTGATGATTGGTTGCATTGGTTACTGTTGATTGGTTGGTTAGTGTTAGTGGGGGTTGGCTACTATAGATGATGATAATTAAGTTTGATTATGAATACACTTAGCTTGATCTCTTTTAGTTAGTAATTAATTAACTACCATTTGATTAGGGTGCAGCAGGTCGGTCTAGAGATCTAATGGTATTTGCATATATTGTATTGTACATAAAGCTAGCTAGAATCGATGGATCCCTCCATGGATCCCTCCATATGGGTAGATTAAGTAGAAAAGAAAGGCCAAAGGACAAGTAAAGGATCTAGGGAAACCTCCTCTTCTGCCAGTGTCTTTTTTTTACTGTTGTTTACTTCTGTCAGTATGAAGCGATCAACGATGCTCACTTTGATATACTAATTCTTTTTTCCTAACGTCTCTCTGTCTCTAATAAGACATTTATTTTTTTAAAAAAATGGGTAATATGATTAGATGGAACCCATCTCTATTTACAATGTCTTCTCTGAAACAATTTCCTTAGGCAAAAAGTCATCTTTGTACTCTGAATCCAACATAATAGTGCGAAAAAAAGTGCAAATTGTTCACTGAAAGGCGAAGTAATGTTGCAGGAACATTGTTGTTGCCAAAATTCAAAGAACTAGCTGATGATAACCATCCACAAATATTAACGGATATATTCACAAAACTTCATCTGATTATTTACAGGCAATGTTGAATGCTCATGCTGAAAAAATGCTGGATGTAGCTCATTGTCTAAAAAATAAAATCTAGCTCAACTCAAGAGTAATCCATGCTGGTAAGAAATCCAATCTGTACGGCCATATGCTTATTAATGAAACACTCATTTTCACTTCATCATTAATGCGTATCAACGGAATAAGCTTATTCTGCCACTTTTTATTTACATACATACACACAACTAGAGTATATAGAACATGCTCCCTCACCACAGTATATAGAACCAACAAGGTGCAAAAGGAAACATCACGACATCAAGGCAAAGAAAGATGACATGGGCGGAGGCCGAGGAACTTACATCGGATTGTCGTAGATCGGGGTCCAGGTTGACTATGCCGAAGTGCTTCGCAGCGGGCAGTGGGGGCGGCCGTCGGTGGGGGGATGATGCCGGCCAGAGGGTGACGGAGGCGGGCTGGAGAGCAACGGGCGGCGGTCGGACGACGGATGTCGCTGGAGGACGGTGGTCGGACGGCGGATGTCGAAGGAGGGCGGGCGGGCGACGCTAGACCGGTGGGCGGGCGGGCGGATCGGGCGACGGCGGCGGGACGAGTCGAGGCGGTCGGAGGGTGGGCGGGCGGATTTGGACGATGGCGGCGGACGGGTCGGAGGCGGTTGGAGGGTGGGCGGGTGGCGGGCGACGAAGTGCGGGTGGGCGGGCGGGCGGCGTTGGACGGGTGGCTTGGCGGCGGATCTGGACGACACCGAGGAGGCGGCGGATCTAGATAATATATAGTAACTTGATAAGTGTCGGCTCCCCATTAACAAACCGGCACCTATTGGGATAAATAGGTGCCGGTTGTTATTTAGAACCGGTACCTATTGGGATAAATAGGTGCCGGTTGTTATTTACAACCGGTACCTATTTGGATAAATAGGTGCCGGTTGTTATTTACAACCGGCACCTATTATCCAAAACCCTAACTCATCAGTTCCATTTATCTTTTCCCTTCATCATTATATGCATGCACCTAAGGCTGCCAATGGGCCTGATATGTATGCATTAATTGATATGTATGCTACCATTGGTTCTATAATTCAATTTGTCTGTCTACATGAGACGACTTTAAAAGGTTATTTACAATAGGTAGAGAGAACGGGACTGCATGCAAATATATTCATTCAGTTCCAAAATTACATATTCATGGTTGTTACAATCAAACTCCAACTTATAAGTCGATCACTATTACTCCTTCTTCATGATCACCGCGAACATATGGGGCTTTCTCCTCTTTGTCTTCTTTTTCATCTTCTTGACTTTCTTCACCTTCGTCTACATCTGTTGTGAAAGGTGGTAACTCGTCAATTTGATCGTAGCCTTCCTCATCGGTGATATTCTCAACTCCAACAATGTTTCGCTTTCCATTGAGAACTACGTGGCGATCAGTCACCGATGAAGGGTCCTTGACATAGAATACTTGTGTTACGAGTTTGCGAGCACAAAAGGTTCATCTTGATAACCCACATTGTTTAGGTCCACGATGAACATCCCGTACTTGTCAATTTTCAAACCACTTGGAATTTTGACCCATTGACACTGGAAAAGTGGTACCTTCGGTCCATACTCAAGCTCCCAGATTGCCTCTATATAGCCATAGTATGTTTGTTTTACACCATTACCGTCGAAGGCATCTATACGGACACCACTATTCTGATATTTGCTCTTGGCATCCTGCGTTCTCATGTAAAATGTATACCCATTAATATCATACCCTTGGAATGAATGAATAGTGCTCGCAGCCCTCGGGACAAAACGTACAACCGGTCACTATCGGGATTCGCAGCCATGATATGCTTCGTAACCAATCACCGAAATGCAGTCTATGCTGCTTAGCGATCCATGCTTCTGATTTGCGTGGGTTCTCGGTTCGGAGTGAGTTGTAATGCACATCAACAAATGGAGCCACCAAGGCCGACTGCTCGAGCATTGCGAAATGTGCTTGCCGTAGTGTTTCAAGGCTAGGAGCGAATATTGCTTTATGCCCTAAAGTCCCTTTCCCAAGTAGCCTGCCCTCGTGTCGGGACATTGGCACACCAATGGGACGTAGATCCATATAGTCGATGCAAAACTCAACCACCTCCTCTGTTGCATAACCCTCTACGATACTCCCTTCCGGTCGAGCTCTGTTACACACATACTTTTTTATGATCCCCATGAATCTCTCGAAAGCCCACATGTTATGAAGATAAACTGGGCCGAGAATCTTTATCTCTTTCACGATATGTATCACTAGGTGAACCATTATATCAAAAAATGATGGTGGAAAACACATCTCGAGTTGGCAAATGGTCACGATTACATCTGCCCGGAGCTTGTCTAGTGTGGTTGGATCGATCACCTTCGATATATAGCATTGAAGAACGAGCACAACTTTATGATTGTGTTTCGCACCCTGTCTGTCAAGATGCCTCTAATCGCAACAAGGAGTAGTTGTGTCATTAGCATGTGACAATCATGTGACTTCATGCCCACTATTTTCTTCTCTCTAATGTTGACAAGTCTTTTAACGTTAACGGAGTAACCAGACTGGACTCGGACACTCTGTAGGCACTCCAACAGGCTGATTTTCTCGGCGACACTGAGGGTGTAGCACGCAGGAGGGAGGTATTGTCGGCCATTGGGACGTTCTTGAGGATGTAGCTCAGACCTGATGTTCATGTCTACGAGGTCTCTCCAGGATTTCAACGTATCCTTTGTCTTGCCAGGTATGTTCAGCAGTACTCCCATCAAACTCTCACATACATTTTTCTCAACGTGCATCACGTCGATTGCATGACGGACATCCAAATCTTTCCAATACGATAGTTCCCAGAAGATAGATTTCTTCTTCCAGAGAGGCTTCTCACACCCTTGCCCGCCGCGCGTGTATTGCCATGCCCCTTACCAAATACATGTTCAATATCTTTTACCTCTTCAAAAATATCTCTGCCTGTATGATGTATCGGAGCTGTCCCCTTCTCCACTGTGCCATCAAAATCTCTTCTATTGCTACGATACTAGTGACCTGCAGGAAGAAACCTCCGGTGGCACATGTACACAGTCTTTCCAGAGTACCTCAGCCACCTGCTTGCTGTGTCCCGCATGCACTGCACACATGCACAACCACCTTTCACTGTTTGTCCAGATGTATTGCCAGCCGCAGGGTAATCTTGAATGGTTACTAACAATATTGTCCTTAAGGTGAAGTACTCTCTTTTGTAAGCATCCCACATCTGCACCCCCCGAACCCATAGTAACTGAAGATCATCTACTACTAGCCTGAAGTAGACATCGATATCGTTGCCGAGTTGCTTGGGCCCTTGGATTAGCGGTGGCATCATGATATACTTGCGCTTCATGCACAACCATGACGGAAGGTTGTACATAACAAGTGCCACGGCCATGTCTTTGTCCGATTGCTCATGTCACCGAATGGATTCATCCCGTCTGTGCTCAGCCCAAACCTTACATTCCTTATCTCGTGTGCAAAATTTTTGTACTTTCTATCTATCTTTCTCCATTGAGACCCGTCGGCAGGGTGCCTTATCATCCCATCCTTCTTACGTTCTTCGGCGTGCCACCGCATCATCTTTGCATGCTTTTTGTTTGCATACAGGCGCTCAATCCGAGGGATTATAGGAAAATACCATACAACTTTAATGGGCACTTTCCTCTTCTTTAGGACGGGGCCACCACTGTCATCATCGGCATCGTCATCGTTACCTCCACCCTTATACCACGGTGCTCCACAAACTAGACATGCATCCAGGTCTGCATAGTCCACCCGGTATAGGATACAGTCATTTTGACATGTGTGAATTTTTTGCACCTCCAGCCCGAGTGGACAGACAACCTTCTTTGCTTGATATGTCGTTTCTGGCAGTACGTGACCCGCTGGAAGGAGGTCTCCGATCAACTGTAGAAGATCTGTGAAGCACTTGTCGCTCCAGCCGTTTGTTGATTTCATCTGCAACAATGAGAGGACGACGTGTAATTTGGTGTGCTCCTCGTTGCAACCTGGATAAAGCGGTGTTTTTGAGTCCTCCACCATGGCTTTGAACTTCTCGTATTTTTGTCATTGCTGTAGGCGTCTCTCCATCCCGCAACATCTCGATCCAACCCATCCGATTTGTCATTGTCGTATTCACCTTCGTCGGCGGGTAACTCCACATTGTCTTCATGCATTGCATCGCCATGATTGTCCACCTTGTCATTATCATCTTCACCGTGATTGTCCGACATGTGTGATTACGCATAAAACCTCTTGTTAGCAGATGCTCGTGAACTTGTTTTGCGGTAAACTGTCTCTCCTTCCTGCAATCAGAACATGGACAATGCAAATATTCTGTCATGCTCAACGACCGGGAACTCGTGGCCCCGATCACGAACTTGGTTACTCCCCTGGCATACTCCAAGGTACCCCGCTTCGCATCGTTCATCCCTCCTTCATCCATCGGTCCTACGGGAATTTTTTAAAAAAGTGACGTCTTCATATAAATGATATTATTTTATTTTGGTTACATAACTCTACGGTGATAGTCTCTTCAAATTTGACAATTCGAAATACTTTGAATTAAAGAAAGAGACACAAATGACATAAATGGTGTCATGCATCTACTAGCATATACACACAAATCACAAAAGAATATCATAAAGAATCACGTACACAGATAGTAAACAACTAAAATATACTAACCTTTAATTTTTCTAAAAATTTTTGGCAAAACCTTCCCCCCTCTCTTTCGTTCTACACATGAAGACCGAATAAAAATGAGCTAAGTGGCTAAAAGGTGGCATTTATAGGTGGTCGGAATATAGGTGTCGGTTTTTAACAACAACCGACACCTATATTACGAAGCTTACAGCGTAAGGAACCTTATATGATGACCTTAGCAGTCCATGAACAACCAAATCGGCTAGTTGGGAATCGGACAGCACCAGGCTATAGCATCGGTTCCTCATCTCTCTGAATCTCTGGATGTAGTCCTGAACCGACTCCTCATGCTTCTGCCTGATGCTTGTCAGGTCCGACAGCTTCATTTCATGATTGCCGGTATAGAAGTAGCTGTGGAACTGTTTTTCGAGATCGGCCCAGCTCTGGATGGAATTGTAAGGTAGTGAAGAAAACCATGTAAAGGCCAATCCCGATAGCGAGAGCGGGAATAAACGAACCCTCAGGGCGTCTGTAGCCAATGCCTCTTCGCATTGCGCCAGGAATCGGTTGACGTGTTCGTATGTAGAAGTGTTGTCCTGCCCTGAGAACATAGAGAAATCTAGGACTTTGTATTGGTTTGGCAGTGGCACTCTCTCAAAATGTTCTGGGTATGGATACCGATACATGTTGCCAGAGTCTTTTGGTTTGAGGCCGAACTGATCGCGCATGACATCGGCAACCAAATCGGCCCAAGTCCTGTTATCTTGAGCGTGTCGTATCGGCTCATTTTGATCGTATTGCACGGGTGCTTGCCGATACAGGGTGGCGATGTTTGCGGCCGGTAATGTTGGTCATGTTGGCCTCCCTGGTACTGATATTGGGGTGGGTCGATAGCGGGAGGCAGCCGATTCACCAATGGTGGTGATTGATCAGGGAAGAGCCGACGGCCGTCGACATTGTATTGTGCCCCTTGAATGGGGTTGGCGACCGGTTCTTGCCGCCAGTTGACGTCGAACATGCCGACTAGTCGTTCCTTGAAGGGAGGTTGCTACCGATTCAGAACGATGGGCGGCAGCCCTGAAGTCGATGCAGATGCATTCGGCTGACTGAGGATTCCTCCTGGTGGCCCCGGCTGCGCTGGTGGCTTGATCGGCCGATACTCTGTTGCAAAGACCTTGTAGTTGGGGAACTGGCCGTCAGTGAAATAAGTTGGCCCCCGCTGAAGCTGATCGGCAATCTTCGAGTCAACCACAGTGGCAACCATGTTGTTGAGAGTGTTGACTAGGATGTCCCTCTGATTGACGAGAGCATGGTGCACAGCCGAATCGATTCGGTCTTGCAAAGTGTGCAGTTCGGTCTTGCAAAGTGTGCAGTTCAGAATCCTCCACCTTGTGCTTTCCTGTTGTATCATCTGAGGAGGAAGCCTTGAAGTCGTCCATGCTGAATTTGTATTTCTGGTGGACGGCCCCAGACCTGGACTGGGCGAAAGATTGCAGATAGTTGGCCTGCAGTTCCTCCACCATCTTCTTATAGTCGGCCAATTGTTCAGCCGACAGTTGTTCCATCTTGACAGGAACCGTGTTTTCCTCACTAATTTTGGGGCTCTTGACGTTAACCATCATGTCGACTTTGTTGCTGCTTTCTAACCGAGTTGACGGTCCCACCAGGCGTGCCAAGAAACGTGTTGATGAGAAATCTTTCCCACGCGTTGGCCTGGGAGATCTACTTAACTCCAGTGCAGGTCCATTCTTGGCTACCTGTGATGAACTAGGCGTGCCAATTGGTTTGATATGCTAACCAATAAGAAATAAATAGATACTTGCATTAAGGTTAAAGTTAGATCCTACCGAATCGGCTTAGGGAACCAACTTACATATAATTGCCATCCTGAAGCGTATTTAAACTAAGTCACCGAGATAGATCGGCTATGCTGAGACAATATAAATCACTTAATCTAAATATACATCAAGATAATAGATATATGCGTTTATAACCTAGCCGATGCTGTAGGTCTAACATGAATCAGCTAATACTCTAATACACCTCATGAAAAGATACCGATCTAACCTAAACGCGTTAAACCTAGATCAATCGGCAGTCGGCTGATGCCAACAGATTGATATTGGTTTAAGGCATTTAACCAGATCAAGATCTTAATATAAGAGGCAGCTTTAATATATATAACAATAAATAATGCTAAAAGATAATTAAAACAGATAAGGCCGGCTAAAACTCCAGCACTGTCTCTAACGATAAACATCTAGCCGAATAGATCTTAATAATTCTAAGAGCGACTTAATAGATCGTGATAATGTAGCATTAAGTACAAAAAGAAATATCATATCTAAATCAACCGATGTAAACCACTCGAGACGGTGGATACAGCATATAACCTAGTTCAACATCTAGATCTAGCTCTATCGGCTACTACTTCCTGAGAGAAACCAGCCGACGTTGAGATAGATCTAGATATTAATCTAGGTTATATACCGTATATGATAAATTGCGCAGTTTATAATATCAAACCTAGAGTGTTATGATGATGTAAGCACTAGATTCAATGATACAGACTACTAATGACAAGTATTTACCTTATTCGTAGGTCGAGATTGATGCAGCCCAAAGCGGGATCAAGAACTCGTCTAAAAGAAAAAGTTTGGCGATGCGTCGAGATTGTATTGATGTGTGTTGTTACTTACAAAGAACCCTCGGGTCCTATTTATACCCAGGAATAACACTATCCGTGTAAGACACAGTTTCTATCTAATCTACTATTTAAAATACGACAATATCTCGGGATACAGCCCCAATGTTGTATCACAAAAGGAATATCTAAACAAAACCCTATTTTACAGATACAATTGCCGTTACAGGACCCTATCCATAGATGGCAATAATCTTACCAAACATTTAGGAACCAAATCTTCCTTTTATCGTTAAGCTTCTTTATCGGAAACGGTTCCATCTTCTTCTCTGATTAGGAATCGGCTATCGGTTGTCCTATCCGATTCAGCCTCAGCCGACTGGCCTTCCAGCCGATTTAATGGTGGCCGATGTGGCCTCTGTTTCACCGCAGATCACTTTCCCGATCCGATTCCACTTCAATTTCAACCTTGAACTTAGGGATTTGGTTACTAAATTTGGTCGTTAACACAGTCAACCCCCACAACCTCACCACCAAATGCCACCACTCCTTCAAGACGAAAAGCATCAAAGGCTGGAATGGGTTCATAGCCATGAACATGAAGACTGGCCCAATAACTGACAGAGAGCACACAGCCTTCCTCCTCATGTGGTTAGAAAAGTTTGTTTCCTACGGATCGAGCTGTGGTCCGACGAGTAACTGGCAGCATGTAGCCAAAGCCTTGGTAGATAAGAAACAGATCCCCTTGGGAAAATATCTCCTCAGTTACCTTTACCAAATGCTGAGCAGCGCATCGGCTAAGCTCGCCTCTAAACTAGCCATCAACACCGAAGTTCCCTAGTGGCTATAGAAATTATGGTTAAACCTCCATACTTACAAGGTTGCTCAAAGACCAGACCTCTTCGAAGTCGAGTTCCCTCTAGCCGAACCAAGGACTGAGGATGATGAAGAAGTTACAACACGCCGATGCCTATCATTTGGAGAAGCAGCCTCTTCTTACTCTGGATCCAAGCTTTCGGCTGATCACTTCAAGACTGGTTCAACAACTTTTTTAATGGCTTTCCAGCTACTTCGAAGATTTGGTTTGCCTATGAGAACTTTGAGTGCTTGGAGCTCCTTGATGACTTCAGGGTGGATGACTTTAGGGTGGATGAGATCAATTTTGAAAAATTTGAGAAGTCAAGGGACATCTTTGTATCGGCTATATCCCCTTGTATCCTTCCAGTCGGCATCCATCAAGGGAGAAACGTGCAAAAGTCATATGAGTTCTATCACCCCACGAGTGCTGCCAGACAACTGGGCAAGGGTCAGCTGCCAATCAGTCTATATTTCTCAGAAAAGATCCAGGCCAGGGGAAAATTTATTTCGGATCTGATGATGCATCGGCTGTTGGACATCGAAGGTCCTCCCCTCGGCACCATAGACAATATCGACTTGGCAGTAACAAGGACGATCACCTTCAACCGATGGTGGAATGAATGGAAATTGCATTTGTTTCACCAATCGGCTTCGATGTACCTGACCATCGTCAACACGGACTTGATCCCATCAAAATGTACCTTCTTCTCCCAACTTTTACCTCATCGGCTAGTATTTAAATGCCTTATCAAATGTTTCCTCGCTTTTGCAGACGACTGACTCCTCCCCTCCTCATGCGAGCAACACAGGGGTCGTGTTCCATTATGCCTCCGGACTGCTGCCGAGCAGTGGAGGACTGGCTCCTTCTACAATCGGCTTCCGCGCGCCAAGAGTATCAACACTGCTGCACGGCCAAACGCGCAAGCCACTTGGTCAGCAAAAAAGGAACAAGCCATCGGCTGCTGCTCCAGCTGTTGAGAAGAAAAAGGCTTCAAAGAAGCAAAAGAAGAGCCCGACCGATGACTTGCCTCCCATCGACCCAGACATAGATGCAGTGTCACACCCTGAGTTTTGCCCTAAATTGTTTAAATAATTTACCCTGAAATAATCGGAATTTAGGAATTAATCGCAGCCAACCGTAATTTTAAAATGCAATCAATAAATGGAAACGACATGGTAGGATTTTTCTAGAATTCTCGCATGTCAAAATGCACTAACGGATTTTCTTGGAATTTTTAGAGCACTCTAAGTATTTTTAATCAATTAAATAAGAAATCAGAAATTTAATTAAGCCCCAAAATCCTTTTTCTCCTTTTTCTTTTTTCGTACCGCCGTACGGTTTCTCGCTCCCCTTCTTGCTTAGGCCGTCGGCCCGGCTTTCCCCCAGCCCGAGCCGCTCCCGTGCGCGCGCCGCCTCCCCATCGGTTGTGGGCCGGAGCCCACGGCGCCAGCCGCGCCGCGCAAGTCCGCAAACCATCTTTCGCTCCGAGGGCCACCGACAGGTGGGCCCCACCTGTCGGGTCTTCGCCCCCGCGCCCGGCCGGCCCAGCCGCCGCCCCGCCATGCACGCCGCCGCTCCGCTCCGCTCCCGCGTGAGCCCGTGCCACGTCGGACCCATGTCGGGCCCGATCCGCGCCGCCGCATCCATCCCCGTTACCATCGCGTTCAAAGGAAACCCTATCCGCGCGGATTTCGCCGCTACCGTTTCTCTCTCTCTCTCTCCGAGTCTGTAACCAACGGTGACGAATCCGCGTATATCCGTGCACCTTCCGATCTCTTTGCGCCCTATAAAGTTTCCTCGCCGCGCGTTTCCCCTTTGTCGCTCTCGTGTGTTAGCCCCAAAAACCGTCGTCGCCATCGTCGTCTTCTTCGACTCCGGTGAGTGCGCTGCCGCTTCTTTCCACTCCCTCCGGTTTCCCGTGCCGCCTCTCGAACCATCGCCCCGAACCGCACCACCCTCTGCCGTCGTCTTCCGCACCCCGCAGCGCCCTCCGTCGCCGTTGCCTATGCCGCCGGAGATCGACCGGCCGCCGCGCGGCCATGGCCGACGGGCGAGCTCAAGCCGCCGCCGCCAAACCCTAACCCTAGCGCCGCCCGCCCTGAGCCGTCGGATCGGCCGGATCGGGAGGATCCACACCGTCCGATCTCGCCAGAGCCATCGTCGTCCGATCCGATCACCGCGCTCTGGATGGCCACCGCGTGTCCGCCCATCGGCCGCCGCCGAACCCTAACCCTAGCCGTGATCTGAACCGTCCGATCCTTCGGATCGGGCGGATCAGGACCGTTCACTCCCGCGCAAGCCGCCGCCGTTCGATCGCCGCCGCTTCCCGCGGATGCGTGCCGCATGTCCCCACGCTCGCCGCCGCCGCCGTGGACTCGGTCCACCGTGGACAGAGCGCCCGCGCCGCTTGCGTCAGCCGCTTGCACCAGCTGACGTCAGCCCTACCCGCCGGCGCCATGCTTGCGTCACCCGGGGGCTTAATTACGGAATATATGTTTTAATCCTTTCTGTGTAGTGTAAAAATCGCAATTAAACTTCTAAAATCCATATCTTTTGAATCCGAGCTCCGTTTTAGTCCATTCAAATTTCATTAAATCCAGAAAAATGTCAAGAATCCATTAAAAATACTATTCAGTGCTATTTTAGTAGACCTTTTAGGGTGTTTGTTAAGTTCTTTGTTTGTCGTGTAGATCCCGAGTTTTCCGGCGAGCCCGTTCTCTTCGAAGTAGTCGGCGAGGTTCCTCAGTCTCCAGAACAAGGAAAGTCATACCTTACATCGACCATATTGTACCTATTTTATGTAAATATCTCTTTTCTCTTAAATATTGCATATGGTTTAGAATGTCATTTCATGGGATGATTATACCTATTGTACTCAACCATAGGATTGTTTACCTTATACCATTTATACCTTATACCTCTTCAAATATTATTATTATTTCTACAAATGTTGTTTATGCAAATTGAGCCCTATCCTTTTCCTTGATATTTATCTTGCATCATGTCCCCTTTTTCCGGTGTGACTTGTTGAGTATGGTGGTTGTACTCAGCCTTGCTTCTTTTTCCCCCTTCAGTGCCAGAGGTTGAGATCGAGGTCTCCGAGGAGGTGTAGGCTTGTTCGTCGTCAAGGGTTAGCTGTGGTGTTGGCGTTTCGCTTCGCTCGAGTCAAGTTTAGCTTAAGTCAGTTTTTTTTCTTTCCGCTGCATTTGTGTAACTCTTTTATATTGTTTCTAAGACGAGGTTTCTGTACTATCAATAACGTCGATTTGTGTACCTCGGTTGATGCCTGGACGAGGGTGTAATGCACAAATTAGCTGCGAAAATTCTGGTGTGAATTTCTGGGCGTGACAAGTTGGTATTAGAGCCTTCCTTTGACTGTAGGACGAGCCAACCGGAAACCTTAAGAGCCCTCTAATTCTTTTCATTTACATATGTTTAAAAAAAAGGGGTGTTTTGAAAAGTGGAGTCAGTCTAGGGTTTAGGAATTGCGAAATAGGGGTGTTGGTCGTGGGTTTTTGAGCATGTTTTGATTTTCCCACTCCTTTGTTTCTATAGATGGCAGGTTCCCTAGCGACGCACTGCGGAAAAGGGATGACGGGTTTTGTTGCAGAACTGGCGCGTATGGCCCTTGCAGTCGGGTATCCTGAAGCACCGGAGTATACAACAGTTGCGTCTCTCAGTGGCGAGTTGCCCTACCGTGTTCGGTTGGAGGTTCACGGGTTTGTGGGAACGTGTCTTCCCAACATGGAGGTCACAGCTTTCGGAGGCACGTCGGATCACGCTTGTCAAGAAGCCGCCTACCTGATGTTGGCCAGGATGAGGGAGCTGCATGATGCTGACCTTCGCACCTCCTCCTACCGCTACCATCCCTGTCGAGGTAGTTCCTCCGAGGTCAGTCCATTCAAGTCTACAACAGAGGAGAACGACTCTACTTTCGGCCACATGTGCATCGTGATCAAAGGCCTGGGCAAGATGCACTCTGACCTACACAAGGCAACCAAAGAGCTGAACGACAAGAAGATGCTAAGGATTGTGCGGCTGCGGGACGAAGTGGTTCGTCTTAAGAAGGAGGTAGCTGAGTTGAAGGGACTCCGGCACCGGTTGGTGTCGGGATTCGCACTACGCCTCGGAAGACCACCACCGCGCTGTCCGTATCCAGTGGCGCCTCGGATTCCACCGCCTCCTCCGGCTTCTCCGGCCACTCCGGCTCCACCCGCTCCGGTTCAACGCTGTTCCAGTTCCTCTGCTGCGGGTTCTACTCTCACCTTTGCTCCGGCTTCGGCGTATCAAGGCGGAGGTGGCGTGCGGTTGGATCTCCATCACCGGTGACTCAAGCTCAGAGAATTCAGCTGAAGACATGGACTCAGAAGAAACTCAAAGTTCCTCGGAGGGAAGAGGCAGGATTGGTTGGGCTACAGCAACCGATTCAGAAGAGTCGAAGTCCGAGGTGACGCCGAGGACTCTAGGAGCCATTCGAAGAATGGGGATCTTCGAAGGAAGCGTTTTGGCTCCTCGCCTCGCGGATCGTTCTAGTTGCCCTCCTTAGTTTTATCGTTTAGCTTAGTTTGTCTTCTTTGTAGTTGCTGTGTGTTAGGCTGCTGTGTGTGGGATAGGTGGCAGTCGATATCAAGTGTGATACGACTGACCAATTAAGGATGTTTTGTGCTTTTCCTTGTTTTTAGTCAAAAGATCAGAACAATGCATTTGAATTCCAATAATAAAGATTAGTTTCTAAGTCTGTCTGTTTTTCTTCTTTTCTCTCTTCGGTTCGGTCGCCTCCTTCAGATGGTGAACACCAGGACCAGCGGAGCGAACAGCAACAATGGGCAGTCAGGTGCCAACAACAACGAGGCTCACGACGCCAATGGCAATGCTCCTCCACCGCCACCCGAGAACCCCACCATTGCTCAAGTGCTTGCTTCGCAGACACAGATGATGGCTGCAATGATGCAGCAGATGCAACAACAACACCAATAGATGCAGCAGCAGATGTTGCAACAAATGCAGCAGCAACAGCAGCAGCAGAACAATCAATTTGCCACCCCACCACCCCAGTCCAAGTTGCTAGAGTTCCTTCGTGTCCGACCGCCGACCTTCTCCAGCACCACTAATCCCATGGAGGCTAATGATTGGCTTCATGCCATAGAGAAGAAGTTAGATCTTCTGCAGTGCACGGACCAAGAGAAAGTCTCGTTTGCCACTCATCAGTTGCAGGGTCCTGCTTCAGCTTGGTGGGACAACTACTTAGTTACTCGCCCAGCGGGAGCAGCAGTTACATGGGAAGAGTTCCGTCGCAGTTTCAGGACCACACACATTCCTATGGGAATAGTTGCATAGAAAAAACGTGAGTTCCGTTCTCTTGAGCAGGGTAACGAATCAGTTACTGAGTATCTGCATGAGTTCAATCGTCTTGCCCGTTATGCCCCAGAAGATGTGCGCACCGATGCAGAAAGGCAGGAAAAGTTTTTGGCTAGTTTGGATGATGAACTCACGGACAAGCTAATCTCCGGAGAGTATGCTAACTTTGAAAAGCTGGTTGACAAGGCCATTCGACAGGAAGATCAGCACAACAAGATGATCAAGAAGAGAAAAGCAATCCAGTCCCGACCTCCTCAACAGCAGGGAAATCAGCAGAGGCCGCGTTTCATGCCTGGAAGTCAGTGGACCTACCACCATGATTGTTCGTCAGCATCGACCTTATCACCCAGGGAATTTCCAAACTGGCAGTAGTGGCAGTGGTCAACAACAGCGCACTCCAGCCCCGTGTCCTCCAACGGTGCCGCCCCAGCAACAGTCACAGCCACCACCTCCAAGGAAGGACTCTGGAGGAAAGGCAGGAGTCTGTTTCAACTGTGGTGACCCCGAGCATTTTGCAGACAAGTGTCCAAAGCCAAGACGCGCTGGGCCAAGGTTCATCCAGGCCCGGGTCAATCATGCGTACGCCGAGGAAGCACAGACCGCTCCTGAAGTTATACTGGGTATGTTTCCTGTGAACCTTACTCCTGCCACAGTATAATTTGATTTTGGCGCTACACATTCATTTATCTCAAAGCAGTTTGTTGGGGCACATGGGTTGTCAGTAGTGGGACTTAAGATACCTATGCGGGTTCAAACCCCTGTAAACCACTTGTATACTACTCAGTTTTGTCCCTCAGTGACCATAGAAATCCAAGGATCTATGTTTCTAGCCAACCCCATCCTCCTTCAGTCCAAAGGCATAGATGTCATTCTTGGAATGGATTGGTTGTCCAGACATAAGGGAGTAATTGACTGCGCTAGTCGCCCCATTACTTTAATCAATATGAAAGGAGAAGGAATTGTTTTTCGTTCTCCCATGCAAGCCAAGACCGTAGCAAGTTTGAATCATGTTTCCGCCGGTGGATCATCCGCAGTGGCGGCAAAGACCCCTATGAAGTTAGAGGATATCCCCATCGTCAGAGAATACCCTGAAGTTTTCCCTGAAGACTTAACTCAGATGCCACCAGAAAGGGAAATTGAATTCCGGATCGATTTAGTACCCGAGACCGCCCCAATACACAAGAGGCCGTATAGGATGGGAGCCAACGAGTTGGCCGAAGTAAAGAAGCAAGTGGATGAACAGTTGCAAAAAGGGTATATCCGCCCGAGCACGTCGCCTTGGGGTGCTCCGGTGATCTTCGTGGAGAAGAAAGACAAGACCAAGAGAATGTGTGTTGATTATCGCGCACTCAATGAGGTCACTATCAAGAACAAGTATCCTCTACCACGGATTGATGATTTATTCGATCAACTCAAAGGGGCCAAGGTGTTTTCCAAGATAGACCTGCGATCAGGCTACCACCAGTTGAGAATTCGAGAAGAGGACATTCCCAAGACCGCTTTCACCACCAGGTACGGTCTGTATGAGTGTACGGTCATGTCTTTTGGATTGACCAACGCACCGGCCTTCTTTATGAATCTGATGAACAAGGTGTTTATGGAGTTCTTGGATAAATTTGTGGTGGTGTTCATTGACAACATTTTGGTCTATTCTAAAACGGAGGAAGAACATGGGCAACATTTTCGGATAGTGCTCGAGAAGTTGAGAGATCATCAACTCTACGCCAAGTTTAGCAAGTGTGCTTTCTGGTTAAAGGAAGTACAGTTCCTCGGCCACATTGTGAATGCCCAAGGAGTAGCCGTGGATCCAGCAAATGTGGAATCAGTTACCAAGTGGACCCCGCCAAAAACAGTCACGCAGATCCGAAGTTTCCTTGGACTTGCGGGTTACTACCGCCGCTTCATTGAGAACTTCTCCAAAATCCACAAGCCGATGACTCAACTGTTGAAGAAAGATGAGAAATTTAAGTGGTCGGCAGAATGTAACAAGAGTTTTGAAGAGCTTAAGAGGAAGTTGGTGTCTGCACCAGTGTTGATACTGCCAGATCCATCAAAGGACTTCCAAGTTTATTGTGATGCATCTCGCCAAGGGTTGGGATATGTGTTGATGCAGGAAGGCAAAGTGGTCGCATATGCTTCTCGTCAATTGCGCCCGCACGAAAACAACTATCCAACTCATGATCTGGAATTATCCGCAGTGGTTCATGCCGTGAAGATCTGGCGACACTACCTAATTGGTAATCGTTGTGAAGTGTATACGGATCATAAAAGTCTCAAGTATATTTTCACCCAACCGGATTTGAACCTTCGACAACGAAGATGGTTGGAACTGATCAAAGATTATGATTTGGGGATACATTACCATCCTGGCAAAGCTAATGTGGTTGCAGATGTGCTAAGCCAAAAGAGTTACTGCACCACCCTCAACGTCGAAAGAATGTGCGACCAGTTGCAGCAAGAATTCGAGTATCTAAATCTACGAGTGGTGGATTTTGGTTTTGTGGCTGCTTTGGAAGCCCAACCCACTCTCATAGATCAAATTCGGGCTGCTCAGGCATCAGATCCCAAGATGACCGAACTCAAGAGGAACATGAGGGTTGGAAAAGCCCGTGGTTTTACAGAAGACGAGCACGGCACGATCTGGATGGGAAAGAGATTGTGTGTGCCAGAAGACAAGGATTTGAAAAAAATGATCCTTACGGAAGTTCACCAAACTCAATACTCAATTCACCCAGGCAGTACAAAGATGTATCAAGATCTTAAAGAAAGGTTTTGGTGGGTCAGTATGAGGAGGGAGATAGCTGAGTTTGTTGCACTTTGTGATGTTTGTCAGCGGGTTAAGGCAGAACATCAACGGCCCGCTGGGCTGTTGCAACCCCTCCAGATTCCAGAGTGGAAATGGGAAGAAATTGGAATGGATTTCATCACAGGTTTACCCCACACATCGTCAGGATATGACTCAATTTGGGTCATTGTGGACCGACTCACCAAGGTGGCCCACTTCATACCAGTGCATACTACCTACTCGGGAAGAAGCTAGCAGAGCTTTATCTTGCAAGGATCATGTGTTTGCATGGCGTGTGTAAAAAGATCGTGTCTGATAGGGGAAGTCAGTTTACTTCCAAGTTCTGGAAGAAGTTGCAAGAAGAGCTCGGTACCCGTTTGAATTTTAGTACGGCCTATCATCCGCAAACAGATGGCCAAACTGAGAGAGTGAATCAAATTTTGGAAGACATGTTGAGAGCATGTGCGCTTGATTTTGGAATAGCGTGGGACAAAAGCTTGCCCTATGCAGAATTCTCCTATAACAACAACTATCAAGCCAGCATTCAAATGGCACCGTATGAAGCATTGTATGGACGGAAGTGCCGCACACCCCTTTTCTGGGATCAGACTGGTGAACGCCAGTTGTTTGGCACATAAGTAATAAGTGAAGCAGAGGCAAAGGTCCGAACGATTCGGGAAAGGTTGAAGATTGCGCAATCCCGACAGAAAAGCTACATAGACAATCGTTGAAGAGATCTCGCTTTTGAAGCAGGGGATTTTGTGTATCTTCGCGTTACACCACTCCGGGGGGTACACCATTTCCAAACCAAAGGCAAGTTGGCACCACGTCTTGTGGGACCATACAGAATTCGGGAACGTCGAGGAGAAGTAGCCTATCAGCTTGAGCTTCCCTCCAGCATGGCTGGTATTCACGACGTGTTTCATGTGTCCTAGTTAAAGAAGTGTTTAAGGGTACCAGAAGAGCAGGCGAGTCCAGACCAGATCAAAATTCAAGAGGACTTGACCTATGTAGAGAGACCAGCTCGTATTCTCGAGATCAGCGAGAGAAGGACTCGGAACAAGGTTATCGGGTTTTACAAAGTTCGGTGGACTCATCACTCGGAGGAAGAAGCTACTTGGGAAAGAGAAGATGAGCTAAATGCCGCGCACCCGCACCTTTTAGCCGAGTACCTTCGAATCTCGGGGTCGAGATTCCGTTTGGGGGTTAGGTTGTCACACCACGAGTTTTTCCCTAAATTGTTTAAATAATTTACCCTGAAATAATTAGAATTTGGAATTAATCCGCGCCAACCAATAATTTTAAAATGCAATCAATAAATGGAAACGACATGGTAGGATTTTTCTCGAATTCTGCATGTTAAAATGCACTAACAGGATTTTTATTGGAATTTTTAGAGCACTCTAAGTATTTTTAATCAATTAAATAAGAAATCAGAAATTTAATTAAGCCCCAAAATCCTTTTTATCCTTTTTCTTTTTTTTCGTACCGCCATACGGTTTCCCGCTCCCTCTTCCGGTTTGGGCCGTCGGCCCGGCTTTCCCCAGCCCTCCGCGCGCGCGCCGCCTCCCCTTTGGTCGTGGGTCGGAGCCCACGGCGCAAGCCACGCCGCGCAAGTCCGCAAACCATCCTTCGCTCCGCGGGCCACCGACAGGTGGGCCCCGCCTATCGGGTCTCCATCCCCGCGCCCGGCCGGCCCAGCCGCCGCCCCGCCATGCGCGCCGCTGCTCCGCTCCGCTCCCGCGTGAGCCCGTGCCACGTCGGACCCATGCCGGGCCCGATCCCGCGCCGCCGCATCCATCCCCGCGACCATCGCGTTCAAAGGAAACCCTATCCGCGCGGATTTCGCCGTCGCCGTTTCTCTCTCTCTCTCCGAGTCCGTAACCAACGGCGACGAATCCGCGTCTATCCCGTGCACCTTCCGATCTCTTTGCGCCCCTATAAAGTTCCCTCGCCGCCGGCGCACGTTTCTCCTTTGTCGCTCTCGTGTGTTAGCCCCAAAAATCGTCGCCGCCATCGTCGTCTTCTTCGACTCCGGTGAGTGCGCGGCCGCTTCTTTCCACTCCCTCCGGTTTCCCGTGCCGCCTCTCGAACCATCGCCCCGAACCGCACCACCCTCCATCGTCGTCTTCCGCACCCCGCAACGCCCTCCGTCGCCGTTGCCTATGCCGCCGGAGATCGGCTGGCCACCGCGCGGCCATGGCCGGCGGGCGAGCTCAAGCCGCCGCCGCAAAACCCTAACCCTAGCGCCGCCCGCCCTGAGCCGTCCGATCGGTAGGATCGGGAGGATCCGCACCGTCCGATCTCGCCTGAGCCATCACCGTCCGATCCGATCGCCACGCTCTGGATGGCCGCCGCGTGTCCGCCCATCAGCCGCCGCTGAACCCTAACCCTAGCCGCGATCTGAACCGTCCGATCCTTCGGATCGGGCGGATCTGGACCGTTCGCTCCCATGCAAGCCGCCGCTGTCCGATCGCCGCCGCTTTCCGCGGATGCGTGCCGCGTGTCCCCGCGCTCGCCGCCGCCGCCGTGGACTCGGTCCACCGTGGACCGAGCGCCCGCGCTGCTTGCGTCAGCCGCTTGCGCCAGCTGACGTCAGCCCTACCCGCCTGCGCCATGCTTGCATCACCCGGGGGCTTAATTACGCAATAAATGTTTTAATCTTTTCTGTTTAGTGTAAAAATTGCAATTAAACTTCTAAAATCCATATCTTTTGAATCCGAGCTCCGTTTTAGTCCATTCAAATTTCATTAAATCCAGAAAAATGTCAAGAATCCATTAAAAATAATTTTCAGTGCTGTTTTAGTAGACCTTTTAGGGTGTTTGTTGAGTGCTTTGTTTGTCGTGTAGATCCCGAGTTTTCCGGCGAGCCCGTTCTCTTCGAAGTAGTCGCCGAGGTTCCTCAGTCTCCAGAACAAGGCAAGTCATACCTTACATTGACCATATTATACCTATTTTATGTAAATATCTCTTTTCTCTTAAATATTGCATATGTTTTAGAATGTCATTACATGGGATGATTATACCTATTGTACTCAACCATAGGATTGTTTACCTTATACCATTGATAACTTGGGGTTCAGTATGACTAGATGATAGCTTAAGGTTTGCTTAGTTATGCTTAGCTCAACTAGCTCACTTAAGGGGATCACACTAATCAAGTACATTACTAGAGGTTAACACTCAGATGAGATTAAGTTGTGACTCTCTTTCTAATAATATTGAATTATTGAAAAGGGTGGGTCGTGAGCACATGGTTGGTTTTTGGTTAGCGTGCTCATGACAATTAAGGACCGGTTCTTGGGAAACCCTGGAAGAAGTACCATGCATACCACAAGCCAGCATGGGTAATGGCTGGGTCTGTAGCGTAGCTGTCTCTAGCCGACGTATCCTAGAGAGGGTGGGGGTGATGGAGTTGGGTCGGCCCCGGTTTTAAGGGTTGATCAGCTTCCGGATTCACCGCGGCACTAGAGGGGGCTGCCCATTGCCCGATGGGAGTGGGGGCGAAACCTTGGTGTGGTACGATTGGTTAGAGGGGGTTATGTGAAGGGTCCTGTCACAATTCCTTTCCGGGGTACCATGGTGGTGCACCGGCGCACGGTAACGTGTCGTGGGATTGTGTCTTGTGGGTACAGTTGTATACCTCTGATCAGAGTAAAACTATTCGAATAGCCGTGCCCACGGTTATGGGCGATCGACCAGATTCACCTTGATTAGTTTCACTTTTACTTGAATGAAATGTTGGAATGTGACTAGTGCAGGTGGATGGATGGGCCTGTTGCAACGTGGTTTTAACATTGGATAGTGTTTATTTAATACTGCTTAATCATTACTACTGTTTCTTGTCTTCAAATATTATTATTATTTCGCAAATGCTGTTTATGCAAATTGAGCCCTATCCTTTTCCTTGATATTTATCTTGCATCATGTCCCCTTTTTTCGGTGTGACTTGTTGAGTATGGTGGTTGTACTCAGCCTTGCTTCTTTTTCCCCCTTCAGTGCCAGAGGTTGAGATCGAGGTCTCCGAGGAGGTGTAGGCTTGTTCGTCGTCAAGGGTTAGTTGTGGTGTTGGCGTTTCGCTTCGCTCGAGTCAAGTTTAGCTTAAGTCAGTTTTTTTTCTTTCCGCTGCATTTGTGTAACTCTTTTATATTGTTTCTAAGACGAGGTTTCTGTACTATCAATAACGTCGATTTGTGTACCTCGGCTGATGCCTGGACGTGGGTGTAATGCACAAATTAGTTATGAAAATTCTGGTGTGAATTTCTGGGCGTGACATGCAGTCCTTGAGGAAGAAGTCAGGGACGAAGAAATGGAACAAGCTGTCGATGCCGGTGCAGCTGAGATGAGCTGTTCAAACCAGTATGCTCAGACCCCGTCGGCTGATGACCAGAACGTTGGAAAAACTCCGAGTCCTCCAAAGCGCGCTCCCCATCCTGCACCGGTAATCATCTTTCAGTGTTTAGCTTGTTAGTATCTTCACATCCATCTCTTATCAAGCTTTTGTGTCTGCAGACAAAGAAACTAGCTTCCAGGAAAAAAGCAGCTCCTCCTTCACCGGTGAGTTTTATCAATTTCAGCTTTCTGGTTTGCCGATGCTTGAACTTGTATCTTTTTAGCCTTCTCGTGCCCCAACACCTGCTCCCCTCGTATCGAGTGAGTGCACGCAATCGGCCCCTGGTGGCGGCGATGCTGAAGACGAGGCAACCTCAACCCCAGCCGTCCGAGTAAGTTTCTTCTAACTCTGTGAATCGACTCATCGGCTTCTTATTGACTTCCTAATTCTTTTTCACTCTGTAGACTGTAGCCGATCTTCTTCCTTTTGATCTTAAGGAATGCATGGACAAAGACGAAGAAGCCAACAAACCCCTGGTCCCATTGGATGAAGACTTGAGGACCACTCTGTCAGATATAGCCCAGCGGCTAGAAAGTTCTCTCGATGCCTTGGTTGTCGATTGTGGATCGATCAAGAATAGATTCAAAGAAATCCAAGGTCAACTCCCAGATCAGCTGGCTGATACCGTTGCACCAGCTACTTTCCTCGAGGCCCATTGGCATAAGTTAGAGAGGGCTAAACAAAGATTTGCCGATCGACGGGAGAACAAAGTGTTGAAGGCCACTATTGAAACCAATCGGCAGGCGATCATTGCTGAAAAGGCAAAACTTGATGATATGTAGACCGAACCAAATGCCACACTGGATCGGCTACACAAACACTGGGAAGAGGTAGCAGCCTAACTTGCTAGGCTGGATGACGAAATCGTGCTAGAGGAACAACGCCTAGCCGGCCTTCCCAAGGCGATCGAAGACCAAAGATCGAAGATCAAAGCTTCGGTGGCATATCATCTGACCTAGCGAGGGCTTTGAAGCCCACCCCTAGGAGTGATGCAGCCGATGTTAGGGCAATCGAGGACATAGACCAAATCCGCCGCAAGGATATATTGGCCGTAAATGAATTTCTGTCTCATTAAGCCGATTATAAATCTTGATCTTGTAGCTTCAAAATTTTGTAAACACTTTATAGACTTTTGTAATCGGCCGACTATCCTTCAATGTTTGTTTTTTGTTTTGTATGTATGACTCTGGAAATCGGCTCGCCGTGCCCTTCGTGCCAATCATATATCTGTTGCTGATCCATTCATCCTTATGTCTTGAACGCCTTGGAAGTTTCAAAAGCCCCAAAATTTTGTCCGCTGCCTCTGATTTCTGACTTTGTATTGTATATGCCCCCCTAATTTTTTCAATGTTGTCTTCGGCATTGATAAAATTATAAGATGCAACTTTGCATCACCTGTCGGCTAGGTTCAGCCGATTGGAGAAACTTAGGAGGGAAAAACTTAGAGTAAAGATGTCCTAAAGGCGATGCGTATTACACATCGGCTAGCATATATCGGCAAGGACGTAGGCAAATCATGAATTGATCCAAATACTTGGGTAATATTTCTTCAAGTACTTGCCGTTGAGAGCCCTTCCAAACACCTCTCCATCTAATCCTTCTAGCATGTAGGCTCCTTTGGAGACGCATTTGTAGATCTTGAAAGACCCTTCCCAATTAGGTGACCACTTGCATAATTTGCTATCTCTTGAGCCGATCAGCAGTATCAGTTTCCAAACAATCTTGCCTGCTTTAAAAGACTTAGGCACAACCTTCATGTTGTAATGATGAGCCACTCGTTCCTTGTCTCTAGTTACTTTTTCCAACGCACGCATCCGTGATAAAAATAGGTTCTCGGACTTACCCACCATCAGATTATAATAATAATTGGATGCCATCTCGTCCTGTAATTGAATTCTTCTTGAGCCGATGATGTTTTCCCATGGTAGGACTGCTTCGTGTCCGTAGACCAATTTGTATGGAGGGACCTGGATCGATCTGTGGCAAGCCATCCGATAAGCCCACAATGATTCGGCCAATCGGCTATGCCATTGCTTTGGGTACTCAGCGATCTTCCTCTTTATCAACTTGATCAAACTTTTATTTGAAGCTTCAGCCTGTCCGTTAGCTTGAGCATAATATGGTGAAGAATTTAATAGCTTAATCCCCATGCCGTCGGCAAACTGAACAAACTCGTCGGAGACAAAGATAGATCCCAGATCCGTGGTGGTAGTCTGAGGGCGCCGATTCTGTATATAATATGCTTTTTGACAAACTCGATTGCATCCCCGGAATCGACCTTTTTCAAGTGAATTGCTTCCACCTACTTGGTAAAATAGTCGGCTGCAACCAATATAAACTTGTGTCCTTTGCTCGACGGCGGAATTATCTGGCCGATCATATCGATTCCCCAACCTCTAAATGGCCAAGGCTTGATGATGGGATTCATAGCCAATGCTGGTGCTCTCTGGATGGCCCCGAATTTATGGCAATCCTGACAGCCCTTGTAATACTTGAAGCAATCTTCCGGCATAGTCGGCCAAAAGTATCCTGCTCTCTCGAAGTAACCACTTCATCTTATGAGCCGATTGATGAGTGCCATAGATCCCCTCGTGTACCTCTCCTATGGCAACCTTTGCTTGATCGGCACTCAGGCACTTAAGTAGCATGCCATCAATCGTCCGATAATATAAAATCTTCATCGAGCAATACATATCATAAAGCCTTGTAGCGCAATTTCCTTGAAGCCGACTCAGAAGGGTTCTGTAGATAATTGTAGACATCAAACCTCCAGTCGTCGGCTGAGATGGTTGCAATCTCCACTTTGACATCTTGTGTCATCGGCTTGTAGCCCGATGCCCCTTGAGCCAAATCATTTGCTTCTGAATTCTACTCTCTAGGGATGTGTTTTAAGGTTACTAGCCGAAATTTGTCCATCAAATCTTGGCATTTTTTATGATAGACCGTCAACGCGTCAGTTTTGCATTCGTATTCTCCTGATAATTGGATGATGACCAACAGTGAATCACCCATTATCTCGATGGCATCGGCTTCAACTTCCTTGAGCAGTTGTAATCCTTTGAGAACGGCCTCATATTCGGCTTGATTGTTGGTGGCATGCGGCGTGATGGAAAAAGCAAACTCGAAGCTTGCCCCCTGGGAGAGATTATCACCAAGCCGATGCCGCATCCGTTGGTGCAGATCAAGCCATCAAAAGTCAAAGTCCAAGGCATGATATCAACTGAGCCGATTGAATCATCTCTGTGCTCCACTATGAAATCGGCTATAGCTTGTCCTTCTACTACCTTGGGTGCTTGATACCTTAAATCAAACTCTATCAAAGGAAATATCCATTTCCCAACTCGCCCTTTCAGAACTGGAGCCGATAGCATATATTTTACTACATCGGCCTTGCATACTATGGTGCACTCATTGGATAACAGGTAATGCCTTAACTTCGTGCATGAAAAATTGTTAACACCAAAATTTGGTAGTTGAATCCCTAAGTCTTTGCAAAGATGAAGCAGAATCGGATCGGCTGGTTTGGCGGAGAAACAGAGGCCGCATCGGCTGAGAAGCGATCGGCTGTGAGGCCAATCGGCTAAGGTTGGATCGGACAAGGGCGGCCGATAGCCGATTCTACGATCGAAGAAGATAAAGCCGTTTTTGGTACAACAGTTTGAAGATAAATAGAAGATTCAGTTAATAGATTGCGCGTTAAATGATATTGTCATCTATGGACAGAGTCCTGTAACGGCAATTGTATCTGTAATTTAGGAGTTTGTTCATTGTAATACGGCGTGGGTCCTTCCCGGGATAACGTCGTGTTTTAAAATAGTAGTTTAGATAGAGTCCAGGGTTTGTACAGATAATATATCTTGGGTATAAATAGGACACGAGACCCTTGTAAATGATATTCAACACAATCACAATCAATCAAACCTTCGGCGCATTGCCAACCTTTTTCTTCAGACGAGCAATTTGTTTGGCTATGGGCTGCATCGTTTCGATCCCCAAATCCAAGTAAATGCTTGTCATTAGTGGCATGATCTGCTGTTTCTGATGCTTCCATCGTAATGACACATTAGATTCAAGAGTTTATACCATGCTATTTATCATATAGCGCATATAAATTAGATAATGTTTAGATCTATCCTGCTATTGGCCAGTTCTGTGAAGAACCTGTAGCCAATAGGGCTAGATCTAAGGGTTGGCTGATTTATATGCAGTATCCACCGTCTCGAGAGATATAAATCGGCTACAACAGATCAGGTTGTTCTTTTTATACTTAATGTTGCATCAGGTTTGAACTATTAAGTCGTTTTTAGAATTACTAATGATCTGTTCGGTTAGATTTATATTGTTTAGAGACAGTGCCAGGGTTTTAGCCGGCCTTATCTGTCCAAACATATTTCTTTTAGAATATTTGTTATTAGATTTATGTTAGGACTGTCTTTTATGTTAAGATCTTGTTCTTGTCGGACCTCGTGAGCCGAAATCGGCTGGCCATAGACAGCCGACAGCCGATTTCTGAGCTAAGCCTCTGGTTCAAGGATGATATCTTTTTATAAGAACCATCGGAGTACTAGCCGATTCATTGTTAGCTTTCCAGTATCGGCTAGGTTATTGATACATATATCTATTATCCTTTACTGTATTTAGGTTAAACGGCTAATGTTGTCTCGGTATCGTCGATCCATTCTAGTCGTTTGGCTTAAATATATTTTAGGATAGCATATATATGCTCATGGATTCCCTTAGCCGATTCAGTGGGAACCTAACCTAACACTTATCGCATGTTTCCTTGTTTTCTTGTTGGTTAACAGGTCAAACCAACTGGCATGCCATGTACCGCGCAGGTAGCCGAGAAGGACCTGCACTGGAGTCAAGCAGATCTGCCAGGCCAGCACGTGAGAGAAATTTCTCGTCAACACGCTTCTTGGCACGCCCAGTGGGACTTTCTCTGTCGGCTCGACTCGGACGCATAGACCTAGCCAGCAAGATGGTCGACTCCAAGAGCCCCAACGTTTCGCAGGATAACATTGTGCCTGTAAGATGGAGCAGTTATCGGCTGAGCAACAAGCCGATTACAAGAAGATGGTGGAAGAGCTCCAGGCTAACTACTTGCAACCTTTCACCCAAACAAGATCTGGGGTCGTGCATCAGAAGTATAAATTCAGCGTGGACGATCTCAAGGCATCCTCCTCTGGTGAGATAAAGGGCAAACAGAAGGTGGAGGAGCCGATCTAGGAACATGACGATTCGGCTCTACATTCCCTACAAGACCGGATCGACTCGGCCGTCCATCACGCGCTAGTCAACCAAAGTAGCATCCTGGTCAACACTCTCAATAATATGATCGCTACCGTGGTCGACACCAAGATAGTCGACCAGCTGCAACGGGGGCCGACGTACTTCACAGACGGCCAATTTCCTGGTTACAGGACATTGGTCACGCAGAATCGGCTGATCCCACCACTAGCACAACCAGGGCCGCCAGGAGGGATCCTCAGCCAGCCAAACCCAACTGAGTCGGCTACAAAACCGATGATTACCATGCTGAACCGACAGCAACCGCTACCCCAAGATCAGATTGCTAACATGTTCAACGACAATCGGTAGTCAGAGCCGATTTCCCAGATTGACCCGAACAGACGGTACAACGTCGGTGGCCGACAGCTGTTCCCAGGACCAACGCCACCACCGGCGCATCGGCCACCTCCCGCTGATCATCACTACCAGTACCAAGGGGGCCCTCAAGATCATCACTACAGGCCTTAGACGCCACCACCGCTGTATCGGAAAGCACCCGCATCGTACGAACCATACGAGCCCATACAACAGGACAACCGGACCTGGGCCGATCTGCTTGCAGATGTCATGCGCGATTAATTCGGCGTCAAGCCGAAAGACTTAGGAAACATGTATGGGTATCCCTATCCAGAGCACTTCGAGCGGATTCCATTCCCCAACCGATACAAGATCCTAGATTTCTCGAAGTTCTCAGGGCAAGACAACGTTTCAACTTACGAGCATGTTAGCCGATTGCTGGCACAGTGCGGTGAACATCGGCTACAGATGCCTTGAGAGTCCGATTGTTTCCTCTCTCTCTTTCAGGATCGGCTTTTACTTAGTTCTCCTCATTGCCCTACAACTCAATTCAGAGCTAGGCCGATCTTGAAAAACAATTCCACAGCTACTTTTACTCCGGCAACCATGAGATGAAGTTGTCGGACCTCACCAGCATTAGGCAAAAACACAACGAATCAGTTCAGGAATACATCCAACGCTTCAGGGAGATGAGGAACTGATGTTACAGCCTGGTGCTATCGGATGCCCAACTGACCGATTTGGCCTTCCACGGTGTGATCACGCCGATCCGAGAGCGATTCTCTGCGCAGGACTTTGATAGCCTAGCCCACTTGGCGCAGAAGGTGACGGCCCACGAGCACGATTCCAAGACACCAGGAAGGCCATCAAAAACATAACTCAGGTCGTCGTCGAATCAGACTGTGAGTCTGACGACGATGACGCAGAAGTGGCAGCAGCCGAATAGGCCAAGAACAAAAAGGCCATCGTCTGTCAATGGCTGCTGAAGATGGCCAAAGAAGAACGATACGACTTCGACATCACCAAGGCGGACAAAATTTTTGACTTGCTGCTCAAGGAGAAGCAGATTCAGCTACCGGAAAATCATGTGATCCTGTCGGTCGAGGAATTAGAGAAGAAGAAATATTGCATGTGGCACAACTCCACATCTAACGCCACCAACGACTGCAAAGTCTTCAGGCAGCAAATCCAATCGGCAATTGAGGCCGGGAAGCTAAAGTTCACCGATTCAAATCGGCCGATGAAGGTAGATGGCAACCCTTTCCCGGTCAACACAGTCCAAGCCAACCCCAGGCAAGCTGATCGACAGAACAGAATGGCGCACGGCTTAGTCAATACATCGATCGGGGCCAAGGCAGAGGATGAGCCAATTGGATATCATGCCGCGCCAATTAATATGGTGCACCCAGTTATCAGATCGACTGGCCGACGACCAATCCATGAAGATAGCTGACACCGTCCTCAGCACCGGTCTCGGCAGGGAGAAGCTTGCAATGAGGCACCTCGTCGGCGCGAGCCGGAGATCCAAAGCCGCCGATACGAGGTAAAAACTGCAACAGTGCCGATCCACATTGGCATTGTGATTTTTTCAGGTACTGCTCGGAATCCGGCATGAGACTGCCAACATTGGACGATTGCCCAGCATGCAACGATCGCCGCGACGATGAGCACAGGAGCTCATCGGCTGCATGCCCAGCTCGGTTCGTCCCTAGAGCCATTTAGCTAAACCAAAGGCGGCAGTCTGTCCATGATCGGCTCGGCCCGATCCACCAAGACTTCTTCATTGACAAAGACCACAATGACAACAAAGAGGCCGACGACGAGGAATCAGCCAATCCCCAATGGTGCCTTTCTCTTCACGAAGACGCAAAAAAGAAGAATTCAATGACTTAAGCGTGAAGGGAGAGAGGACGAAGTTCGGCAAATGATCCACGAACAGTGCCGTCGGCTTGGTAAGATCAAAAGGCGATGGGTTCCCAAAGAGAAAATTGCCGCAGCCGACGAAGAGCAAGCCGAGGAGAGCCCAGCCGATCAAGCCAGGAGGGCAGCCAAAGGGAAAGGCAAAGTTTCTACATCGGTTAACATGGTGTTCGTACTACCAGCCGAATTTAGTGCTCCTGAAGCCGATGTAGACACCATCGAGAACGACCTAGTGAAGCTAGCAATCTCACCAGACCAGGCGATCTTCGACAAACCCGAGGGGACCAAAAATCGGTACTTGAAGCCGTTGTACGTCCTCAACGTAAACCAAGGGCGTCCTCAACATCGAACTGACCATCGACAACAAGACCGTGCCCACAACATTATTTGTCATCAACGGGAAGGGGTCTTACAACCTACTGCTCGGAAGGGACTTGATACACGCTAACTCCTGCATCCCTTCTACAATGCTTCAAAGCCTGATCCAATGGGACGGCGACAAGATCGAGATCATGCCAACCAACAGCCGATTGGAAATGACGAGCCGCAGCTGCTACTTTGAACAAGACATGGTGGAGGGCTCAAGCGTCTTCGGCATGGACACCGCGGACGAAGACGATGGCAAGCTCGGGCAAGGCTTCACGTCGGCCGACGAGTTAGAGGAAATTGACATCGGCTCTGGTGACAAGCCGAGGCCGACGAAGATTAGCAAAAATTTGTCTCCTCATTGTAGATCCCAGCTTATTGATTTGTTAAAAGAATATAAAGATTGTTTCGCTTGGGAGTACTTCGAGATGCCCAGCCTCAGCCGATCAATAGTGGTCCATCAACTGCCGATTAAGGCAGGCTATCGGCAATTCAAATAGCCTCCCAGGAGGTTTAAGGCCGATATGTATGATGCGATTAAAGCTGAAATCACCCGGCTATACGATGCAGGATTCATTTGGCCTTGCCGATACGCCGAGTGGGTCTCAAACATTGTCCCAGTGCTGAAGAAAAAGGTAAACTTAGGGTGTGCATCGATTTGAGAGATCTAAACAAGGCAACCCCTAAGGATGAATACCCAATACCGATAGCCGATTTGCTTGTCGATGCTGCTTTGGGCCACAAAATTAGCAGTTTCATGGACGGGAATGTAGGGCATAATCAAATATTTATGGCCGACGAGGACATCCACAAGACCGCTTTTTGGTCTCCTGGCGCAATCGGCTTGTACGAGTGGGTAGTAATGACATTTGGCTTGAAGAATGCTGGGGCAACATATCAACGGGCTATGAACTACATTTTTATGACATGATCGGCTCGTTAGTAGAGATATACATTGATGATGTAGTTGTCAAGTAGAGGGAGATTGAGGGCCACATAGCTGATCTGAGACAAGTGTTAGAGCGGACGAGGAAGTATGGCCTGAAGATGAATCCGCTTAAGTGCGCGTTCGACGTATCAGCCGGGCAGTTCCTGAGATTTCTTGTTCATGAAAGAGGAATTGAGGTTACACCAAGAAGCATAAATGCTATCGAGACAATTCAGCCTCCGAAGGACAAGAAACAACTCCAGTCATTGATTGGCAAAATAAATTTCATCAGGCGATTCATAGCCAATCTCTCAGAAAAGGTGGAGCCGTTCACACCATTGCTTCGGTTAAAAGCCGATCAAGCATTCACATGGGGGGCAGAGCAGCAAAACGCGTTAGACAACATAAAAGACTATATGAGTTCCCCTCCAGTTTTAATGCCTCCACAAAAAGGAATACCGTTTAAGCTGTACCTATCAGCCGATGACAAGTCAATCGGCTCCGTTTTAATCCAAGAGATTGACGGCAAAGAAAAAGCCATCTTCTATCTCAGTCGACGGTTGCTAGACGTGGAAACAAGATATTCACCTATGGAGAAGCTATGCCTATGCCTCTATTTTTCATGTACGAAGTTGAGGCATTATCTGCTATCCAACGAGTGCACAGTAACCTGCAAAGCCGATGTAGTTAAGTACATGCTATCGGCTCCAGTGCTGAAAGGAAGAATTGCAAAGTGGATTTTTGCACTAACAGAGTTCGATCTGAGGTATCAGGCACCAAAGGCAGTCAAGGGACAAGATATAGCCGATTTCATTGTAGAGCACAGAAATGACTCGATCGGCTCAGTGGAGATTATGTCTTGGACCTTGACGTTTGACGGCTCGGTTTGCACCAACGGCTACGGCATCGGCTTGGTCATTATTTCACCCAGGGGGGGCAAGCTTCGAGTTTGCTTTTGTTATCAACCCCCACGCTACAAACAACCAAGCCAAATACGAAGCCATTCTTAAAGGATTACATCTACTCAATGAAGTTGAAGCCGACACCATCGAAATAATAGGAGATTCATTGTTGGTCATTAGCCAATTATCAGGAGAATACAAATGCAAAAACGATGCGCTGATGGTCTATTATCAGCAATGCTGGAAATTAATGGACAGTTTTCGGCTAGTTACTTTGAAACACATCCCTAGAGAGCAGAACGCAGAAGCTAACGATTTAGCTCAAGGGGCATTGGGCTGTCGGCCGATGTTGAAAGAGATTGACATAGAAATTGCCTCCGTTACAGCCGATGATTGGAGGTTTGAAGTTTACAGCTACCTCAAAAATCCCTCTCAATCGGCTACAAGGAAATTACGATACAAAGCGTTACGATATGTGTTGCTTGATGAGGATCTGTACTATCGGACGATTGATGGTGTGCTACTCAAGTGTTTGGGAGCCGATCAGGCCAAAGTGGCCGTCGAAGAAGTGCATGAAGGAATCTGTGGCACATATCAATCGGCCCACAAAATGAAGTGGCTACTTCGCCGAGCAGGGTATTTCTGGCCGACGATGCTGGAGGATTGTTTCAAGTAGTACAAGGGCTGCCAGGATTGTCAATGGTTTGGCGCCATACAATGAGCACCAGCGTCGGCTATGAACCCAATCATTAAGCCTTGGTCGTTCAGAGGATGGGGCATTGACATGATCGGTCAGATCAATCCACCCTCAAGCAAAGGGCATAAATTTATTCTGGTGGCGACGGATTACTTCACAAAGTGGGTGGAGGCGATTCCCCTGAGGAAAGTGGATTCTAAGGACGCAATCGAGTTTGTCAAAGAACATATTATCTACCGATTTGGCGTTCCACAAACGATAACAACAGACCAGGGATCTATCTTCGTATCGAACGAGTTTGTTCAGTTTGCCGACGGCATGGGGATCAAGCTTCTTAATTCTTCGCCGTACTACGCACAGTCCAACGGACAAGCCGAGGCTTCAAATAAAAGTTTGATTAAGTTGATTAAAAGAAAGATCTCTGAGTACCCTAAACAGTGGCACAGCCGATTAGCCGAATCACTGTGGGCGTATCGGATGGCATGCCACGGGTCAATTCAAGTCCCTCCGTACAAGCTGGTCTTGGACATGAGGCAGTACTACCATGGGAGAGCGTCGTCGGCTCAAGGTGCATTCAGCTACAGGATCAACTTACAGCCGACGATTATTATCACCTGATGGTTGACGAATCAGAAGACTTAGTTTTATCTAGGATGAGGGCCTGGGAAAAGTTACAAAGGATAAAGAACAAGTAGCCAGACATTATAATAAAAAAGTGGTGCCTAAATCCTTCGAAGAAGGCGAACTCATTTGGAAATTGATACTACCGATTGGATCCAGAGATAACAAATTCAGCAAGTGGTCACCAAATTGGGAAGGGCCTTTCAAGATCCACAAATACGTCTCTAAAGGAGCTTACATGATAGAAGGGCTGGATGGAGAAGTATTTGGAAGGGCTCTTAATGGAAAATACCTGAAGAAATAGTACCCAAGCGTATGGATCAACTCGTGATTTGGCTCTGGTCGCTTAGCCGATTTACGACAGCCGATGTCTTGCTTCAATAAGGCATCGCCTTTAGGCATTTTTACGCAACATTTTTTCCCCAAGTCTTCCACGATCGGCTAATGATTGGCCGATAGCGACGGTAATGATGCGCGAACATCTCGAATTCACAATTTTGTTGACACCGAAGCTATCAACAAAATTTGGGGGGCGTATGCATACACGAGCCGATTGCAAAATTGGGCGTCAAATTTTTAAAACTTTTCAAGCTTCGTAATCGGCGGTCCGAATAAAAGCGTTGGAAGTGATTTGGGTCGACGGCCGTGATTCAATTGTTAACATCGACGGTCGTGGTGTGGCCTCGGAATCGGTGAAGGTGACGCGATACGGACGCCTAGGGCCGATTTCAGCATAAACAATTCAAAATACTACGTGCGGCTGAAGCCGATCTCATCCACGAGCACAGCCGCAAAAGATTGATAAACTATACTACACAAAAGTTGAAGCCAATTACAGAGTTAGAGCAAGTTGATTAAAGTTCAAGACCATTACAAAAGTTTCACAAATATATTACAGGAGGCAGTGGCCAATTTCAGAATGTTAAAATGTTACAAGCTCATTGTTTCATGAAATTGGCTATGGCCGACAACGCCGTTCGCCTGATCTGGTCTACTTCCTCAATGGCCCTGACGTCGTCGGCCTCAAACCCCGCCATTGGCCGATGCCCTTCACCAGGTCCCGTAGATATGCCACAGCCGCCTTGATACTTTGGCGTTGAGCTTCGATTTCGGTTGGCAAACTGGCCATGTACTCCTTGTGGACATCGATCTCGTTCGTGACTTGGCCGCCGGCTGATCTTGTCGTGCGAGGAGTTGCTCAAGCTTGGCTGCCGGCTCAGTCTTTAGGCGGTCAAAGGCAGCTTTCCGGTTCTCAATGGCATCCTTGGTCGACTGGAGGGTGGCCGACCACGCATGGTTCTCGCGGCGATCGGCTATCCGCTGCCGTGCCCGTTCATACTTGAGTTGGTGGGCTTCCATGAAGGTGGCCGGCACAATGGCGTCGGCTAGAGCTTCCGACAGTTGACCCTGGATTTCTTTGAAGCGTGCGCGTATTGAACCGCAGTCGACCACCAGCGCATCCAGCGAGGCCTCCAGCCGGTTGCCGATGTCGGCTAGGGTAGCCCTTAGGTCTTCGGCCGGCATCACGAACGCCTCCTCGCTGATTTCGCTGGACTCCCCGAACTCTGACAAGTCAAAGTTGAGGAGGTTGGCTATGTCCTGCAAAGAGGAAGATGATCATAGGATATTGAGCTGACAGAGCCGATCCTCAGATTCAGTCGGCTTACCATGGGCACTGGGGTCGGAACGGTCGGCTCGGTTGGTTCGCCACCTGCAGCCGTCGGGGCCTCTTCGTCGGCGTTGTTGCCACTGCCCGCGGCAGTCACAACGTGCTCGCTGGATGCCTGGGGGGCAGCCGACGGAGATCGTGGGGGCTGCGAAAGGAGTTAGCGGTTGAGTCGGCTAATTTCTACAAATCAAGTTGCAAGAGACGATTACCGATGGCACGTGACGTGGAGTGCGGCCGGCCAATTTCTTGACCTGAAAAGAATTGTTCGGTCAGATGCAAGTGATATCATCGTAAAGCCGAATTTGGTGAAGTAAGGGCTTACCGACCGATTTTTCGCTGAGGGACTTGGGACCGGCGGGACGTCGGCTGGAGCGTTGATGGAGTCATGGCTCGAGCTCCCGGGTTCGACCACCGCTCCAACAGCTGTCGGCATTTCCTCGCTGGCAACAGCGTCGAGGAACTGCGACGGCGGGTCAAGGGGAGGCTATCGGCTGCGCTGCTGGTTTCTTCTCTTTTAGCTTCTTTGGGCGGCGCGCGCGGCGTATGAGTGGTGCAACCCTTTTCTTCTGGGCAATCGGCTCGCGCACTTGCCCTCGCAGCAACGACGCCAGCTTCGGCGCTCCCCAGCTGATGGCCGACAGAGCAAGGCCGCCCCCGTCCAGAACACCTAGACGATATTCGATGGGGCGCCCGGAGTCGCTCACCGTTGACTGGTCCGTCACCGTCTCCTGCAAACCAGAAGGTGAATGTTAATCGGCTATATCAGCCGATGATAAGAAGAGGAAAATCGTCTGGAATTTGAAGCTTACCGAAGGGATTTCTTTGGGCAGGAGTAGATTGACGTAATGAGATGACCGCTGGTGAAAGATGTGTCGTTTGATTTCGGCCCACCATTGGTCGTAGGCCGCGCTTTTTCTGAGCTCCAGGGTCATCACGCCGATGTCGCCGGGGGAGGACAGGCTATATTTAGCAGCCGATGCATTATCAAATCCTGGTTCACCTCTCCCCTCGTTTCAATCTTATCGGCATAATAAAACCCGATGGGCAATTGCCCAAGACCAAACTGTCTCGCCGTCGACACCGGGTAATAGAACTCATAGCTTTTGGCCACTGATCGGCCCTGGTGGATCCCGGTCGGCAAGATGCAGGGGCACAGAGCGGCGATGAACAACTCCCTGCACCTCGGGTTGTCGGCTGAGTTGATGTCCTCCCAATTGAAGTCGGCCAGCAACTCAAACAGCCCCCGGTCTCGGTAAAAGTACCAGGCGTGGTTCTCGCGAGACAGCCCAGCATAAAGGGCAATAAACCATTCGGCTAGCAGGTCGGCCGATTCCCTCGAGCCCGCATGAGAAGCTGATGCTTCTCCATAGCTCATGCATCTCGTGATGGTGATTTGGTTGCCGTCTTCGTCTTCGATCGGCTCCAGCCTTAGAAATACAGCTTCTGTCAGAGGGAGCCGACTGGCTATCTTTTGGGTCGCCAGCACCAGCCAGATCTGCAGGAACCACCAGGGGCCGCCGGTGTTGATTGGGGCGTTGGCGGCTATCTTCGCGGCGGCCTGATGCAGCTTCTGATACAAGTAGCCGAGGAGGTACTTCCCCAGCGCGAGCTTGCCCCCGTCGGCCAAGATTTCGGCTATGACCTGCCAGTTGGCGTTCGGCCCGCAGCTTGATCCACAGAACAAAAAATTTTCAAGCCACATCATTAGAAATGCAGCGTGCTCCCTGTGGCCGATGGGTCCATCTTTCATGTTCTGGGCGATGAAGCCGCTCCACCCGCCGATAGCCTTGGTTTTGAACTGATGCTGCCCCTTTCGGCTCAGATTGCTAGGGTTAGCCGATGACTCGATGTCCATCCCGGTCGTCATGTACACGTCGACCAGTGTGACTGTCATCGGCCCTTGCCGGAAGATGAAGACATTGAAGCTGTTGTTCCAGAAACATGTCGCAGTCGATAGAAGTGGCTCGTCCTTTTCCATGCTGGCAACGGACAAAGCCAGGCATTGGGCGATCCCAGTTTCCTCCCAATGGGTGTACTTGGCCGACCGCACCCTCTTGTACCATTCGACCCAGGCGGCGTCGGTGGTCGGCCATGATTTGAAGGTCCCGTTCCAATGGGTGAGGGAAGGCTTGTTGGTATTGAAGGGAATCCTGTTGGTCTCGGCCATGATAACATCGGCTGGATCGATGTTGCCGATGGGGCCGAGAAAGTACCTCTGTGCTTGGGTAAGATTGGGGATGATTACTTGATGTGACAGGTGCTACAGGTGAGAGAGAAATTTTAATCAAAAATGGTTGAACGCAAGGTGGATGAAACATAACTAGAAAGATAAATCCGAAGAAAGGGAGTTTTGGACCGGCGGGTGTACCTCAAAGAACTCGACGATGGCGGCGGCCGGTGCGGCGGTGGTGGCCGGCGCGACGGAGGTACTTGACGCGGCAGCGGTGGAGGCCATCGGAGTCGTTGGGGATGAAAATGGGTTCTGGTCTGAGAGGAGCACCGGGATCTGACGACGGACGCCGGTGAACCGTCGGAGAGGAGAGAGAAAGCAGAAGCTTGTGTGCGAAGGGTTTTTTAGTGCGCTTTGAAGGCGTAACTGTTTCGGCCGAGGAGAGTGGCTATTAAAGGGCATTTGGGGGGAGCCGAAGCGGTTTGGGTCAAGAAAAGAGCGGGAATTTGAACAGGTTGGAAATCCGTAACACTTCGTATCACGGACTAGGGGGCATGTGTTAACACCGAAATTTTGTAGTTGAATCCCTAAGTCTTTGAAACGATGAAGCAGAATCGGATCGGCTGGTTTGGTGGAGAAACAGAGGCCGCATCGGCTGAGAAGCAATCGGCTCTGAGGCCAATCGGCTAAGGTTGGATCGGACAAGGGCGGCCGATAGCCGATTCTACGATCGAAGATGATAAAGCCATTTTTGTTACAGCTTTGAAGATAAATAGAAGATTCGATTATTAGATTGCGCGTTAAATGATATTGCCATCTGTGGATAGAGTCCGGTAACGGCAATTGTATCTGTACTTTAGGAGTTTGTTCATTGTAATACGACGTGGGTCCTTCCCGGGATAACGTCGTGTTTTGAAATAGTAGTTTAGATAGAGTCCAGGGTTTATACAGATAATATATCTTGGGTATAAATAGGACCTGGGACCCCCTGTAAATGATATTCAACACAATCACAATCAATCAAACCTTCGGCTCATCGCCAACCTTTTTCTTCAGACGAGCAATTTGTTTGGCTACGGGCTGCATCGTTTCGATCCCCAAATCCAGGTAAATGCTTGTCATTAGTGGCATGATCTGCTGTTTCTGATGCTTTCATTGTAATGACACATTAGATTCAGGAGTTTATACCGCGCTGTTTATCATATAGCACATATAAATTAGATCAATGTTTGATCTATCCTGCTATTGGCCAGTTCTGTGAAGAACGTACAGCCAATAGGGCTAGATCTAAGGGTTGGCTGATTTATATGCGGTATCCACCGTCTCGAGAGATATAAATAGGCTACAACAGTTCAGGTTTTTCTTTTTATACTTAATGCTGCATCAGGTTTGAACTATTAAGTCATTTTTAGAATTGCTAATGATCTGTTCGTTTAGATTTATATTGTTTAGAGACAGTGCCGGGGTTTCAGCCGGCCTTATATGTCCTAATATATTTCTTTTAGTATATTTATTATTAGATTTATGTTAGGACTGCCTCTTATGTTAAGATCTTGTTCTTGTCGGACCTCGTGAGCCGAAATCGGCTGGCCATAGACAACCGACAGCCGATTTCTGAGCTAAGCCTCTGGTTCAAGGATGATATCTTTTTATAAGAACCATCGGAGTACTAGCCGATTTAATGTTAGTTTTCCAGTATCGGCTAGGTTATTCATACATATATCTATTATCCTTTATTGTATTTAGGGTAAACGGCTAATGCTGTCTCGGTATCGCCGATCCATTCTAGTCGCTTGGCTTAAATATATTTTAGGATAGCAGATATATGCTCATGGATTCCCTTTGCCGATTCAGTGGGAATCCAGCCTAACACTTAACGCATGTTTCTTTGTTTTCTTGTTGGTTAACAGGTCAAACCAATTGGCATGCCTGTATGCAGCGAGCAGTGAGAAGGACATGCACTGGAGTCAAGCGATCTCCGGCCAGCGCGTGAGAGAAATTCCTCGCCATCAAAAATATAGGCACAAACATAATTTCTCCACAGGAGAGTACCTTGTCTCCGCATCCAGAAGCGTTTGACTAAGATAGAAAATTGCCTTCTCTTTCCCGTCGATCTCTTGAATCAAAATTGAGCCGATAGACTTCTCGTCGGCTGACAGGTATAATTTGAACGACATACCTTTTTGTGGAGGAATCAATACTGGAGGGGAACTTAGATAATCCTTGATGTTGTCCAAAGCTGTCTGCTGCTCTACCCCCCAGGGTAAATGCTTGATCGGCTTTCAGCCGAAGCAGAGGTGTGAACAGCTCCATCTTCCTTGATAGATTGGCTATAAAACGCCTAATGAACTTGATTTTGCTGATCAAAGACTGGAATTCTTTCTTGTCCTTCGGAGGTTGAATAGTATTGATAGCATTGATGCTTCTCTAGGTGAGCTCGATCCCCCTTCTCATGAACAAAAATCCCAAGAACTGACCAGCCGACATGCCAAACGCGTACTTCATAGGGTTCATCTTTAGGCCATATTTCCTTGTCCTCTCCAATACCTTTCTTAAATCGGCTATATGGTCTTCCACCTCCTTAGATTTGACAACGACATGATCAATGTAGATCTCCACTAGGGAGCCGATCAAGTCGTCAAAGATGTAATTCATGGCCCTCTGATACGTGGCTCCAACATTCTTCAAGCCAAAAGTCATTACGACCCACTCGTATAAGCCGATTGCTCCTGGGCACTTGAAAGCTATCTTGTGAATGTCTTCCTCGGCCATAAAGATCTGGCCATAAAACTTATGATTTTGTGGCCAGAAGCGGCATCCACTAGCAAATTGGCTATAGGCATTGGGTACTCGTCTTTAGGGGTTGCATTGTTCAAATCTCTGAAGTCGATGCATACCCTAAGTTTGCCGTTCTTCTTTACCACTGGGACTATGTTTGAAACCCATTCGGCGTATCGGCAGGGCCGAATAAAACCAGCATCATATAGCCGAGTGATTTCGGCCTTAATCGCATCATATATATCGGCTTTAAACCTCCTAGGAGGTTGTTTGTGCTGCCGATATACAGGCTTGATAGGGAGCCGATGTTCAACAATAGATCGGTGACCAGGCATCTCAAAATACTCCCAAGCAAAGCAATCTTTATATTCCTTCAATAAATCAATAAGCTTGGTCCTAAAATGAGAAGACAAATTCTTGCTAATGTACGTCGGCCTAGGCCTATCCCCTGGTCCTATATCAACTTCCTCTAGCTCGTCGGCCGACATGAAACCTTGCCCAAGTTTGTCGTTGATGTTGTCCACGGTGTCCTTGGTGTAGACGCTCGAGCTCTCCATGACACCCTCAAAGTAATAGTTGAGGCTCTTTGTCTCCAATTGGCTGCATGTCAGAATCGAACATCTTGAAAAAATTGGCCTGCCAAACTTTGTCGGACAGGCAATCAATGCCATCGACTTCCCATAAAGTTAACTCGGCGTTAGCGATGTTGACTGACCTGTCGGCTGGCACGATTTCTATCTTACCCCTTGCCATTGGATTAAGCTTTGATGCATTGTGGAAGGGATGCAGCAGTTGGCGTGGATCCAATCCCTTCCGAGTAGCCGGCTATATGATCTCTTCCCGTTGATGACGAAAAACATTGTGGGCATGGCTTTGCTGCCAATGGTCAGTTCGACGTTTAAAACTCCCTTGGCTTCCGATGTGTTGCCGCCGAAGTCCTTGAGCACCATATTGGTCTTGATCAAGTCATCGGCTCCCATGCCCAGCTTTCTAAAGGTTGGATAGGGCATGAGATTTACAGTGGCTCCTTCATCGACTAGCATCTTTGACATCGACTTCCCATTGACGAATCCTTTTTTGTGTTTTGGTGAACAGGTCCGAAGGACACCATTTGGGGTTGGCCGATTGTTCTTCTTCAGCCTCCTCTTCTTCCTCTTCTTGGAAGAAGTCCTGGTGGATTGGGCCGAGCTATCATGGACGGAAAGTTTCCGCTGATTGAGTTGAATGGCTCGGGGGACGAATCAGATAGAACTCTCTATTGGTGGATCTCTGTATTCGTCTTCCATGTACTCGCTGTAGGCCGGGCAGTTCTCGAGAGTGGGTAACCTCATTCTCGATTCCCAACAGAATCGGAAGAACTCGCAGCGCCAATGCGGGTCACAGCCATCATGGCGGCGAAAGTATGCCACTCCTAGCCGAGCCAACGTCCTCTGGTATGGCTTGCCACATCGGTCCTCTTCTTCTTGTTGAACTCTAAGCTGGAACCGCAGTCGACTGTCGGCTTGTCTGGGCCGTCGGTCGGTCGATCAAGCGCTTGTGTAGACCATGCCGATCGGCGGATCGTCGCAATCGGCTCTTGTTGGCCCGAGTCAGTCATGGTTGTTTGTTGGGATTTGGCTAAACCGTGTGCCATGCTTTACTGTCGATCAGCTCGCCTTTGGCCGGCTTGGACCACATTGACAGGGAAGGGATTGCCGTCAACTTTCATTGGCTTAGCCGCTTCTTCAAATTTGATTTTCCCTACATCAATGGCCGATTGAATCTGCTGACGGAAAACCATGCAATCGTTGATGCTGTGGAAGGTGGTGTTGTGCCACTTGCAGTATTTCTTATTTTTGAGCTCCTCGGCCGATGGGATAACGTGGTTGGCCGGAAGCTGTATTTGTTTCTCCCTCAGCAGTAGATCGAAGATCCTATCGGCTTTAGTTATGTCAAAATCATATTTTTCTTCCATAGCCGATCTTTTCAGCCATTGGCATGTGATAGCCTTCTTATTCCTGGTCCACTCGGCTGCTGCTACCTCCGCGTCGCTGTTACTTGAGTTCGAGTCTGTTGCGTAAGCGATGTGGGTGATTTTCTTGAAGGCTTTCTTTGCTTCTTGAAAGCGCTCCTCATGAGCCATCACCTTTTGAGCCAGGTGGGCCAAGCTCTCAAAATCTTGAGCCGAAAACCCCTCACGGATGGGGGCCAAAAGGCCATGAAAGTCTAAGTCGCCTAGCTAGGAGTCCGATAGTACCAAGCTGTAACACCAATTCCTCATGTCCCTGAATCGCTTGATGTAATCCTGAACCAATTCTTCATGCTTTTACCTGATGCTGGTTAAGTCCGACAACTTCATCTTATGTGGAACTGCTTCTCGAGATCGGCCCAGCTCTGAACCGAATTATACAGCAGGGATGAAAACCACATGAAGGCCGACACCGAGAGAGAGAGTGGAAACAAGCGTACTCTGAGCGCGTCGGTGGCTGATGCTTCTCCGCACTGGGCTGAGAATCGGCTGACATGTTCGTATGTCAAGATGTTGTCCTGCCCAGAGAACTTTGAAAAATCTGGCACCTTGTATCGGCTTGGCAAGGGCACCCTCTCGAAATATTCCGAGTATGGGTACCAGTACATGTTACCGGAGTCCTTTGGCTTGAGGCCCAATTGATCACGCATAACATCTGTGATTAAATCGGCCCAAGGCTTGTTTTCTTTCATTTGTGGTATCGGCTTGTATTGCTCGTGGTGGACGGGCCCTTGCCGATACTGCATTGGTGGCGTCTGAGGCCGATAATGTTGCTTGTAGTTGCCTCCTGGAAATTGATGCTGAAACAGGTTCATAACAGGAGGCGGGCGAGAGGCAAATGGTGGTGTTTGCTCGGGGAGAGGCCGATTGCCACTGAAGTTATGAGGTGGGTCCGGCAGATAGTTACCAATCGGCACGTTATGTATCATGGGTCACCGATTGTTATTGAACATGTCTTCCGCCTGCTCCTTAGTTGTCACTGGAACGCCGAGGCCCTGGTGTTGGGACTGTTGCTGAACCAGAACCTTGGGATGCGGCCGCGTATCCGACGACTGTGCATTCGGCTGGATCGGGGCTTCCCCTGGAGGAATCGGCTGCCCGAGTAGAGGGACTGGCCAACTGTGGGTTGATAGCGTCCTGTGAGGTGGGAACTGGCCGTCAGGGAAGTAAGTCGGCCCCCTCGGCAGCTGCTCGGCTATCTTTGAGTCGACCACGGTGCTATTCAACGTGTTCACCAATATGCTTGATTGGTTGACAAGCGCATGGTGGACAGCTGAGTCGATCCGGTCTTGGAGTGTGTGCAGCCCCAAATCATCCTGCTCCTGCTTGATGTCCTCCATCTTCATCTTCCCTTTCTTGTCCTCGATGGAGGAGGCGTCGAAGTTGTCGGGAATCATAAATTTGTATTTTTGAATGATTAACCTAGACATGTAATGGGCGAAGGATTGCAAGTAATGTGCTTGCAGGCATTCCACCATCTTCTGATAGTCGGCCTGGTGTTCAGCCAACAGCTTATCCATAGTGTAACACCTGAAAATCGAAGGAATTTAAAATCGGAAATTAAAAATGAAAAATACAAAAACTTTTGCTTGTTGCCTTTTGCACGTGTTTGTTGCTTCTTATTTGCCAGCTCAGTTGCATGAATTTAGTTGTGAACAATTCCTCTTGGTGGTTGTGGAAACCGACGATTTGGATTTTCGTCGGGGAAAAATCTCAACGTCTAGGGTTAGGAATTTTTTTATATAATCGGAAAAAGATGCGGATTCATGAAGATGGGTGTTGGAAAAATAAAACATTAATTGGTGATTATAAAATATTAGTTAGGAAATAAAATAGACAATAAAATTTTTTTAGGGATTTATATAAATGTTGGAAAATTATTTGAAAGCAAAAATGGTGTTTTATGAATTTAGAAAAAGAGATTTAATTAAATATGGAAATATATATTTGAAAATGAATAATGGTGGTAAAAAGTTTGAAAACATATTTTTAACTAATTTTGGGAATACTATATGTATATTTGGAATTTATAGAGTGAAGAAAAATTAGAATTAGAAGGTTGCCCACGTCATCGTCGAATATGATTCAGAAACAAGTGACAATGACGCAAAAGTTGCTGCAGCCGAGTGGACCAAAAATAAAAAGGCCATCGTCTGCCAATGGCTGCTGAAAACAGCTAAGGAAGAGAAGTACGACTTTGACATCACCAAGGCCGATATGATCTTTGATTTATTGCTGAAAGAGAAGCAGATTCAACTTCCTCCCAACTACACGATCCCATCGGATGAAGAACTCAAAAATAAGAAGTACTACAAGTGGCACAACTCCACCTCCCATAGCACTAACGACTGCAAAGTTTTCAGACAGCAAATCCAGTTGTCTATTGAAGCCGGGAAGTTGAAGTTTGCCGATTCACCTCGGCCAATGAAAGTCGATGACAATCCCTTTCCGGTCAACATGGTTCAGGCTGGCCCCAGGCGAGCTGATCGACAGCACAGAGTGACGCACGTTTTAGCCAAAACTCTCAAAGGGGTTAAGGCCGAAAAGAAATCGGCTAGAGATCGAGCTGCACCAGTCCATATTGTGCATTTTACCAGCCGATCAGCGACCCAGGCGCATGGACCCCATGCCCCGTTTTCAACAACATTTTCATGAGGAAGAGGAGGCCCGGTGCGGCAAGCCTTACGTCAGGGAGCCTGAGGTCAGGGGACTCCAATTCGTCAAAAACCATAGTGATTACGACCCGCACTAGCGCTGTGAGTTTTTTCGATTCTGTTGGGAATCGGGAATGAAGCTGCCGACGATAGACAATTGCCTGGCCTGCAGCGAATATCGTGAAAACGAATACAGGGATCATCCGATGCAAAACCTTGCCCAATTCGTCCCCAGAGCTATGAAGCTTAACCAGAGGCGGCAATCGGTACATGATCGGTGTCACGCCCCAAAATTCAGACCCAAATTTCCGGAGCTATATGTGTAATAAAATCCCTGTCCAGGACCAGCTAGGGTACACATATGACAAATGTTGATATTATAGTTCCACATCCTAGAAACATTACAAAAAGATTACAAAAGAGCAGCGAAAAAAGGAAAAGGGAGCCTAAGCCTAAGCTTGACGCTGGCCACGTGGCTTTGACCACTCCACAGGCATCTTCCAGAGTGCAGGATAAAGCCTACTCAACTTCGTCTTCTTCCTCAGCTTCTTGCTCAGGCTCTGGTGAAGAGGCAAAGATGAGTACTTCCACGTACTCAGCAAGTCACACCAGAAGGGGGAGAGAAATGAATGCAGGGAAGACAAGGGTTTGGCTAAGGTTTGCTTTCGCACAAACAGCAAGGGTTTTCCAAACAATAAAATTTTGAACACGTCAAAACAATAGTAATTTAAGTAATTAAGGCATTTTGAATCCACCACTGTCCAACGTTATCCCCACGTTGCGACAGGCCCTACCCATCCACCTATACTAGTCATGTTCCATTAATCAGGGTTTAACGGTGCGAGACTAATCACGGTGAGCTCGGTTGATCGCCCCATTATCGCGGGCATGGCTATTCAAATAGTTTTACTCTGATCAGAGGGGTGCAACTGTACCCACAAGACACAGCCCCATGACATGGTCTCCCATGCGCCAGAATACCACCATGGTACCCCATAAAGGAAACTGTAATAGGACCTTTTGTATAACCCCCACTAACCAAGCGAACCCCACCAAGGTTTTGCCCCCACTCCCGGACCCTGGGACATGGGCAGCCCCCTCGAGTGCCTCGGTGAATCCGGCAGCCCAGCAACCCTTATACCGGGGCCGACTGAAACTCCATCCCGCTCACCCTTGCCAATGGGTTCGTCAGCTAGGAGAGACTACACTACAAGACCCACCTTACCCATTTTGGCTTGCACGGTCATTCTCTCTAGGGTTCCCATGAACCGGTCCTTAATTGCCATGGGTGCCACTAACCAAAACCATAGCACCCACGGCCCACTGTTTGTAACATTTTAGTTGTTAATCTGGTTCACCAAGATCTCTAATTATTAATCCTCCGAACAGATGTCCAGGAGAGACATATTAAGTGAGAATGACCCATTTAGTGAGCTAGTGAATCTAAGCCAGGCTAAGCATAACCTAGTCCTGAATCTAATCATATTATTTTCCCAAGTTTAGTCATAGGGTTTGGAGTGTCAAACCTAAGGCATAATCTAAATATATGGTGTACTATTTCCCATAAAATGACATTATAAAATACATGCAATTTAATAGAGTAAAACAAGTGTTTTAGCAAAATGGGAGCAATATGATCAATGATATAGCATGACTTGCCTTGATCTTCGACTTGGGAAACTTCCGCAACAACTTCGAAGTAAACCGGGACGGCGGAACTACCGGGATCTATACGGCAAACAAGCAAGTCAAAAAAAAGCTAAAAAGCTACTAAAACAGAGAACAAAACTATTTTTAATGGATTCTTGACATTTTTCTGAATTTAATGAAATTTTAATGGGATAAAACGGAGGTCGGATTGAAAGGATATGATTTTTGGAAGTTTTCTGGGTTTTTTACTAAAACAGAAAAATTCTTAATTGATTTATTACGCAATAAAGCCCGGGGGAGGCGTCAGTGGCTAGGGCTGACGTCAGCGGTCCGCGGGAGCACCGTACCACGGTGGACCGGGTCCACAGGCCGGAAGGGGCGGTACACCACGTGGCGTGCCACGCAGGCGAGCGGGGAATGGACGGTGCCGATCGGCCGAAGCCGATCAGACGGCCAAGAGGAAGGGGCGAAGCCGATCAGACGGCCGGTTGCTGAAGGCCGGCCGGGGCCATTCGGGCGGCGGCGCGGACGGCGGAGTGTCGCGGCTCATGCGCGGGCGGAGCCGCGCACACCCACAAACGGTGACGCGGGTTCAGACCGAGGGGAAAGGATGGGAGCTCACCGCGGGTGCCGCCGGAGTTGGAGAAGACGACGACGGCGATGCGAGATTGGTGGCGAACGGGCACGGGGAGGGGTGGCCGAGGTGGCGCGGGCACTGGCGACGAGGAGGCATCGACGGGGCTCGTGGTGGCTCGGGACGGCGAGAAAAATGCGGCCAAAGACCGGCGGCGAGGTTCGAAGCTAGAGCGCACGGTGCGGGGGCAAACAAGAGCGAGAGCGGCTTGAGTGAAGGGGTGGGGAGGACGGCGAGGCCAGGAGGATGCTTTTAAAGGGAATGGGGAGGTTGGCGGCTACCGGATAAGGGCGTAATTGCTCGCCGGAGAGAAATTTTGGGAAATAATGGCCGGCGATTAACTCCGGCCATTAGGGCGTGCGGGAGCGGCGGCCGGGGGGTTTTAAGGTCGGCGGGAGAAGCGGAAAGTTAAGGCAGCGGGATCCCGGGGTGCGGGGGAGGCGGAACGCGAGATCCGCGCGGGCGTGGTGGCCGGAAATGGTGCCAGGGCGGACGAAGGTAGGGGACGACCCTGACAGGTGGGCCCCACCTGTCGGCATCCCGGGGTAAAGGGGGAGGCAAAATGGACTTATTCGCGAGCACGAGGGACTAACGGGCCGTGGCCTTCGGTCGGCCTGCGGGAGAGGATAGAGAGGGAGAGGCGCGCGGGCGGGAAGGATCGGGCCGTCGGCCTGGCGCGCGCGGGGAGGGGATGGGCCGTTGGCTCGGGTCGGCGGCCCACGGCCGATTTTTGGCGGGAAAAGGACGAAGGAGAGAGAAAAAGATTTTCCCGGGATTTATTAATTCCTATTTTGTTTTTAATTGGTTAAAAATTATTTCTAGTGCTCTGAAAATTCCACTAAAAATCTTGTTAGCGTATTTTGACATGTAGAATTTTAAAAAAAATCCTATCATGCCATTTCCATTTAGAATTTCGTGTTTTAAAATTATTTGTTCTCTCTAGTTAATTCCAACGATTTTCTTTTGGATTTTTAAAAGGGGAAAACAGCTCGGGGTGTTACAAACCTACCCCCGTTAAACGGAGTCTCGACCCCGAGATTCGGAGGTATTGGCGAACAGATAGGGATGAGCGGCCTTTAGCTCATCTTCCCTTTCCCAGGTGGCTTCTTCTTCGGAGTGATGAGTCCATTGAACTCGGCAGAATCTGATAACCTTATTCCGGGTCCTCCGCTCGCTCGTTTCGAGCATACGTGCTGGTTTCTCCACATAAGTCAAATCTTCCTGGATTTCGATCTGATCTGGACTGGCCTGTTCTTCCGGTACTCTCAGACATTTCTTGAGCTGGGAGACGTGGAAAACGTCATGGTTTCCTGCCATGGTGGGTGGCAATTCGAGTTGGTAGGCTACTTCACCTCGTCGCTCTTGAATCCGATATGGTCCCACATAGCGTGGTGCCAACTTGCCCTTGGTTTGGAATCGGTGTACTCCCCAAAGTGGGGTGACACGAAGATATACATAGTCTCCGACTTCGAAAGCTAGCTCTCTGCGGCGGTTGTCTGCATAACTCTTCTGACGAGACTGTGCAACTTTCAGCCTCTCTCTTATGATTCTAACTTTCTCTTCAGCGTCACTTAACACTTCAGTCCCAAACAACTGACGTTCACCGGTCTGATCCCAGAAAAGCAAGGTACGACACTTTCGTCCGTAAAGCACTTCGAAAGGTGCCATCTGTAAACTGGCTTGATAACTGCTGTTATAGGATAACTCCGCATAGGGTAGGCTCTTATCCCAAGCTCCTTCGAAATCCAGAGCACAAGCTCGCAGCATATCTTCCAAAACCTGGTTTACACGCTCCATCTGACCATCGGTTTGTGGGTGATAGGCTATGCTAAAATTCAACCGGGTGCCAAGTTCGTCTTGTAGCTTCTGCCAAAACTTGGAGGTGAACTGACTACCACGATCAGATACTATCTTCTTGGGTACCCCATGAAGACATATGATCCTTGCAAGGTGTAATTCCGCTAACCTCCTGCCCGTATAGGTAGTATGTACCAGGATAAAATGAGCCACTTTAGTGAGGCGGTCGATGATTACCCAGATAGAATCGTGTCCTGACGATGTCCGAGGTAAACCGGTGATGAAATCCATCCCGATTTCCTCCAACTTCCATTCCGGGATCTGGAGTGGCTGTAGTAATCCAGCAGGCCTCTGGTGTTCTGCCTTCACTCGCTGGCATACATCGCATAGTGCCACGAACTCAGCTATTTCTCTTTTCATGCTAACCCACCAAAATTTCTCCTTAAGGTCCTGATACATCTTGGTACTTCCCGGGTGGATAGAATACTGACTCTGATGAGCTTCAGTAAGGATTAACTTCTTCAATTCCTTATCCTCTGGCACACATATCCTGTTGCCCATCCATATGGTTCCGTGCTATCTTCCGTGAAGTCACGAGCTTTTCCAACCCTCATGTTCTTCTTTTGCTCAATTATGTCGGGATCCGAGGCCTGAGCTATGAAATTTGGTCTAAGAGTGTAGGTTGGGCTTCAAGAGCGGCCACAAATCCGGGTTCGACAATTCCCAGGTTTAGGCGCTCTAGGTCCTGTTGTAACTGTTCATATTTCCCTTCTATGTGAATAGAGTTGCAGTAAATCCTTCGGCTCAAAGCATCAGCTACCACGTTAGCTTTGCCAGGGTGATAGTGTATACTTAGATCATAATCCTTTATCAGCTCCAACCACCTTCGCTGACGGAGGTTCAAATCCTGTTGGGTGAAAATGTATTTCAGGCTCTTATGATCCGTATATATTTCACATTGATTACCGACGAGGTAATGTCGCCATATTTTCAAAGCATGGACGACTGCTGCTAGTTCCAAGTCATGTGTTGGATAGTTAGACTCATGAGGTCTCAACTGGCGGGAAGCATAAGCGACCACTTTTCCTTCTTGCATCAACACACAACCTAACCCTTGCCAAGATGCGTCGCAATAGACTTGGAAATCCTTGGTTTGATCTAGCAAGATCAATACGGGTGCGGACACCAGTTTTCTCTTGAGAGTTTCAAAACTCTGGTTGCGCTCGGTAGTCCATATAAAATTTTCATCCTTCTTTAACAACTGCGTCATTGGCTTGGCAATCTTTGAGAAGTTCTCGATGAACCAACAGTAATATCCCGCAAGTCCTAGAAAACTCCTGATTTGGGTGACAGTTTTGGATGGAGTCCACTTGGTTACTGCTTCCACATTGAAAGGATCCACTGCGACTGCTTGGGCATTCACTATATGTCCGAGGAATTGCACTTCCCTCAACCAGAAAGCACATTTGCTAAACTTAGCATAGAGCTGGTGGTCTCTTAGCTTTTCGAGTACCAACCGGAGATGGTGCTCGTGTTCCTCTTCCGTCTTGGAATATGTCAAGATGTCGTCGATGAACACTACGACGAACTTGTCTACGAATTCCATGAACACTTTGTTCATCAAGTTCATGAAAAAGGCTGGGGCATTGGTAAGTCCAAAGGACATGACCGTACACTCGTACAGACCGTACCGAGTGATAAAAGAGGTCTTGGGAATGTCCTCCTCTCAAATCCTTAGCTGATGATAGCCTGATCGCAGGTCTATCTTTGAGAACACCTTTGCTCCCTTTAATTGATCGAACAGATTGTCAATCCTAGGGAGAGGGTACTTGTTCTTGATAGTGACCTCGTTGAGTGCGCAATAGTCGACGCATATCCTCTTGGTCTTATCCTTTCTCTCCACAAATATTACTGGAGCACCCCAGGGCGATGTGCTTAGGCGGATATAGCCTTTCTGTAACTATTCATCTACTTGTTTCTTGACCTCTGCCAACTCATTGGCTCCCATTCTATAAGGCCTCTTGTGGATCGGAGCAGTGCTAGGGACTAGGTCAATCTGAAACTCATTTTCTCTTTCAGGTGGCATTGTGGTTAGGTCTTCCGGGAAGACTTCCGAGTACTCACAAACCACAGGAATATCTTCTAACTTCGCCTGGTCCTTTCCTTTCTCTTCGGGTTTCTCCTTAGCCGAGATCCGATTCAGACTTGCCACTACCCTTAACGGTTTAGGGGAGCGGTATATCACTTTCTTCCCTTCACCATTGGTCAAGGTGATCGTGCGGCTTGCGCAATCGATCAGGCCTTTATGACGGGTTAACCAGTCCATCCCAAGGATGACGTCTAGGCCTTTTGATTCCAGAAGGATAAGATTCGCTAGAAACGGGGATCCTTTGATTTCTATTGCCACTGAAGGGCAAAAGTGGGCGGTGTCCAAATGTTTCCCGGGAGTTTGAACCCGCATGGTTATCTTAAGTTTTAATACCGACAACCCATGTGTCCCCACAAATGCTTTTGATATGAAAGAATGGGTTGCACCCGAATCAAACAGGACTGATGCGTTAAAGGAGATCGGAGGGAACATACCCAGTATGACATCTGGTGCGTCCTGTGCCTCCTCTGCCGAAGCATGATTCACTCTTGCCTGGATGAACCGGGGCATGCATTTTGGTCTTGGACACTTGTCTGTGAAATGTCCAGGTTCTCCACAGTTGAAACAATTACTGGGTTTGAATCCTGAGTCCTTTGGTGGTACTGGCTTGGATTGAGGTGGTGGCTGCGCCGTTGGCGGATGCGGAGCCGGGTATCGCTGCGGCTGTCCGGGACGGCTTCCACTGGGTTGGAAATTCCCGGGGTGGTATGGACGATGTTGGCAAACGATCATAACGGTAGGTCCACTTTGACCACCCGGAATGAAACGCGGCCGTTGGGGATTCCCTTGCTGAGGTTGTGGCCTAAACTGAGTAGCCTTTCATTTTCTGAGCATTTTATTGCGTTGATCTTCTTGACGAATGGATTTGTCGACTAGCTTCTCGAAGTCGACATATTCTCCGGAGATGAGTTTGTCTATTAACTCATCGTCCAGCCCAACCAAAAACTTTTCTTGACGTTCAGTGTCAGTGCGTACGTCCTCTGGGGCATATCGCGCTAACCGATTAAACTTGTGCAGATACTAGGTGATAGTCTGAGTGCCTTGCTCTAGGGATCTGAACTCCCTCTTTTTCTGAGCTACTATCCCTCCGGGGATGTGCACCTTTCGGAATTGGTGGCAGAACTCTGCCCAAGTGATCGCAGGTGCATCTGCCCGACGGTAACCAAGAAGTTGTCCCACCAGTAGTAGTTGGTGGGTGGCGAAAGATACCCGTTCTTGGTCCGTGCACTATAGCAGGTCCATTTTCTTTTCTATGGCATTGAGCCAATCGTTAGACTCCATGGGGTTGGTGGTGCTGGAGAAAGTTGGGGTCGGACACGAAGAAACTCTGACAGATTGTTTTCTGGGGGAGGTGGTGGTGCGAAATGGTCGTGATTATTCTGGTTCTGCTGTTGAAACCGTTGCATCATTTGCAACTGCATCTGTTGATGCTGCTGTTGCATCATTGCAGCCATCATTTGGGTCTGGTTGGCTAAGACTTGAGCCAAAGTGATGTTCTCGGGTGGAGGAGGTGGGTTGTTGACATTGGTTCTGGTGTTGTTCTCGGCTGACTCAATGCTGGTGTTGGCATTGCCGTTCCTGGTGTTTCACCATCTGAAGAAGCAGAACTAACAAGGTGGGAGAAGGAGTAAAACAAATTGGATAGAGAAGCTGATCTTTATTACTTGTTTTGATATGTTCTTTATTTAAAACACTTAAAACACACTCAACATCCTTAACTGGACAACCCATACCCACACTTGATACAGGTTGACCACTACGCACGCACAACACTCCTAACATACAACAACTAAACAAACAGGAAAACTAGGAAAAATGATAAACTAAGGGTGGAGACAATCTAGGGGTCGGAGCGGCTTCCGTGGTCGGTGGAGTCGAAACCACTCCCTTGGGAGTTCCCGTCTTCCTTTTTCCTCGAGCGGCTTCGAGAGCTTGCTAACTCTTATTTTCTCCCGAGGCTCTTGGAGCTACCGCTGCTACTGCCTTTGCTGCTGCTGGACACAAAGATCCATCCTCCTCCTCTGCTCGGGGCAGGGACCAGAGCAGGAGTAGGATCTGGCATTGGGGCAGGAAATGGGGAAGGTGGCGGTGCAAGAAGGGGAATCCTGGGCGCCAGTTGCATCCGCACCGGGGCCTTGGTGTTCTTACGAGGCGTGATCCTGATCCGAAGAATGTTGGGAGGTGGAAGTCCTTTTAGGTTGGCGATTTCTCTCTTGAGGCGATCCACTTCATCCTTCAGGCTCTTGATCCTTTGGATCTTCTGATCATTCAGGGCCTTTGCTGCTATATGAAGGTCTGTGTGCATCTTGTCCAGCCATTCAATCCCAATCCTCATGTGGGAGAGGGTGGTGTCATTCTCCCCTTCGGCAGATTGGAAGGAGTTGACCGCTGATGAACTTCCACGCAGGGGATGGTACCGGTAGGCAGAGTGGCGGAGATGATAGTCATGCATCTCCCTCATCTGGGCCAGCATCAGGTACGCAGCCTCTTGGCAGACATGCTCATCTGTTCCTCCCGAAGCAGTGACCACCAAGTTCGGGATGTTGGTGCCGACGAACCCGTGCATCTCCAGACGGACTTGGTGGGGCAACTCGCTGCCGAAAGGTGAGAGGATGGTGTACTTGGCTGCATCCGGATAGCCTACTGCCAAGGCCATCCTTGCCAGCTCTGCGATGAATCCCTTCAAACCCTGACCGTAGTGGGTGATGGGACGGCCTGCCATCTAGATAAGACAAGGTGGGGGATCAATGCATGCTCAAATCCAAGTTAGATAAACGATAAAGGATTCAAGTAAAGTAAACGAGAAAAAAGGGGTTTTTGAGAAACATTTTTATGAGGCTAAGTAAAGCTTCTAATGAAATCACCTAGATGATGTGGTAATGCTTAAAAATAGATGCTTAGTTATAATAAGTATAAAATCAGCGACCATTCCCTCCTATCTTGACTTAGAACTTAGCTCCCTTAGAAAAACCCGACTGACGGTCGAATAAGAGTGCAAATGGTTCTTTTTTAAAACTTTAGCTTCAAAGTCCTATCACTTAGGCTAACCTGGTTTTCAATATTCTCTGTTTTGAAAGAAGCTCAAAATTCTCCCCCATCCCGAGGAACCAAAGACCCATTTTCCCGAAACGACTCCAAAAGCCTGGACTTAGGCATATGAAAAGGTTCAGAGGGCTCCTAAGGTTTTTCCATTTGGCTCTGATACCAACTTGTCATGCCCCGAAATTCAGACCCGAATTTTCGGAGCTATATGTGTAATAAAATCCCTGTCCAGGACCAGCCAGTGTACACATACGACAAATGTTGATATTACAGTTCCACGTCTTAGAAATATTACAAAAAGATTACAAAAGAGTAGCGAAAAAAAGGAAAAAGGGGGCCTAAGCCTAAGCTTGACGCTGACCGCGTGGCTTTGACCACTCCACAGGCATCTTCCAGAGTACATGACAAAGCCTACTCAACTTCGTCTTCTTCCTCAGCTTCTTGCTCGGGCTCTGGCAAAGAGGCAAGGATGAGTACTTCCACATACTCAGCAAGTCACACCGGAAGGGGGAGAGAAATGAATACAGGGAAGACAAGGGTTTGGCTAAGGTTTGCTTTTGCACAAACAGCAAGGGTTTTCCAAACAATAATAATTTTGAACACAGTCAAAACAATAGTAATTTAAGTAATTAAGCCATTTCGAATCCACCATTGTCAAACGTTATCCCCACGTTGCGACAGGCCCAACCCATCTACCTATACTAGTCATGTTCCATTAATCAGGGTTTAACGGTGCGTGACTAATCACGGTGAGCTCGGTTGATCGCCCCATTACCGTGGGCACGGCTATACAAATAGTTTTACTCCGATCAGAGGGGTGCACTATACCCACAAGACACAACCCCATGACACGGTCTCCCGTGCGCCAGAATACCACCATGGTACCCTGGAAACGAAACTGTGATAGGACCTTTTGTATAACCCCCACTAACCAAGCGAACCCCACCAAGGTTTCGCCCCCACTCCTGGACCCTGGGACATGGGCAGCCCCCTCGAGTGCCTCGGTGAATCCGGCAGCCCAGCAACCCTTATACTGGGGCCGACTGAAACTCCATCCCGCTCACCCTTGACGATGGGTTCGTCAGCTAGGAGAGACTACACTACAGGACCCACCTTACCCATTTTGGCTTGTGGTTTGCACGATCATTCTCCCGAGGGTTCCCATGAACCGGTCCTTAATTGCCATGGGCGCAACTAACCAAAACCATAGCGCCCACAACCCACCATTTGTCACATTTTAGTTATTAATCCGATTCACTAGGATCTTTAATTATTAATCCTCCGAACAGATGTCCAGGAGAGACATATTAAGTGAGAATGACCCATTTAGTGAGCTAGTGAATCTAAGTCAGGCTAAGCATAACCTAGTCCTGAATCTAATAATATTATTTTCCCAAGTTTAGTCAAAGGGTTTGGAGTGTCAAACCTAAGGCATAATCTAAATATATGGTGTACTATTTCCCATAAAATGACATTATAAAATACACGCAATTTAATAGAGTAAAACAAGTGTCTTAGCAAAATGGGAGCAATATGATCAATGATATAGCATGAATTGCCTTGATCTTCGACTTGGGAAACTTCCGCAACAACTTCGAAGTAAACCGAGACGGCGGAACTACCGGGATCTACACGTCAAACAAACAATTCAACAAAACAGGCTAACAAGCTACTAAAACAGAGAACAAAACTATTTTTAATGGATTCTTAGCATTTTTATGAATTTAATGTGATTTTAATGGGCTAAAATGGAGGTCAGATTGAAAAGATATGAACTTTAGATGTTTTCTGGTTTTTTACTAAAGCAGAAAAAATCTTAATTGATTTATTGTGTAATAAAGCCCGGGGGAGGCGTCAGCGGCTAGGGCTGACGTCAGCAGCTGAGGGCTGAGGTCAGCGGTCCGCGGGAGCACCGGTCCATGGTGGACCGGGTCCACAGGCCGGACGGGGCGGTGCACCATGTGGCGCACACGTGATGCCGAGGTGGCGACAACGTGGCGTGCCACGTGGGCGAGCGGGGAATGGACGGTGCCGATCGTCTGAAGCCGATCGGACGGCCGAGAGGAAGGGGCGGGAGGCGCGGTCGGCCGACGACGGTGGTCGATGGCCGATGGCTAGCCGGGGCCATTCGGGCGGCGGCGTGGGGTGGCGGAGTGTCGCGGCTCACGCGCGGCGGAGCCGTGCGCACTGCAAACGGCGACGTGGGTTCGGACCAAGGAAAGGAGGGCTCACCGCGGTGCCACCGCAGATTGGAGAAGACGACGACGGCGACGGCGAGATTGGCGGCGAACGGGCACGGGGAGGGGTGGCCGAGATGGCGCGGGCACCGACGACGAGGAAGGAGGCGTCGACAAGACTCAGGGTGGCTCGGGACGGCGAGAAAAATGCGGCCGAAGACCAGCGGCGAGGTCCAGAGCTAGAGCGCAAACGAGAGCGAGAGCGGCTTGAGTGAAGGGGTGGGGAGGATGGCGAGGCCACGGGGACGCTTTTAAAGGGGATGGGGAGGCCAGAGGCGACCGGATAAGGGCGTAATTGCTCGCCGGAGAGAAATTTGGGAAATAATGGCCGACGATTAACTCCGGCCATTAGGGCGTTATGGAGCGCGGCCGGGGTTTTAAGGTCGATGGGAGAAGCGGGGAGTTAAGGCGGTGGGATCCCGTGGCACGGGGGAGGCGGACACGCGAGATCGTGCGGGCGCGGCGGCCGGAAATGGCGCCGGGGCGGACGGAGGTAGGGGACGACCCCGACAGGTGGGCCCTACCTGTCGGCGTCCCGGGGTAAAGGGGGAGGCAAAATGGACTTATTTGCGAGCGCGAGGGACTAACGGGCCGTGGCCTTCGGCCGGCCGCGGGAGAGAGAGAGAGAGGCACGCGGGCGGGAAGGATCGGGCTGTCGGCCTGGCGCGCGCGGGAAAGGGATGGGCTGTCGGCTCGGGCCGGCAACCCACGGCCGATTTTTGGCGAGAAAAGGACGAAGAAGAGAGGAAAGATTTTCCCGGATTTATTAATTCCAATTTTGTTTTTAATTGGTTAAAAATTATTTCTAGTGCTCTAAAAATTCCACTAAAAATCTGTTAGCGTATTTTGACATGTAGAATTTAAGAAAAACCCTATCATGCCATTTCCATTTAGAATTTCGTGTTTTAAAATTATTTGTTCTCTCCAGTTAATTAGACGATTTTCTTTTGGATTTTTAAAAGGGGAAAACACCTCGGGGTGTTACAATCGGTTTGGGCCGATCCACCAAGACTTCTTCGAAGACGAAGAAAGAGACGAATACTGCGAAGAAGAAGCTAAAGATGAGCAATCATCTAACCACCAATGGTGCCCTTCGAACCTCTTTACTAAAACACAAAGAGAAGTATCCGGCGGCTCAAGAGCGAAGGGCGAGAGGAAGAAGTACAACGGATGATCTGGTAGCAACAACGGCGGCAAGGCGCAAAACAATGGTGCGTCAAGAGACAAGCGTCAGCTGCCGACGAAAGCCCATACGATGAGAGCCCGGCCGACCAAGCTAGGAGGGCGGCAAAGGGAAAAGGGAAAGCTACTGCATCGGTTAACATGGTCTTTATACTACCGGCCAAATTCAGTGCCACAGAGGCCGATGCAGATAGCATGGAAGATGGCTTGGCAAAACTAGCATTCTTCCCAGAACAAGCCATTTTTGAAAAACCAGAGGGGAATGACAATTGGCACCTCAAACCACTATACGTGAAAGGATTTGTTAACAGGAAGCCGATGTCAAAGATGTTAGTCGATGGAGGGGCAGCAATCAATCTCATGCCCTACGCCACTTTTCGGAAGCTAGGCAATGGAGCTGAAGATCTGATCAAGACAAACATGGTGCTCAAGGACTTTGGCGGCAATCCATCGGAAGCCAAGGGGGTGCTAAACGTTGAACTGACTGTCGGCAGCAAACCGTGCCCACAACATTCTTTGTCATCGACGGGAAAGGATCTTACAGCCTGCTACTTGGGAGGGACTGGATCCATGCAAACTGTTGCATCCCTTCCACAATGCATCAAAGTCTGATCCAATGGCAAGGCGACAAGATTGAAATTGTGCCAGCCGACAGGTTAGTGAGCGTCGCTAACACAGATTTGCCACTTTGGGAAATCGATGGTATTGATTGTCTGTCCGGCAAAATATGGCATGCCAACTTTTTAAAGGTGTCCGATTCTGCCATACAGCCTATTGGAGATGAAGAGCCTCAATTATTACTTTGAGGACGTCGTGGAGGCCTCGAATGTCTACAGCAAGGACACCGTGGACGACGACGATGGCAAGCTTGGGCAAGGTTTTTATGTCGGTTGATGAGCTCGAAGAAATTGATATAGGACCTAGAGATAGGCCTAGGCCGACATACATTAGTAAAAATTTGTCTTCTCATTGTAGATCCCAACTTATTGATTTATTAAAGGAATATAAAGATTGTTTTGCTTGAGAGTATTTCGAGATGCCCAGTCTTAGCCCATCTATTGTTGTACATCGGCTGCCTATCAAGCCAGGGTATCGGCTGTACAAACAATCTCCTAGGAGATTTAAGGCTGATATGTATGATGCGATCAAGGCCGAAATCACTTGGCTATACGATGCTGGATTCATTCGGCCTTGCCGATATGTAGAGTGGGTCTCCAACATTGTTCCAGTAATAAAAAAGAATGGCAAACTTAGGGTGTGTATTGATTTCAGAGACCTCAACAAAGCTACCCCTAAGGACGAGTACCCAATGCCCATAGCGATTTGCTCGTAGATGCTGCTTCCGGCCACAAGATCATAATTTTTATGGATGGTAATGCAGGTTATAATCAGATCTTTATGGCCAAAGAAGATATCCACAAGACTGCCTTCAGATACCCAGGTGCAATCGGCTTGTATGAATGGGTCGTCATGACGTTTGGCCTGAAGAATGCTGGAGCAACTTATCAAAGGGCCATGAACTACATTTTCCATGATATGATCGGCTCTCTGGTCGAGATTTACATTGATGATGTCGTTGTCAAGTCCAGGGAAATGAAAAACCATATAGCCGATCTTAGACAGGTTTTGGAGTGGACAAGGAAATATGGCCTAAAGATGAATACACTGAAATGCGCATTCGGCGTGTCGGCCGGGCAATTTTTAGGGTTTCTTGTTCACGAAAGAGGGATTGAGGTTACACCAAGGAGCATTAACGCCATCAAGACAATGCAACCTCCAAAGGACAAGAAGCAATTATAATCTTTGATCGGCAAAATCAACTTCATCATGCAATTCATAGCCAATCTTTCAGAAAAAATGGAGCCGTTCACACCATTGCTTCGGATGATGGCCGATTAGGCGTTCACTTGGGGGGCAGAGCAGCAGAGGGCATTAGACAATATCAAGGATTACTTAAGCACACCTCCAGTCTTGATTTCTCCGCAAAAAGGGTTACCATACAAACTCTACCTATCGGCCGACGACAAGTCCATCGGCTCAGTTTTGATTCAAGAAATTGAAGCAAAAGAGAAAGCCATCTTTTACCTCAGCCGACGACTGCTGGACACAGAGACAAGGTATTCACCAGTGGAGAAATTATGTCTTTGCCTGTATTTTTCGTGTACAAAGTTGAGGCATTATTTATTATCCAACGAGTGCACAGTGGTGTGCAAAGCCGATGTCCTCAAATTTATGCTATCGGCTCCAGTACTCAAAAGACGAATTGGGAAGTGGATTTTTGCTTTAATTGAATTTGACTTAAGATATCAGGCACCTAGGGCGGTTAAAGGGCAAGCCATAGCCGATTTCATCATAGAACACAGAGATGGCTCAATCGGCTCGGTGGAGATCATGCCTTGGACTTTGATGTTCAATGGCTTGGTTTGCACGAATGGATGTGGTATCGGCTTGGTCATCATATCACCAAGGGGGGCAAGCTTCGAATTTGCCTTCTCAATCAACCCATGTGCCACGAACAACCAAGCCGAGTACGAGACAGTACTCAAGGGATTGCATCTTCTCAAGGAAGTTGAAGCCAACACCGTCGAAATAATGGGAGATTCACTGTTGGTCATCAGCCAGTTGTCGGGAGAGTATGAGTGCAAAAATGATGCGCTGATGGTCTATTATCAACAATGCCGAGAACGGATGGATAGCTTTCGGCTAGTTACGCTAAAACACATCCCAAGAGAGCAGAATGCAGAAGCAAATAATTTAGCTCAAGGGGCATCGGGCTACAGGCTGATGACAAAAGATATCGAGATAGAGATTGCCACCATGACAACCGACGATTGGAGATCTATGGTCTACAACTATCTACAAAACCCCTCCCAGTCAGCTTCAAGGAAATTGCGCTACAAGGCTTTGAGATATGTCTTGCTCGATGAAGATTTATACTATCGAACGATTGATGGAGTGTTTCTCAAGTGCCTCAGTGCCGATCAAGCCAAGGTAGCTATCGAAGAGGTGCATGAAGGGATCTGCGGCACGCATCAATCGGCTAACAAGATGAAATGGCTACTTCGAAGAGCAGGGTATTTTTGGCCGACGATGCTGGAAGATTGTTTCAAGTACTACAAGGGTTGCCAGGATTGTCAAAAGTTTGGCGCCATCATCGGCTATGAACCCAATAATCAAGCCTTGGCCGTTCAGAGGTTGGGGAATCGACACGATCGGTCAGATCAATCCACCCTCGAGCAAGGGCCATAAATTCATATTGGTGGCAACATATTATTTCACTAAGTGGGTGGAAGCAATTCCTTTAAAGAAGGTTGATTCAAAGGACACAATCGAGTTTGTTAAGGAGCACATCGTATACCGATTCGGCGTCCCTCAAACAATAACAACAGATCAAGGATCTATCTTCATATCGGATGAGTTTGTTCAGTTTGCCGACGGCATGGGAATCAAGTTACTCAACTCTTCGCCGTACTATGCTCAGGCTAACGGATAGACGGAGGACTCAAACAAAAGTCTTATCAAGCTGATAAAGAGGAAGATCGCTGAATATCCTAAGCAGTGGCACAACCGATTAGCCGAATCACTTTGGGCCTATCGGATGGCTTGCCACGGGTCAATCCAAGTCCCTCCATATAAACTGGTCTATGGACACGAAGCAGCCCTGCCGTGGGAGAACATCGTCGGCTCGAGAATAATTCAGTTACAAGATCAGCTTACAATGATGATTACTACAACCTCATGGTAGATGAATCAGAAGATCTAGTATTGTCGCGGATGAGGGCCTTGGCAAAGATAACAAGAGACAAGGAACGAGTAGCCCGCCATTATAACAAGAAGGTTGTGGCTAAGTCGTTCGAAGAGGGCGAACTTGTTTTAAAATTGATATTGCCGATCGGATCAAGAGACAATAAGTTCGGCAAATGGTCACCAAATTGGGAGGGGCCGTTCAAGATCCACAAATGCGTTTCTAAAGGAGCTTATATGCTAGAAGGCTTGGATGGAGAAGTGTTTGGGAGGGCTCTGAACAACAAATATTTAAAGAAATATTACCCAAGTGTATGGACCAACTCATGATTCGGCTATGGTTGTGCCGATTCATGTTAGCCGATGCGTTGCAACACATGCATTGCCTTTAGGACGTTTTTACACCAAGTTTTTCCCCTACTTTTTCTACATCGGCTCAGCTTGGTCGACAACGACAAGATGTTTGACTTGATAATTTTATCAATGCTGGGAACACCATCAATAAAATTAGGGGGCATATACAATATGATATCAAGAAGGCAGAACGATTTTTTTCAAAGATTGTGAAGCCAAATTTTTCAAAGTTTGCGAAGCCAAATTTCTAAAGCCATCAAATGAGTTCGAAGTGATCGACAAGTATATATATGAATATGTTGCAACCATGCCGATTACGGAGGAAGTTTGAGCCGATTACAAAATGCATAAAAAGTTCAAGTACAAGAATGCCTAGCCAACTATTACAAGTAGCTCAGCGTGAAAGGAAGGCGGTGATGGCCGATATTGCCCTGCGACGGATCCGGTCTATCTCTTCGATGGCCTTCGCGTTGGCTGCATCGTTCCCTGGGATCGGCTTCATCGCCCTAGCCATGTCGGACAGATGTGACACGGCCGCCTTGATCTTCGCTCTTTGGTCCTCGATCTCCTTCGGCAGGCCGGCCACGCGTTGTTCCTTGGCCACAATATCGGCTTCGATGTTGGCAAGTTCGGCTATCAGTTCCTCCCGACGCTTGCGAAGCCGATCAAGTTCAACAATCGGCTCGGTCTTCAAATCATCAAACTTAGCCTTCTCGACAGTAATTTCTTGTTGGCTGGCTTTGATAGTGGCTTCCAACGCTTGGTTTTCTTGGCGATCGGCTATTCTCTGTTTAGCCCGTTCAAGCTTGTGCCGATGCGCCTCCATAAATGTGGCCGGTGCAATAATGTCAGCCAGCTGGTCCGGCAGCTAATCTTGGATGTCCTCAAACCGACTATGGATCGAGCCACAATTGGTGACCAGGAAGTCGAGGGAGCACTCTAGCCGTTTGGCTATGTCCGACACCACCATGGCCTTGTCCACACCCTCATCAGGATCAAGAAATTCGGAGAGGTCAAAATCCAGAAGATCGGCTATGGACTGCAAGTTAGGAGATGGTTAGGAGAGCCGATAAAATTGATGAGCAGATTTATAAAGTTAAATAGAACTTACTCGGATGGCGGGGACTGAGGTAGCCACATCTTCGGTGTCACAATCACCTGCAGCCATCGGCGTGGGCTCGCTTGATACGAGGGGGTTAGGGGTTGGAGCGCGGGGAGGCTGAAAAGGTTGCAAGTTGGAAAGCGGTTGTGCTTGTGAGAAGGAAATGAAGGGTAGTAGAACTTACCAATGGAGGAGGAGCCGTTTTCTTCTCGGCGGCCAGTTTCTTTGCCTGCAGACACAGAAAGCCAATGAATCATAATGGAAAAAATGACAAGACTAAACGATGAAAAATGCTTACCGGCTAAGAGCGAGGGACGAATTTCGGAGGGCTTGGAGTTTGTGCGGTGGTCTGCTCAGCCGATGGAGTCCGAGCATACTTGTCCGTAGAGCTCATTTCGGCCGTAGCAGCGTTGACGGCTTGCTCCATTTCCTCGTCCCTAATTTCTTCTTCAAGGGTCGCGTCCACATCTGGGTCGACTGGGGGCAAGTCGTCGACTGGAGTTGTTTTCAGTTTCTTTGAAGCCCGTTTTCTTTTCTCTGTAGCTGGAGGCAGCAGCCGATGGCGTCGCCCTTTTCGGCCGATGCAATGGTGCACGGGTTTGGCCGTGAAGCAGTGTAGCCACCTTCGGCGCATGGAAGCCGATGATGGTCAAGTACATCGAGACTGATTGATGGAACAAATGCCACTTCCATTCATTCCACCATCGGCTGAAGATGGTCATCCTTGTCACCGCCAGGTCGATGTTGTTAATACTGCCTAGAGGGGGACTAGGGATGCTGAGCAGCCGATTCCTCATAATATCTCCTTCGATTTTGCCCCTGGATTGGATTTTATCTGAGTAATAGAGGGTGATCGACAACTGACCCATGCCAAGTTGTCTTACGGCTACCATCGGATGGTAAAATTCGTAAGATTTTTGAATATTGCGCCCTTGGTGGATGTCGACAGGGAGGATGCAAGGTGTGATGGCCGATGTGTAGATCTCCCTCGGTTTTTCATATCCGTCGGAGTTAAGCTCATCCATCCGGAGATCATCTGGGAGTTCGAATCTGTCAAAGTCTTCATAACCAAACCATATTCTTGAACTGCTTGGGAAACCGCTGTACAGGTTGCCGAACCAGTTTTTGAAATGGTCGGCTATTAGCTTAGATCCAGCATAGGTTGCCGCTGCTTCCCCATATGACAGGCATCGGCGGGTGGTCACTTCTTCATCATCTTAGAACCTTGGCTCGATTAAAGGGAAATCGGCTTCCAATGGAGTCGGCCTTTCTGCAACCCGATAGAGGTGGAGGTTTAGCCACAACTGCAGCAGCCACCAGGACCATCATGTGTTGATGGCTTGTTTGGAAGATAGCCAAGCCGATGCATTACTTAACATTTGGTATAGATAGCCGAGCAAGTATTTTCCCAAAGGGACTTGTTTTTTGCTCACCAAGGCTTCGGCTATGTGTTGCCAGTTACTAGTCGGCCCGCAGCTCGATCCATATAAAACATATTTTTCTAGCCACATTAAAAGGAAAGCAGTGTGTTCATTGATATGAAGCTGCTCCAGCCCCCTATGCTTTTGGTCTTAAAATTGTGGGAGCACTTGATGTTGAGGCCGGCTGGGTCGACAGTGGATGTTATATCCAGTTCTGTGATCATCACTGCGTCCAAAAGGGTTGGTGTCATCGGCCCTTGTCTACATAGAAATGCATTTAGCGTGTCCGACTAGAAGTAAGTGGCAGTCGATAGGAGGGGTTCGTCCTTTGATATGTCGGCTATTGTCAGGGCTAGGCATTAGCTTATACCTAGTTTAGTCCAGTGGGTTTGCTGCCTAGCCGACATTCGTGAATACCAAGCTGGCCAAGATTTATCTGTTGAGGGCCAAGACTTGAAGGCACCAGACCAGTGGGCTAGGTCGGGAGTGGAAAATCTGAAGGGAATCCGGTTTGTTTCGGCATTAATAAACTCGCTAGGGTCTACGTTGCCGATCGATCCTAACAAGAACTGATTAGGGCTAACCAGGTCTGGAATGGCGATTTGGTGGGCGAGGTGCTGCAATTTAAAGGATGGAAAAACAAGATTACAAAAGATAAAAGCCAAGTTGCAAGGAGTAAAGAGTGGTAGCCGATGAAACTTACCTCCGGGTGTTCCGCTTGGGCTGCGTCAAAACGAGTGCTTGAGGATGCCATTGATGAGTGGGATCGTCGCCACGGAAGGGTTTGTTGGTGAGGTCGCGCTTCGGGTTCCGACGAGGTCGCTGAGGAGACGAAGAGTTTTTTGGCTAGGGCTTGAGAAATGAAGGTAACAGCGTGGCTTGTTTCGGTGCAAGGCAGGTGCTATTTAAAGAAATTTCTTGTCAGCTGAGACAGAAAAGGACGGGAGTCACGCGGGGACTTGAAAAAGCGGGAAATCCGCGATATTATCTTATCACGGACTTGGGGGCATGTGTTAACGACCAAATTTGGTAACCAAATCCCTAAGTTCAAGGTTGAAATTGAAGTGGAATCGGATCGGGGAAGTGATCTACGGAGAAACAAAAATCGGCTGGGAAGCCAGTCGGCTGAGGCCGAATCGGATAGGACAGTCGATAGCCGATTCAAATTCAGAGAAGAAGATGGAACCGTTTCCGATAAAGAAGCTTAAAGATAAAAGGAAGATTCGGTTCCTAAATGTTCGTTAAGATTATTGCCATCTATGGATAGGGTCCTGCAACAGCAATTGTATCTGTAAAATAGGGTTTTGTTTAGATATTCCTTTTGTCATACGACATTGGGGCTGTATCCCAAGATATTGTCGTATATTAGATAGTAGATTAGATAGAAGTCGTAACTTACACGGATAGTGTTATTCCTGGGTATAAATAATACCCGAGGGTTCTTTGTAAGTAACAACACACATCAATACAATCTCGGCGCATCGTCAAACTTTTTGTTTTAGACGAGTTCTTGATCCTGCTTTGGGCTACATCGATCTCGACCTCCGAATAAGGTAAATACTTGTCAATAGTAGTCTGTATCATTGAATCTAGTGCTTACATCGTCATGACACTCTAGGTTTGATGTTATAAACTGCGTAATTTATCATATACAGTATATAACCTGTATTAATATCTAGATCTATCTCAACGTCGGCTGGTTTCTCTTAGGAACCAGTAGCCGATAGAGCTAGATCTAGATGTTGAACCAGGTTATATGTTGTATCCACCGTCTTGAGTGGTTTACATCGGTTGATTTAGATCTGATATTTCTTTTTGTACTTAATGCTACATCATCATGATCTATTAAGTCGCTCTTAGAATTATTAAGATCTGTTCGGGTAGATGTTTATCGTTAGAGACAGTGCCGGGGTTTCAGCCGACCTTATCTATTTTAATTATCTTTTAGCATTATTTATTATTAAATATATTAAAGCTGTCTCTTATATTAAGATCTCGATATGGTTAAATGCCTTAAACCAATATCAATCTTTTGGCATCAGCTCACTATCGATTGATCTAGGTTTAACGTGTTTAGGTTAGATCGATATCTTTTCATGAGGTGTATCAAAGTATTAGCCGAATCACGTTAGACCTGCAGCATCGGCTAGGTTATAAACGCATATATTTATTATCTTGATGTATATTTAGATTAAGTGATTTATACTGTCTCGGCACAGCCGATCTATCCCGATCACTTAGTTTAAATACGCTTCGGGATGGCAATTATACGTAAGTTGGTTCACTGAGTCGATTCGGTAGGATCTAACTTTAACCTTAATGCAAGTATCTGTTTATTTCTTATTGGTTAGCAGATCAAACCAATTGGCACGCCTAGTTCGTCACAAGTAGCCAAGGACGGACCTGCACTGGAGTTAAGCAGATCTCTTAGGCCAGCGCGTGGGAAAGATTTCTCATCAACAGACTGCTGAGGTGATATCAAGCCTTGTGATCATCACAACGTCCAAGAGTGTTGGCGTCATCGGCCCTTACCTAAACAGGAATGCATTAAAGGTATCCGACCAGAAATAATTAGTAGCCGATAAGAGGGGTTCATCCTTAGGCGTGTCGGCTATAGTTAAGGCTAGGCACTGTGATATCCCTAGTTCATTCCAGTGAAATTGTTTCCCAACCGACATCCTAAGGTACCAAGCTGGCCATGTTTTGTCGGTTGAAGGCCATGACTTGAAAGCTCCAGACCAATATGCCAGGTTAGGGCGAGAAAATCTAAAGGGTATCTGGTTGGTTTCGGCATTAATGAACTCGGAGGGATCCAAATTGTTGATTGGCCCTAACAGGAATTGATTGGGGTGAAGGAGATTTGGGATTGCAACTTGGTGGGAGAGATGCTACAGTTGAAAGACGAAGAAAAATAGAATTACATGAGGAAAAACAACTAAGTTGCGGTGGAAGGGATTGTAGCCGACAGAATTACCTCGGAGTAATCTGCTGGGGGTGTGCCGGAAGGAGTGCTGGAAGACGCCATTGCTGGGGAAGAATGCTGCCGCGAAGAGGATCACCGGTGGGTGCACCTTTTAGTGTCGAGGAGATCGCCAAGGAAAACTGAGGGAGTTTTTGGCTAGGGCTTGATGGAGTGCAAGGTGACGCCGTGAATTCGTTCAGTGTGGAACGAGTGTTATTTAAAGGGTTTTTCGTGACGGTCGAGGCAGACTCAACCTAGGGTTGCGCTGAGTTTGAAATTGTGTCAAATCCGCCACATTATCATATCGCGGACTTGAGGGGCATGTGTTAACGACCAAATTTGGTAAGCAAATCCCCATGTTTCAAGCAGAGATTGAAGCGGAATTGGAGGAACGCGCGATTTGCGGAAACAGAGATTGCATTGGCTGAGTCCAAATTGGCTACGGAGCCAGTCGGCTTAGTCTGAGTTGGAACAGATATAGCCGATAGTCGATTCTGATTGAAGACCAAAGGAAAGGCCAATTCTGAAGGAAATCTTAAGAGATAATTATTGGATTCGGTTTCCAAAGTGCATTAAAGATATTGCCATCTACAGATAAGGTCCTACAACCGCAATTGTATCTTTTAAGTTAGGATATTTTGTATAGTTTCCTTTATAGATAATGTCAGTTTAGAGATATTTGAGATTCAATCTGTAATAGGAATCGTGTCCGTTACAGACTCATTGTATATTCGGTTATAAATATGACCCGAGACCTTATAAAAAAGAACAACACACATCAATACAACTTCGGCGCATCGCCAACCTTTCTGTTTTTACTTTTCTCGATGGGTTCTTGCTTTGGCCTCGGGTTGCATCAACTTCGATCTCTGAACAAGGTAACTTCTTGTTGCAAGCGGCTTGTATCGTCGGGGTTAGTGCTTACATCATTATTATACTCTGATTTCGATGTTATAAACTGCTTAAAGTTATCATACACGACATATAATCTAGATCAATGTCTAGATCTATCTCGTGATCGGCTGGAGTTTGTCTGAAAACAACAGCCGACAAGGCTAGATCTAGAGGTCTATTTAGATTATATGATGTGTCTACCATCTCGAAGAGTTCTCATTAGCCTATATGGATCTCATGCTTGTTTTGGTACTTAATGTTGCATCTACTCGACCTATTAAGTCGCCTTTAGAATTATATAGATCTATTTGGTTTAATGTTTATTATTAGAGATAGCACCGGGTTTTCAGCCGGTCTTACCTGTTCTAATCATCTTTTATGTATTCTTACTGCTAGATGTATTAGAATTACCTTTTATATTAAGATCTCAATCTACTTAAATGTGCTAAGCTCGGCATCAATCTGTTAGATCATACTAACAGCCGATTGATCTTAGTTTAGTGCATTTAGTTCAGATAAATATCTTTTTATAAAACTTATCAGAGTACTAGCCAATTTACATTAGATCTGCGACATCGGCTAGGTTATGAATGGATAAAATTATTATTCTAATGTGCTTTTTGGTGCAAGTGGTTTATACTGTCTCGGTATACTACCGATATATGCCAATCACTAGGCTTGAATGTGCTTTTGGATAACAATTATATGTTTATTGATATCTATAGTCGATCGAGTAGGATCTAACCTTAACCAAATGCCTATTCTATGTTTTCTTGTTGGTTACAGGATCAAACCAACTGGCACGCCCGCTCAATCACCAGAGGCGATCAATTCTGACCTTCACTGGAGCTAAGCAGATCTCCCAGGCCAGCGCGTGTAAAAAATTCACACCAACACATAGTATCTCATACTTCATCATCTGTATAACAATCTCCATTGTCGTATTTAGATAATGTGATTCCCTTGAATGAACTAATTGATCTAAGCCAGGCTAAGCATGTCCTAAACCAATATCTAGTCATATTGAACCCAAGTTATCAATGATATAAGGTAAACAAGTCATATGGCCAAGTATAATAGGTAAAATAATCCCATAAAAATGACATTCGAAAATAGATGCGATGTTTAAGGAAAATAAGACATTTAGATAAAATAGGTACAATATGATCAATGTAAAGTATGACTTGCCTTGCTCTGAAGATTGGGGAACTTCGGCGACTACTTCGAAGTAAACGCGATCGTTGGAACAGCCGAAATCTACACCACAAACAAAGCACTCAACAAAACATGCTAAAAGTCCACTAAAACAGCACACAAAACTATTTTTAATGGATTCTTTGTATTTTTCTAGATTTAATGAAATTGGAATGGACTAAAACGGAACTCGGATTAAAAAGATATGAATTTTAGAAGATTATCTATATTTATTACAAAAACAAAAAAGGCCTTAATAATTTATTGTGCAATTGAGTCCCGGGCTGATGCAATTGAGTAGGGCTGACATCAACATGACGCAAGAGAGGGCTGACGTTAGCATGGTGCAAGGGCTGACGTTAGGGCGCGTGGGACACCATTCCATGGTGGACCAGGTCCACGGGAGTGCGGCGGTGTGAGCGCATGGGCAGATGTGGCGCTGACGTGGCGCCACACGGTGCTAGCATGGCGGCTGAGCAAGCATGCAGAATTGGATGGCCCCGATCCGAACGGTAGATCGGACGGCTCGGGTTACGACTAGGGTTAGCGGGGCGGCGGCCAAGGTAGGCGCGGTGACCGGTCGGATTGCCGACGGCGCAAGTGGTGGTGGACGGCGAGGTTGCGGGATGCGGCGCGGAACGAAGCTAGGGCTCAGGATGGTGGCGCGATGCTATGGGAAGGCAACTAGCACATAGGAGACCAAGAGAGAGAGAGAGAGATTTCTCACCGACGATGGGGACGAAAACAGTGACAGGTTTCGGGGGTGGCAGTTTTTGGATCGGATCTAAGCGGCAACAATGGGGAAACAAAGCAGGGGCTCGTGCGGGTTTTATAGAGGGATTTGGAGACGGATAACGCAAGAAATCAATGCGGATTCGTTGAGGTTCGTTGCGGATTCAGAGAGAGTGATTACGGTTGGCTGAGATTTGCACGGATAAGGGCGGCGCATGGCGCTGATAAGGGCGGCGCAGGGTGGCTCGGGTGCAGCATGAACTGGGGCGCATTGTTTGCGCGGGGTTTGTGTTGGGTGGCGCGGCGCGGCGGGCCGAGAAGGCACGGCGGCGGCGCAGCTCGGGAAGATGGGCCTGACAGATGGGACCCACCTGTCAGCGGCCCGAGAGAGAGGGAGGGCTTGTGGACTTTAGCGGCACGCGAACGGCTCATGGGCCACGGCCCACGGGCGGAGAGAGGTGACGGGCGGCGTGAGTAGCTGGGCCGAGTGGCGGCGGCCGGCTTGAAACGGCGGGAAAAGGACGGGAAATGAAAGAAAAAGGAAATAAATTTCCACGGACTTATTTAGTTCCGATATTTGATTTAATTGGTTAAAAATTATTTCTAGTGCTTTGAAAATTCTACTAAAAATCCAGTTAAGATATTTTGACATGTAGAATTTAAGAAAAATCCTACCATGCCATTTCAACTTATAAATTGCATTTTTAAAATTACTTCTTTGCTCTAGAATAATTTAAAAATTAAATTTCTTTTGGGGAATTATTTAAATAATTTTTAAAGGGAAAAAGTTCAGGGTGTGACAAACCTACCCCCCTAAACGGAATCTCGACCCTGAGATTCGGAGGTGCTGGCGAAGAGGTGCGGGTGAGCGGCCTTCAACTCATCTTCTCTTTCCGAGGTAGCTTCTTCTTCTGAGTGATAAGTCCACTGATCTCTGCAGAACCTGATAACATTGTTTTGGGTTCTTCTCTTACTGGTTTCAGGGATACGGGCTGGCTTCTCCACGTAGGTCAAGTCCTCTTGAATCTCAATTTGGTCCTGACTCGCCTGCTCTTCTGGTACTCTCAAACATTTCTTCAACTGAGAAACATGGAATATATTGTGAATACCAGTCATGTTGGATGGAAGCTCGAGCTGGTAAGCAACTTCTCCACGGAATTCCCAAATTCTATATGGTCCCACAAAACATGGTGCCAACTTGCCTTCGGTTTGGAAGCGGTGCACTCCCCGAAGCAGTGTAACACGAAGGTACACAGAGTCCCCTACTTCAAAAGTGAGATCTCGTCGGTGGTTGTCTGCATAGCTCTTCTGCTGAGAGAGCACAATTATCAACCTTTCTCGGATAGTTCGGACTTTTGCTTCTGCCTTACTTAACACTTTAGTTCTGAAAAACTAACGCTCGCTAGTCTGATCCTAGAAAAGTGGTGTATGACACTTCCGTCTGTACAATGCCTCAAACGATACCATTTGAAAACTGGCTTGGTAACTTTTGTTATAGGATAATTCTGCATAAGGCAAACTCTTGTCCCATGCTCCTCTTCAGTGAAATCATGAGCTTTTATGACTCTCATGTTTTTTTTGAGTTCAGCTATCTCAGGATCTGACGCCTGAGCTGCCCGAATTTGGTCTATGAGAGTGGGTTGAGCTTCAAGGGCGGCCACAAACCAAAATTCCACAATTCGTAGGTTTAGGCGCTCCAATTCTTGCTGCAACTTGCTACACATTCCTTCTGTGTTAATTGTGTTGCAGTAACTCTTTCGGCTCGACGCATCTGCTACCACATTAGCTCTGCCGGGGTGATAATGTATTCCCAAGTCATAGTCTTTGATCAATTCCAACCATCTTCACTGACGAATGTTTAAATCCGGTTGGGTGAAGATATACTTTAAGATTTTATGATCCGTATACACTTCACAATGGTTGCCGATCAGGTAGTTCCACAGATTTTCAAAGCATGGACCATTGCGGCTAACTCCAGATCATGGGTTGGATAGTTGTTCTCATGCAGACGCAACTGACGAGAGGCATATGCGACCACTTTGACTTCTTGCATCAACACACATCCTAGCCCTTGGCAGGATGCATCACGATACACTTGGAAATCTTTTGTTGGATCGGCAATATTAAGACGGCGCAGACACCGACTTCTTATTAAGCTCTTTGAAGCTCTTGTTACATTCTGCGAACCACTTGAATTTTTTGTCTTTATTCCACAATTGCATCATTGGTTTGGAAATTCTAGAGAAATTCTCAATGAACCGATAGTAATAACCCACGAGTCCAAGAAAACTTCGAATCTGAGTAACTGTCTTCGGTGAGGTCAACTTGGTAACTGACTCTAGATTCAATGGATCCACTGCAACTCATTGGGCATTCACGATGTGGCTGAGGAATTGTACTTCCTTTAACCAGTAGGAACATTTGCTGAACTTGGCATAGAGTTGATGATCCCTCAACTTCTCAAGCACTAACCGAAGATGATGCTCGTGTTCCTCCTCACTCTTGGAACAGATCAGAATGTCGTCAATGAACACCACGACAAACTTTTCTAGAAATTCCATGAACACCTTGTTCGTCAAGTTCCTGAAGAAGGCCGGTGCATTGATAAGCCCAAAAGACATGACCATGCACTTGTACAAACCATACTGAGTGATGAAGGCGGTCTTGGTAATGTCCTCCTCTCGAATCCTCAATTGATGGTAGCCTGATCGTAGGTCTATCTTGGAGAACACTTTTGCTCCCTTGAGTTGGTTAAACAAGTCATCAATCCGCGATAGAGGGTACTTGTTCTTTGTATAACCTCATTGAGGGCGCGATAGTCGACGCACATTCTCTTGGTCTTGTCCTTCTTTTCCACAAAGATCACAGAGCACCCCAAGGTGACGTGCTCGGGCGGATGTAACCTTTCTGCAACTGTTTGTCAACTTGCATCTTGACTTCTGCCAACTCGTTGGCTCTCATTCTGTACGACCACTTGTGGATTGTGGCAGTTCCTGGTACTAGGTCGATCCGAAATTCAATTTCTCTTTTTGGTGGCATCTTGGTTAGATCTTCCGGAAAGACTTCAGGATATTCTCTGACTATGGGAATGTCTTCCAATTTTATAGGGGTCTTCGCTTCTACTTCTGACGATCCCTTGGTAAAAGGCTGATTGATCTTCTACCATTTTCCATTAGTTCAAGTGATCATGCGACTTGCACAATCAATCACTCCCTTATGCCTTGTCAACCAATCCATCCCAAGAATGACATCTAGCCCTTTTGATTTAATAAGGAAAAGATTGGCTAGAAATTGGGATCCTTGGGTATCGATTACCACCGAGGGGCAGTAGTGAGCGGTACTCAAATGATTTCTAGGGGTTTGAACCCGCATAGGTATCTTAAGTTCCACCACTGATAACCCATGTGCCCCCACAAACTGCTTGGAAATAAATGAATGCGTAGCACCAGAATCAAATAGTACTATAGCAGATTCATAGGAAACATACCCAGTATAACTTCGAGCGCAACCTGTGCCTGTTTTGCAGACGTATGGTTGACACGTGCCTGGATGAACCTGGGTCCAGTGCGCTTCGGCTTTGGACATTTGTCTGTAAAGTGTCCGGGCTCACCGCAGTTGAAACAGACACCCGACTTTCCTTCGGAGTCCTTCTTTGGTGGTGATGGCTTGGACTGCTGCTGGGGTGGCACCGTTGGAGGATGCCGGGCTAGATTGCGTTGCTGCTGCCCACTATCACTGCTACCAGCTTGAAAGTTCCCAGGGTGATAGGGCTGATGTTGGCGGACAATCATGGTGGTAGGTCCACCCTGACCTCTGGGCATGAAGTGCCGCCTCTGCTGATTCTCCTGCTGCGGTGGAGGTTTGAACTGCACCTCCTTCCTCTTTCTGTTCATCTTGTTGTGTTGGTCTTCCTGCCGAATGGCCTTGTCAACCAGCTTCTCAAAGTTAGCATACTTTCCCATGATCAACTTGTCAGTGAGTTCATCATCAGGACTGGACAGGAACTTCTCTCGCCTTTCTGCATCTGTTCGCACGTCCTCCGAAGCATAACTTGCAAGACGATTAAACTCATGCAGGTATTCACTAACTGACCTATTGCGCTACTCAAGAGATCGGAACTCCCACTTCTTCTGCGCGACTATTCAAGCAGGAATATGCGCTGTCCTAAAACTGTGACTGAACACTTCCCATGTAACTGTCGCTTCCGCTTGGCAAGTGACCAAATAATTATCCCACCAAGCAGAGGAGGGACCTTGCAGTTGATGCATGGAGAAAGACACTTTCTCTTAGTCAGTGCATTGCAGGAGATCCAACTTCTTCTCGATGGCATGAAGCTAGTCATTGGCCTCCATAGGGTTGGTGGTGTTGGAGAAGGTTCGCAGCCGGACGTGAAGGAATTCCAGTAGCTTGGATTGGGGTGCAGGGGGAGGAGCGAACAGATTGTTCTACTGTTGCTGTTGCTGCATCTACATCTGTTGCAACATCTACTGTTGCACTTGTTAGTGTTGTTGTTGCATCTACTGCATCATGGCAGCCATCATCTGATTTTAAGAAGCTAGCACCTGAATGATGGTGGGGTTCTCAAGTGGTGGCGGTGGTGGAGCGTTGCCGTTAGCATCATTGTTGTGGTGGTTGTTGTTGTTGTTGCCTGACTGCTCACTGTTTCCATAAGCTACGCTAGTCCTGGTGTTCACCATCTAGAGAGGCCGATCGAACAAGGAGAGAAAAGGAGAAAAACAGACTGACTTAGGAACTAAACTTTATTATTTGGATTAACTAGATTGTTCTGATCTTAATCAAAACAATAAAAACTCAAGCAACCTCCTTAATTGGACAGCCATACTGTTTACCCCCAAAATTGGCACCAAGGAATCAAAATAGGGAAAATTGCCAATATTTGAAAATCTGCCAGTTTCCTTCGGAGAGGCCGGTCTGACCACCGTGTATAGGCCGGTCTGACCGGGCAGTGGGGCCGGTCAGACCGGAGGCATGTGGCCGGTCTGACCGGCAGAGTCCGAAACATAGACGACTTCGTCGGTACTCGGGTTTCCTTCCTCCATACGGTATGTCTCAGGTTTCCAAACGTGTCTATCCCGAATTGGACGTGGAGAAGGGCCTATGGAGGGCAAGACCAACCCCTATCCAAGGGCCAAGGCCGGTTCAATTGGCACAACAACAACCAACACAAACAAATCCAATCTAGTTCTAGTTTCTAACCAATTGTATCGTTCTTTTATTTTAATTCAATATATTTCTTTTAGTTCGTCCATCTTTGTCAATTTGCGCTGTAAATTGTCCATCGTCGTTGCGAGAGTGCGACGTCTGTTTGTAGGTTTTTCCCGAAAACCTTCCGTTGCCCACGAGACGGTATTTATAAATCTATCTATCTAAATCGGTCCCGCTAGCCAGTTTGATTTACAAAACCCACTTTGTTCTAGTTTTTGCTAGATTGAACTGGTTGGCGACTTCATACCAAGAACCACTGCAATCTTTAGGTGAATCAATCGTGTTCGTGCCTTTTGCCAAAAAAGGTGCCAACACGATTTTTGCGACTCCGCCGGGGAAGACACGACGCCAACTCGATCGACGCTGCCATGTCCAAGCAAGCGGCACAAGACATGGAGCCATCCAACGTTGTCCACATATCATTGGACGACTTGGATGGGAAGGCTCACAAAATCATGGAGGAGCGCATACGGCCGGTCTGACCGGCCCACCGTATCTCGGTCTGACCGGCCCGACGGCCGGTCTGACCGAAACACAGTATGGCGGTCTGACCAGCCCTATGGTTGGTCTGACCGGGTCACCTTACGTTGGTCTGACCGGCCAAGCAGCCGGCCTGTCCGGGTCGCCATACATTGGTCAGACCGGCCGCCAGGCCGGCCCGAACCCATACTACACCGGTCTGATCGGCAGCTATATGGCCGGTCAGACTGCGCCTTATATAGCCGGTCAGACCGGGCCCCTGGCCGGTCAGACCGGCGCTCTGGTGCCAGTACAGGAAGTAGATCCTATCACGGGCAACTCGGTTCTATACCACATTCCTGCACACGACTCCCCTGTTGCTACTGTTCATGCACAAATTCCCCCACATGTTCCCAATCAATACAACGATCCTAATAGGGGATACCCCTGCGACACGGGGCATGTCCAATATGATAATATTGCACCGCGATAGCCACCTTTCAGGCCGCCGGTCTTGCCCGACCCGCCTAGGCCTGAAAATATGGAGGACCAAATTAGGAACATTATTAGGGAGTCATTCAGAATTGAGCCCAGGAATCGTGCTAAGGTTTACCAAAAGTCGTATCCTGACTATTTCGATAACGTCCCATATCCTCGTGGTTATAGAGTCCCTGAGTTCACCAAATTTAGTGGAGAGGATAATAGGACCACATGGGAGCATATCGGCCAATTCTTGGCGCAATGTGGGGAGGCTGGCACATCAGATGCTTTTAAATTGCGTTTATTTTCTTTATCTCTATCCGGTACTGCTTTTACTTGGTTTACATCTTTACTGGCTAACTCTATTCATACTTGGGCTCAGCTAGAACAAAAATTTCATGATTATTTTTACACTGGTGAGACCGAGCTTAGACTTTGTGATTTGACATCGGTTAGGCAAAAATATAATGAGCCTGTTGCTGATTATATTAAAAGGTTTAGAGATGCTAGAAGCCGGTGTTTTAGGTTGAGCATAACCGAGAGAGATTTGGCCGACCTCGCCTTTAATGGATTGCTTGCTCCCATTAAAGAAAGGTTAGATGGCCAATAATTTCTGGATGTTAGCCAAGTGATGCATAAGGCTCTGGCTCAGGTAAGCCAAGTCAGAGATGCTAAGAAGTTTGTTAGGCCCAGTGAGAAGAAACCTCATGTTAGCATGATCAACTATCCTAATAGTGATTCTGATTCCGATGAGGGTGATCATGACATGTATGTCGCTGAGTGGTCTTGGACAAACAAGAACAAACCCTTTGTTTGTTCTAGATTGACGCCGACTCCTCGCAAGGATCGGCAGAGTGATGTTAAATATAGTTTTGATGTGGCCAAGTGCGATAGGATTTTTGGTTATCTTTTGCAGGAAAATCAAATTAGATTGCCTAAAGGTCACATCATACCCTCATTAGAAGAATTAAAACGCCGTTCTTATTGTAAATGGCACGATTCTTATTCTCATTCTACTAATGAGTGTAATGTTTTTGTCGACAGGTTCAATCGGCCATAGAGGAAGGATGATTGAAACTCACCGAGGGCCCAAAGATGAAGCTTGACAGTGATCCTTTCCCTATGAATGCCATCGACCTTGATGGAAAGAATGTGTTGATTCGGCCGGAGCAAGCCGAATCAGCTAAGGGGAAAGAAGTCGTCATTGGGGACCCTAGGCCCAAGATGCTTTTGCCGAAGAGCCCGGACGTTGGGATATGGAAGGAAAACAAGGCCAAGACATCCACATCGAGGAAGCCCCATAAGCCCAAGGTGACCTTTGACATGCTCCTTGACAAGTACGAGAGGAAGAGTGCCGAGAAGGAGCGTGGCAAGGGAAAGAGACCAAGATCGCCCCCTAGGGAGCGATTTGGTCCCTCGTTGAGGGTTTTGGAGCCACCGTTCCCCCATTTCCCTCAAGTCATGCCATGAGGACCATGCCCAATGCCACCTCCAGGTTATCCGTTCCCTTACTTTATGCCTTGGGGGGCACCCCAGCCTATGTACAACATGCCTCCGATGCAGGGTTACCGAGGATGGAGAAGGGAGAGGAGATCGCCGCGAGGGCATGCGTCTACTTCTAGTGGAAGCCGGTTCTCCACAAAGGACCGGTTTGATGGCGAGAAAAGGGCGTACAAGCGTGCTAAGCCCGAAGAGAGGGCTTCAGAAGCGATCACCATCAAGATAGGGTCCTACGATGTGCCGATACCATCTAGAGAGCAGGCTAGGATGGTATTTGGCAATTGTGCCGAAGCCGCGAAGGGCACTGCACGGGGGGACAGTCAGACCGGATGTCTTTGCCGGTCTAACCGCAGCTCAGTAGCCGGTCAGATCGGGCCTTCTAGCCGGTCTGATTGCAGGTCTGTGACCGGTCAGACCGTGCCTTGTGGCCGGTCCGATCGTAGTTCTGAACGGTCGATCGCGCCGTCACCGGACGGTCGATACTCGCTCCGATCGGCCGGGCCGCCGCGGTCCTACTGATTGCGTACACCGTACCGGTCTCGACCGCCGTTCTGGTAAGGAGAGTACCAGAGCAGTTCCCTCTTCAGGCAAAGGTAGCGGGGGACATTATTTGCCTCCTGGGAAAGAGCCGAATCCTAGGTGGATGCCTGAAGATTTAACGGCTACCCAGAAGAGGAGGTTGCAGCGTCTTCGTGCTTCTGAATTAAAGGAGAAGGAAGCCGAAGAGAGGAGAGACAGGGAGTTCGATGAGTTACGACCACCGCCTGCGAGGGAGTGGAGTGCAGCTAGTGGATGGAGGCACGATGGTGAATCTGATGCCTTATTCTCTCTTCAAGAAATTGGGTCGCGAGGAAGCGGAGCTGAAGAAGACAAACATGCTTCTCAATGGCTTCAACGGCGAGTCAACAAAGGTGAAGGGGATTTGTCCGTGGAGCTTACGGTGGGAAACAAGACGTTGCCTACCGCCTTCTTCATCGTCGATGCACAAGGTAACTATAGTGTCATTTTGGGGCATTGTTGGATTCATGCCAACTGTTGTGTTCCCTCTACTTTACATCAGTGCCTAGTACAGTGGGATGGCGATGAGGTTGAGGTAGTTCAGGCGGATACATCGGCTAAGGTTGCCATGGCCGATGATTCTGTAGGATGGAAACATGGAGACATGCTGTGCTTGTTAGGGTTAGGTCTTTCTAGCTTTGATTTTGTTAGTGTTTCCAAAGATGGCTTTGTACCCATTTCTGTAAAGCCGGCTAGTTTAGCACGGCTGGGTGATATTACTTTATATGATGAATAAAACAGCTAATTTGGAATGGTTACAAAAAAGAGTTCAAGAATATCGGTCAACAAAGAACAATATTGGAGAGACTATAGAAGATTTTGATGAAGTAGAGAAGCTCGGTCAAGGGTTCACATCAGCCGACCCATTAGAAGAAATAGACATAGGAGATGGGAGCGTACCAAGACTGACCTTCATAAATAAAAACATGAGAGTCGATCATAAAGTTAATATGATCAAGCTGCTTAGAGAATACAGTGATTGCTTTGCATGGGAATACCATGAAATGCCTGGACTTAGCCGTGATCTTGTTGAACATCGGCTTCCGATAAAGTCAAGATTTAGGCCTTATAAACAACCTCCTTGTCGGTTTAACCCACTTATATATGATCGTGTCAAAGAAGAGATAGACCGATTGTTGAAAGCGGGGTTTATTAGGCCGTGCCGGTATGCGGAGTGGGTGTCTAACATAGTACCGGTAGAAAAGAAGAGGAGCGGCAAGATTAGAGTATGCATAGATTTTAGGGATTTAAATAAAGCCACTCCTAAAGATGAGTATCCGATGCCGACATGCTAATAAATGATACTTCAGGTCATAGAGTGATTAGCTTTTCAGATGGCAATGCCGGCTACAACCAAATCTTCATGGCAGAAGAGGATATGTATAAGACAGCATTTAGATGTCCAGGATTTGTCAGGCTGTTTGAGTGGGTAGTTATGACATTTGGGTTAAAGAATGCCGGCGCAACGTATACAAGAGCGATGAACCTAATTTTTCATGATTTGTTAGGTTTCATCCTAGAGACTTACATTGATGATATTGTAGTCAAATCGGATGATATGGATGGACATATGGCTGATTTGAGGTTAGTTTTTGAGAGGATGCGTCGGTATGGTTTGAAGATGAACCCACTCAAGTGTGCCTTCGGTGTGTCGGCGGGTAAATTCTTAGGATTCATGGTGCATGAGCGAGGGATTGACATTGATCCTAAGAAAGTTGAGAAGATTCAAGACTTCAAAGCGCCAGCATGTAAGAGGGAAGTTTAGAAGTTGCTAGGTAAAGTAAACTATTTGAGAAGATTCATATCTAACCTAGCAGGTAAAATCGATGCTTTTGTGCCAATTCTACGCTTGAAGAAAGAAGCCGATTTTACATGGGGACAGCACAACAGGAGGTGTTTGAAGGTTTGAAGAGATATTTGTCTACTCCACCTGTGGTGCGAGCACCTAAGACTGGAATTCCATTTCGGTTATATATCGCTGCCGAGGACAAAGTTATTGGAGCCGTTTTGACACAAGAGGAAGATGGCAAGGAATACATAATTACTTATTTAAGTCGCTGTCTTCTGGATGCCGAAACGAGATATGTATTTGTAGAAAGGCTTTGTCTTTGCTTATACTATGCTTGTACCAAGTTACGTCATTACATGTTATCTAGTACATGCATAGTTGTTGTCAGACCGATGTTGTTAAGCACATGTTGCAAAGGCCAATTCTAAGTGGGAGAATTGGCAAGTGGGCGTATACATTAATTGAATATGATTTGGCCTATGAATCGTTGAAGTCTATGAAGGGCCAGATTGTAGCGGACTTTATAGTAGATCATCATATAGACGTTGCTTGTGGAGATGAAGTCCGTTTGGTTAGTGTTACACCTTGGAAAGTTTATTTTGATGGCTCCTCGTGTGAGGGTCAACGCATAAGTGTAGTTTTTGTTTCGGCCAATGGTCAATACTTTGAAGCATCGGTTTGTTTGGTGTATTATTGTACAAATAATCAAGCCGAATACAATGCTTTGTTATTCGGTTTGCAAGTAATGGAGATCATTGGAGCTACACATGTAGAAGCGTTCGGTGATTCGGAATTGGTGGTGCAACAAGTTGCCGGGGTCTACAAATGCTTCAACGGATCATTGAACAGGTATTTAGATCAATGCCTAGATATTATTGCCAGTTTCGATGATTTTACTATTAAGCATATTGCTAGGAATGAAAATTCAAGGGCAAATGACTTAGCTCAACAAGCATCTGGTTATAGCATCAAAAGAGGTTTATTTTTCATATTAGATCAATCGGTGCTTGATTATAATTTTTTGGGCGAAATTGGCAAAGAGGCAGACCATAGGTGGTCTGACCGACGCATTGTCGCCGGTCTAACCGTGGATGGGAGCCGGTCTGACTGGCGTTATATGGCCAGTCTGACCGCGGATGGTTACCGGTCTGACCGGCGTTGCTTGGTCGGTCAGACCGACTTCACAGAAGGTGCAGGGGGGCACAATCTTCTTAATACGGATGCCGAATTAATTGAAAATTCGAACTGCCCTGGAAACAGTAGGTGATTGGCGAATTCCTTTGATTAGCTATTTGAAGGATCCTAGTCTTAGGGTTGATCGGAAAATTTAGCGGCAAGCATATAAGTATACTTTGCTTGATGAAAAGCTATATCGCCGAAATATAGATGGTGTACTATTAAAATGTTTGGATACCGATTAATCTAAAGTTACTATGGGCGAAGTTCATGAAGGAATTTGCGGGACACATCAATCGGCCCACAAAATGAACTGGCTGCTTAGGAGAGCGGGGTTCTATTGGCCGAAAATGATTGATGATTGCTTCAGATACTATAAGGGATGTGAAGCTTGTCAACGGTTCAGCAATGTTCAATTGGCACCGGTTTCGGTGTTGAATCCTATTATTAAACCATGGCCGTTCCGGGGGTGGGCTTTAGATTTTGTTGGTCAGATTTATCCTCCATCTTCAAAGGGGCATCGGTGTGTGCTAGTTGCGACGGATTACTTCACCAAGTGGGCCGAAGCCGTGCCGCTCAGGAATATGATGCATAAGGAGGTAATTGATTTTATTCTGAAGCATATTGTACATAGATTTGGCATTCCTCAAACATTAACTATGGATCAAGGGGCTTCTTTTATGTCTAAAGAAGTGAAGAGTATTGCCGAATCTTATGGTATTAAGCTGTTGAGTTCGTCTCCTTACTACGCTCAGGCTAATGGACAAGCCAAGTCTAGTAAATAAGATATTGTTGAAGCTGATCAAGAAGAAGATCGAGGAACATCCGAGAAGGTGGCATGAAGTACTTTCTGAAGCTTTGTGGGTGCACAGGATATCCAAGCATGGTGCCACCAAGGTGACCCCTTTTGAGCTAGTGTATGGACAAGAAGCCGTTTTACCGGTTGAGGTAAATCTTGGCTCTCTTCGATATATAAAGCAAGACGATTTGTCAGCTGAAGACTACAAGTTTCTGATGAGTGATAATCTCGACGAAGTGGTTGACAAACGTTTGAAGGCTTTGGAAGAAATAGAGAAAGAGAAGAAGAGGGTAGCCAAAGCATACAACAAAAGAGTGAAGGCGAAGACATTCCAAGTGGGAGACTTGGTATGGAAGACAATTTTGCCTTTAGGTTCTCGATCTAAAGAATTCGGTAAGTGGTCACCAACTTGGGAGGGACCTTATCGGATATGAGGAATCGTTCGTGAGAATGTATATTTTCTGGAAACGCTTCAAGGAGAACGGTTTCAGCGAGCTATCAATGGTAAATACCTAAAGAGATACTTCCCTAGTATTTGGCAAGATGCTTAGGAAGTTCTATGGCCGGTAATTAGATTATCGCCTTAAGATAAACATGTTCCATGCTTTTAGATTCACGATGTTCATCATAAAAGGCAGGGGGCATGTGTTTACACCCAAAATTGGCACCTAGGAATCAAAATAGGGAAAATTGCCAATATTTAAAAATCTGCCGGTTTCCTTCGGAGAGGCCGGTCCGACCGCCGTGTATAGGCCGGTCGACCGGCGTGGGGCGGTCGGACCGGGAGGCATGTGGTCGGTCTGACCGGCGAGTCCAAAACTAGACGACTTCATCGGTACTCGGGTTTTCTTCCTTCATACGGTATGTCTCGGGTTTCCAAACGTGTCTATCTCGAATTGGACGTGGAGAAGGGCCTGTGGAGGGCAAGACCAACCCCTATTTAAGGGCCAAGGCCAGTTCAATTGGCACAACAAAAACCAACACAAACAAATCCAATCTAGTTCTAGTTTCTAGCCAATTGTATCGTTCTTTTATTTTCTTTCAATACATTTCTTTTAGTTCGTCCATCTTTGTCAATTTGCGCTGTAAATTGTCCGCCGTCGCTGCGAGAGTGTGACATCTCTTTGTAGGTTTGTTCCGAAAACCTTTCGTTTGCCCACGAGACGGGTATTTATCAATCTATCTATCTAAATCGGTTCCGCTACCCGGTTTGATCTACAAAACCCACTTTGTTCTAGTTTTTGCTAGATTGAAGTTGTTGGCGACTCCACACCAAGAACCACCACAAATCTTTAGGTGAATCGATCGTGTTCGTGCCTTTTGCCAAAAAAGGTGCCAACACATACCACACTTGATATGGACTACCAACTACCCCACACACAGCAAACCTAACACACAACAGCTACCAAGAAGACAAACTAAGCAAAACGATAAAACTAAGGGTAACGACTCTAGCGGTCTGAACGGCTCCTACGGTCAGTGGAGTCATAGCTGCTCTCCTTAGCATCTCCCTCCTCCTCGGAACGACTCCGAGAGTCTTCCATCTCCACGTCTTCACTTGGGTCCTCGGAGCTAGAGCTGCTGCTGGAACTGGAAGCTATGATCCACCCGCCTCTGCCACCTCCGCCCTAGTACGCCGAAGCCGAGGCGAAGGTGAGGACAGGTCTTGCAGTAGGAGGAGCGAAGCTGAACTGGGACTGGCGTAGGAGACACAGGAGGGGCTGGTAGAGGGATCCTAGGCGCCAGCTGGATTCGCACGGGTCCGATGGTGGTCTTCTGGGGCGTAGTGCGAATCCTAACGCCACCTGGTGTAGGAAGGCCTTTCGAAGCAGCGACATCCTTCTTGAGACGAACCACCTCATCCTGCAAACTCACGATCCTTAGCATCTTCTTGTCATTCAAAGCCTTGGCTGCCTTTGTGTAGTTTGGAGTGCATCTGGTCCAGACCCTTGATCACTATGTATATGCCACCAAACGTGGAGTCATTCTCATCTATCGTAGACTTGAAAGTGTTGACGTCGGAAAACTGCCACGACAGGGATGGTAGCGATAAGCGGAGCTGTGAAGGTCGTAGTCGTGCATCTCCCTCATCCTAGCCATCATTAGATAAGCAACTTCCTGAGATGCATGCTCATCTGTGCGTCCTGAAACAGTGACCACCATGTTGGGGAGACTTGTGCCTACGAAGCCGTGAACCTCCAAATGAACATGGTGAGGCACGGAGAGGTGCGAGGGTAGTGTACTCCGGAGCCTCGGTGTACCCAACTCCCAAGGTCACGCGGGCGAGCTCTACCACAAAACCCATCGTACCTTGACCATGGTGCGTAGCGGGATAACCATAAATCTATAGAAGACAAAGGGTGGGGATCAATGCATTCCCAAAACCGCCTTAAACTAAAGGAGTAAATGACTCAAGAAAAAAATGGGTAAAATGAGTTTTTATGCAGGAAAACATTTTCATGAAGGCAAATGAAAACACTATTGACACTATCTAAGCTATAAAGCCATGCTTAATATTAATGCATAGGGAAAAATTTACGACCATTCCCACCTAAACTTAACTTAGTACACATATCCCATAATCCTGACTGGCTGACAAATAAATTTCAAATTAACCTCAGACCCATTATCCAAAAATTCCAATACCCTAGACTAACTTCACTTTTAAAACATCCTCTTCAAGAAAATGACCAAGATTTTTTTAAAACTATGAAAATGAAAGGGCTTTCAGAGGGTTCTTAGGGTTTTCCAATTGGCTTGTCTTATGGTCAAGGATTGGCTCTTATACCAACTTGTCACACCCAGAAATTCAAACCAGAATTTCCGAAGCTATATGTGTATTAAAACCCCCGTCCAGGACCAGCCAGGGTACACATACGACATTGTTGATATTACAGAATCCATGTCTTAATAAGATATAAAATATTACAAAAATGCAATGGAAAAAGAAATGACTGGGTAAACTGATACTTGACTCTTGCTTCGAAGCACCAACACACCACAACCAACCTTGACGTCGGACAAAAGCCTAATCCTTGTTGAAACCTTCCTCTGCCTCGATCGCTGACTCTGATGGGGAGATAGAGCAAGACTGAGTACTACCCACTGTACTTAACAAGTCATACCGAAAGAGAAGGTATGATGCAAGATAATTCACAGGAAGGCTAGAGTTTCATTTGCATAAAACAACATTTCACAAATAATAGTTGAAAACAGTAAAACAATAGTATATAATTAAGCAATATTAAAATAATCACTGTCCAACGTTAACCCCACGTTGCAACGGGCCCAACCATCCATCTATTATAGTCAAGTACCATTAATCAAATTATTTTCTAAAATGAGACTAATCACGGTGAATCTGGTTAATCGCCCATAAACGTGGGCACGGCTATTCGAATAGTTTTACTCTAATCAGAGGTGTACATCTGTACCTACAACACACAGCCCCACGACACATTTCTGCGTGTTGGTGTACCACCATGATACCCAGGAAAGGGACTGTGACAACCCTTTGCATAATTCCCTCTGACCAATCGTACCACACTAAGGTTTCGCCCCCACTCCAATCAGGGCAATGGGCAGCCCCTCGAGTGCCACGGTGAATCCGACAACCAATCAACCCTTTCAACCGGGGCCGACCCAACTCCATCACGCCCACCCTCGCCAGGGTATGTCAGCTAAAGACAGCTACACTATAGATCCAGCCATTAGAGCATCTCCAACAACCCACTTAAATGGTTCCTTATCAGTATTTTTAAGATCTGCAGTATAAAATCGTAGCCCAATAGACCAGCTAAATAGGCACTTAAAATAAGTTGCCACTCAAATCCCAGCTCGAGCTTCCCAGATCTACAAGTCTGCGCCACCTCCCCATCTTGCCAGAAATTAGTTTCACGTGGGCGTGGTGAAGGTTGGTGACGGTGGATTTTCCCTCCCGGTTACGCATGCGCACTTGGCGGTGGCGGCGGCACCCACGCCCACAAAGAAACCTAGTCCCGGTCCCCACGCGCATGCTTGGCGGTGCCGACGGCACCTGCGCCTGCATGCAACTCCTCTCGCTCCTCCTTCTCACATCCGTGGCTGGGGCAGTAGCGACGGTGGTGGCTGAAGTAGAGGAGGAGGAGTTCACGGTAGCAGCAGCCCGCTCCCCGACCGCTCCTCTGCGCCACCCTCCGCCACCACGTCTTCCCCAAGGCCATTGCCTAGCTGGTACGTGCCACCGTGTTCCCCCCACTGCCCCAGTGGATACATCTCGCGAGTTAGGGTTTAACAATGAGTGCTTGTTCGAATTGGTCTTGTCCCGTGTGAATTGGTGTTGAATTTGTTTGAGGTGATTAATCACTCGGCCAAGATTTTTCATGGGCAAGATTGTGCAAGTTGGATTTTTATGAACTACAATTAATCATTCTCTGAACACCTCCCCCTCATCCCCCTCTGTCACTGCTTGTGTGTGGGATGTTGCAACCAGTAGGAAGGTTAGGAAGGAAGGGGAGCAATGGTTTCTTGTGGCATTGAGCTCATGATGGTGGTAGCTAGCTAGCCTATCCTAGCACCCTAGAGAGGAAGAGGAGGTGATGGCTATGGGTGTTTGTGAAACACAGGCTGGCTCTTGCTGCTTTGGGGAAGGAGGAGAGGAGGAACAGGAAGCAAGCAATTGAATGCACCCCCTAGTCCTGGACAAAAATCTTAGGTTGAATGCACCCCCTAGTCCTGGAAAAAATATAGAAGACATGGCTGGGTAGTATAGGTTGTTTGGACTTTGGAATTGATCTGTCCAAAACTTTTATATTTTGTGATGATTAGATGCATTCCCTATGATTATGTGCTTACATTTTAACTCTCGTCAATCTTTTAACTGTGTACTTGTATATTTGTATTCAGAACTACATTGAACTATCTTTGACATTCAGTTTCTGCTCAGTTATAGAAGATGCGCTGATTTCGAACGCGACTCCTCGCCGAATGGACACTAACAACGAGGGAACTCGAGTTTGGCTTGATGGAGAGCAGACACAAGCGTCGGTGATGTCATCATTTCGTCCTCCAGCATCGGCCTACGGTAATGTAAATCCTTTTCAATCATCGTTGTACCACGGTCGGCCTGGAAGGGTTGCGGCAGGAGGCAATCGAATTCCTGCACCAACGCTAGACACTGAGCTGTCGCAGCAGTCTGAGAATGTAGCTGAATGTGGTCAGCACGATGGAATTGATAGCAATGGTGATGGCTTGTTGGAAGGTATTAATCCGATTTATTTTTACAACCAATTAAAGTCATGGTTTAATGTATGGTGTTAATTGTCAAATGTGCTCTAGTATAGCCCTTGAAAATTCTTGTTCTTTCCTATGACTAATGCTATTGGTATAATCATGTATTTTAGTTTTAGATTTTAGGATAATTGCTTATTTACTAAATATTGTAGTTTAGATTATAGTATATTTACTTGGGATCCATTGCAACGCAAATGCACAAACATGATGCTATTTTGCCTGAATAATGATAGATGTGAGCATTCAGCGTGAATAATGCTTCCACTAGAACATGAATACGGTATGCCCAACACTAATATACATGAATACTGTACCAGGCTTTAGGTGATTCCTCCTCCAGCATTATGTACACTAAGGCCCTGTTTAGTTACAAAATTTGGTGAAAACTTTTCACCCAAAAAGTTTTGGGTGAAAACTTTTCACAAGAGAAGGTGTTTAGTTGCATGTGAAAACTTTTTGGGCTATTGTAATAAAGACAGATTTGCCCCTATTAAGTGCATGATGTAATTTGTAATGCTGCATTTTTAAAGATTATATTCTCAGCCATTGGTATATAAAGTATAGTTTAGTCAATAATCTTAATATTGTCTGTAGGTTCGTTACATACAACACAAAATTCATCCAGTATCCCTTAACAATGTATTCACTGGACAAACAGTGCAACAGCTGCACCCAATTTTTGGAACGAAACATGCCTAGCTGAAACCATGTTAGTACTGTCAGCAATTCAACATACATCAACTCTGTAAATTCTAAATTGTGCATAAACACAGCTGCAACAGCAACAACAAATCGTTTTCCAGCTAGCAAAACAGTAGGTGAAATTACCAAGTCGATTTACACTTGCTACTATCTAGTGATCTCAAAAATCAGTGAAGGCAAAATGCATCTTAATTTTTTAACAAACAATTCAAAAATCAAAATGGCCTCCGATGCATGAGAAATCAGGATATACAAAACTAACCAAGCTCGGTTTATCCATCATACGCTCATTGCAAAGAAATGTGCGACAAGCCGACGAGCACCGTGCGGGCCAGGCTGGGGCCGGCCGGCGGCATTCGAGTTGGGTCTGGTCTAGCCGCCGCCGCAGCCTCCCCCATGCGCCGCCGCCTCCACCGCCTCCCCCGTGCGCCGTCACCTCCCCCACACGCCGCCACCTCCCCCGCCTTCGCCGCCTCCCCCGTGCGCCGCCGCCTCCCCTGCCTCCCCCGTGCGCCGCCGCCTCTGCCCCCATGTGCCGCCACCTCCCCCGTGCGCCGTCGCCTCCCTCAACCCCGCCGCCTCCCCCATGCGTCGCCACCTTCCCCGCGCGCCGCCGCCTCCCCCGCCTCCGCCGCCTCCCTGTGCGTCGCCGCCTTCCCCGTGCGCCGCCGCTGGCTCGTATCGACAGTAGAGGTGCCGCGGTGCGAATAGGAGGAGAGGAGAAGGGCCGCACGAAAGGGCATCGACGGAGGGTTAGGTTTGCACAGAGCCCTAGGGAAAATTTCACCTTTTTGGTCAGATCCCTCCCAAAACTAAAATTTTTTTATCCTAACTTTTCACCCACCTGTTTAGTTCCAAAAAGCCAAAAAATGACCAAAATCCAAAATTATTTCAGATTTCACCTCCAACTAAATAGGGCCTAAAAACTCCGTACATCAAACACAGCTTATGTTTATTTCTTAATATTTTTTTTCAAAAATAGAATCAATAGCATGAGCTTCACAAACTTGGTGAAAGACACTACGAATGACCCTGATTTTTTGAATTCTCTGGGATCCGACCGTAATCCATCTCAGGAGATACCTCTGCAGTCTGGGGATGTTGTTCCAACAGCACAAGCACGTCCAACTAGCAAGAGGTCAAAAAATTTCAGGGAAGAAGAAGATGTCATGATCGTTTCTACATGGTTAAATGTTACCTTGGACCCAATTCAAGGTACAAACCAGTCGAAGAGTATATATTGGAGTAGAATACATGACTTCTTTCACACCCACAAGACCTTTGACTCAGACCGCAATGAAAACTCTCTAGCGCATTGATGGTCAGATATACAAAAGGTGGTTAATAAATTGGTTGGTTGTGTCAGTCAGATAGAGGCTAGGAGGCAAAGCAGTGTCACGATTCAAGACCAGGTATCATTTTGCACCATAATTGTTTTAAATGTCAATTTGAAAAATAATACCTTATAGTTTCCTATTTCCTTTCGACAGCTTGCGCAAGCTCAAAGTGTTTACAAAGTTCAAGATGCAAGCAATAAGTCCTTTGCGTTTATGCATTGTTGGACCATCTTACGCAATCAACCAAAGTGGACTGATAGGGATAAACAAAATAACTCAAAAGCATCCAATAAGAAACAGAAAGTTACATCTGAATCGTGACCATGCATGCTTGCTCCTATTAATCCAGAAGACACTGATGCATATCCTCTTCAAGAGAACAAAGGTACAGGTAGAACTATTCAAAAAATCCACATGACATTTATCTGTTATTTCATTTGGAATGATTAAAAGATGGCCTTGTTAATTCTATTTTGCTTCAATAATATACCCAACAATGCAGCAGATAGACCTATTGGAAATAAGGTAGCCAAACGCCTCACAACTCAGAAATCTCGAGATGAACGGTACATGGCGGCTGTTGATAGTGTTTGGGACAAGAAGAAAGTGACAGAAGATGAGAGAGAAGCTAAGAAAGATGCTAGGTGCACCCAAATGTATGGCCTTGAACAAGAGCGAATAAGGACCGATGTGGCGTTGAGGGAGAAGGAGTTGCATTTGAGAGAGAAAGAGATAGAGTCAAGGGATAAGGAAATCGCAGTGAGGGCCGAGGAGGCTCGCAAAAACACAATGCTAGAGGAAGAAAGAATAATGACTTTAGATACAAGTGGAATGCCAAAGCAACTTCAAGAATATTATAAGCGTCTGAAGGAAGTTATCACGAGTCGCCTATGTGGTACACGATGAGAGTTGCTACTTACATTTAAAAAATGTTCCTTCCTGTTGATTACCAAATAATAAGATTTTATGATTTTTAATTTTCAGGTGGTTCAAATGTTGATGACAACATGGCTGGTGGTGGCAACGTTGGAAGCTCTTGAAAGTATGGAATATATAAAAGCAATGTCCTAGTGCCCAACATCTTGTGTTTAGTTTTACTTTGATTTCCATTTACAGAACTACTTTAGGTTAAAAAATGAATATTGTATTAGTTGGATTATGCATTTGTTTTTGCTCGACTATGTTTCTGGATTGTTATCCTTCTCGTCTTAATTTTTGTCAAGCGTGATGGTTCCTGGATGATTTCACATGTTTCTGAAATGATGCGATGCACTGATGCAATGATGAGATGTTTCTGAAATGATGCGATGCACTGATGCACTGATGCGATGGTCTATGAATGGCAGCTCCATAAACCTGAAACTTAACTCTTTCTTGTAATGTCAATGAGCTTACCTCTTTCTTGTAATGCAGAATGTACTCATGTTATCAGAATCTGGGCATCATACTTTCCCAAGACCAGTTATATGCTGCTAGGAATGTTTCTCTCAAATTTCATAGAATCCTAACATCTGCTTTGCTATATTGTTCCACTAATTTGAATCCTAGCTATATTACTATATAATATCATGACGATGATACTTGCAAGTTTTTGTGATCTGGAGTAGTTTCGATTGGACATATATCAAATGAATGCAATGTGATCATCTTTTCTAATCTTTTATATGTACTGGTTATATTTGGAGGTGTCTAGTGAACCTTTTTTTATTTTACAATCTACGATAACAATAAAACATAAAGCAAATAACTATCTCATATCTTAAACTCAATATTGGTCTCCATGAAATTGACATAGATGCTCAATCAAGTCTTCTTGAAGCTGCGAGTGCACTTCCCTGTTCTGCATCCTTCTATGAGCCTCTATAAACTCATGGAGTTGTGCAATAGGTTCATGTGATGCAACCACTGGTTCTGTTTGGCCGTCAAGGTTGTCTGCCTCAAACGTTGTTTCTCGTTCATCCTCAATAATCATGTTATGTATAATGACACACACTTTCATTACATGTTGTATGTCATTTTCATCCCACAAAGCTATAGGATTACGTATTATGGCAAATCGAGCCTGTAAAACACCAAAGGCACGTTCAACATCCTTTCTAGTAGCTTCTTGTGCTCTGGCGAAGTATTTCTTCTTGTTACCTTGTGGCATTGGAATTGTTTTAACAAAAGTCGCCCAATTGGGATATATTCCGTCTGATAATAGTCCATTGTGTAATCATGCCCGCTGATAGTATATTTCACCTCCGGCCCATGCCCTTTTGCCAGCTTAGAAAAAAGAGGAGACCGGTTGAGAACATTAGTATCATTATGTAACCCCGGCATCCCAAAAAAAGCATGCCTTATCCATAGGTCTTGTGATGCAATGGCTTCTAGAATAATAGTTGGATCTTGCGCATGTCCAGTATATTGCCCGTGCCATGATGTTGGACAGTTTTTCCATTTCCAGTGCATGCAATCTATCGATCCAAGCATTCCTGGAAATCCTCTACTCTCCCCAATTTCAAGTAACCTGGCTACATCATTTTCATTTGGGGATCACAGATACTCTTCGACAAATACTTCGATAACTGTAGCAACAAATTTTTTCATACTTTCAGTAGCAGTACTCTCACCAATTCGGATGTACTCATCTATTGCATCAGCTGCTACCCCATACGTTAACAAACGGAGAGCTGCCGTTACCTTCTGTAAACAGCTAAGTCCAAGTATCCCTACGGCATTCCTTCTTTGCACAAAGTATTTGTTCTTCTACTCTACTGCATTCATGATCTTCAGAAAAAGTTCACGATCCATATGAAACCTGTTTTTTTAATAAAATAACAAATGTTCAGGAGCGGTGTGTTCAAATAAAAATATTATATAACATGAAACTAGTGGTACCAACCTGCGCCAGAACATGGTTGGACTGAATGTAGCATCATCCACGAAATAATCTTGATATAATCGCATATGTCCTTCGAGTCTATCTCTATGTCCAAGAACGGATCCAATGCGACGTGGTTCGTCGTCAACGCTGTCTGCTGCATGTAATATCGCGGCAATAAATTCATCATCGGAGGAGGAGGAGGACGATGACTCATCAAAAAAGGCTTGCACAAGCACGCTATGACGGCTCATTATCCTGACCAAAAAAATAGATGATCAATGATCTCTGCCATGCAAAATCATCACGGAAGTAAGGCCAATTAGTCCATCAAATCTTTTCAACGTACATATGAAAAACTGAAATGTTTTTAATGACAATCTAATATATCATTTTAACGTAACAAAATCTTCTAACATTTCTGTATATATTACTTTAAAGATTTAACAGCTTGTAGCATCTAAAACATCAGCACTTACTCTAAGGTAGTACCTTAAATCATCAGCACTTTGCCGTTGATTTTTGTAGTGACGGCAAGAAATCAGATTTTCCTCGGCGCTGAACCAGCAGATCGCAGCCACGCGGCAAGAAATCAGATAAATCAGATCACCATGCAGTTTGCAGCCGACGGCAAGAAAGAGTTTTCTGTTAAACGAATCTTAACTAATCTCAGCTATGGCCCAGTGAGGGGTCTGTTAGATAAGGAGAGAAATCAACAACTTAAATAATCTACCCAACTCCCTAATTGTTGATTTAAAGGGGTTAAAAATAAGTGGGTTGTTGGAGATGCTCTTACCCATGCTTGCTTATGGTACGCGCGGTAATTCTTTTAGGGTTTCCCGCACACTGGTCCTTGCTCTAAAGATTGGGGAACTTCTACAACTACATCGAAATAAACGGGATAGCTGGAACTGCCGGAATATATAGGACAAACAAAGCACTCAATAAAACATGCTAAAAGTCTACAGAAACATCGCACAAAACAATTTTTAAAGGATTCTTGGTATTTTTCTAGATTTAATGAAATTTGAATGGACTAAAATGGAGCTTGGATTAAAAAAGATATGAATCTTAGAAGATTATATGTGTTTATTATGAAAACAGAAAAGTCCTTAATAATTTATTGCGCAATTAAGTCTCGGGCTGACATTAGGATGGCACAAGGGCTAACGTCAGGGCGCGTGGGACACTGGTCCACAGTGGACCGAGTCCACGAGAGTGCGGCGGTGCGGGTGTACCACGTGGGCACACCTGGCGCTACGTGGCGCCACGTGGCGCCAGCGTGGCGGCTGTGCAAGCATGCGGGATTGGACGGACAGTAGGGTTAGCGGACAGCCATGGACGCTCGGTAGATCGAACGGCTCAGGCTACGGCTTAGGTTAGCGGGGCACGGCCGAGCTAGGCGCGACAGCCATTGCTGCGCAGCGGCCAGCCAGATTGCCGGTGATGCAAGCGGCGGCGGCGGACGACGACGCAAGGTTGCGGGATGCGGCGCGGAATGACGCTAGTGCTTGGGATGGTGGCGCTGCGCTACGGGAAGGCGACTAGCGGTTACGAGACCGAGAGAGAGAGGGATTTCTCACCGGCGACGGGGACGATGACAGCGGCGCATGGCGGTGGGTTTTAGCGGTGGCCATTTTTGGCTCTGATCTAAGCGGCGACAATGGGGAAACAAAGCGAGGGCTCGTGCTGGTTTTATAGAGGGATTTGGAGACCGAATAACACACGAAATCAACGCGGATTCATCACTATTCGTTGCGAATTTGGAGACAGAGCGGCGGCGGAGCGGTTAGGGTTGGCTGAGATTTGTGCAGATTCGGGCGGCGCACAACACGGATAAGGGCGGCACAATGTGGCTCGGTTGCGGCACAAACTTGAGCGCGGGGTTTGCGTGGGGTTTGTGTGCGGTGGTGCAGCATGGCAAGCCGAGATGGCGTGGCGGCGCAGCGCGGTGGCGGCGCGGCTTGGGGACAATGGGCCTGATAGGTGTGCCCGTCTTGTCAGCGGCCCGAGAGAAAGGGGGACGACTTGTGGACTTCGGTGCGTGAGCGGCTCGTGGGCCACGGCCCACGAGCGAGAGAGAGGCGAGGGCGAGCGCGAGGCAGGGGGCGGGAAGGAATGGGACGGCGGCCCGGCTTGGAAAGAGCAAAAAAAGGACAGCGGAAATTAAAGAAAAAGGAAAGTAAATTTCCAAGGACTTAATTAATTGGTTAAAAATTATTTCTAGTACTTTGAAAATTCCACTAAAAATCCAGTTAATATATTTTTGACATGTAGAATTTAAGAAAAATCCTACCATGCCATTTTCACTTATAAATTGCATTTCAAAATTACTTCTTTGCTCTAGATTAATTCAAAAATTAAATTTCTTTTGGGGAATTATTTAAATGATTTTTAAAGTGCAAAACTTCAAGGTGTGTCAATATAGCATAGTGCGCACCACCCTCCAACCACTTAGTCGTTTTCGATCTTCTTCTTGTGCCGAACCCTAAACCGCCGCCGCCGACGTCTTCTTGCGCGTCCGCCATCGTCTCGCGCCGCCCCATTGTTGCCGCATTCCCTCAGGTAAGACCGATCTCCTAGTCGCCGCATTCTCGCCATCGTCGTGCCGCATGTCGCCGCCACACCTGTTGTCGTCGTCGCCGCCGTCGCCATCGTCGCTTGTACTCTGTTTTTCATATATATTCATGTGAGATATATATGTGTCGATGAACCCTAATTCTTGTGGGATGAAATTTGTATATATATTTATGAATTGATTTATGATATTTGTGAATCGATCTATATATATTTGTGAATATTTGGTCATAACGTATATATTTGGGATATATATATTTGTGATTTGATTTGTGATATTTTGAATTGTGAATGTGAATGTGAATTTTGACTGATTGAATGGATATTTTTGAATTCTGAATGTGAATTGTGAATATTTTAAGTTTAATGATAGTTTTTTACTCATGCACATTACAGTTGCACCTATGGGAATAAAAGTGAATAAGTTGTCTACCAAAATATAATTTAATACCTTCAGTTTTATCATGTCCAAATATGGTTGTATTTATTTAAACAAAATCTAAAGTTGTATATCAAATCCAAGTAATCCTACATTGGCCGTACATTGACCGTATATATTGACTGTATATATTGGTCGTACATTCTTATATATTGGCCGTACATTGACTGTATATATTGGTTATATATTGGACTGTATATGATTTGTGAACCCTAATTATTTTTATGTTTATATTGTTTCTCTTTTAGAATGACCGAATGATAGTTTATTTAGTTCGTGTGGACTGTATTTTGTTTTTATTTTAGAACGACCGAACAATAGAACGGCTTTTAGAATCGAATGATAGAACGACCGAACGATAGCACGACCAAACCATATAACGATCGAACGATAGAACGACTTTTAGAATATCCTGAGTCACTATCTTTCATATAACGACGTAAATATGCATTACATACTTAGCATCATACATGTATTAACTAAATAATTTTTTCCTTGTCAGAATTACATGATCCAGTCGTCCAAGCAAAACAATCAAATGGAAGATGGCTCGGACGAACAGATCCTCTTCGATCATAGAGGGGAGCAGCCAGTACTGTGTAGCTGAGGAGGGGAACGAGGATCCCAACCAGTAAGTCAACGAGGAGGGGAACGAGGAGGGCAACGCTGAGGGGAATGAGGACACCCCGGCCATTGGAGAGAAGAGGGCACACGGACAACACGGTGTCACCAAGAGAATTAAGGGTCGGCATATCATAACTGAAGAGGCATAGGATGGTCGACCATGTGCCCTAGCCGACACTGCAAGAAAGTATGTCGCACACAGCGGATGGGTAGTGAGGGATCACATGCCCATCAGCGTAGTGAACTGGCAGCAAAAAGGACAGGAGGGGATGAGCAAAGCTATCTCCCGGACACACAAAAGGAGATGCTATGGTCCACAAATGCTGGAGATGTTCACCATCCCAGAGATAGAACAAGCCAAGGTGAAGGAATGAACACTTAAAAAGACGGCCAAGCTGTTCAAGAACTTTAAAAAAGAATTACACAAGAGGTACATCCTAAAGAGCAAGACCCTTGACTTTGACAAATTTCCAAAGCTACAAGATCACTAGGAGGCTTTTGTCGAATACAAGACAGGAGAGCAAGCGCAAGTGCTAATTGAGAAGAACAAGGTCAACTCAGCTAAAAAACAGTACCATCAAAAGCTAGGGTCAAGCGGCTATCAAAATGCAGTGCCGAGATACGAGCAAATGGAAGCCGACCAGATAGCAAGACATATCATTCTGGCCACAGCTGACTGGCCAGAATGATCCAAGCATTGGTGCTATGCTCACGGTGGATCGCTCAATCCTGCCGATGGCTCCCTGATCTTCGGTGATGCGATTCGTGAAGCCGCCAACCGATTGAGCGACGCAGTGGAGGCCTCTACCTCAGGCTCATTCCGGCCCGACAGAGAGAAGGATGAGCTTACGCTCGCACTCGAAAACCCTGAGTATCAAGGACGAACGCATATAAAAGGCGTCATTCCCTAGAAATATGGATTCCAAGAGGACATCCAAATGTACAGGACTCGCATGAGGAGCAAGCAAACTACGAAGGCGAAGCTGGAAGCTTTGGAGCAACAACTCGCGGCCTACGGTCAGAAGATCGAAGAGGTGTCCAGACAGGTGGAACAACGGGTGGCCCAAAAACTAGCCGAACTACAGAGCCTGCAAAGGAAAGCAAAACCAAAACCACCCGTCATGGTGAACCCCTCAGGCAAGCGCAGCAGCTGCGCATCTACAGGCCGAGTACCTAAAAAGGCCGTTGTCGATGGGTGGGTCGACAGTCCTTCAAGGGGGGTGCCCAAGGAGGTAAGTGAGTGTGGTCGAGAAGGCGCTTTCTCTCTAGATCTGATGGTCGACTCAAGTTGCTAAGATGAGCCAAGAAAACAAGAGACACGAGATTTATACTGGTTCAGCCCTCTCGAAGGATAATAGGCCTACGTCTAGTGTTCTTTGTTGGGGTGGATGATGAACTGGGATTGCAAGTGTGAGTTCTTAGGGCTTAGAGCAAGCTGGCGAAGAACAAGCTATGAACTAAGCGATTTGTCTGTGTGTGTTCCCTCTCTCTCGGCCTGTCCTGCCCTCCCTTTTATAGTCCAAGGGGGGCAGTTACATGGGACTTGGGGGGCCAAGAAAGCTAAGACTAAAGATCTAAATAGGTCAGTACAAACAACATCTGAAAAGGTACGTGGGATGCTCTCCGGGTTTTGCACATCGTGGGTGTCTTGTGCCTTATCATGTCTTGGGATCCCTCCTCCGCAGGTACCACCTGTATTATGCTATCAGGTGACGTCATTCCTTGCTGGGTTGTCCTCTCCTTACCTCCTTCAGCTATCCTTGGAAACCAAGTCTTGTCCCGAGGAGGCCAGAGATCGGGTCAAGGAGTCAATGTCGAGAAAGGAGTGCCGAGGTCGGATCCGGGGGGAGGTCAGGACGGTCGACCCCGAAGGGAGGCCGGGCTCCCGACCACGTGCCGAGGACTCGCAATCCAAATTTAGGTTGTCTTCAACTCTGGCCCAAGTGCTACCACGGGGTGACACCCCCCACAGCAGCCCCCGAGCCTAAGGAGGAATGAGACATCCATCCTTAGGATCTAAGGTCTTTCTTGTCATCGTCTTCAGCGGGTTCCCGAGGCATTGCAACAAGGCTTCAGCAGGTTTCTGAGATCTTGTAGCTCGAGCTTCAGCAGGTGCACCGCCTAGGTGCACTTGCGAGGTGTAGCCCTCGAGCCTAGTGTCGGATGGTACATCCAAGCCTAGGGTCCAGTCTGTAGGATCACTTCTTATTCCTCCTTCGATCTGACCATAGCCCGAGGTATAGTGGCAATTATTGGGTTCAATGGATCTTCTGCCCAGAGGCATATGGTAGCCCCTGAGTTGCCTCTATTGTAGCCCGAATGTTGCCGGCTGAGTTGAGGAGGCCATAGCTCGGAGGCCAGTGGCGGTCGGCGAGTTGGTCTGAACTACCGCTCGAAGGCTTATGATAGTTCCAACCTCGACCAGGGGGTGGCCCGGAAGCCATCATCCGGGTCGGCAAAGCCACAGCCCGGAGGCCAGTGGCAGTTGGCGAGTTGGTCAGAACTACCACCCGGAGGCTTATGTTAGCTACAACCTCAATGAGGGTGGCCCGGAAGCCATCGCCCAAGTCGGCAAAGCCACGGCCCAGAGGCCAGTGATGGTCGGTGAGTTGGTCGGGACTACCGCCCGAAGGCTTGTGGTAATCCCGAAATCGACTGGGTTCCGACCCGAAGGCTAGGAATCGAGAAGTTTTGGATTGTAGCCCAATGGATGATGATAGTCGATGAAGTCGAAGGGTGGTCCTCTGACAGTTTTAGACAGATCGCCAATCACATCTCATTAAGGGCATGAAAACCAGTGCTGCGCAGCGGCTAGTCGAACTTCCTGGTTTCCCACTTTTCCCCAAGCGACAGGCAGGGTTGATGGTTAAGATGGAAATAGTGGTGTACATTTTGCAGCGATTTCCACGAAACGTGCAACGGAGGCCTTGCGGATGCCGTTAGCCATTCCATATAACCAACGGTTCTGATTTACCTCAGAGGTGACGCGGCACGCGGGGGAGATGGATGGGCGAGGGCGCTTCAAATTCCCCGCGCCCGTTATTAATGGCACTGTGCATGTTGTCCAAAAGCGATGTCGCCAGGCCCATCATTGTCCCTCTTTTTAAGCCCGATGATTCCAACTTCCTTTTGTCTCACACCAAAAGAAAACTTCAAGACTCCCGTGTTCCTTGGTCTTCTGCTGTCTCAAAGCTTTCTAAGCCTCATGGGGTCCTCTCTGATTTCCTCCGAAAGCAGGAACTGTAGGGACAACATTGATCGTCGTCAATCGATAAAGTCCCGAATCCTGGCCTTTACTCAAATGTTTTCTCTCTTTTCTCATCTTCTCTATTTTTCAATTGGAACCTCACCTGCCAGGTGTTGGTGCCATGGCAGGGTGTTGGAGCCCGCCCAGTGTTGCCGTGATTGGACATCGCAGAGATTCGCCTCCCCATTGTGATGGCCGATCTGAGGGGGAAACGAAAGTTGTCCGCTTCCCCCGAGACGTGGTCTAGTTCACGTGGGGTGCTGGAGGCACAAGCATTGGAACCAGCCAGGAAAATACCACATCAGGATGCTGTGAGGTTCACAGCCTCCACCAGGTCAGTTCCAGCATTTTATTGTGTTCTTCACTTTATTGATGCCGATCGAGCTAGCTAGAGTTCTTGATAGGGAGCCGTCGGACGTCGACCCTCGAATTGAAGGATCATCCTCCCGAGCCGGTGCCGAGGAGCTCGCAGCTCAGCATCGGCACTCCGAGGACCTTCTCCAGGACCTAGTCGCCGTGCTCGACGATGCTGAGGTAAGGACGAGGGCGTTCGAGGCGGATAAAGCCAAAGCGGAGGGGAAGCTGGAGGCCGCCGAGGTGGCGAGGGATGAAGCACTGGCCGAGATGGCCCTGGACAAGGCCGCGCGGGAAGGAGCCATCCGTGAGTATCATTCTTTATTTCTTTCTACTCTTGGTTTCAGCCTATGTTCTTGACCGACCTCTTCTTGAATAGGCCAACTTGCAGCCCTCCACTGATAGGTCGGCGGACTGTGGGCTCGTGTCAAGACGGCCGAGGGACGCTGGGCGATTTGCGCGGACGAAGTCCGGGCGCTCCTCGCCAAGATCGACATGGACTCATCGTCTGCCGTGCCGACCGATTGCACGCTCATGGTGCATCTTCAGAGTGGCCAGGAGCTTCTCCAAGCCTACTGTTTACACGCAAAATGGCCACCTAGGGTTGAAATAAGGAGAATTGCCAATATTAGGAGAATTTGTCGGTTTCCTCCAGAGGGCGGTCTGACCGCCATGTATCGGCCGGTCAGACCGAGCCTAAGGGCTGGTCAGACTGGCGGCATGTGGACCCCCGTTTTTGGAACGGGAGTCTTTCGTGTTCTTAGTACCATTTCCCTGGATCGAGTAGTTGGTACCCACGAATACAGTACTGAATAATCAGGTGCACATGCACGAATAGTCTTACAACGAAATTATTACAATGATAGGCCCGAAGGCAATGTTCACCACCCAGGACCTCATGGTCTGGATACAATACAAAAGCAGAAATTAGATACGGCAGCGGAATAGAGGCAGCGGCATGTCGGTTGCCACAGGCAACGACCGGGGCTAAGACCTAGTAAGCGCAATCAATTCCTTCACCCTCCTGGTAGTAAGCGTAAGGATCCTCCGATTCTTCATTCCCACCATCTGAAGGTTTGTGCGTATAGCAAGGGTGAGTACCAACCGTACTCAGCAAGCCAACACGGAAGTGATGCATATGATAGGGTTATTCAAGGAATGGCTGGAGCTCTTTTGCATAAAGCCAATTTTCACAAATCTTTTCACGAGCCTAACAACTAGCCGAGTCAAGTTTTTGTTCCATAGTTCATTAATTCGGCGACGGTTCTGTCTACCATCCATTGTGATTCCAAGGATGGCTTCCCGCCTCCGATTCGTCATGATTTTCTGGGGAATCCACCCCTTCTCGCATCTCGAGAAGTTGATCCACCAGCGAATGAAATCATCATGCAAAACCCCATCCCAGCAGTTTTAAGTTTAAAGTCTAGCCAAGCGAAAGTCTTGTCACGATGCTCAATATCCACGAGCACGGCTATTCGAATAGATTGATTCATTCACACTACAGTGGATGTACACTTTACCCGTACTCCACGACAGCCCAACACATGAGCCTACGTCCCAACACATGAGACGGTCACGGCAAAGCTTTTCGATAACCTCACATCAGCAGTACCCGCTCCATGAACATAAGCCCTCATGCACTCTAGCCATCATTTTCTAGCAGTGAGAGGAGTTCTGGCGCACCCAGGGTAAGGGAAAACTTCCTCAATCTTTAAGTTCAATTAATATCGATTTAATTCCACCATCCACAACAAAGGCCGCAGCCTCATCCTCATCACATAAACCACATCATAAAGAACCATCTATGCAAGGATACTGCCTCTGCTCGGCTATCTAGTCAGCTAGGTCTATACCCATTCGAGAAGTACGGTTGTACTGGCTCGTTTCCCGTCTATCTCATGGCTCGGTCCTTAATTGACCAGGGTCGGCACTTGCCTTTTCCGGAATCCACCCAAATCATCCGGCCGCCCCAGTCTAAAACATTTGTATAGTACTTTCAATTTTCAACAAACTTAGTTCGTCAATCTCATGGCCATGTGGCGCTCATGTCTCCACAGGCCGCATCTCAACTACCTTCCCTAAGGTAGTTGCCCAAGCACAACGCTTCTTTGTAAAATCATGAGTATGCAGGGATCTAGTATAAGCAGGGCTAAGCATTTTTACTGAAGTTAGCCTCCGGTCATATCACATCGAAGGTTACAAAGAATAATTCTAATGGTGATCAACATCAAAGCAGGGTATATCAAGCATAGGTACTCATTTGTGTATAGCATGCAATTTGTAATTTGAAATCAACATCATTTCACAAAGTAGGATCAATATGTTCAAAGAGTGTGATGACTTGCCATGCTCGCACGCTTCTGGAGTGGTGTCTTCAACGGGGTCGATGCCGGTCTCTTCAGGTGCTACCCGTACGTGCGAAAAATCGATCGATTCCGATTAGAATCCCATATAACACCAAAAGGTCGAAAAGATCCAAAAAAGCCTCAGAAACGATTCCAAGCGATAAGCCCAAATTCCTACTTAAGTTTGTACTAAGATCGCCTGGGAAAACTCCAAGTTCTGACGTCGGGTCGATGACTTAGGGTCTTCGCAAAGCGACGATCGCGATTCGTTCGAGAAAATGGATTTGAAAATATCCGCGGAGGGATTGGTGCTCGAGGTTTTGAACATTTGAGTACAAAAGAACAGCACATTTAAATGGCGAGAACGCATTAAACGAAACCCGGAGTTGAAAATTGCGCGAAACGGTATTTCGAAAAAGTCGCATTTTGATTTTTCGAATTTTTCACCAAGAAATCACGCAAGAAAATAATTTATTTTTGCCAAAAAGTTTACTCAAATCTTTCCAAAATATTTTTCCAAATTTTCTAAAATTTTTCCAAATTTTCCTATTTTTCTTTTTTTAATTTTCACGGGGCCACTTGTTCAATGCCCGCAACTGTTCGGCCGGGCTCGACCCAAAACGAGGCGGCGGCGCGCGCTAGCGTGCGAGGGAAAAGAGGGCGGCGGCGGGGCTTACCGGCGACGGCGGCCCTCGGGGAGGCACGGCGAGGCCGGGCGACTTTGGCGCACGGCGGCGGCGGCGTTGGCGCTCGGGGAAAAGGAGGGAGAGGCGGCGGCGGTGCGGGAAAGGGGCGGCGACGGTGTGGGAGAGGGTGGGGGTGCGGCCTCCCTTTTATAGGCGCGCCGGCGCGGGCGTGGAGAAGGGAGGGGCCGGCGTGGCGCACACGGTGGCGACAGCGCGGCGAGGCGCGGAACGGGCCGGGTACGGGCGGGCGCGACGCGGCGGGCGGGCGCGCGCGCGGGCGGGTCCGGGCACGATGCGCGCGCGGCGTGGGGGTGCAGGCGCGGCGGCGCGTGGCGGCGAGGCGCGAGGCGCGGGCGGGCCGGTACGGGCGCGGCGGCGCGGGCGCAAGCGCGGCGGGGTCCGCGTGGGTGTGTGCGCGCGCGCTTGCACGGCGCGTGGCGCGCGCGGGTAGGGCCGGTGCGCGCGCGCGGTGCGAGGCGGGGCTGGGTGCGGGCGGCGCGGCGCGGCGCGTGTCATGCACGCGGCGGGCGCGGTACGGCGTGATACGGCGTCGAACACTTGGCGCGGCGTGAACAGTGCCATTTTCTATTTTCCCGATTTTTATTTTTAATTCCAATTTCAATTTTCCTCCCTCTAAAAATTCCAAATTAAATTCCTATATTTCAAAAATAATTTTTAATATAATATTTTCAACTTTTCTCCACTTTTATTTTCCCACATTATTTTTCATATTTATTTATTTAAATCCCTTTTTCCTAATTTTCATACTTCACCCCTTTATTTTCCAAAAATTTCCCGATTCCGAGTACTACTCCCAAATATTTTATTATTTATTTTGTGTCCTAATTTATCTTCACCCAACCACAATTACTATTCTTTTTCTCCCAATTCGTATTTTCATAAATCTGCACTTCATTCTTCCGATTTCTATTAAAAATCCCTAATACGGTCTTTCGCATTTTTCTTTCCGACCAACTCCAAATCATCCCCAAACACCGAAAAGGAATTGATCACAACTAGATTTATGCAACTGAGCTGGCAAATAAGAAGCAACAAACCCGAGGAAGAAGCAACAAGCGAAGGTTTTTGAAAGTTCCGTTTTTTATGTTTTCGATTTCGGTTTCTTCGATTTTCGGGATGTTACAAACCTACCCCCTAACCATAAATCTCATCCCCGAGATTTCTTACCGGTTGCTGAGTAGGTGTGGGTATTCTGTCTTCAGGAAATCCTCGCTCTCCCAGGTAGCCTCCTCTTCAGTGTGGTTACTCCATTGTACTTTGTACATGCGCCATGACTTGGTCCGTGTCTTCTTTTCTGCCTCGTCCAATATCTTGATTGGATGTTCTGGGTAGGTAAGATCACTGTTGATATGGATGGTTTCCAAAGGAGCTTGCTCTTCTGGCACCCGCAGACATTTCTTCAACTGCGACACGTGGAATACTGGGTGGACATCGGAGAGGTTCTCGGGCAGCTCTAGCTGGTAGGCCACTTCACCTCTTCTAGCGTTTATCAAGAATGGGCCCACGTATCTTGGTGCGAGTTTCCCTTTGACCTTGAACCTCTGAGTTCCCCGTAGTGGTGAGACCTTCAGATACACATAGTCACCTTCTTTAAATTCTAATTCTCTTCGACGGGTGTCCGCGTAGCTCTTTTGTCATGATTGGGCAGCTTGTAATCGGTCCCGGATCAGGCGAACCTTTTCCTCGGCCTCTTTGATTATGTCAGGCCCGAATACGGCTCGTTCACCGGTTTCTGACCACATCAATGGGGTTCGGCATCGGTGACCAAATAGGGCTTCGTTTGGTGACATCTTCAGACTGGCTTGGTAGCTATTGTTGTAGGAGAACTCGGCGTATGGTAAACATTTCTCCCAATCCTTGGTGAAATCCAACGCACAGGCTCTCAGCATATCTTCTAGCACTTGATTTGTCCTCTCAGTCTGCCCGTCGGTCTGTGGGTGATAAGCGGTACTGAAGGCAAGGTGACTTCCGAGTGCCTCGTGAACTTTGCTCCATAAATGAGACGTGAATTGGGTACCACGATCCGATATAATCCTTTTTGGTACACCATGGAGACATACAATCCTACTCATATATAGTTCCGCTAGCTTGGCACTGTTGTAGTTGGTCTTTACGGGAATAAATCTGGCGGTCTTGGTGAGCCGATCTACTATTACCCAAATGGAATCGTAACCAGTCGCAGTTTTGGATAGTCCAACGATGAAATCCATGCCTATCTCCTCCCATTTCCATTCGGGAATCTTGAGCGGCTGCAGTAAGCCTGCCGGTCGTTGATGCTCAGCTTTCACCCTTTGGCATACATCGCACATGGCTACGTATTCGGATACATCTCTCTTCATATTGGGCCACCAGTATTCTCCCTTCAAATCCTGGTACATTTTCGTGCTTCCTGGATGTAACGAATACGCCGATTTGTGTGCTTCTTTTAAGATCAACCCTCTCAAATCACCTTGTTCAGGCACGCAGATTCTTTTCTTGTACCACAGGATTCCCTTGTCATCTACCAAAAATTCCTTAGCGCGTCCAGCGGCCATGCGTTCTTTGATTTCCTGGGTTTTCTCATTTCCCTTTTGGGCCTCTTCTATTTGAGTCCTCAAAAGGGGTTGGATTTCCAGTGAGTTTACTTCTCCGTGAGGAATCAGGTGCAGATTAAGTCAAGCCATTTCTTCTTGGAGTTCACTGGCCATACCTTCCAATCCCATATGGTTGCATTGGGCTTTGCGGCTTAACGCATCGGCCACAACATTTGCCTTGTCGGGATGGTAATGGATTCCTAGATCGTAATCTTTGATCAATTCCAACCATCGTCTCTGTCGTAGGTTGAGATCGGACTGAGTAAAGAAGTATTTCAAGCTCTTGTGATCAGTATATACATCACAGTGGCTCCCGATCAGGTAGTGTCTCCAGATCTTCAATGCGTGAACAACCGCGGCTAGTTCCAGGTCGTGTGTGGGATAGTTCTCCTCATGGGGTCGTAACTGTCGCGAGGCATATGCTACGACCTTCCCATCCTGCATTAACACGCCTCCTAGTCCTTGCCGAGACGCATCACAGTACATCACGAAATCCTTCCGGTTGTCAGGTAAAGTTAAGATTGGGGCGGTGGTTAACTTTTCTTTTAGTTGGTCAAAGGCTCCTTGACACTTCTCGTTCCATTCAAACTTCTTTTCCTTCTTCGGGAGTTGAGTCATAGGTCGGGCTACGGTGGAAAACCCTTCGATGAACCTTCGGTAATACCCGGCCAAGCCCAAGAAACTCTAAACTTCCGTTACTGACTTGGGTGCCTTCCATTCCGTGACAGCTTCGACCTTGGCAGGGTCTACCGCTACTCCTCCGGCTGAGACTACGTGGCCAAGAAAAGCGACTTCTTTGAGCCAGAACTCGCATTTGCTAAATTTTGCATACAGCTGGTGCTCTCGTAGTTTTTCCAGTACCAGTCGTAGATGCTTCGCATGCTCCTCATCGTTCTTGGAGTAGATAAGTATATCGTCGATAAATACCACTACGAATTTATCCAGGTATTCCATGAATACCTTGTTCATCAGATTCATAAAATATGCCGGAGCATTGGTCAATCCGAAGGACATTACTGTGAACTCGTATAAGCCGTAACGTGTAGAGAACGCCGTTTTGGGAATATCTCCGGCTCTAATCTTCAACTGATGATATCCCGACCGAAGATCAATCTTTGAGAACACTTGCGCACCCTTAAGTTGATCGAATAGGTCATCGATTCGAGGTAGTGGGTACTTGTTTTTGATAGTTACTTCATTCAACGATCGGTAGTCCACACAAATCCTCATACTCCCGTCCTTCTTCTTGACGAAGAGTACTGGAGCTCCCCAGGGAGAAGAACTGGGGCATACAAATCCTTTCTCTTGTAGTTCTCGGATTTGCTTATTGAGTTCTTCTAACTCGTTGGTCGGCATTCGGTAAGGTCTCTTGGATATGGGGGCAGTACCACGCATTAGGTCGATGATAAACTCTATGTCGCGATCCGGGGGCATTCCGGGCAATTCCTCGGGGAATACGTCCGGGTATTCTTGTACTACTGGCATCCCACTTAGAGGTAGCATGGTGAATACTCCCGTAGCTTGCTCGCATAGCTTCGGGTTTTGGTACATAGTTATGCTCATTGGTGATCCCCATGGGGTGGATACCGTGACTTCCCTTCGACTGCAGTCTATGATTCCATTATTCTTGGTCAACCAATCCATCCCGAGTATGATATCAATGGTTTGGGGTGATAGCACCATAAGGTTTGAAAGAAACACCACGTCCCTAATCCGTATGGGCACATTGATACAAGCATGGGGTACGGTTATGTTTCCCCCAGGTGAGTGTACCAACATAGGTCTCTTAAGTTCTACTTGGTGTAGGTGGTGTTGTTTGCTTACTTGGGAAGATATGAATGAATGCGAGGCTCCAGAATCAAATAAGACTTTAACTGGGGTAGAGTTGATAGAGAACATACCCATCAACACGTTCTGATCCTCCTGAGCTTCTTCTACACGCACATGATTCACCTGGCCACGTCGAAACCCGGTGGTAGCCTCATTGGGTTGCGGGGTCCTGAACAGACCGCGTCCCGCAGCAGGGGTGGGGGTTCCTCGGACGGCCGTTGCATTGGCGCCGGTGCGCACAGGAGTGTTGCGTGGTTTGGGGCAGCTGTTGGAGTAGTGCCCGAATTCTCCACAATTGAAGCAGTTCACATTCCTTCTTCCTGGAGCGGCTAGGGTTGGCGTCGGTGTACGGAACTGAGGTGTAGCTGGCCTGTTGACATGGTCGGGTGCGGGGGAACGACCGGCTGCCGGCACGTTTGGCTTCCATCCAGACGGGGTGGCTCCCTTGGGACGTTGAGGCGCTCCCTGAAATGGGCGGGCCATAGCAAGTCTCCTTTTGCGGTTATTTTCTACCATCTTTTGGTCATGTTCAAGCTACGACCTTGTTGATGAGGCTTTGGAAGGCGGTGTGGTCTTGTCCGATCATCGGTCCTCTCGGCTCATCGTTTAGTCCCTCAATAAATCTATCCATCTTCTCTTCTTCGTCTGCCAGGTCACTTGTGGCGTAACGGGCAAGCTGGGTAAACTTGTTCAGGTACTCTTGTACTGAGGTGTTTCCTTGGCGCAGCCTGCGGAACTCATTTTTGTTCATCCTCATAACTGCAGCTGGTACAAAATTTTCATGGAACGCAGCCGTGAATTCTTCCCATGTCGGTTCTCCCGGCATCTTCAGCTCGCGTCTCCTTGTAGGTGTCCCACCGTCACTCGCGGGACCCTCTAGCTGGCTAGTGGTGAAGATAACTCTATCGCTTCTCGAACTCGGACGAGAGTTAGCTTTTTTGTCGATCACCCTCAACCAATCCTCAACATCCATGGGTTCTTCGGCCGTGGAGAAGGTTGGTGGCTTAGCTCGCATGAACTCTCCTAAACTTGATCCTCCTCGACTCCCCTGGTTGTTGGCAATTGCTTGGAGCAGCTGGGTTTGTAAGGCCATAACCTCCGCCAGAGTGGAGGGGTTAGGCTCCGGCGGGGTCTCGTTGGTTGCTGCGGCTCTACGGCGATGCGCCATCTGAAGATGATTTAAGAGACGGGACCTATTAAGGTCATGGTTCCTAGGTGATTTCTCTTCAAGTTGTTTTTAAATGATCTTCAACCAAACAAGCATGGTAAAATAAGCTCATTAATAGGATACCACAAAGCGATACTTAGGTCCAAAATATTACATCAAAGGGGTACAATGGACTGTACATGCACAGTCCCACATGCCATGATACAACAACTACATCGTTCTACTGCCTTAACAATTAAGGGGGGGAAAGGGTGTGATCCTTGCTGCCGAACCGTCCAAAGCGAGATCAAGCTGGGGTGGTCCTCTCGCCTACTCATCCAACCATCCGCAGGAGCCAGGTGCAGGAAGGGGGTGATCCTCTGTTGAAGCAAATCGGAGTCCCCATGGCTCAGAGGTGGTGGCCTCGGAGTCATGCCGGATCTTCCTGCTCGGTGGCCGTGTACTCTTGCGAGCGGTCTTGCGGGTGAGGGGACCTCCGGTGTGAGTCAGGCGACGAGTGGGAGCTTCCTCCTCCATTGGATCGGTGTCGCTGGACTCCCATTTGATCTCCATAGGTTCCGCCTCAGACTCAGAGTCGGTGTGGATCTGGATGGGGTTCTCCTCTCCCGATCCAGGCTCGGATGGCACCGCTACGGAGTTCGAGGTGGGTCCCATGGAAGTGGCAGCAGTGGGGTCTATCAGGTACGGCGCCGGCTCTGTGCTCAACATAAAAGCTTGCTCCATCATGGCTTGAAAGGTGTCCAAGCATGCTGGAGTCATAAGGTAGTAGTGGTCGGGCACAGGAGCAGGAGGTGTCGGTACAACTCCGGTGGAAGTACCTGCAGCATGGACAGGGCGGGAGCGCAGCTGTTCCTCCAGCTGGTCGACTTGTTGCATGCTCCTCTGAGCTGCTCCTCCAGCTCTACCGGGGCTTCCCCACGGGCCATGTAACGGTCAGAGAGCTGCTCATATTGGGCACCGTTGGCTGCGGTGAGTCGCGGCATGTTGATCGATCCCCACAGCCCGGTGGCTCTCGACCGATCATTGAGGCGTTGCTTGCTAGTCATTATCTCGAGCAAAGCTTCTTCGTAGCGATCATCTGCGTCTCCGCCCGCGTGATAGACGTGTGACCATAGGGTTGTAGCAGCAGGGGGTGGCTTCTACGGTGCAAACTGGGTTGCCTTCCTCGCGATAGGGATGGTGCACAAACTCTGTCACTGTAAGTTCAGCACGGTGTATCGCATTAAGGCGAAGAAATGCTTCGCGGGCCGCGTCTTGAATGGCGCTTCCGCTAAATCTCGGTGATAGCGGGTGTGAAAGCAAAAAGGTGTTTCACTTCCCATGCGGGCTTCCACGAACTGCGCTTCCCATCTTGGATACCCTTCGGAGCCATGCCTTTTGATCTGGTAAGTGGGTGGTTCTGGATATCTTAAACACCACAGCAATGACTGAAGTTGTGCCACGAATCCCTCGTCTCTTGGGATGGTGATTTCCCAGGCCCCGACATGGTTCGACATCTGCTTTTGAAGGTAACTCAAGGTTAGAGGGAGAGAGCTATCATCAAAACCATTTGGTAAAGAAAAGGAAATACAGATATAGAAAGGTATATTTGTATTTTCAGAAATAATAGTTTGAAAATGGTCCTATGTAGGGATTCTTCCCTTTAGCCAACTAGTCAGGGGTAGGGCGCCAATTGGTCTTATCCTACGGTCGCATGGCTCTGATACCAGCTCTATGGACCCCCGTTTTTTGGAACGGGAATCTTTCGTGTTCTTAGTATCATTTCCCTGGATCGAGTAGTTGGTACCCACGAATACAGTACGGAATAATCAGGTGCACATGCACGAATAGTCTTACAACGAAATTATTACAACGATAGGCCCGAAGGCAATGTTCACCACCCAGGACCTCATGGTCCGGATACAATACAAAAGCAGAAATTAGATACGGCAGCGGAATAGAGGCAGCGGCATGTCGGTTGCCACAGGCAACGACCGGGGCTAAGACCTAGTAAGCGCAATCAATTCCTTCACCCTCCTGGTAGTAAGCGTAAGGATCCTCCGATTCTTCATTCCCACCATCTAAAGGTTTGTGCGTATAGCAAGGGTGAGTACCAACCGTACTCAGCAAGCCAACACGGAAGTGATGCATATGATAGGGTTATTCAAGGAATGGCTGGAGCTCTTTTGCATAAAGCCAATTTTCACAAATCTTTTCATGAGCCTAACAACTAGCCGAGTCAAGTTTTAGTTCCATAGTTCATTAATTCGGCGACGGTTCTGTCTACCATCCATTGTGATTCCAAGGATGGCTTCCCGCCTCCGATTCGTCATGATTTTCTGGGGAATCCACCCCTTCTCGCATCTCAAGAAGTTGATCCACCAGCGAATGAAATAATCATGCAAAACCCCATCCCAGCAGTTTTAAGTTTAAAGTCTAGCCAAGCGAAAGTCTTGTCACAATGCTCGATATCCGCGAGCACGGCTATTCGAATAGATTGATTCATTCACACTGCAGTGGATGTACACTTTACCCGTACTCCGCGACAGCCCAACACATGAGCCTAAGTCCCAACACATGAGACGGTCACGGCAAAGCTTTTCGATAACCTCACATCGGCAATACCCGCTCCATGAACTTAAGCCCTCATGCACTCTAGCCGTCATTTTCTCGCAGTGAGAGGAGTTCTGGCGCACCCAGGGTAAGGGAAAACTTACTCAATCTTTAAGTTTAATTAATATCGATTTAATTCCACCATCCACAACATAGGCCGCAGCCTCATCCACATCACATAAACCACATCATAAAGAACCATCTATGCAAGGATACTGCCTCCGCTCGGCTATCTAGTCAGCTAGGTCTATACCCATTCGAGAAGTACGGTTGTACTGGCTCGTTTCCCGGCTATCTCATGGCTCGGTCCTTAATTGACCAGGGTCGGCACTTGCCTTTTCCGGAATCCACCCAAATCATCCGGCCGCCCCAGTCTAAAACATTTGTATAGTACTTTCAATTTTCATCAAACTTAGTTCATCAATCTTATGGCCATGTGGCGCTCATGTCTCCACAGGCCGCATCTCAACTACCTTCCCTAAGGTAGTTGCCCAAGCACAACGCTTCTTTGTAAAATCATGAGTATGCAGGGATCTAGTATAAGCAGGGCTAAGCATTTTTACCGAAGTTAGCCTCCGGTCATATCACATCGAAGGTTACAAAGAATAATTCTAATGGTGATCAACATCAAAGCAGGGTATATCAAGCATAGGTACTCATTTGTGTATAGCATGCAATTTGTAATTTGAAATCAACATCATTTCACAAAGTAGGATCAATATGTTCAAAGAGTGTGATGACTTGCCTTGCTCGCATGCTTGTGGAGTGGTGTCTTCAACGGGGTCGATGCCGGTCTCTTCAGGTGCTACCCGTACGTGCGAAAAATCGATCGATTCCGATTAGAATCCCATATAACACCAAAAGGTCAAAAAGATCCAAAAAAGCTCAGAAACGATTCCAAGCGATAAGCCCAAATTCCTACTTAAGTTTGTACTAAGATCGCCCGGGAAAACTCCAAGTTTTGACGTCGGGTCGATGACTTAGGGTTTTCGCAAAGCGACGATCGCGATTCGTTCGAGAAAATGGATTTGAAAATATCCACGGAGGGATTGGTGCTCGAGGTTTTGAAGATTTGAGTACAAAAGAACAACACATTTAAATGGCGAGAACACATTAAAACGAAACCCGGAGTTGAAAACGGCGCAAAACGGTATTTCAAAAGTCGCATTTTGATTTTTCGAATTTTTCACCGAGAAATCATGCAAGAAAATAATTTATTTTTGCCAAAAATTTTACTCAAATCTTTCCAAAATATTTTTCCAAATTTTTCCTATTTTTCTTTTTTTTTAATTTTCACGGCGCCACTTGTTCAATGCCCACCAAGCTGTTCGACCGGGCTCGACCCAAAACAGAGGCGGCGGCGGCGCTAGTGCGCGAGGGAAAAGGGGGCGGCGGCGGGGCTTACCAACGACGGCGGCCCTCGGGGAGGCACGGCGAGGCCCGGGCGACTTTGGCGCACGGCGGCGACGGCGTTGGCGCTCGGGGAAAAGGAGGAGAGGCGGCGGTGCGGGAAAGGGGCGGCGACGGTGTGGGAGAGGGTGGAGGTGCGGCCTCCCTTTTATAGGCGCGCCGGCGCGGGCGTGGAGAAGGGAGGGCCGGCGTGGTGCGCACGGTGGCGACACGCGGCGAGGCGCGGAACGGGCCGGGTGCGGGCGGGCACGACGCGGCGGGCGGAGCGCGGGGCGCGGGCGGGGTCCGGGCACGATGCGCGCGCGGCGTGGGGGTTCGGGCGCGGCGGCGCGTGGCGGCGGCGCGGCGCGGGCGGGCGGTGCGGGCGCGGGCGCGCGGGCGCAAGGCGCGGCGGGGTCCGCGCAGTGTGCGCGCGCGGCGCGCGGCGTGCGCGCTTGCGCGGCGCGCGTGGCGCGCGGGAGGGGGCCGGTGCATGCGCGCGCGGTTTGAGGCGGGCCGGGTGCGGGCGAGCGCGGCGCAGCGCGTGTCATGCGCGCGGGCGGGTGCGGTACGGCGTCGAACACTTGGCGCGGCGTGAGCAGTGCCATTTTCTATTTTCCCGATTTTTATTTTTAATTCCAATTTCAATTTTTCTCTCCTCTAAAAATTCCAAATTAAATTCCTATATTTCAAAAATAATTTTTAATATAATATTTTCAAGTTTTCTCCACTTTTATTTTCCCACATTATTTTTCATATTTATTTATTTAAATCCCTTTTCCTAATTTTCATACTTCACCCCTTTATTTTCCAAAAATTTCCCAGTTCGAGTACGACTCCCAAATATTTTATTATTTATTTTTTGTCCTAATTTATCTTCCCCCAACCACAATTACTATTCTTTTTCTCCCAATTCGTATTTTTATAAATCCGCACTTCATTCTTCCGAATTCTTTTAAAAATCCCTAATACGGTCTTTCGCATTTTTCTTTCCGACCAACTCCAAATCATCCCCAAACACCGAAAGGGAATTGATCACAACTAGATTTATGCAACTGAGCTGGCAAATAAGAAGCAACAAACCCGAGGAAGAAGCAACAAGCGAAGGTTTTTGAAAGTTCCGATTTTTATGTTTCCGATTTCAGTTTCTTCGATTTTCAGGATGTTACACGGCATGTGGCCGGTCTGACCGGCAGAGTCGAGACCGAGTCAATTTTCATCGGTACTCGGGTTTCCTTGCTCTATAAGGTATATCTCGGGTTTCCTAAGGTATCTACCCCGAATTGGACATGGAGGAGGACCTATAGGAGGCAAATCCAACCCCTATTTAAGGGCCAAGGCCTGTTCATTTGGAGACGACAAAAAAAAAGAATCTGTCCCCCAATCTCTACATTGAATCGTTCTTTTACTTTTACTTTTCAGGCATGTTTTTTACTTTACCCTAGTTTAGTCCATCTTTGTAGGTTTGCGCCGTAAACCGTCCGCCGCCGCTGCAAGAGTGCTACACCTCTTTGGAGGTTTGTCTTGAAAACCTTCCGTTTGCCCACGAGACGGGTATCTACCCATCGTTCTACTCAAATCGGCTTTGCTAGCCGGTTTAATCTACAAAACCCATCTTGATTTGGCTCTTTGGCTAGATCGGGGTGGTTGGCAACTCCATATCACCGCAAGGTGTTTAGGTGTTTCGATCGTGTTTGTCTTCTTGCCAAAAAAGTTGCCAACACGATTTTTGGCCACCGCTAGGGACGTCAGAAAATTTTCGGCTATGTCATACGACTGAAATCAATCTACACAAGTCATCTACCGCCGTTGCGTATTCTCGTCGGATCAATTTATTTGGCGGCAGCACTGTTTGTTGTGACAGCCTCAAAATTTATACTTTTAAAACTTGTAATCTGGTGTGGAAAATTTTTACGAACAAAGTTTATTGTATATTCTATTTTAAAGTATTCAAAATCCCAAAAATTTATTAACATTCTTTATTTATCCTTCTCATTTTAATTTTAAAACTCCAAATTTGTAAATTTTTGTTTTTGTCTTTGAAAAGTTTTAATCCAAAGAAATTTCCAAAAATTAAAATTAAAATTGATTTCAAACTCTAAACTAAATTATTTTTAAACTTCCTAATTTTAATTTAAAAATCAAACATTATTTGAAATCTTATTTTCTATATTGGAAAAATCTGAACTTAACTTTTAATTTCAGAAAACTCCTAAAAGTTGAGCTTAATTGATTTTAAATTTTAAATTAAATCCTTCCTATAGTTTCATCTAAATTTTCCTTTTCTCCTATTTCTTTTCCCTTCTCTTATTTTCTTTTTCTTTTTCTCCTTTTTATTTTTTTCCTTTTCCTTTCCTTCCTTCCTCTTCTTTCCCGTTTTCTTCTACCTCTGTTTCAAAGCCAATCCACGGGTGTGTCGCACCACGGCCGATGGTCTATGGGCTAACCCTTGCCCTCGAAGCAACTCAAACCAACCCAAGTAACTATCTTATCTACATGGTCATCGCCATCAAATATCAACCCAATGAGTCGGCACCATGATCTCCAACAAACCGACATTGCTCAAAATCGTTGAAGCCGTCGGAATTTCGCTGCCATGTTACAAGATTTAGCAAAACCCATTGAAGCTTAAAACCGGCTACCAGGAACCCTCATCCGTGTGTACAAATGTCAAAATATCACTGGAACAAACATGTCATCAAAGATAACCAATTCGAACCGATTCATATCAGACTGACATGGCCGTCGAAACCACCCTCTGAAGAAACCGACGTCAAACTCTATAAATAGACCATCATATATCAAGTTGTATACACAAAATCTGATCCTCAACTTTCCCTCTGCATTTCCCCCAACTTTTCCCTAGACATTATTTACTATAGTGCTCCAATTTCGAAGAAATCCGAGAAGAAGTCTCAAGAATCCTAGCTTGAACCGCTCGGGCGATTCTCCAAAATTCCTCAAAAATTGGTTGAGCCCTCTTCAAATTCAAGGTACTTCTACAATCTACATATCTAAAGCTCCATTTCCCCTAACTTTTCCAAGTCCAAAAGTTGCCAAAAATTACCGTCGGCGAGGCCGCCGTAGGTCCCCTCGCTCCGACCGCCGCCGCGCTCGCGTCGCCAAGACATTTCAATGCATTTCCGGCCTAGTAAATTACTTAGCTAGCTTCCTGTTAACGCCAAAATTTTGTAAGCCATGGAGTCTCCATCGGCTAAGTGTTCATATCGGCTCAAAGCAGAATTGGCTGAGAGTTCTGCGTCAGCCGATGGAGGATCAATATCTTCAGTAGTCGGATTCTGGTTAGATTCGGTTTGGAAAGATCTTATCCAGAAGACACTGAGTTCAAGAAGGATATAGCTTGTATCTATTAATTAGGATAAGTTTGTTAACTTTCTATATTATCTTTAGGAAAATGTGTTAGTATCCGGTAAGGATTCAGTTTGTTTCTCTTTATCTTTAGGAAAGTTTGAATTGTAATCAGTTAGGATCTCTGTTAGCCTGCGGGTATAAATATGTAAGCCCTGGGTCCATGTAAATGAGTCCTCACGATCACTACAATTTGGTGAATCGTCACCTTTTACCTTTTCCACTTTGTTCATCATCTGGCGAGACTTGGCACCCGACGCAGGGCTGCATCGGTTAGGTTCGATCTCCAGCGAAGGGGTAAGTCCAAGTGTTGCCTATCTGGTATATCGTCTCTATCTTTAGTTTCATTACTATTTATAGTCGCATTGACTTAGTTAGGACTTTCTCAGTTAGGTACAATATTCTGATCAAGTCGATGTTTCTATAAACGTAATGCCGCTTTAGGTAGATTTGTTATATCCAACACATTGGACAGATCTATCGGCTCATTGAGTATTAGATTATTGTATGCAATCTCGTGCTGCATCGGTTAGGTCCGACCTACTAGATTGTTATTTATAATCTAAGTCTGGTTAAGCCAATAGGTTCATGCTAATGTTTCACCGGAGGGTTAGTCGGTCTTATCATATGTCTTAATTTATCTAGTCCTAGTATCTCAATTTAGATCTATCGGCTGTCTCTCGCTTTAGGGTCTCTGCCGATACCGGCCAAACTGTTTACTAGATTAGATTAGTTTAGACATCTACCACCTTGAAAATTAGTCAAGGGCTTGATTCTCTAGACATTGCGTTTCTTCTTATACTTAGTGCTACATTAATTCAGTTTGACCTACTAAGTCGTGATTAGAACCGTAGTCTCTAGCCTGCCTGGTGGCTACCAATAGGGGTTTCATCGGGGTTTTAGTCGACAAGTTATCTGGATATCGGCAATCGGCTGTTAACAGATTGGCTATTTGATTATTGGCCTATCGGCTGATATGATTTAAGCTCTGCTATTTTGCATAACTTTCAGTGGTTTCCCGATGTCGACGACGTCGTGCCGGTTCGCTCGGCCCTCCGATCTCCCAACCGCCCGACCAAATCGCCCAATTAGATTTGGCTAGTTGGATCTCAAGAAAATTCAATGCCATGGACTTACACCGCAACGTAGCGATGTCTCTACCATTATCCACACATCCAGGGAGAGAACTCCGAACAACCATGTGCTAGCATGCGATGCACGACTAGGGTTTCAGCTCGGACGTGGGAGGGTTTCCATGGAGAAGATTGATCCGGCTATATGTCGCGCGTCCAACCCTACACCCCTCGTCTCCTTATATAGGGTTGCCGACTAGGCCTTACCCATCCTAAGCAAAGTTTTAAACCTCACCCAAGTGATGTGAAAACTTGGACCTGACCAACCCTGTACCCCGGTAGGACTTCCAACCATACCGCAACCCAAATCTCGGGGACGAGATCTCCTTTAAGGGGGATAGAGCTATCGCATATCCAAAACCTAGGGTCAAAGAAATTTTGTCAAACAAAATGAAAGTAAAGTTTTTCAATTTTGTGAATCAAATTTTTCCTTTTTCTAACTTAGGTCAAAGAACTTCAACCTATTTGCATGAGTTAAAATTTGACAACAAAAACTTTTTCTTTCTAATTAGGTGAGACCAACCTAGACCTTTGCGTGACGGACTAGATTTTAAAACAAGATAAGACTTTTTCATTTCCAACCTTGAGCATTGGTACATTCGTACATGTGAAGTAGTGCATGTGAAAAATGTATATGTTGTGACCAAAATGAGTCCTTTGTTTTGTGCTATTGGATTTGGTCTTGCATTTCATAATAGGACTCGTAAGCATAGCCAGAAGATTAAAAATTTTCTGTACAAATCTATAACTAATTTGGGTGCTAGCATATGAACTTAAAAATATAACTCAAAGTTCACCTCCTCAGCCCAAGAGGAAATTTAATATGGACCCAATGAATATAATAGTTGCATGCACATAGGGTAGACAAGGCTACCCTAATTTTCTAAATTAAACCATATAAGATAAAACCATGGGAAAAATCATGAAAGTGCCAAATATTATGATCAACTCAAATATAATTTTTTGTACAATTTAATAGATAGGTTTGGTGCCCCAAACAAATTGGACAAGATAGTCGAATACCAGACAAATTAAAACCTTTATCGGCTAATATGATATCCTATCTAAAAGTTAAATAAAATGCACATGAATTTATATAGGAAATAATTTATTCAAATACTAGTTGAATTAACATGAATAAATATAATTTCTAGAATTTTTCTCCTAAGCTTAGGCCCTCTAAAAATTCAAACAAGTCCCAAAATACCCTATCTTTATTTAATTCCAGAGATCAAACCACAAATCATTTTGGAATGAAACCAAAGAAAACAGAACCAAGTAATGATCATCTACCTCCTGTAAAAATTTCACTAATTTATCATGTCTACAAATTAAACTATGAAGCTACAAAGAATAGGGGAGAGAAACAATTCCTAAAATTCGACAAAAATCAACTGTACTCAAGTTTTCTCCCATACCCCTCTCCCTTGCCTAGCCAAACATGACCTGGACCCACTGTCAGCCTCACGATCTTGCTCCACTCAAGTGCTAAACGTCCCACCACTTTGAGCATGCCAGAGAAAGGGGAGAAACAGCGGTGACACGCATAAGCTCCACCACTGACCACCAAGCCACCTATGCCAGCGCGACCTCCACCATTTGACTAGCCATTTCTCCACGGTGATCATCATCTCTCCCTCATTGTGTTCCACAAGGGTATCGAGAGCGAACATCTCAGAATCACCGGGAACGGCCTCATCTCCATCCATGTCGGAGGGTGTTTGATCCGTGTCATGTCTTCTCTGGTGGGTATCGCTGCAACCTAACCTCTGGAACATGATCCTCTCGCCATGCCTAATCCATTCGTGCATTTGGTTTCCTATGTTGCGATGTGTGAGGTCACCGGAGTATGGCCATCGCTGTCCAGCCGTCGCCGCTCGAGTTCGACGGGATTCTAGCCAAAGTGGGCCAAGGCACGGCCGAGAATCTGCGTCACCATCTTTGCCTCGACTCCCTCATCGTTTCCCCTCAAGAATCCCAACAAATGGCGCACTGAGGAGGGACATCAGCTTCTGCCTCCCTCGACTCCGACCAACCATCGCCGCGGGTCGTTCCGTCCTCACCGTTGAGCTTTAGGCCAATTCCAAGCGTATGCACCATCTCCTTATAGTTCATAACCCCGTGCCTACCTTGATTTGGTAGATGGATGGCCGGTTTGGTCCGTCGCCGTTCACCCCGAAAGATTTTCGTCGCCGTCGGGCAATCTCCTCCATCACCGCCGCCGTCCGAGCTCCGCCAGCCCACGTGCGACTTTGGGTAAGCAACCAGGGGACTCCAGAACACAAATGCATGCACTAGCTTGGCAGGAAACGGGCCATAGCTCCCTATGGCTCGTCACCCTGACACCGGCCACCGCTCGCATCAACACCATCGCCGACTCTAGCCACCACAGCCAGCAGGAAGGCCGCCATTAGCATCGCCACCATCCCCTCTATGTTTTGCCTTTTGGTCGCTCCCCCAGCCGAGCCGCCGTTCGCCGGTGGCATCGCCGTGAACCCCGCCGACCGACGGGCTTTTCATCAGCCACACCTCCCTTCCTCCCTATCTCGTCGACATGCGGGGCCCGTGTCATTAGGCGCCCGAAAAACCAATTAGGAGGAAGTTTAAATCTTGTAAGTGCTATTCTGTAAATATCCACCGAATGACATGTGGGGTCACGGATCTATTTGTAAATAAACTAAAACTTGAGCACTCTTAAGAAACTTTCAAATTGCGACGTGCTAGGGACCTTGGGTTCTATTACTGAGGACTCCGGGGGCCTTTTCGCATATTGTCTAGCCGCTGACCTATGGGCCCACCGAATCTCTGATTTTGAAATGCAAAGGAAGAACAACAACAGCACCATTTCTTCAACGAAAATAGTTAAATATGTAAAATCTATACAAAATAAACTACAACTCATTTTGGATTGAAACAAATTTCGTGAGCTCACAAAAAGATGAAATTTATTTTAGAAGTATAAAACAAATTTTCTAAGTTAAATCACACATAGAGCTACCACAAATTTACAAAATACATAGAAAATTCAATTTAACCTATTTTTAGGCAAACTTAAATCCTATAAATTCCTCAACTCACACTCTCTGATTATGGAAAATAAAAATATCTAATTACCTTGGGCCAAATGCTTTTAAAACTATTATTGAGAAGATAATGAATTATAGTTAGACTGAAATTTAGGGATTTATTTAAAATTTATTTTAACTCCTTTTGAGTAAACTCATGTTTTGTAGAATCATCAAAATATGTACTTTCAAATTGTAAACTAAAAATATATACTTACTGTGTAACAAAATTTCTCAAGTATTTATTTAAGAAATAAACAACATAGGGCACACCTCAACTTGGAAAATTTGTAGGAAATTCATCTGTAATCCATTTTTGGTGAACCAAGTTTTTATTAAACCAGCGAGTAATGAACTTCAATTAGGTAAAATAAAATATGATAACTCATATACTAAATATGTCAAAAAACCTTAATAGCTAACTTAGGTGTTGATCACCATAATAAATTAAGCACTATATGTATATGTATGTATGTATAGATGTATATATAAATTGCATCCCAGCTACTAAGTATAACAAAATAAAACATGTTGGACCAGAGAGACCATAGGATCCATCCCTATCCACACATCTTGGCACACTTAGCCCATATAACAAATCCTAGGTCGATATGTTAAATAACTAACACCAAACACTCCCTAGCTTATGAAATAATTAGTGGAGTAATTTAAACTCTAATATTTTGAACTAAGATTAGGTTTGTTAATTAAAGTATTCATTCTTATACATCCTTGGCAGCAAAGAGCCTGTTCCAAAAATACCATTTTTGAGTTAAACACCTAAAAGACCCCTATATACCTAGAACACGTTATAAATTGTAAAACCCATAGGAAATTCATGTTAACTCCAAAAATTATGAAACCAATTGTGTTAGACTTAGAAAATGTATTCCCTTGTGTTAACGACCAAATTTGGTAAGCAAATCCCCGAGTTTGAAGCCAAGATTGAAGCGGAATCGGAGAAGAAACGTGATCTCCGGAGAAACACAGGCTGCATCGGCTAAGTCGGAATCGGCTGCGAAGCCAGTCGGCTAAGTCCGAGTCGGACCAGGATAGCCGATAGCCGACTCCGATTGGAATTGGAAGATGGAACCAATCCCGAAAGGAAAGCATGAAGATAATCATTGGATTTTGTTACCAAAGTGCGTTGAAGATATTACAATCTTCGGATAACGTCCTGTAGCGGCAATTGTATCTTTAAATTAGGATATTTATATAGTTTTTTTAGATAATGTCGGTTTGTTTAGAAATATTTGTAATCTGATCTGTAATAGGAATCGTGCTCGTCACAGACTCATTGTGTATTCAGGTATAAATAAGACCCAATGGCTTGTAAAAGATATATCAACAATCAATACAATCTCGGCGCATCGCCAAACCTTTTCGTTTTTACTTTTCTCGACAAGTTTTTGCTTTCGCTCGGGCTGCATCAGCTTCGATCTCCGGATAAGGTAATTCCTTGTCACAAGGGGCTTGTATCGTCGGAATCAGTGCTTCTATCGTCATGACACTCTGATTTCAATGTTATAAACTGCTTGAGTTATAATACGTGACATATAATCTAGAGCAATGCCTAGATCTATCTCGCAATCGGCTGAGTTCTCTTTAAAGACAGCAGCCGATAGAGTTAGATCTAGGGGTTGATTTAGATTATATGGCATGTCCACCGTCTCGAGAGGTTTTGATTGGCTCATATAGATCTAGTGTCTCTTTTTGTACTTAATGTTGCATCAAATCGACCTGTTAAGTCGCTTTTAGAGATAATGTAGATGTATTCGGTATAATGTTTATCCATTAGAGACAGTGTCGGGGTTTCAGCCGGCCTTACCTGTTTTAATCGCCTTTTTAGTATTAATTACTATTAGATGTATTAGAGCCGCCTTTTATATTAAGATCTCAATCTATTTAAATGCCCTAAGCCAGTATCAATCTGTTGGGTCATATCAACAGCCGATTGATCTAGGTTTATTGTATTTAACTCATATTAATATCTTTTTATAAAACATATCAGAGTATTAGCTGATTTACATTAGATCTGTGACATCGGCTGGGTTATGAATGCATATAATTTTTATCCTAATGCACTTTTGGATCTAATTGGTTTATACTGTCTCGGTACGCTACCGATCTATCCCAATCACTTAATCTAAACGTATGTTGGGATAGCGATTGTATGTTTATTAATTCCTTTAGCTGATCGAGTAGAATCTAATCTTAACCCAAATGCATATTTTTAATTTTCTTGTTGGTTATAGGATCAAACCAACTGGCACGCCTGAACTCCACCGAAGGCAATCAACTTGGACGTGCACTAGAGTAAAGCAAATCTCTCAGGCCAGTGCGTGGGAAGCTTTTCTGATCAACACGCTTTTGGCACGCGCAGTGGGACCACTGCAAACTTTCGTGTCCAAGACGATGGTTGACATTAAGACTCCAGACATTGACCAGGAGAACGTTTTCCCGGTGACAATGGAGCAACTGTCGGCTGATCACCTAGCCGACTATCAGCAGATGGTTGAGCGGCTGCAGGCACATTACCTGCAATCCTTCACCCAGACTAGATCTGGGCGGTCCTCCAGAAGTTCAAGTTCTCCATTGAAGACTTTGACATGTCTAATGACGACAAGAAAGGAAAGAAGAAGCTGGAGGACATCAAATAAGAGCAGGACGATTCGGGGCCCCACACACTACAGGACCGAATCGATTCGGCTGTTCACCACACGCTTGTCAACCAGTCTGGGATACTGGTTAACACTCTCATCAATATGATAAGCACCGTGGTTGATTCAAAGATAGCCGAACAGCTACCAAGGGGGCCGACGTATTTCACCGACGACCAGTTCCCGTCGTACAGAACGCTATCTACTCATGGTCTGCCGATCCCGCCACTAGGACAGCCAAACCCTCAAGGGAGCTCCAACCCAGCCAAATGTGCAGGCATTGGCTTCAGACCCGCGTCCTAAGATGCTGGTCAGGCAACAGCCCCAGCACCAGGGCCACGTCATCTCAGTATCCCAGGAGCAGATGGAGAACATGTTCAACACCAATCGGCAACCAATCATGTCTAATTAGCCGATTGGCAGCTTCGCACCAGAACCGCATCATAATGCCAACGACAATCGGCCTTCTTCTGAGCAGCCGCCCCAGTTCGCGTCTTGGCCGCCTCCCGCTGCAAACTAGTTCCGGTATCAATATCTAGGAGGCCACTACGAACAGCAATACCAGCCGCAGACACCGCCACTCCAGTACCGGCAAGGACCCGTTCAGTACGAGCAGTACGAGTCGATACTTCAAGTCCAAGCTCAAGACAACAGACCTTGGGCTGACCTGATTGCCGACGTCATGCACGACCAGTTTGGCCTTAAACCCAAGGATTCTTGCAACATGTACCGATACCCGTATCCAGAATACTTCGAGAGGGTCCCCCTGCCAAACCGGTACAAGGTGCCAGATTTTTCAAAGTTCTCTGGGCAAGACAACATGTCCACATATGAACGTGTTAGTCGATTCCTAGCTAAATGCGGGGAGGCATCGGCTACAGCCGCGCTCAAAGTGCGTTTATTCCCGCTATCGCTATCGGGATCGGCCTTCACCTGGTTCTCATCTTTGCCTTACAATTTAGTACACAGTTGGACCGATCTCAAAAAACAATTCCACAGCTACTTCTACTCCAGCACCCACGACATGAAGTTGTCGGACCTCACCAGCATTAGGAAAAAGCACGAATAATCGGTTCAAGACTACATTCAGCGCTTTAGAGATATGAGGAACCATTGCTACAGCTTGCTGCTATCAGACTCGCAGCTAGCCGATTTGGCCTTTCACGGACTTTTGACCCCAATCCGCGAAAGGTTTTTGGCTCAAGACTTTGAGAGCCTAGCCCACTTGGCCCATAAGGTGACAGCCCACGAGCAGAGATTTCAAGAGTCCAAAAAAACCTTCAAGAAAGTTACCCACGTCGCCTACACAACAGATACGGATTCAAGCGACAGCGACGCAGAAGTGGCAGCAGGAGAGTGGACCAGAAACAAGAGAGCCATAACCTGCCAATGGCTGAAAAAGTCGGCTAAAGAGGAAAATTACGATTTTGACATAACTAAACCCGACAGGATCTTCGATTTATTGCTGGGGGAGAAGCAAATTCGGCTGCCGGACAACCACATTATCCCATCGACCAATGAGCTCAAGAAGAAAAGGTATTGCAAGTGGCACAACACCACCTCTCGCAACACCAACGATTGTAGGGTCTTCTGCCAACAGATATAGTCGGCCATCGAGGCAGGGAAGATTAAGTTCGAGGAATCGGCTAAGCTGATGAAGGTCGACGACAATCCCTTCCCTGTCAACACTGTCCAAGCCAATCCTACGCGAGCTGATCGACAGAGCAGAATGGCGTACAGCTCAGCCAAGGACCAACAAGAGCCGACTGCAATGAGAGACATGCCAATCAACATGGTTTACACCAATGGCCAATCGGCCGATCGTCGGCCCAGACAGACGGATAGCCGATTGCGATTCTAGCGCAGGGTTCAAGAAGAAGAAGAAAGCCGACACGGTAAGCCATACCAAAGGACACCCGATCGGCTGGGTGTAGCATACTATCGTCGCCATGACGGTTGTGATCCGCACTGGTGATGCGAGTTCTTTAGGTTTCGATGGGAATAAGGAATGAGGCTGCCATCCTTGAAAATTGCCCGGCATGCAGCGAATACAGGGAGGACGAATACAGGGGTCCACCAATGGAAAGTTCTAGCCGATTCGTCCCCCGAGTCGTTCAACTTAACTAGCGGAAACTTTCCGTCCATGATCAGCTCGCCCCAATCCGCCAGGACTTCTTCCAAGAAGAGGACGTAGAGGAGGATGATGAAGAACAATCGGCCAATCCCCGATGGTGCCCTTCGGACCTGTTCACTGAAACACAGAAAAGAAAAAAATTCAAAGGCTTAAGAGTGAGGAACAGGAAGAAGAAGTCCAGCGGATGATCCAACAACAACAACAACGACGACAGGGAACAAAGCAATGGCGTGTCAAAAAATAGGCAGCCCCAGCCGATGAAAGCCCAGCCGACAAGGCCAAAAGGGCGGCAAAAGGCAAAGGAGTGATCACCGCATCGGTCAACATAGTTTTCATATTGTCGGCCGAATTTGGGGCTGTCAAAGCCAATGCAGACACAGTGGAAGAAACCTTGGCTAAGCTGGTACTGTCCCGGAACAAGCTATCTTCGAAAAACCTGAGGGGACCAAAAATCGGCATTTAAAGCCCTTATACGTCAAGGGCTTTGTCAACGAGAAGCCAATATATGCTAGTTGATGGAGGAGCTGTTGTCGACCTAATGCCTTACACAACCTTCAGGAAGCTGGGCAAGGGAGCGGAAGATCTGATCAAGACAAACATGATGCTCAAAGACTTCGGCTGCAACCCTTCAGAAGACAAGGGAGTTTTAAATGTCGAGCTCACCGTTGGCAGCAAAACCGTGCCCACAACATTTTTCGTCATCGACGGGAAGGGGTCGTATAGCCTGCTGCTTGGGAGGGATTGGATCCATGTCAACTGTTGCATCCCTTCCACAATGCATCAAAGCTTAATCTAATGGCAAGGCGACAAGGTAGAAATCGTGCCAGCCGACAGGTCAGTCAACGTCGCTAACGCCGATTTGCCTTTTTGGGAAATTGATGGTATTGATTGCCTGTATGGCAAAGGTTTGCAAGCCGGTTTTTTAAAGGTGTCCGATTTTGATATACAGCCCATGGGAGACGAAGAGCCTCAATTATTACTTTGAAGGCGTCGTGGAGGGCTCGAGCGTCTACAACAAGGACACCGTGGACGACATCGACGACAAACTCGGGCAAGGTTTTATGTCGGCCGACGATGACCGGATGATCCTGTTTATTTGATTTAAAACCAGACGAGTGCAGGATTTTATATTACATACCCTTCCATGGTTCTTTTACACGAGCTGCTACTGGATACATATGTTACATAAGTACCTAACTTGATCTACCCCTAAGTAGAGCTACGGATACATCGTGAACTTCACATACTTGATTTCTCTACTAGACTTCTCAGCGACTACTTGCTCAGGCATCCATCTTCAACCGGTAGGCGCGTCCATACTAGTGGACATACTACGGTGGCTTGTATAACCCTGTGGTTCCTAGGGGAGGGTAGGCATGTCTGACATTGGCGTGGGGCGGCGGTGTATGCTCGAGGTAGATTCCGACCGGAGACGGCAAGTCTTCACTAGGGGCGTACATGGCGTATTCTCCAAACATAAACTCGAGTGTGTAGTGTCCTTGTCGGAACCTAGGCAAAATGCTTCTCTCTAGGGTGGCTACACGCGTGCGGGCGCCTCAGCAGCTCAGAGAAAGTTGCATGGTAAAGCATGTCGAGAGAACGGACAAATCCTGCTAACTAGAGATATGAGGTGTGCAGGCCTATACCTGGATTAGGCAGGTCAGCATAGGTAGTGTTTGCGGCTCCCTCGGCTAGAGATGGAATATGACAGTAAAACTCCTCCCACTCAGGCAACTCATTGCGTAGGCGGGTGATGGCAACGTAGGCGCAGTTTTGCATGGCTGAGCTACTATCCCATCCATATCCAACATATTCACGGTCCTTTTCACTTGGGGTTCTTCCCTTGATACTTACACGAGCCATAACAGTTGTCTGAGAAGTTCCGATGCTTTTGTTTAGGATATGATACTCCCGTGGGTAAGTGAAGCGGGCCTGGTGCGGCATAACCCACAGCATATGCTGAGTCGTGTTCCTAGTGTAGCCGCGGCTGTAGTAGAATGGGGTGTACATGGTAGCCATCTACAAGAAATGAGCAAAAACACGATTGTTAGGGAACTTACTCAACCCTAGTTATTTCTCATTTTCAGCAAATCTTTAAGAATGGTATCCTAGTTCTTGGTTTTAGTACGGCATATGTGGTGAATACAGGCATACTCTTAGGTTCTTTTAATTTGGGTCTTACTATCCCCCTTAGAAAAAAAATCTTGAACTTATGGTCAGGAAGAACTCGAAATATGAAGGCTAAGCACGATTACAGTCATCGTTGGGGGTATAGGTGGTTGCGACACTAGGGGGAATGGTTTGGCCACGTGCCGAGGTGCTGGAAAACACGTCTTTACTACATCTATGGGTCTCTTTAAGGTATACCCCAGAGGTACAAAATTCAGGCAAAAATCAAGGTGATAGGTACATGAATTTGGGATCTGTCATTGCAAAATCAGGATTTTATCACCTATAGTTTTGTCTGTACAATTTTGGCAACCTACGGTACACAGGGTCTCGGATTTCTGTTCCCCTGGACTATATAAATTTTTAGGGCAAGTTGCAGGGGCTCAACAATTCTAACAAAATTTCGTGGGGCTTCTGGGCATGTCTGGGAGTTACTGTAAAATGGTGGAGGTTTTATCATGTATGGTTTGGTCTATACAAAAAGATGAGGCTGCTGCCTACAGTTTTCCAGAACACAGCTAGGCCAACTAATTGATCTATTTCCTTATGATGCAGGGGTCTAAAAAATTTAGCAAAAATTCATGGAGCCTACAGAGTTAGTCTACATGTTGTTTGTAAAATTTCCCAGTTTTACCATCTACGGTTTAGCTTACGCAAATTTTTCAAACAGACCGACTCCAAATCTCGAAATACAAACACCCGACACAAATCAAATCTTTATTCAGTTTTAGGTTAGCTAAATTTACCATCTTTTAAATACTTTATGTTAGAGTGGTTCAGAGTCTATATAAGTTGTGGGTGGTCCATCTAAGCAAACAATCTAGAGGTGTAAGCACAACAAATCTCTAGTCTACACCGAGCTACTTACTCTAGGTTTACTCGGCGACATTTTTTGAATAGGTGAGAATGAGAAGCTCAAAACCTCCCCGAATCATTTTGGGTGCAGAAGTAACATAAGAAGATGGAAACCTTATAATGTCTATCAAGTTCTAAATTTTATCAACCCATTTCAAAACCCATTCACTAGAGGCTTTGTCTAACCCAATATTTTACAAATCCGAACTAGCACATAGGTATAGTTTGCAAAGGGGGTTTAAAACTTTTCAAAAGCTCTTTGGTACTGGTTCGGTGTGATAATCAAATGCTTTCAAACTCTTTTCCAAAAAATACCAACTTTCAAAAGGCCTTGGTCCTATAGAGCAAGATAAGAGTTAAAACTCGAAATGAAGACATAGGGAAGATTTATCTCTAGAGAGGGATGAGGCATTGGATTGAATAGAGTTTTCACAAATACTTTGTAGCTGAGAGCAAATCCCTCAAAATATTTTTTTTTTGAGAATTCATTCTAAACGGCCAACTTAAGGGGCTCCTATAGTCAGTATTTGCACTGATACCATGCCTTGTCGGAGACGCCCGGACCTTCCATTCTATTTGAAATGTGAGTTGAAATGGTTTCAGCTCATAAGACAAGTAGAACAAAACGCCCGAGGTCCCGAGAGAGGGATATGTGAGAGATTGCTGGGCCTTTAGCCTGCCAGTCAACTTCAGCCTGAGACGTGCCCGTCAAACCACTCGAAGGTGGCAACCAGATGTGTTACACGTTCAGGAGACTTGACAAGTTTGGCTAAAGATCTACAATGTCTCAAATATTCCTAACTCGTACTTGTGTGAACCTAACTCTCAGGAAGTGCGTTAGATTCACACTTTCTTCTCAAGCATGTGCATACAAAGTAAATACAACTAGTATGAGAGTACACTACTTATTACATCAATACTTTTACTATTACATAGGTCGTCCGGCCAAATAAATGTACAACCATCAGAATGCAACGAACAATAGTGGCTCGTCTACCCATCCCACAAGCACACTGACTAGGGGTTTACCCCGTTAAGTTCTCATCCTAAAGAAGCAAATCGAATATCCGCATCACTCAAAAGACTAAATCTAATACCTGCAAGCAAATGGTTAAGTGGATGGCAAGAGTCAGTACATTAATCTTGTTAATATACTGGCAAGCGCACAAGCAAACCTAACGTACTACATGATTGGCATATAAACAAGGAGAGGCTATTGGACTTGTTCATTTCCAGCGAAAAGCAAGTTTTAGTTCACAAATCTTTTCAAACGAGTTGATGATTCAATTAACAAAACAAGTTTTAAGGTTCATCATTAAATTTTAAGTGTGGTTCCATCGTAAACAATATCATGTCATCCTCCATGATGACAAGTCACAGGTTATTACCACACTCACACAACTCAACACATTTTGGTAAAACACATGAACATATTTTAAATACATCAGAGTCTATACTAATGACACTTCACCAAAGCGCTCTTGACCATGAGCACGGCTAATCGATTAGTTTTATTAACTCTGCAGAGTTTGTACAGCTTTACCCATATGAAGTGAATTTCTCTAGTTGATTCGGTACCCGTCGGTACCACTATACTCTTCACATTGAGTACAGTCTAGATATCACTACGAAGCCATTACACTACTTAGTTCCTACCCTTGCACCAGCACGTTACATGTTTCCTCCATCCTAGGTCATACCAAAATAAGACCTAGAACCGTTAAGTGGCGGACCGACGCCTTAACTTAACACCGTGGGTGCGGACACGACAGGGAACCCACCCACGTGGCACGTTACCGTTGTTTTGGACAGACTTAGTTACCTTTACCACGACGGGGTAACAAGAAGTTCCTCTGGGTTATTCCGAACCCATACACACCGGCCTACCATAATGCAAGGCTAGGTACTAAGAAGATTACTCGGCTAAGGCTATCCCATACTAGCACATGTGGATGTACGGTATCTTTGAGTTGGTGACACAAGTTCGGTCCTTAATCGACTCAGGCAAACACTCCCCCAATCGGCAAATGCAATCACCAAAATCGCACGCCAATTGCCGCCCAAGACAAAATCATACTTTTACACTAAATACCCATCAAGTTAATCCTATTTCGGCAAGGGCATACTTTATCAAAAATCCACATTTTAAATCTTGATGGAACATTTACTTGCAAAATACTAAGCAATGCTAAGCAAATATTGCATAAAGCGTTTTTAAACCCGTTTGAGCACACAAGGTGTACTCTAACCATCCCTAGGGTTACAAACAGCAAGGGATTAATTTAACAAGGAAGGTAATGCAGCAATTAGGTTATTTCTACCATACCCAAGTTTTAAAATATCGACATAACCTATATTCACATGCAAATTTGCAAACAAACAATTTCATCCCTAAAAAACATGGGATTCAATGTGTTCAAAGGAGGAGGGGAAGTTGGCTGCATAAATTTCCTTAGGATGAGTTAGAATGTGGATCCTTTCACAGTTGCGAAACTATATGCTAAAGAAAAATACCGATAACGGGTAAATACTAAAACATGTAAAAATCAAATATGCTCTAAAATGCGTGGATGATTTAGTGTGGCTAGGTGAAGTGTGGATACAATTTATGGTGAAGAAATTTCTATTTTATCTCATTTATTTTGGGGGTTATTAATTTTTGAAATTGGATTGGTGTAGTGTAGAATTTATCCGGGGGTCGGCCTAAAATGTTTTTATCCTTAGGTTTATACTAACCTTAACCTTCCAGATGTGGATATAATGTTTCCTAGGGCCAATGTAATTTGTTTTGCAATTTTTTTGGAGTTATAATAAATTTAGTAAGTATTTTACTAACTATATCGGGTTTTAGGTTTATAACATGTTAAAGGGGAGTCTTAGGGCTTCAGGTTCAGAACTAGTCCAAGTGGGGATATAAAGTGGTTTATCCAGCAAATGCATTATAAATTTAGGTGCAATTTTTTTTAAAACTTATATGGTCTTTCTACACATGTATATCATACACTTACTTTAATGGATATATGTATGCCTGTTAACTAGCTCATTGTGTAATTTTACTAATTAGGGTCTTTACTTCCTATTCCAGGAATTGAGTAGCCATGTATCATTTTACTAAATGGGAGTTAATAAATCCTCGGATCTATAGAGGCTTATTTCAACTAAAAAGGTTAAAGATTAAATTTTCTATAATTCCTGCACCTTGTGTATGCAGTGACTAACTAGTCTCATGTGTAAGTGTTTTAGAAATTCTTTTTTTTCACAGAAGGCCGATGGTTTTATTTTATATTCTAGTGGCACATGTTTGGGTGAACCTACAGGATCTAAGTTTACTTAAAAATATGGTAAGATGAATTTTTAATAAATCCCTAAAGGCTGACTGTCCTAAAATGTATCTTTTTCTTAAAATTAGTTTTATCTACTCTTTAACTCAAAGAAGGATATATCATTTTATTCTCCAAGGTTAGAGGGGTGAGTTGATGAATCCATAGGATCTGGGTTTGCCTAATTTGGAGTTAATTTGAATTTTCTAGGGATTTTATAAATTAACCTTTTGTTCATGAGTGTCCTAGCTCGTTTAAATTTTTGGGATATTTCCAGTGCAGTGAGTGGCACGTTTTATGGTGCCCAATTAAAGATAATCATCTAAGGGACCCACATAAATTTGTTCCATTCAAAAATGTTTACAAATGAATTTTATATGGATTTTTAAAGGTGGGTTTTATTTTCTGTAAAAGGATACTAAGGTTGCTGCTTCCGTCTCTATGATGCGTGGGGCCCTCGGGTCAGTGGGTGCAGTTTTTAGAGGAGGCCTTGGCGCGCGTGGTGTGGGGCCTGGTCATCAGCAAGTTAAGGGAAGAGAGGGGCAGCGGTCGATACAGAGCCCGTTGGCCGGCGAGGTTCACGGCGACGCCACCGGCGAACGGCGGCTCGGCTGGGGAAGTGACCAAAACCAAAAAGGTCCAGGGTGGAATGGCGTATCTAGCGGTGGTGGTTTCAAGTATGGTGGTGCTCGGAGCCGTGCCAGCGACGAGCGCAGGCGGTAGTCGTGTCCGGGTGATGTGCGAACCAAAGCTACGGCTCGATTTATGCTAAGGCAGTGCATGCTCGAGTATACACAAGTGTTCTTGGTGCTTACCTGATGGCTCGAAGGGCTTGGCGAGGCTCAGATGATCCCGGCGATGTGAGGAACGGCTCGGCGGCGGTGAAATCCTTCGGGTTGCACGGTGATGGCTCGGTTCGTCCAACGATCTGCCGTGGATGTAGGTTCCACATGTTAGGAAGATCCTAGGGACGGTTTAGACACAAAGAATTAGATAATGGCTCACCGGAGTGGACGAATTTGGAGATGGAGTCTTGCGGCGGTACTCCGGCCAGAGCTAGAAAGACGACGGCGATCTCCGTACTCACTACATCTCTGGTTGGAATTATTGAGGGGTTTTGTTGGTGATTGTGTGGCGATGCTAGTGGCGCAATGGCTTGGCTGGCCTCGGTCAGAGCTGGCCGGAACAGCGTCGAGAGCTCGGCGGCGGTGCCTGGTACGTGCTCTAATTTACGGTGGAGCGCGCCGGTGTTCTTGCGACTACAATGGAGGAGTCAAAATGAGGCAAGAAGCAAAAATGATCGGCATTGTGTGAAGATTGAGAGGCGCGAAGAAAAGAGGGATGACCGTGGCTTTGTGGCGACGGCGACGGTCGTCTTCTTCGGGTCCGATGGTGAAGGAGAAGGGAATTGGTGTGTCTGTGGCTTCCTCTCTCGATTTTCTCGGCTCTAGGGTAGAGGGTGAGGTCTAGCGATCGAGGCGGGATGGTTTTTGTGTGTCGGAGAGGAGCGGCGCGGCATCGACACATCACGGCCACACGGCGTCGACATCCTGCCGCTGTCGGCTCGAGCTCCCTCGGTCTTCGGTGGTAGAGAGGAATTCACTGCATGGTAGCTAGCTGCTGGGGCTGACAGTGGGCGCTAGTCCGTGGTACTCAAGGCAGAAGAGGGAGGCATGGGTAGATTCTTGTGTCCACTTGAATTTTAGAGAAAATTTTGATTTATTTCCCCCTTTAATTTGCAGCTCTATAGTTTATCGTGTGGCTTGGATAAATTTATGAAAATTTTTCTGTTGACATAGGAGTAGATGAAGAATCCATTTTCTTTGGTTTCACTCAAAGATCACTCATGGTTTGCTCACAATAATTCGACAAATCTGGGTATTTTAAACTTCATTTGAATTTTTAGGAGGTTCAAATAGTCTAGAAAAATTCCAGAAAAATTATATTAAATTTTGGCAGACAACCTAGTATTTGAATAAATTATTTCCTATATGGCTTTATGTGTACTTTAATCCCTTTTTAAGTGAAGTTTGTTTTTAGCCGATTAAGGGCATTTTCTTCCACATCAGGTTGCTATTTATGTGAGGTACCAATGTCTTTTGTTAAATTGTGTAAAAATTACAGTGGGGTGAATACAAGGTAGGGCATCCACAGGAAATATTTTTCATAATTTTGGTCATTGTGGTTTAGCTGAGAGAATTCGGATTAGCCCTTCCTTGTTTAGGGATTCCCCTTTATGCCCATGCGTCAAATTTTGTTATAGTGTATACATTTTATTTTCCTTGAGCTCTAGGCATGATTGTGTAATGAGATGAGAGTTCCAAATTTTCAAAGTGTATAGAAAATCCTTTTACCAAATATGTGTTATACATATTAATGCTCTCACGTTAAAGGAACAATGTGCAAAAGTTGAAAGGTTTTATTTCTAAATCCCAAAGCTCTAGTCATGCCCTGGTTTTTTTAAAAAAATACTCCACCTAAGTTAGGAATGAAATTTTCAGGGTGAGGAAATTGGGTATCCCTATTTCTGGTTTTGTCTTTTCTATATTTTACATAACCCTAGGATTTGGGTCTGTGACATTGTCTTTGTTAATTGAAGCATCAACTTTTTTGTAAAAGAATTGTGAAACAAAACTTGCTTTATGCTGACCACGAGCCACCTATATAGCCTTCTTTGAAATATAAGCCTCACATGTAGTATGTTAGGATTGATTTGTGCTTGCTAGTACATTAACTTGATTAATGTACTGACACTTGCCACTGAAATATTCATTTTGTTTGCAGGTTTAGATTTAGCCTTTGAGTGATGTAGGTTTCTAATTTGCTTTCTTCTAGGAATTGAACTTAATGGGGTCAACCCCTAGTCAGTGTGCTTGTGGGTGGGTAAACAAGCCTTCGCTGCTCTCTATGTTATTTATATTTATTTGGTTGGTAGGCCGATGTAATTATTTATGTGTTGTAATCCTTTAAATTTCTTTCATCTTACATATATTTGCTATGTATATCCATGCTTAAGATGAAAGTGTGAATCTAGTGCACATCCTAAGAGCAATATTCACATGAGTATGAGTTAGAAATATTTGAGACGTTGTAGATCTTTAGCCATTTCTATCAAGTCTCCTGAGTGTGTAACATATCTGGTCACCGCCTTCGAGTGGTTTGACGGGCACATCTCAGACTGAAGTTGACTGGCAGGCTAAAGGCCCAGCAATATCTCCAATATTCTTCCCTTGGGACGTCGGACATTCCATTATGCTTGTTGGATGATTTGAAGCGATTCACTTCATCTTGCAAATATAATGGGAGGCCCGGATCATCTCCGACAAGACATGGTATCAGAGCAAATACCGACTATAGGAGCCCCTTAAGTTGGTCGTTTAGAATGGTTTCTCAAAATTATTTTGAGGGCTTCGCTCTCAACTACAAATTATTTACGAAAACCCTATTCAATCTTATATCTCATCCCTCTCTAGAGATTATTCTTCTCTATATCTCCATTTTAAGTTTAAAACTCTTATCTTGCTCTATAGGATCGAAACCTTTTCGAAGTATGTGTTTTTGTGAAAAGGAGTTTGAACACACGTAACTATCACACCAAATCAGTACCAAAGAGCTTTTGAAAAGTTTTGAAATCCCTTTGCAAACTATTCCTATGTACTAGCACGGTTTTACCAAAATGTCGGGTTAGAAATAGCATCTAGTGAATGGGTTTTGAAATGGGTTGATAAAATTTAAAACTTGATATACATTATAAGGACTCCATTTTCTCACGTTATCTCTGAACCAAAAAAGAATTGGGTTGATTTTGAGCTCTTTTTCTCTCGACTTTTCAAAAATTTTACGATGCGGCCAACAATGGGTAGTTTGGAAAAGAATAGAATTTGTTGTGCTTAAGCTTCTAGATTGTTTGCTTAGATGGACCACCCAAAACTCATATAGACTATGGACCACTCTAACATAATGCATTCGAAAGATAGTGAATTTAGACACCATAGAACATGTGTAAAATTTTATTTTGTGCCGGTTGTTCTTTTCCTGGAATCTTGAGTCAGTCTGTTTGAAAATTTTGCATATGCTAAACCGTAGGTGATAAACCTGAGAATTTTTACAAGAAGCATTTAAACTAACCAAGAAATCCCCATGAATTTTGTCAAAATTTTTGAACCCTTCCAGTATAGGTGAAATACCCTGGTTAGTCTGCCCAACCGTGCACTGGAAACAGTAGACAGCAGCCGTCATCTTTTTGTGTAGGCTAAACCATACCATACAAAATATTTATCTTTTACCAGTAGCCCCCAGACAAGCCCAGGAAGCCCCACGAATTTTGTTAGATTTTTTGGATCCCTGCATCATGGTGAAACCATCTAGTTAACTAACATGACCATGATCTGGAAACCTATAGCAGCTGCCTTTACCTTTTTCATATAGCCTGAACCTTACTTGATAATATGTGCACATCTTTACAGTAGGTTGCCCTCATAACCAGTAGATACCACAAATTTTGGTTGAAATTTGTGAGTCATTGCATCATTCAATAAAAATTCACAAATCTTTGAAAAGTCAGAATCTGAAAGCCAGTAGTCGACCAGCTGTTGAATTTGTACAGACAAGAACTATAGTTGACAAAATTCTGATTTTTCTAAGGTAGTTCACAAACTTACTTACCTACCACCATGATTTTTTCCCAAATTTTGTACCTTTGGAATTTGGCCTAAAAAGACCTATAAAGACAGCAGATCGACATTTTCCAGCATAGCGGCATCTGACTAAATCATTTCCTCTAGGGCAGTCCCAACCATCTAAAAATCACAAAAGCTCTTTCTCCCAATCTAAAGCCTTTTAAATTTTAAGGCGAATAGTGTATCATGGCCTTATAAACCCAGAGGCAAATACGCAACCTTGCCAAGCCCCTACAAGCCTAAATGGAAAAAAAATTAAACTAGAAACGAGTCATAGCCGAACTATGTGGATTATGTTGAGACGGCTTGGTTCACAAAATTTTGTGCTCCTTTTCAGATGGGTGCAAAAATTTATAAATCGTAGCAACTCACAAACATAGTTTGGAGACTTGACTCGTAGGGTTGGCAAACCTCTCAGAGTACATGTACATATGCACCCCTATTTGTTCTATGGCATGAAGGCAATACAAAAAATATTTTCATGAGGACTGAATCAATTCATACATTCATCGCATTATTCATCCATCATGATATCATAGCATTTATGCATGCCTTTTTCGCATAAAAGAAAAAGATATTGCCACACATGCCATATAACAATCTTTTCCCACTGTGACCCAAGCATATGGATATAAACCCATGTGTAGTCGCGATTTTTTCCCATGCCTATGAAAAGTTTCGGGTAGGAATCAATAGGCACGCAAAACACTTTTGGGAAAGACTGTTCTTGAGACGGATACCGCCACGACCTATTACCCAGTTGGACATTCTGCCCTGTTCTTAGCAGAACAAGGTATAGATATACCTGAGACTACCAAATCAGCTTATCTCCTATTACACGAATCCTCCTAGCCATAAATTTTCCAAACTTTAAGGGGGATAGCATAGTTTGTTAACCTCAAGCACTCGAAGCAGTGCCTATGCTTCCATTACTCGCCTTCGCTGTGAAGTGCCCAAGCGGGGAGGATCTTACTACTATTTTCCATTTTAGCTTAACGGACCTCTATGGAAAAAAGTAATAATGAAAAGGGACCCGTTTATCTCCAATTCCATAACCTACGTACTTGCTATTCCAAAAATTTAAACCTCATAGATATAAGCCCGACCAAGCTACGGTTTGACCCCCAGATTTCTGCCATTGTGCCTGTATGAAGATTTGATGCCACCCGAAATACCGGACAACCATCATGCTCGACAGAAACATTTCCCCCCCACCTTTCCAAAACAAGTTTCCACCGCTTTGATAAAACAAGTCTATTATACAACTTAGAAAAAACTTAATTTAAAACATATTAAATCTTGTATGTTTGAAAAGTTTTCAAATAACAAGAAGCCGATAGGACCAGGATATCAGAAACCTAGTACCTCACTGCAATAGCACCCTTTTCCATACCAAATCCGAAATAATTCTCCATAGCCTCCAAAGCAAATACTAGTGGGTATGATACCCAAGCCGGTAAAATTACGTATAGCCGAATCGACATACCGCATTTTTGCCCACACCCATCGCCAAGCGGCAACCCCTTCTACCAGAATGTAGCTTCTGCGACCGAAACGCCTTGGCACCAATAGCATCTGAGCATCGTCTCCGTCGACGAATCTATCCATCTCCCTAAGCCGATAAGGAAAACTTCCTTTTCCCTCCTAGACCTCACGACTGTAAACCCTAATCACCAACGAAGTTCGCTTCTGCCAGTAACACATCGATTTGTTTTGCCTTCGTCGTAAGACCCTCGCTCCATCTTTTCCCGCACAAGCTATTTCGCCTCCACTCGCTTTTTCCCGGCTAGCCAAAACAAATGTGAAGGGCAAGCCATCTCCCTCACTTTTTCCTTTTAAACAAAGAATTGCCCAGACATTACTTGAATCCCTGCTCGAAATAAAATGATAGGTCCTTACCCATCCTAAGCGAAGTTTTAAACCTCACCCAAGTGATGTGAAAACTTGGACCTGACCAACCTTGTACCCTGGTAGGATTTCCAACCATACCCCAACCCAAATCTCAGGGACGAGATTTCCTTTAAGGGAGATATAGCTGTCACATACCCAAAACCTAGAGTCAATGAAATTTTGTCCAAACAAAATGAAAGTAAAATTTTTCAATTTTGTCACCCAAATTTTCCTTTTTCTAACTTTGGTAAAAGAACTTCAACCTATTTGCATGAGTTAAAATTTGAGAACAAAAACTTTTCCTTTCTAATTAGGTGAGACCAACCTAGACCTTTGCGTGATGGACTAGATTTTAAAACAAGATAAGACTTTTTCATTTCTAACCTTGAGCATTGGTACATTCGTACATGTGAAGTAGTGCATGTGAAAAATGTATATGTTTTGACCAAAATGAGTCCTCTGTTTTGTGCTATTGGATTTGGTCTTGCATTTCATAATAGGACTCATAAGCATAGCCAGAAGATTAAAAATTTTCTAAACAAATCTACAACTAATTTGGGTGCTAGCATATGAACTTAAAAATATAACTCAAAGTTCACATCCTCAGCCCAAGAGGAAATTTAATATGGACCCAACGAATATAATAGTTGCATGCACATAGGGTAGACACCTAAAACTAGAAGGTTACCCTAATTTTCTAAATTAAACCATATAAGATAAAACCATGAGAAAATTCATTAAAGTGCCAAATATTATGATCAACTTAAATATATTTTTTTGTAAAATTTAATAGATAGGTTTGGTGCCCCAAACAGATTGGACAAGATATTCGAATACCAGACAAATTAAAACCTTTACCGACTAATATGACATCCTATCTAAAAGTTAAATAAAATGCACATGAATGTATATAGGAAATAATTTATTCAAATACTAGTTGAATTAACATGAATAAATATAATTTTTCTAGAATTTTTATCCTCAGCTTCGGCCCTCTAAAAATTCAAACAACTCCCAAAATACCCAATATTTATTTAATTCCTGGGAACAAACGACAAATCATTTTGAATAAAACCAAAGAAAATGGAACCTAGGAATGATCATCTATCTCCTGTAAAAATTTCACTAATTTATCATGTCTACAAATTAAACTATGAAGCTACAAATAATAGGGGAGAGAAACAATTCCTAAAATTTGACAAAAATCAACTGTACTCAAGTTTTCACCCATACCCTTCTCCCTTGCCTAGCCAAACACGCCCTGGACCCACTATCAGCCTCATGAGCTTGCTCCACTCAAGTGCTAAACGTCCCACCGCTTGGAGCATGCCAGAGAAAGGGGAGAAACAGTGGTGACACGCGTCAGCTCCACCACTGACCACCAAGCCACCTGTGCCAGCGCGACCTATGATCATCATCTCTCCCTCATTCCGTTCCACAAGGGTATCGAGAGCAAACACCTCAGAGTCGCCAGGAACAGCCTCATCTCCATCCATGCCGGAGGGTGTTTGATCCGTGTCATGTCTCCTCTGGTGGGTATCGCTGCAACCTAACCTCTGGAACATGATCCTCTCCCCATGCCTAATCCATCCGTGCATTTGGTTTCCTATGTTGCGATGTGCGAGGTCACTGGAGTATGGCCATCGCTGTCCAAGGCACTGCCGCTCGGGTTCGACAGGATTCCGGCCAAGGTGGGCCAAGGCACGGCCAAGAATCTGCGTCACCATCTTCGCCTCGACTCCCTCATCGTTTCCCCTCAAGAATCCCAACAAATGGCACACTCAGGAGGGAGATCAGCTTCCGCCTCCCTCGACTCCGGCCAACCGCCGCCGCGGGTCGTTCCGTCCTCACCGATGAGCTTTAGGCCAATTCCAAGCGTATTCACCATCTCTTTATAGTTCATAACCCCATGCCTACCTTGATTTGGTAGATGGATGGCCGGTTTGGTCCGTCGCCGTTCACCCCGAAAGATTTACGTCGCTGTCAGGCTATCTCCTCCATCCGAGCTCTGCTAGCCCACGTGCGACTTCGGGTAAGCAACCAAGGGACTCCACAACACAAATGCATGCACTAGCTTGGCAAGAAATGGGCCATAGCTTCCTATGGCTCGTCACCCCGACATCGGCCACCGCTCGCGTCAACACCATCGCCGACTCCGGCCACCATAGCCAGTGGGAAGGCCGCCATTAGCTTCGCCACCATCCCCTCTGCATTTTGCCTTTTGGTCGCTCCCCCAGCCGAGCCGCCGTTCGCCGGTGGCATCGTCGTGAACCCCGCTGGCCGACGGGCTCTGCATCGGCCACTGCCTCCCTTCCTCCCTGTCTCGCCGACATGCGGGGCCCGCGTCATTAGGCGCCCAAAAAACCAATTAGGAGGAAGTTTAAATCTTGTAAGGGCTATTCTGTAAATATCCACCGAATGACATATGGGATCACGGATCTATTTGTAAATAAACTAAAACTTGAGCACTGTTAAGAATGCAATGTCGGTGCTCGACGCGTGGAGATGACGTGCCAGCGCCATGTGCCGCCGACTTCTCCTCCCAGCCAAGTCGCCCCTCCTCACTCATCACTCCAGTGCCGAAGAAACCACGGGAGAGAGCTCCAGCTCTCCTTTTTCCACCTCTTCTTCATTGTCGGCCGCCGGGAAGATGACGACACCAAAATCCGACAAGCTGACGTCCTCATCACTTCTGTCGCGTTCCATACTCTCCTCACCATGCCGAAGACTTATCCTTTTGATTTCATCCTCTCTCTCGTGCAGTTAATCAACGGGAACGCCGTTGTGCCATCGTCGGCCCTAGGGCATGCTCTGCGCGACGCCGACATGACATCATGGTTGTCACTGTCGATCTGGACCATGCCAAGCCAAGCCACGGCGCCATCGTCTTCGCCTCGGCCTCCTCTTCATTTCCCCTCAAAAATCCTAGAGAATGGCACACCGAGGAGGGAGATTGGCCTCCATCCTCTTCAACTCCGGCCACCGTCACCATGGCCAAATTCTCCTTCGCTGGTGAGCCCCTCGTCGATTCTTTCGCGCTTCCATCCCTGGGACCTAATCAACCTCTTGGACATGCATGCATGGCCGCTCTTCAAGTGGATCGAGCCGTCGCCATCTTCCCGGAGTGGAGCGCCACCGCCAAACCATTTCACAAGCTGTCACCGATGACCAAGCTTCGCCAACCCCATCCAGCACTTCAGTGAGTTTCCTAGGTACCCAAGGGTCCACATGCATGCATCAACTCAACTAGATCCGGCCTCTAGAGTAACACGCACAAGCATGCCAAGAACAATCGCCGCTTGCACCGCCATCACCATCAATTCCGACCATCGCAGCTTGCAAGAAGATAACCAATGGCTCCGCTTTGAACCCCTCTACATTTTTGCTTTTGGTCGCTTCCCCAACCGAGCCACTGTTCGCCGCCGGCGACGCCACGAAGCCTGCCAGCCATGCCTGAACTCCCTCTGTCCATGGCGCAAGGGCCCCACCTTGAGAGGAATCAAACTTCTAGGTACTAATTGTAAAGTTCCCTGAGACTGACAATAGATCCAGGTCCTATTTGTAATTATGTAAAAATTTGAAGGATTCTTAACCAAAACTAAATTCAACATGTGCTTTTAGACTACGGGTTGATTTATATAGACTCTAAGGGCCTTTCTGTGAAATTACAAAGAATGACATGTGGACCCATCTGTTTCAAATTTTGGAGAAGTACTGACTAAAATGACTAAATCATTTTCTAATTAGCTAAAAAATATGCAAAGCTTGTAAAATCTATATAAAATTAACTATAACTCATTTTGGAATGAAACAAATTTCTGTGAACTCACAAAATGATGAACTTTAATATACAAGTATAAAACTTGCCACTCATAGTGCAAATTTTGTCTCTAAAATTTATCTAAATAAAATCACACCTAAAGCTTGCACAAAATTATAAAATGCATAGGAAATTCAAATTGACTTGTTTTTGCACAAACTCAAATGCTACAGATTCCTCAACTTACACCCTCTGATTAGGAAAAATAAAAGCATACAATTACTTTGTGCCAAATGCATGAAAAACTAATGTTATTTAAATGATGAGTTTTAGATAAGCTGAAATTTAGAATTTTCTATAAAATTCATTTTAACTCCTTTTTAGGTAAACTTAATTTTTGTAGAATCACCAAAATATGTGCTTTCAAATTATAAAATAAAAATATATGCTTACTGTATAGTAATATCTCATAAATATTTATATAAGGGATAAACAACTTAGTGCACACTTTAGATTGTAAAATTTGTAGAAAATTCATCTTTAATCCATTTTGAGGGAACAAAGTTTCTACAGAACCAGCAAGTAATGAAATTTAATTAGGTAAAAAAAATATGACAACTCATATACTAAATATGTCAGAAAACCTTAAATAGCTAACTTAAGTGCTAATCACTGTAATAGGTTAAGCCCTATATGTATTTATATTTGTGTAGATGTATAAATATATCCTAGTTCTAAGTAAATCAAAGTAAAACTTGTTAGATCAGAGAAGCTTTAGGTTCATCCTCAATCACCAAGAATTTGATGCACCTAGCTTATATAAAAAGCTTTAGGTTAATATAAGATATTGCTAGTCTAGAATAAAACATCCCTAGTTTATAAAGTTTGACCCATAAAAATAGGGGCCATACACATGTGAGGTAAAAATGGTTTGGCTAACCAAATTATTCCTTTTTTATAAGAGTAACATAATCTAAACATACAACTCCTAGGCCCTACGCATATAGAACACTATATGCCTAGAACACATTATAAATTTGTAAAATGCGTAAGAAATTATTGTAAAATGCGTAAGAAATTATTAGTAACTCCAAAAATTATGAAACCAAGTGTGTTAGTCTTAGAAAACACACCTCTACACTCTTCAGATGTTAAACCTAATAAAAATCACTTTACAAAAATATTTTATAACACTACCTAATTAAATACTACCCTATACCTAGTAAACATCAAAAAATCAATAACTCCAAAATGGAGTAAGATAAATTAGAAATTATTTTACCTAAATTTATTTTAGGTCAGTACCTACTCAATGTGCACAAATCATGCATTTTATCGCTTTTGGATTTTTGCCTATTTTTGGTGTTTAATTGCATATCGTATTTTTTATTTAGATAATTGCATAAAACGAAAAAGGAGTGGATTAGGTGCTGACGTTTCTCAAGATAAGGCAAGTCCTTCCCCTCCCATGCTTTGAACACATTGAATCCCATGATTTTAGGGATGAAAATGTTTGTTTGCAAAGTTGCATATGAACATAGACTATATCGGTATTTAAAACATGGTTATGGTAGTTATGACCTTCTTGCTGCATTCCCCACCTTGAATAATTTTATTTCTTGTTGTTTGTACCCCTAGAAATGGCTAGAGTATATTCCTTGTGCTCAAATGGGTATATATATATTATATATATGCTTTATGCAACTACTTGCTTAGCCTTGCTTAGAATTATGCAAATGCTCATTCCATCGATAACTAAAATGTGCTTTTGATATGTGAACCCGTGCTGGGATAGAATGAATATGATGAGTATTTGCGAACTAAAATGTGTAAAAATGTGATTTTGGCTTGGGCGGCAAGTGGCATGCATATGGTGTTTGCCGATAGGGGAGAGATGTTTGCCCAAGTCCATAAGGACCGAACTTGTGTCACCAACTTAAAGTTATATGTACATCCACATGTGCTAGTATGGGATGGGCTAAGATGAATAATCTACTTAGATCCTAGCCTTGCATTATGGTAGGCTGGTGTGTACGGGTTCGTATAACCCAAAGGAACTTCCTTTACCCCGAAGTGGTAGTTTAGGCGACTAAGTTTGTCCAATACAACGATATTGCACCACGTAGATGGGTTCCTGTTGCACCCGCCACCACGGTGTTAAGTTTAAGGCATGGGCCCGTCACTTAATGGTTCTAGGTTATATTCTAGTATGCCTAGGATGGAGGAACACGTATCGTGCTGGTGCAAGGCTAGAGATTAAGTAGTGTAAAGGCTTCGTTGTGATCTCTAGACTGTACTCAATATGTAGAGTATGGTGGTACCGACGGGTACCGGACAAAACTTGAGCGATTCACATCATGTGGGTAAAGCTGTACAAACTCTGCAGAGTTCTCTAAACTAATCGATAAACCGTGCTCATGGTCAAGAGCGTTTTGGTGAAGTGTTATGAGTATAAGACTCTATTGTTTCAAAAATGTGAACATGCGACTTGATTTGAAAATGACAAAATGTGTTGAGTTGTGTAAGTGTGGTGATATATTGTGACTTGTTGTCATGGAGGATGACAAGATATTGATTATGATGGAATATTGATTCTATTAATGATGAAACTTAAAATTTGTCTTTGTTAATTGAATTGCCAACTCTTTTGCAAACGATTTGTGAAATAAAACTTGCTTTAGGCTAAAAAATGAACCATTCATATGGCCCTTCTTTGAATATATGCCTATCATGTAGTATGTTATGTTTGACTTATGCTTGTCAGTACATTAACTTATTTAATGTACTAACTCTTGCCACTGGATTATCCTTGCTTGCAGGTTTGGACTTAGTCTTTGAGTGATGCGGGTTTTTGAATTCGCTTCTTCTAGGATTTGAACTTAACGGGGTAAACCCTTAGTCGGTGTGCTTGTGGTTGGGTAGATAAGCTTTCGCTGTTCTCTGAGTTATATATACTTATTTGGTCGGTCGGCCTGCGTAATTATTAAATTGATGTAAGTCTTTAAATCCCTTTCATCTTAAATGTACTTGCTATGAATATCCATGCTTAAGATGAAAGTATGAATCTAGTACACATCTTGGGAACTAGATTCACATGATTATGAGTTAAGGATATTTGAGATGTTGTAGATCTTTAGCCATTTTTGTCATGTCTCCTGAATGTGTAACACATCTGGTCGCCGCCTTCGAGTGGTTTGATGAGCACATCTCAGGCTGAAGTTGACTGGCAGGATAAAGGCCCAACAATGTCTCCAATATATTTATCTCGAGACTCCGGACGTTCCATTATGATTGATTGAATGACTTGAGCTATTTTCTTCATTCCTCAATTATAATGAAAGGTCCGGGTGCCTACAACAGAACGCCATCCCGAATCCGACTCATACTTATACCGAATCCTATGGAAATCGCTTCGACATAATCGCATTATGTCGATCCTAGACAATCTCAAGGAAGGCAATTTCCATCTACTCTCCTCTACCAACCCCGTATACCAATTGATCTGATCAACCCATGTGCAAAACTTGTTCCAGATCCAATCTAAAACCCAAACTACGCAAGTCTAGCTCTGATACCACTGAAGCAATACGCGGATGCTATGATAGCATAAAACAAAATTTTCTACCGCGCAATCCAGGAAATCTTGCAAGGGTCAATAGATCGTTATCGATTGACGCGCAGTGCAGTGAAAATAGCCAATCTATTGCTAGCCAACATCGGACAAACCTTTGCCAACCTCGGAAGACTCCTAGCCGACCTCGGGTCCGAATCCCCGATGCCGCCGACCTCGGTTCGTCTCGCCCGACCCTGCCAACCTGCACACCCGCCGCCTGACCGCCTCATGGTGCTAGGATTCGCCTATGCCGATGACTTCGTGCGGTTTGCCGATGCCTACGACGCCGTGCCGGTTTGCCTGGCCCTCCGATCTCACGACTGCCTGACCCAATCACTGAATTAGATATAGCTAGTTGGATCTTGAGGAAATTCAATGCCGCCGACTTACACCACAACGTAGCGATGTCTCTACCAGTATCCACACATCCAGGGAGAGAACTCCTAACACCCGTGTGCTAGCACGTTGCACGGCTAGGGTTTTGGCTTCGATGTGGGAGGGTTTTCGTGGACAAGATTGATCCGGCTATAAGTCGCACATCCAAACCCTCCACCCCTCGTCTCCTTTATATAGCGTTGCCGATTGGGCCTAAAGGCCCATCGGGACTATATGTCTGGTCGGATCTCTATCCAATTGAGCCGTATCCGAGTCAAACTCGAATGTTTGTTCTTTCCTGTTAAGTGTGCGACCCAATAGGTTCGTGTACAATTGGCCCCGGCCTGAAAACACCCTCTCAACCGGCTTGTCAACAGCGGCCCCTAGCAGAACATATTGACACCAAAATATACACAAAGATCATATCGGTTGAACCTGTAATATGTGGACAAATACCTTTGTCTCATGATATTAATTTAAGCTATAGGCAAGACTCATGCCATCCTATCAATAGCTTAATCATTCACTTGATCTCGTATTGGATTATTTATCTGTTAATCGACTCCTCAATCAACTCTGCATGGCCATGCACTTGTTAGTGATATGCCCTAGAGGCAACATGGAGATGTTGGATATCATGGTCAATGTTTATATATAAATGAATAAAGTGTTATTCAGTTCCATGAAATAGACATCTTGTATTGATCAATAAGTACGTGACTTATTTATGAGACTCTTTATGCATGAATCTATTTCTAAATGATCCCTGATCACATGTCATATTATTGGAACAAATATGACTCTAAGATCGGCATGTTTATTGATTGATGATCATGTCTCATAGATCATAAATATGAAGATACCAAATCAATAAACATGGACACATGTGTTAGAGAACACATTGTTGGATAGACCCACCATGAGACAATACAGAATTAATGTGCCATTAGTTGGTCTCGGGTAGTGTTGGTACAAAGTCCTTAGACTGAGATCATCATGGATTCCAACATGTGTAGTAGCCTACTTTGGGACTACCAAACACTATTCCGCAACCTGGGTAGTTATAAAAGTAATTTTCAGGTTTGCTATGAAACATGGAATGGGATGTGAGTGATCAAGATGAAATTTGCCCCTCCTTTGGAGAGATATCTCGGGCCCCTCGAGGTAATGGATTATGGAAATGCATAGCCATGCTAAGTTGATTGAGAAGTCAATCAACGACGGATAATCCAATACGGTTCGAGTGAATGGTTAAGCTATTGAAGGGATGGCACACATCTTGCCTATAGCTTAATTGGTATCGTGAGGCAAAGGGATTTGTGTACACATTACAGTTCGAGCCGATATTACATTCTTGTATACTATGTTTGTCAATATGTGCCGCTAGACGCCGTTGTTGCAGATCGGCGAGTTGGACTCGAGCCGACGTCTGGCTGAGTTGGACTCGAGCCGACGGTCGGCTGAGTTCGACTCGGGCCGAAACCGAGTATACCTAAACCTGGGGTCGCACGCTTAAGGGGATAAGAACAGACATTCGAGTTGGACTCGGATACGGCTCGATCGGATAGAGTCCTATGGGCTTACGAAGTCCGGCCGGCCAACTCTATGAGATTCGGATAGGATCCGATTCAAAATAGTCCCGTTGGGCCTCTAGGCCCAACCGGCAACTCTATATAAAGGGGCGAGGGTGAAGAGTTGTCAGTATCGAATTAAACCAAATCAATCGATTTGGCGCAATGTAAGCTCGGCGAGATCAATCTCCACGGAAACCCTCCCCACTTTTGAGCCAAACCCAAGCCTTGCATCGCGTGCTAGCACACGGGTGTTCGGCGTTCGTCCCCGGACATGTGGATACCGGTAGAGGCACTACTACGTTGCAGCGCTGTTGATCGGCTACAAATCGGCTGTGGTGGAATCGGCTGTGGTCAAGCGCATCGGAGCGAGGCGCGAGAACGCGGTCAGACGACCCGGATCAACTGCGGCATCGGCGATTCGGGCGATTGGTGAATCGGTTGTCCCCACGAATCGGTGTCGGCAAATCGGTCATCGGCCAAGCCTTCCCGGATCGAATAGCCCTAATTAGCTAGTCCGCGCACTCTACTCCAATCGGTAATGATCTATCGACCCTTAATTGTAAGTGTTCTTGGTTTGCGTGGTAGAAAAGTTTTGTTTTTCGGCTAGCGTAGCCTCCGCGTAACCCTTCGGTGGTATCGAGCTAATCTTGCTTAGTTCGGGTTTTAGATTGGATCTCGGAACAAGTTTTGCGTACGGGTTGATTAGATCAATCGGTTTTACGGGATCTCGTTGAGGAGAGTAGATGGTAATTGGCGTTCCTTGATAGTGTATCGGAACGCGTAATGTGATTACGTCGAAGCAATATCCATAGAACTCGGTTTGAGTTGGGTTCGAGATAGCGTTCCTTGATAGTGTATCGAACGGTATAATGTGATTATACCGAAGCTATCTCGTAGTCCGACCATGTTTGTGCCTCACGCCTACGCAAACCATCTCCCTTGATAGTGTATCGGGACGGCATAATGTGATTATGCCGATATGGTTTCCGTAAGCGATTTCATAGATTGGATCTATGAATTTCGTGTGGTGTTCCGGGCGTACCCCCTTATAGGTCGTCTCGATGCCGTACCTCGTGATAGGTAGAAAACGTTTACGCCTAACTTGTTTTTGCAGAGAATGTTTTGAGATGGTATGGCCCTATTGTATGTATGAGATGCATGTGATGCATGTAATATTCTTTCATATGTGCAATCCCTGTAATATTCTTTCTTACGTGCAATGCTTGTAATATTCTTTCACAACCTACGAGTCGATGTAATCTTCAATTAGAGCTTTCATAGTAGTAGCTTAGTTTGAAGAAATCAAGCATTCGGCACTCGGAAGAACGGTGATGAAGATGGAGATCCTCTACACCGGCATGGAGATGGAGATCACCATGTGAAGGGGGCCATACTATTTCATCATATGTTATTCTACCTGCTTTCATATATGTGATATGTTTGTTTGATAGGATAGCATCCCTCGCAAAATTAAGTAGTAATGATGTCCTTCCAAATGTTGCACCCATCATCGTTATGCTCATCAATGGTGGGTCTCGCAAAGCGAGTGTCATTCTCTATCATAACACGAGGGGGTATATATCGGACATATACGCAGGAGCATTTGGTTTACTTAACAAGGCTATCAAAATAGTTTTGGGCCATGGGGCATAGGTTGGCGCCGGGGCATGGAGATGCCACACCAACAACAAGAGTCACATAGAGATGTGATTAGCAAGGTGTTGCTTACCGATATTTTTAATTTTCTAGCAGTGATGCCAAAGCTCACTAGAAATTAACTAACATATGGATCTTGACCCAATACGTAACCTAGAGGGAAGGTGTAAAAAATGTAATGGGAGTCTAATGTTAAATTGTTTAACGATAGACATAGCATAAACATTATGCTAAACTTTGCTTTTTCTGTTGTAGAATAAATGACGGCTAATACTACACCCAGTGCTTTTAATTTGAGATCTATTCTCGAGAAAGAAAAATTAAACGGAACAAACTTTATGGATTGGTATCACAACTTGAGAATTGTTCTCAAGCAAGAGTGTAAGGAGTACGTTCTTGAAGTACCTTATCCGATGATTTCAATGCTACTGCAACTCGCACGGAGGGCTTACGAGAAGCACACTAATGATGCCCTAGATATAAGATGTCTCATTCTTGCTACAATGTCCCCGAGCTTTAGAAGCAATATGAGAGCAGCGATGCTCACACTATTATTCGGGATCTGCGTGGCATGTTTGAGAACCAAGCACGGGCCGAGAGGTTCAACACCTCGAAGTCCTTATTTGCGTTCAAGCTTGTTGAGGAGAATCCCGTCATCCGCATGTGATAAGATGATTGGCTATATCGAGAGTCTTGAGAAACTAGGTTTCCCTCTTAGCCAAGAGTTGGCTACGACGTGATTCTCCGGTCGCTCCCTCCGAGCTTTGAGCCATTCATAATAAATTATCACATGAACAGTATGGATAAAACCTTGGCGAATTGCATGGGATGCTAAAGACGGGAGGAGAGTATCCAGAAAAACGGTCATCATGTGATGATGATGCGAAGGCTAAGCGCAAACCACTGTCAAGAAACTTTGCATCAAGAGGAAGTTAACTCCCGATGAGATCGCGAGTGCCTCCAATGAAAAGAAGGACAAGAAGGGGTCGGTGGCATCGATGCCGTTTGCTTCTATTGCAAGGAGACAGCCACTCGAAAAGGAACGCAAGAAGTACATGGAGGATCTCAAAAAGAAGCAAAGTACGACTTCGCTTCAGGTATTAATGTTATAGACATTAATCTTGCTACTTCACCTACTCGACTCTTGGGTATTTTATACCGGATCGTAGCTCATATTTGCAAATCGTTGCGGGAATGAGAAGAAGTAGAGGCTTAAGAAGGGCGAGGTGAACTGCGCATCGGCAATGGAGCAAGCGTTGCTACGTTCTTGGCACGTATCACTTCATCTACCTTCGGGATTAGTTTTGGAATAAAATAATTGTTATTGTGTTCCAACACTACGTCAAAACGTTATTTCCGCTTCATGTTTGCAAGCGGAAGGATATGATTTTAGATCAATGGACAATAGTTGTTCAATATATCTCGAGCTATGTTCTATTTTCATGCTCCATTGGTGAATGGAATATACGTTTTGAATCTTGAAGCGTCTCCCATCTATAACATTAATACGAAAGGTAACTCTCTAATGATACAAACCCCACGTTTATCCGGCATTGTCGCTTAGGCCATATAAATAAGAAACGCATGGAGAAGCTCCATAAGGATGGATTGCTTCACTCTTTTGATTTTGAATCATTTGAGACATGTGAGTCTTGTTTACTTGGTAAGATGACAAAGGCACCTTTCACGGGACACAGTAAGAGAGCAAGTGACTTGTTGGCACTCGTACATACTAATGTATGTGGACCAATGAGCTCAACGGTCACGAGTGGTTATCGTGTACTTTATTACCTTTACCGATGACTTTAGTAGATATGGTTATATCCACTTAATGAGGCATAAGTCCGAATCCTTTGAAAAGTTCAAAGAATTCCGAATGAAGTATAGAATCATTTAGGAAAAACAATCAAGTTTCTACGATCGGATCATGGAGGGGAATACTTAAGCCAAGAGTTTGGTAATCCTCGAAAGATTGTGGAATTGTTCCACGGTTGAATCCGCCAGAACTCCACAATGGAACGGAGTGCCCGTACGGAGAAATCGCACCTTGTTGGACATGGTGCGGTCGATGATGAGCCAAAGTGATCTTCCGTTATCCTTCGGGGATATGCTCTTGAAACAAGCTGCGCTCACACTAAATAGAGTTCCATCTAAGTCGGTTGAAAAGATACCATATGAGATATGGACAGGGCAACCTCCTAGTTTTTCTTTTCTCAAAATTTAGGGATGCGAAACTTATGTAAAACGTTTACGTCGACAAGCTCACACCCAAATCGACAAGTGCTTCTTTGTGGGATATCCTAAGAAAACTAAGGGATATTACTTTTATAATCGGGAACAAGGCAAAGTGTTTGTCGCCCGACACGGTGTCTTCTTGGAGAAAGAGTTTCTTTCAAGAAGGGTTAGTGAGAGCAGGGTGCATCTTGAAGAAGTTCAAGAAACACCGAAAATGTTTCGCGACCACGAACCACAACAGGAGGAGCAAAGTGTTGCGGCACCGGTTGTAGATACACCAGCCCACGGAGGTCGAAAGATCACGTCGTGCGCCCGATGTACAGTGCGTAACAACGTGATATATTGTTGTTGGACAACGATGAGCCTAAGACCTATGAGGAAGCGATGGTGGGACCCGATTCCAACAAGTGGCTTGGAGCCTTGAAATCCGAAATAGAATCCATGTACGACAATCAAGTTTGGAACTTGGTTGATCCACCGATGGTGTCAAAACTATTGAGTGTAAATGGGTTTTTAAGAAAAGGCCGATATGGATGGAAATGTTCACATCTATAAGGCACGATTGGTGGCGAAAGGTTTTAAACAGATTCAAGGAGTTGATTATGATGAAACCTTCTCGTCCGTCGAAATGCTTAAACCTATTCGGATTATCTTAGCGATTCCCGCATATTTCGATTATGAGATATGGCGAGATGGATGTCAAAATGGCTTTCCTAAATGGAAACCTAAGCGAGGATATATACATGATACAACCTGAGGGTTTTGTCGATCCACAATCGTCCTGGAAAGATATGCAAGCTACGAAATCTATTTATGGATTGAAGCAAGCATCTCGGAGTTGGAATATTTGTTTTGATGAAGTAATCAAAGGGTTTGGTTTCATCAAAAACGAAGAGGAGGCATGTGTTTACAAAAGGTCGGTGGGAGCGTAATTGTATTTCTAATCTTATATGTGGATGACATATTGTTGATTGGAAATGATATCCCTATGCTAGAATCCGTCAAGTCTCCATTGAAAAATAGTTTTTCCATGAAAGACTTAGGCGAGGCAGCATACATATTGGGTATTCGGATCTATAGAGATAGATCCAAGAGGCTAATTGGATTAAGCCAAAGTACATACATTGACAAGGTGTTGAAAAGGTTCAACATGCATGATTCCAAGAAAGGTTTCTTGCCCATGTCACATGGCATTAATCTTAGCAAGAATCGGTGTCCTCGGACACATGATGAGCGGAATAAGATGGGTATGGTTCCATATGCTTTGTCAATTGGATCCATCATGTATGCCATGCTCGTACACATCCGATGTCTCGTACGCTTTGAGTGCTACGAGCGATACTCGAGATCCAGGTGAAGGTCACTGGATCTCGTAAAGAATATCCTTAAGTACTTGAGAAGAACTAAGGATATGTTCCTAGTCTATGGAGGTGAAGAAGAGCTCGTTGTAAATGGTTACACCGATGCTAGCTTCCAAACGGACAAGGATGATTATAGATCGCAATCTGGTTCGTGTTCTCGCCCGAACGGAGGCGCGTCGTGAAAGAGTTCCAAGGGATACTGTTCATGATTCTACAACGGAGGCCGAGTACATTGCTGCTTCGTAAGCCGCAAATGAGGCGGTTTGGATCAAGAAATTCATTTCTAAGCTTGGTGTGATGACTAGTGCGACGGTCCAATGTCTCTCTATTGTGATAATAGTGGAGCCATTGCACAAGCCAAGGAGCCGAGGTCACATCGAAGTCCATACACATACTTCGGCGATATCATCTCATCCACGAGATAGTAGACAGAGATGATGATGTCAAGATATGCAAAGTGCACACGGATCTCAACATAGCCGATCCGCCGACAAAACCACTCCCTTAGCCGAAGCATGAGGCGCACACAAGAGCAATGGGTATTAGATACTTACATGATCGACTCTACCGCAAGTGGGAGACTATTAGTGATATGCCCTAGAGGCAACATGGAGATGTTGGATATCATGGTCAATGTTTATGTATAAATGAATAAAGTATTATTCGGTTCCATGAAATAGATATCTTGTATTGATCAATAAGTACGTGACTTATTTATGAGACTCTTTATGCATGAATCTATTTTTAAATGATCCTCGATCACATGTCATATTATTGGAACAAATATGACTCTAAGATCGGCATGTTTATTGATTGATGATCATGTCTCATAGATCATAGATATGGAGATACCAAATCAATAAACATGGACACATGTGTTAGAGAACATATTGTTGGATAGACCCACCATGAGACACTACAGAATTAATGTGCCATTAGTTGGTCTCGGGTAGTGTTGGTACAAAGTCCTTAGACCGAGATCATCATGGATTCCAACATGTGTAGTAGCCTACTTTGGGACTACCAAACGCTATTCGAATCGGGTAGTTATAAAAGTAGTTTTCGGGTTTGCTATGAAACATGGAGTGGGATGTGAGTGATCAAGATGGAATTTGCCCCTCCTTTGGAGAGATATCTCTGGGCCCCTCGAGGTAATGGATTATGGAAATGCATGGCCATGCTAAGTTGATTAAGGAGTCAATCAACGGACGGATAATCCAATACGGTTCGAGTGAATGGTTAAGCTATTAAAGGGATGGCACACATCTTGCCTATAGCTTAATTGGTATCGTGAGGCAAAGGGATTTGTGTACACATTACAGTTCGAGCCGATATTACACTCTTGTATACTATGTTGTCAATATGTGCTGCTAGGCGCCGCGTTGACGATCGGTGAGTTGGACTCGAGCCGACAATCGGCTAAATTTGACTCGGGTGAAACCGAGTATACCGAACCTACGGGTCGCACGCTTAAGGGGATAAGAACGGGCATTCGAGCGGGACTCGGATACGGCTCGATCGGATAGAGTCCTATGGGCTTACGAAGTCCGCGGCCAACTCTATGAGATCCGGATAGGATCCGATTCAAAATAGAGTCCCGTTGGGCCTCTAGGCCCAACCGGCAACTCTATATAAAGGGCGAGGGTGGAGAGTTGCTGTATCGAATTAAACCTTATCAATCTGATTTAGCGCAACAGAAGTCGGCGAGATCAATCTCCATGGAAACCCTCCCCACTTTCGAGTCAAACCCTAGCCTTGCATCACGTGCTAGCACACAGGTGTTCAGCGTTCTGTCCCCGGACGTGTGGATACTGGTAGAGGCACTGCTACGTTGCGGCGCTGTTGATCAGCTACGAATCGGCTGTGGTGGAATTGGCTGCGGTCGAGCGCATCGGAGCGAGGCGCGAGAACGTGGTCAGACGACTCGGATCGGCTGCGGCATCGGGGATTCAGCTGATTGGTGAATCGGTTGTCCCCGGCAATCGGCTGTCGGCAAATCGGCTGTCATCGGCCAGCATTGTTCTAGATCGGATAGCCCTGATTGGCTAGTCCGCTGCACTCTACTCCAATCGGTAACGATCTATCAACTCTTACTTGCAAGTGTTCCTGGTTTGCGCGGTAGAAAAGTTTTGTTTTTCGGCTAGTGTAGCCTCCGCGTAACCCTTCAGCACTTGCATAATCCATTACATCGAGGGGCCCAGAGATATCTCTCCCATAGGAGGGGCAAATTCCATCTTGATCATTCACATCCCACTACATGTTTCATAGCAAACCCGAAGACTACTTTTATGACTATCAGTTACGGAACAACGTTTTGTAGTCCCTAAGTAAGCTACTACACATGTTGAAATCCATGATGATCTCAGGTCTAAGGACTTTGCACCAACAGTACTTAAGACCAACTAATGACACTTTAATTTCTTGTAGTGTCTCAATGTGGGTCTATCCAACATTGTATTCTCTAACACATGTTCACGTTTATTGATTTGATATCTCCAAACCATGATCTATAAGACATGATCATCAATCAATAAATATGCTGATCTTAGAATCATATTTGTTCCATAGATATGATATTTGATCAGGGATCATTTAGAAATAGATTCATAAATAAAGAGTCTCATAAATAAGTCATGTACTTATTGATCAATACAAGACTTCTATTTCATGGAACGGAGTAACACTTTATTCATTGATACATAAACATTGACCATGATATCCAACATCTTCATGTTGCCTCTAGGGCATATCACTAATAAACACGACTGGTCCCAACCCTAGCCTGCCTTGGGTAGGGGATAGGTGCCTATCCCAAGGGACGTCAGGTCGAGCCATCACGTTCAGTCGAAGTGGGCAAAGAATGAGCCCTCGAGCAACTCGAGCTCAGCCGATGGACTCCTCTTCTCATGTACCCTCAGCTGACAAGCAGGGGACGCATTGCTCAGTGCTCACCGTAAGCATATTTGCGAGAGAAGGGGCCGACACAGCTGGCGATTCTGCTCGTGAGGGCTTCCGAGCCCCTGAACCGTCCGGGGGTCGGGAGGAAAATGTCCTGCAAAAAGATCAGGGAATAATCGAAATTGCGCTATTTAAAGGGATTAAGGGCCGTGTACTTAGCTGTTCAAGCGTAGAATCGGTGCAGGTGCTCGATGTTCCATGAATTCGGCACCTCCTGTCCATCTTCGCGAACCAGCCTGTAGGAGCCTAGATGTGTGATGGCAGAAACGATGAAGGGGCCTTCCCAAGGAGCTGACAGCATGTTCATGTCGGCCGAGGACTGCACCCTGCGGAGCACGAGATCGCCGACATTGAAGGACCTCCCATGGACGTTCCTATCATGGTATCGGCGAAGGGCCTACTGGTATCGGTCCATCTGGATTGCCGCAGCCATCCTCGCTTCCTTAAGGCTATCAATGTCCTCAGCCCGCGTCTGTTTGGCCATGCCTTCATCATAGAAGCGAATCCTCGGGGACTCATGGAGCATGTCGACCGGCAGGATTGCCTCCGAGCCGTAAACTAGGAAGAACAGGGTCCGTCCCGTGGCTCGGCTCGACTAGTTGCGGAGCCCCCAGAGCACAGCGGGGAGCTCATGCCACCAGCGACCCTAGTACTTCTAGAGTGGGTCAAATATTCGAGCCTTTAGACCCTGCAGAATCATGACATTGGCACGCTCGCATTGTCCGTTCGACGGGGGTGCGCCACCGAGGCATACTTGACCTCAGTGCATTTATCCTCGCAGAACTCCCAAAAGTTGTTCCCGGTAAACTACGTGCTGAGGTCCATAATAATCTCCCTTGGGACGCCAAAACGATAAGTAATGCCCTCAATGAATTCAACCGCCTTCTTTGCGGTGCAGATCTTCAAGGGCATTACCTCAATCCATGTCGTGGAGGCTGACCCCAACCCTCCATTATAATTGAGGAATGAAGAGATTAATTAAAGTCATTCATCAATCATAATGAAACATCCAGAGCCTCGAGGGAGAAATATTGGAGACATTGCTGGGCCTTTAGCCTGCCAGTCAACTTTAGCCTAAGATGTGCCCGTCAAACCACTCGAAGGCGGCGACCAGATGAGTTACACATTTAAGAGACTTGACAAAAATGACTAAAGATCTACAACATCTCAAATATCCTTAACTCATACTCATGTGAATCTAGTTCCCAGGATATGCACTGAATTCACATTTTCATCTTAAGCATGGCCATACATGGCAAACACATTAAGGATAAAGGGGACTAAAAGACGTACATCAACTTGATAGTTATCTAGGCCAAACGGCCATATATATATATATATATATATATATATATATATATATATATATATATATATATATGTAAGAGAACAGCGGAAGCTTGACTCCCAATCATAAGCACGCCGACTAGGGGTTTACCCCATTAAGTTCAAATCCTAGAAGAAGCAATCGAAACCCGCATGACCCAAAGACTAAGTCTAAACCTGCAAGCAAAAGATTATATCAACAGCAAGGGTCAGTACATTAAACAAGTTAATGTACTGACAAGCATAAGTCAAACCTAACATATTACATGTAAGGCATATATTCAAAAGAGAGACTATATGTGTACTTCATTTTCAGCATAAAGCAAGTTTTATTTCACATTTCTTTTTATAAAGGAGTTGACAATTCAATTAACAAAACAAGTTTTAAGTTTCATCATAAATTTTAGCATGATTCCATCATAATCAATCTGTTTGTTGTCATCCTTGACAACAAGTCATAATATATCACCATACTCACACAACTCAACACTTTTTGTCCATTTCAAGGCAAGTCACAAGTTCACCTTTTAAAAAAGAAACAATAGAGTCTATACTCATGACACTTCACCAAAATGCTCTTGACCGTGAGCACGGCTAATCGATTAGTTTACAAAACTCTACAAAGTTTGTACAGCTTTACCGACATGATATGAACACTCTAGTTTGTTTCGTGCTCGCGACGCACTACCACACTCTTCATGTTGATTATGGTCTAGAGGTCATAAAAAAACCTTTACACTACTTAATATCTAGCCTTACACTAGCACGATACGTGTTCTTCCATCCTAGGCATACTAGAAAATATGACCCAGAACTGTTAAGTAGCGGGCCCACGCCTTAAACTTAACACTATGGTAACGGACACGACAGGAACCCACCACGTGGCACAATACCGTTGTATTGGATAGACTTAGTCACCTAAACTGCCACATCAGGGTAAATAGAATGTTCCTCTGAGTTATTCGAACTCATACACACTGTCCTACCAGAATGCAAGGCTAGGTGCTAAGTAGATTAATCAGCTTAGGCTATCCCATACTAGCACATGTGAATGTACGGATAACTTTAAATCGGTGACACAAGTTCGGTCCTTACAGACTTAGGTAAACATCTCTCCCCCTATCGGCATGCAACTAACACCATATACATGCCACTTGTCTCCCAAGTCAAAATCACATTTTTACACATTTTAGTTTGCAAATACCCATCGTATTCATTCCAATTCAGTAAGGGTTCACATATCAAAATCACATTTTTTTAATTATAAATGGAATGAGCATTTGTATATTTCTAAGCATGGCTAAGCAAGTAGTCACGTATAGAGCCTATATAAAACCCAATTGAGTACAAGGGTTATACTCTAACCATTTACAAGGGTACAAACGGCAAGGAACACAAATATTCAAGGTAGGGAATGCAACAAATAGGTCATAGCTACCATAACACAGTTTTAAACACCGGTATAGTCTAAGTTCATATGCAACTTTGCAAATAAATATTTTCATTCCTCAAATCTTAGAATTCAATGTGTTCAAAGGATGGGAGGAGAAAACGTGTCTTGATCTTGAGAAATGTTAGCACCTAATCCACTCCTTCACCGTCTATGTAATTATCTAAATAAAGTACACGTTATGCAATTAAACATCAAAATAGGCAAAAATCTAAAATGCTCTAAAATGCATGATTTGTGCACAGTGGGTAGGTACTGATCTAAGTTGAACTTGGGTGAAAGAATTTCTAGTTTATCTTATTCTATTTAAGCGTTATGAATTTTAGAATTCTTATCGGTATGTAGTAGTATATAATTAGGTAGTGTCTTAAAATGTTTCTATAAATTGATTTTTATTAACTTTGACTTCACAAAGGTAGGAGATATGTTTTCTAAGGCTAACACATTTGGTTGCACAATTTTTGGAGTTACTATGAATTCCTTATATATTTTACAATTTATAACGCGTTTTAGGCACATAGTCTTTATGCATATACAGCTTTAGAAGTTTTATATCTAGGACATGTTCTTATTTGCTAGAGATGTGTAAATATGAATAATTTAATTAACCAATCTTAGTTCATAATTTTAGAGTTTTCTTATTCTACTACACATTTCTTAAGCAAGAGAGTGTTCTATGTTAGTTACTTATCATATCAACCTAGAAATTGATTTATGAGCTAAGAGTGTCAAGTTTTGGTGGTTAGGGATGGAGCTTACGGTTTCTCTGGTCCAACAAGGTCTTACGTTGATTTACTTAGAAATAGAATGCATTTATATACATTTATACATATATAGTGCTTAACTATTATTATTGTGATTAGCACCTAAGTTATCTATTTAAAGTTTATTGACATATTTAATATATGAGTTGCCATATTTTATTTTACCTAATTGAAGTTCATTACTTGCTGGTTCTGTCGAAACTTAGTTCACTCCAAATGGACTAAAGATGAATATTCTACAAATTTTACAAGCTAAAGTGTGTACTAAGTTGTGTATTCCTTATAGAAATGTTTAAGAGCTATTACTACACACTACACAGTAAGCATATATTTTTGTTATATAGTTTGAAAGTATATGTTTTGGTGATTCTACAGAAATTGAATTTACTCAAAAGGATTTAAAATGAATTTTAGATAAATCTCTAAAATTTAGCTCATCTAAAACTCATCATTTTAATGACAATAGTTTAAAAGGTATTTGGCACCAAATAATTATATACTTTTATTTCTCCAAACTGGAGATGGTATGGTGAATTTGTAGAACTTAAGTTTGTTTCAAAATAAGTCAAATTGAATTTTTTATGCATTGTATAAGTGTGCAAGCTTTATATGTGATTTTTCCTTAGGTAAATTTTAGAGACAAAATTTGTACTGTAAGTGCTAAGTTTTATATTTCTATATTAAAGTTCATTGTCTTGTGACTTCGTGGAAATATTAAGTTATTAAGCGGCATGGTTTCCTGGGAGCGCATCGTACGTTGCTTTTTTGCACGAGGCCCTTTTGCGCTAAATTGCGTCCTGGCCTGCAGGGTTTGCCGCGCTTTTTGCGCATAGGCCCTCCTGTTTACGCTTAATTACATCCTGGTTTTGTGTGTATAGTTATTTTGCGAATGAGCGCCTATACTTTCGGGTAATTTTGCGTTCGGTCTTGCTTGTGGGGCTAGCTAGTGCCGGCCAAACGGGCGGCTCGGCACGGCCAAACGGGCGGCTCGGCACAGCCACGGCCGAGGCACGGCCCGTCACGGCACGGCCCGTTAGGCATGGCCACTGTGACGGGCCGTGCCGTGCCGGCCCGCGTGCCCCGCCCCCGGCCCAAGCACGGCCCACGGAGGCCGGGCGTGCCCGTGCCGCACGACACGAATATGGCCCGTGGGCCGTGCCCGAGCCCACGGGCCCACAAGGCACTACGAAATTAAAAAAATAGAGAAAATATGAAAAAATAGAAAAAAATAAATAACCCTATTATTTCTATAGATAGAAATTAAAATTGTAAATAAAGGATAAAAAATGAAATAATGATGTATTTGTCACGTTGAAAATATGAAAAAAAATAATCTATTCGTCATCCACTCTTCATATTGAAATAAATATTGACACTTACTATATGTTAAAAATAGTAGTGACCTTTATTGATGTTTATATCATTATATGATATAATGATACATGCCTCGTTAAAAACTTTGTCATGTAAAAACTCATATGAAAAACTAAGAAAACCATGACAAAGAAAAGAGTACAGCTCAAAGATCACAACTACTTCTAACAAAGTTCTATTGGGGTTGGTCTGGATCTAAGTAGAGGTTCTCGAACTGGGCGGCCAATTCTTGGTTCTCAGCAGTGTATTGGCCATGTTGTCTAGCTAGCTCTCAGTCTTTAACGCTTAGTAGCATTTTGACGTGGACGCTGCTCAGAGTTGTCCTCCTTTCTTCGACGATTCGACCGCAAAGGCTGAAGGCCGATTCGGAGGACACTGTTGACACGGGCACCGTCAACACATCCCGTGCAAGTTTTGAAAGCACGGGATATGCCATCTTGTGGTCATTCCACCATCCGAGAATGTTGAAATCTTGTGCTTCATGCCTGATGGCGTCGCTGTCCACATAAGTTGACAACTCTTCGGCAACACCATGCGAAGAGACGTCTCCACTTCCAATCGACGAACTGCCACCCCCTTGGCTTGAAGATGAGCCACCCCAAATTCTACCCCACTGTATCTTCTTCTTACCTGTAGTGGGGATAGGAGGGGGTCTCTGTTGGCGAACTCCCTGAAACTTTAGTTCGTACTTTCCAAAACTTCATTTAGTTTACTCCTAACCTCAGTATAAAAAGAACTATAATCTACACCTACAGAATCCCCTTAATTTACCCTACGATCTAATATAAAAGCAAAAGCATACAACATAGGTATATTTTTCCAATATTTAAAATATTTTTGTTTCATGTGAAAGACAGGTTGGGCTAGAATTTCATCATTTTCATATTCTTTTAACAACGTGGCAATTTTAAGAATATTGTGCAAAATTAAATTGGCGGTTGGATAGTAAACTTGGGACAGAGTAAGAGTGGACTCATAAAAAGTTTCAAGAAATTGGTAATATCTTTGAACAATTGCCCAGATGTGCTCAGTCAGTATTGACCCATCGTCGCTGTTTCTTGGGCCATTACGTGACTAGACAAAATTAGTTAGTAATTCACTATAAGGTAAAACAACTTTTAACATTAAATAGGTAGCATTCCACCGATGCTCTGTATCGGTGGCAAACTTACGTGCTTTCTTGCCGGCCGCATGGCAAAACCTCTTCCATGCAGCTATCCGCGGGTTAGAAGCAGTTAACCACGCGATTGCTTGACGAACAGTGTCGATGTGAGCACTTACTCTCTTCATCCCAGTCTTAACAATCAAATTAATTATATGACAAGCACAACGCTGATGAAGTAGAAAAGACTGCGTATAAACACAAAATAAAGGTTGCAATATTTCCATTGCCCTAGAATTAGCAGATGCATTATCTAGTGTGACAAAGAAAATTTTATCTCGCAAGATTATATTCATTAATTACCTCCCTAATTCTTTCGGCTATGTTTTCACCGTGTGTGACACATCTATTAACCTAGAGGCCTAGAACTCTTTTTTCAACTCCCAATCATCATTAACAAAATGAACAACTACGCTAAGGTAATCCTCCCTAGCTCCACTACTCCATATATCCGAGGTAACACTAACGTAAAAGTGCATGTACTAAATAGTTCCTTAAGTGCATTACTACCCTTCTCATAAAAATTTTCTAAATCTCGGGTTGTTGTTTGTCTACTAACCGCTTTGAATCTAGGATTATGCGATCTGAACGTACTCTTCGAAAGCGGAGACTCCCCAAAGTTCAAGGGTAAATCTTGTCCGGCGATTAACTGGACAAAATTTTCCCGAGCTACCATGGGATCGTACTCCCGCTATGTACCGTACCGTCTGGGTTTAGCATCAGTTGTTGCTGCCGTAATTGTATTCCTTGCTTCCTTGCACACGCCTCCGTATGACGCTTTAGGTGTCCTGTACCACCGTAAGATCGTGCGGATAAAGTATTCCTACAAATTCTACATCTAGCTTGTGTTACCTCCTCCCGTCTGGGGCCTGGCCACTTTCACCTCGTCAAAATGCTCACCGAGGTTCTCGATCTTTTCGAGCCTGGTGTGTCGAAACACTTCCGCTCGTGGATCCGTATCCTTCCAAAGCCGTCGCCGCCGTCGGCACGGCTCCTCCTCCACAGTTGGTGGAGTTGGAGCCGATCCGAAGGCATCGTCAAACCCCAACATGTAATTGGGGTCAAAATCATCCAAAGTGAACGACGGCGACTGATATGGATAGTTCGGATCCATTCTGCAATTTTAATCCGAAATAAACAAATTTTAGATATTTATTAAATACACAAACAAAATACAAATAATACATACATATGAATATCACTTACATCTTTCCAACCGCAAGCGCTTCACACCTCTGCGATCAAACTAATTAACTACGAAACTAATTTTGATTTTTGATAAAATTTGAGCAAATTTTGTCAAAACCAACAAATTAGAGCACAAGAGAGCACTTGAGACTTGAGAGCATAAAATGAGATGTTTGGGGTGAGGAGAAATGGCTGGGATGGATGCCCTATTTATAGGACGAAATTTCATATTTTTTAGATTTTTTTCGATTTTTTTGTCTCCAACGGCTAGTTTTAAATTCTAGCCGTTATACTAGCCGTTGGGACACGTGGCACGCCGTTATTCGCCGGCTCAAACCCCCGACCCGCCGTACGCGCTCCCACCCGCCCGCCACGCCATGCCATGCCTGGCCGCGTGTGTGTCCGGCCGCCGGCAACAGTGTCCGTGCCGCCGGCCCAGCTGGCTGGCCGCAGACGGCACGGCCCGTCGCGTGTCGTGCGTGCCGGTGTATAGTGTCATCGTACCCGGACCAGCACGCCTCGGTCCGGCCCACTTGGCCTCCACTAGGGCTAGCCGTCCCTCGGGCCGGTGGTTCGGTGCGCTGTTGTGGACCCATCATCGCCCGTTTTCTTGTGTTGTCTTTGTCCAGCCGTGATATTTTTGCCCTTCATCCGTACATACATTCAACCGAGCCTAGCGTCTTTTTCGTAAAAAGACGCCCACTAACCCATTCACCGGCACAACAGTCAAGAATTGAGGTGCACGCAACCTATCTCCCCCCTCATCTCTCCCCTACATGCCGTCGGCACCCATCCCTTCCTCTTCCCGTCTTGCCTTCCTCCACCCATCCGCCTCATCTGATGGCGGCGAGCTCATGGCCGCCGAGTCCGATGGTCCGAGTGCCGACGGATGAGCAGATGGAGGAGAAGACGGTTGCAACCATCGACATGGAAGAAGAAGACCGCGGCGGCGACGACGGCGAACTCGACCACCTCGGCGGCGACGACGACGACCTCAACCTCGACGTCGGCCGCTTCAGCTGGTTGTCGACCGGATCTGGACGAGCATGAGATTCTAGCTCTCCCTCTCCCTCTCTCTCTCTCTCCCGCTGCCGCCGCCGAGCACCGTCTCCGTCCCCGCCTCCACCTCCGTCGCTTCGCCGTCTCCGAGCGCCTCCGCCTCCCCATGCCCTTCGCGTCGTCATTGTCGTCGAGCGCGGGCTTCGAGGCGGACGTGGAGAAAGTGAGGAGGCGAGCGCCGTCCCCCACCTCATCCCCACCATATTTGCATTAGTCTATTGATTGCTCATTAATCCTGCACTCCTGCTGTTGCATTCCTGGGGGAGGGAGGCGGAGACTAGCATGGTTCTGAGCTATGACTGTGCCGCCTCCGTGCTGCTGTGCACGGAGGACAACACGGCCATCCTCGGCCTTGACGGGGATGAGGAGGGGGAGGAGGAGTGCTCTTGGGCGGCCGCCACGCCGCCGCGAGATGCCGCCGCCGCCGCCGCCACGGATGTGTTCTTGACGGACTTTCCCGTGCTGTCCGATGAATGCATTGCGGCGCTTGAGGGGAGAGAAGAGGAGCACATGCCCATGGAGGGGTACCACCAGAGGCTGCAGCCGCGGCCTGAGGGCCTGGATTTGGCCGCCGTCAGGAAGGGCGCTTTAGATTGGATTTGGGAGGTGAGCTTTTCGCGTGATTAATCGTTTTTTCCGTGTCATTGGCGAGATGTTGAGATGTGATGTGCTGGAGTTCGTGTAAAGGTGCCTGCTTTCCTTTATTGATTCTGTGGCGATTTCTGATTCGATTGCTGCTCGTTGATGTTGTCTTTGATGCGTACTGCCGTCGGAGTTGATTAAATCTGCAACTTTGTGATGATAGGTCATTGAACATTACAATTTTGCGCCGTTGACTGCAGTTTTGTCTGTGAACTTCCTCGATGGATACCTCTCCGAGAATGAGATTCCTGTAAGTCCAGCATTTTAGTTGCACTGTAACCAATCCGGCTCAAATTCCACAATGTTGTTGGTTTCATGGTGCAATTATGTTGTTGGTCCTCATTACAGGAAGGCAAAGCTTGGATGACCCAGCTCTTGGCAGTGGCTTGCTTGTCCTTGGCTGCAAAAATGGAGGAGACTTTTGTGCCACTCCTCTTGGACTTGCAGGTATGCGAGTTTAATGCATCTCATAACTGAGACCTGCACACACATTGTGGAAATTTTTGCCCTTTCCCCTCAACTACTTGATGGTTTTTTGTTTGACAGGTGGCTGAGGCAAAGCCTATGTTTGAGGCAAGGAACATAAAAAGGGTGGAACTTCTGGTGCTAAGCACCTTAAAGTGGAGGTTGCAAGCTGTGACTGCCTGAAGAAAGGAGCAGTGCATTCTTTTCAAGATATACACCTATTCATGTGTTTGTGTTGGATTTCTTTTATAAATGTTGTGAGGATTGGCTGCATCTGGGGAATATGGCAGACAGTGCAGGATTCTGGTTGTATAGCAAAGTGAAAGAGATGCCAATGCCGTCTGTCGGTGGCTTGCTTCACCCCAAGTCACGCTCGCCGCCCGTGCTCACCATCGCCCTCGTGGTCCTTGTAATTTTCCTTTTGTTGTCAGTTTAGTTGTTAGGATTTCCCATGTGGCCATCTGATGGTGGTGTTCTCTTTTTTTTTTTTGGCTTTAGGGTGTCATTATTCTGATCGCCTACTTCAATAGCGGCTCAGGTCAGCTTGGACTCCACTTTCAAGCCAAGTTTGTTAATTGTTAATGTCTAATATTTATAATATTCTGATAAACTAATATTCCTGCTGCCAGTCAATGCTCAGGGAAATTCCATGGTGTGCTCCTTATTCCAGAAGAACTAATAGAAAGCATTCCAGAAATGTATGCTCTGCTTCAGGTATGATTTGTTCCATCCACCTGACAATATCATAATTTTGGTTACACTTGCTGATTTCTATTCAACTATTTCAGGAAATCAATATCCTCCACAACAACAATGTTCCTGTGGTAGAGATGTCATCACAATTGTCTCCTTTGGCAGCAGCACTGTTCCAATTCTTGCCACCCTTCATCAGAAGAGAGGTCATGCATTTGTACAGTCTTGCATTGCTTGATACTTGTGGCATTAACCTAAACTAAAATGTAGACTTACCCTTTTTCATTCAGCTGCTCCTCCATCAGGAATCAGGCAACTCTGCCCAGCTGTCCCAGGTGTGATTATTGCTGCTCCACAAACTATTCATAGAAACTTATTTTATGGAACTGTTGGCATCACAATGTCAATTTCTTTCCAGATTGATACTGAGCAATTGCTGGCCCACTTAATAGAAGCATAAATGATAAAGAGAACAGTAAGTTTCCCTATTGTTACTTTTTCTTTTTTTTATATATTGTGAATCGGTTGTGACTGATTCTATTGTGTGATTTTTTTCTTTTTCAGAACGAAGGAAGATACAAGGGAAGGAAGTTCAGCTCTGTGCCATTTCTTTGGATATCAGGCTCAACGATCCGTCCCATCAAACTTTGATTGTGACTATGCTTATGTAAGAATTGAAAACCTCTGTATGTCAAAAAGTTTGGGTGAGCCAGTGACTAATCCTCGAAAATTGTTGATGTAGGCTCTTGGGTGTATCTCCTTGCATATGATAGCAGCTGGCTTGACTGGGTACATGGCAACTGTGGCTAATCTGAAGGACCCTGTAGACAAGTGGCGATGTGCTGCTGCTCCTCTAACTGTAAGATCTTGACTATTTGGCCATTTCTCTCCTGTTAAATTCCTACTATTAGATTTATCAGAAAGCCACCATTGCAAATGGGCCAATTCTTCAGTTTTCCTGGATATACTTCCATACCACTATCTGTGTTTGCCTGCTCCCCTGGCACTGCCAGCAACTGTGCTGGCAATAAGAAATTTCTTTGAAATTCTATTAAACTATATTATCTCACTGAAACTTTAGTGAAGTATATTAGTGAGTTCAGATGCATAAAATGCTACTATCTGTTAAGTACTCTAACTTATTGCTGACAGAGGAACATGATATTGTCATTACTAGGCAATGATGAGTGTCAAGAGGCATTTGCGTGGTCCTAGAGCAATCCTGATAGGAAAGCCTGCCATTCATCCTTCTCCGATTGACCTGAAAGGGAAGGTTTATGAGTAAGTCATGTGGTTCAGAGTTAAAAACTGCATTCCTTTCTTTTAGTGCTTTAAGCTAAAGAATGCAATATGCCAATTTCATAAGAAAGATAAGACATGTACTCCTAATTTTTCCACCCAACATTTTTTTGCGGGTGTTATTACACCCAATATGATACATTTATACTTGAAAAACTATTATGCTTGTGCTTGTTTATTTTGTTCAAATTTGATTTGATTGCATAAATAGATTATATTGATTGTGCCAGTAATCAACCGGATAAAAGCGGGAATTTTTTTTTAGGTTTTGCATGATTCAATATAGCGAGACTTGAGAGATCACTGCTGAACAAAATTAATGAACAAATTTGACAAACAGGCAAATCCCACTGTTTTGCACTCAACAGAAATTAGCAAAGACTAAATTTGAATAGAACTTTGTAAATTACTTTGAAACTTGCATTCAGTTTTTTTTGCTTCTATCTTAAAACTTAAAAAAACATAGTGCATATGGGCTTTATGAGCTCGACGTACTGTGCATGTTTTTCTGCATTGGAGTGGGACACTTTCTCTTTTTCTTGCAATTCGAATGCTAATGCTTATTATAAACACAGTTACTAACACGTGCTTGGGTCATTCAGCTTACAGCCGAGGATCTGGGAAGCACCCACAACTTATGCCATCCACGCCCAGATGGGCTATTGCCAATGGAGCTGGAGTCATATTAAGTGTCTGTTATGAGGAAGTCACTCGTTATGAGACAGCAAATTTGACTGTGGCAGCTGTTCCTGCACTTCTACTACCTCCACCGACCACATCATTGGACAGGCATTTGGTTGCTGGGCTCCCTCCTCTTGAACCATATGCTCGCTTATTTCATACGTAAGCTCTTATGATCCTGTCCACTGTTATACCATGTGTACTTTCCAGATGATTGCTAACGTGCTATTCTCCGGTCAGATACTATGCAATTGCTACTCCAAGTGCTACGCAAAGGTTGCTTTATGGTCTTCTCAAGGCACCACCATCATGGGCCCCAGATGCACTTGATGCAGCAGTACAGCTTGTTGAACTCCTTAGAGCAGATGAAGATTACCATCCAGGCATGCGGGTTTAGCATACATTTCTCTGCTTTTGTTTCAGTGCTATCAATCAAGATGGCACATCATGCAATGTTATCATAACAGCATATTATGGGTTTTGAATATTGATTGTCATAGCTTTATTTTATGTTTTAGCTTCCAAAGAATTGGATGCATCTTCATTTCCTACGTGCTATTGGAACTGCAATGTCAAATGAGAGCTGGTATTGCTGCTGATACGTCTGCTGCTTTACTTTTTCGAATACTCTCCCAACCGACATTGCTTTTTCCTCCACTGAGACATGCTGAATTGAATTTCAACAAATTGAATTTCCTAAACTTGCACAGTATATGTGAGTGCATTTTGCTGTACCTGACAAGGTGCTAGGAGTTCCTCTGATTTTAGCGTTAATTTTTGGTATTTCAATATTACACATGTATGGAAAGATAGTAAAATTCTAACCATAACATTGGATACCTCCGTCGTAAGACAAATATTATTATATACTACAGCTTTGGGTTGATGGTGGAATAAGTCAGTGCAGCTGAATGAAAGGAATAATTTTTGCTATTTTGCTTATCATTTTCGCTTTAGCATCTTAAACTAGCTAATTTAGCATTTTAGACTAGCATCTTAGACTTTTGGCTGTCCATTAACCTATAAATATGTATCTTCAATCTCTAGCTTGGTTATAACATTCGAGTGAATATTGTTAGTGATATGTCCTAGAGGCAACATGAGATATTGATCAATACGTATATGATTTGTTTATGAGACTATATGTATGAATTTATTTTTAAATTATCCCTAATTATATATTATATTATTGAAACTAATATGATTCTAAAATCGACATGTTTATTGATTGATGATCATGTCTCATAGATTATGGTATGAAGATATTAAATCAATAAATATGAATAAATATGAACACATGTTAGAGAACATGTAGAACCACCATGAGACATTATAGGAATTAATGTCCATTAGTTGGTCTCAGGTAGTGTTGGTACAAAGTCCTTAGACCTGAGATCATCATGGATTTCAACATGTGTAGTAGCCTATTTTGAGACTACCAAACGTTATTTCGTAACTGGATAGTTATAAAAGTAGTCTTCGGGTTTGCAATGAAACATATAATGGGATATAAATAATCAAGATGGAATTTCTCCCTCCTTTGGAGAGATATTTCTAGGCCCCTCGAGGTAATGAATTATGAAAGTGCATGATCATGTCGAATTGATTGAGAAGTCAATCAATAGACAGATAATCCAATACGATTCGAGTGAATGGTTAAGCTATTGAAGAGATGACACACATCTTGCCTATAGCTTAATTGGTATCGTGAGGCAAAGGAGCTTAATTGGTATCATAAGGCAATGGGATTTGTGTACACATTACAGGTTCAGAACCGATATTATATTTTTGCATACTATGGTGCCAATATGTGCTGCTAGGCGTCGCTATTGACAGTCGGCTGAGTTGGACTCGAGCTGAAACCGAGCATACCTGAACATACAGGGTCACACGCTTTAGGGGATAGAATAGACATTCGAGTTGGATTCGAATATGGCTCAATTCAAATAAGATTCGATTAATGAATTATGAAAGTGCATGATCATGTCGAATTGATTGAGAAGTCAATCAATAGACAGATAATCCAATACGATTCGAGTGAATGGTTAAGCTATTGAAGAGATGACACACATCTTGCCTATAGCTTAATTGGTATCGTGAGGCAAAGGAGCTTAATTGGTATCATAAGGCAATAGGATTTGTGTACACATTACAGGTTCAGAACCGATATTATATTTTTGCATACTATGGTGCCAATATGTGCTGCTAGGCGTCGCTATTGACAGTCGGCTGAGTTGGACTCGAGCTGAAACCGAGTATACCTGAACATACAGGGTCACACGCTTTAGGGGATAGAATAGACATTCGAGTTGGACTCGAATATGGCTCAATTCAAATAAGATTCGATTTAATATGAAGTCTTATGGGCTACGAAGTCTGGATGGTCAACTCTATGAGATTCGGATAGGATCCGATTTAAAATAGAGTTTCAATCGGCCGCTAGATCCAGTCGGCCAACTCTATATAAAGGGGCGAGGGGTGGAGAGTTGCGGTATTGCATTGAACTGAATCAATCCGATCTCCACGGAAATCCTCCCCACTTTCGAGCCAAAACCCTAGCCTTGCATCTTGTGCTAGCACACGGGTGTTAGGCGTTCTGTCCTTGGACATGTGGATACCGATAGAGGCACTGCTACATTTGCGGTGTTGTTCGTTGGCTACGAATCGGCTATGATCTGACAATTGGCTGCGGCGCATCAAAGCGAGGCGGTTGCGGCGGATCGACAGTACGAGCGCGGTTCGACGAATTGGTGAATCGGCGAGTCGGCTGAGGTTGGATCGGCTCCGGCATCGGCGAATCGGCTACATCGGACGGTTGCGGCGGGCGATTCGACGATCGCCGAATTTGTGATCGACCATCTGCTCCGGATCGATAGCTCCGAATGGTTATTTTCGCTGCACTCTACTCCAATCAGTAACGATCTATCGACCCATACTTGCAAGGTTCCTGGTTTGGCGCTGCCTGGAAGCTCGCGAGGGGACGGCTTCTCCCTCGACCCTCCGCCTGGTAACCGGCTAGCGAGACCGCCGTGTGCGTACCCTCTTATATCTCTACGATAGGTAGAACACGTTCTACGCCTAACCTGTTTTTGCAGAGAATGCTTTGAGATGATATGACCCTATTGTATATATAAGATGCATGTGATACATGTAACATTTTTTCATATGTACAATCTCTGTAATATTTTTTCATACGTGCAATGCTTGTAATATTCTTTCACGACCTATGAGTCGATGTAATCTTCAATTATAGCTTCTATAATAGTAGCGTAGTTTGAAGAAATCAAACATTCGACACTTGGAAGAACGGTGATGAAGATGGAGATCCTGTACACCGGCATGGAGATAGAGATCACCATGTGAAAGGGATCATACTATTTCATTAATTATTATTCTATCTGCTTTCATATATTGATATGTTTGTTTGATAGAATAGTATCCCTCACAAAATTAAGTAGCAATGATGCCCTTTCAAATGTTGCACTCGTCACCGTTATGCTCGTCAATGGTGGGTCTGTCAAAGCAGAGTGCCATTCTCTATCATAACACGAGGGGGTATATGTCGGACATATACAGCAGGAGCATTTGGTTTACTTAACAAGGCTATCAAAACAATTTTGGGCCTTGGGGCATAGATTGACGCCGGGGCATGGAGATGCCACACCAACAACAAGAGACATAAAGATGCGATTAGCAAGGTGTTGCTTACCGATGTTATTAATCTTCTAGCGGTGATGCCAAAGCTCACAAGAAATTAATTAACATGTGGATCTTGACCCAATACGTAACCTAGAGGGAAGGTATAAAATACGTAATGAGAGTCTTTTGTTAAATTGTTTAATAATAGACATAACATAAACATTGTGCTAAACTTTTTTTTAGAATAATGACAGCTAATACTACACCCAGTACCTTTAATTTACGATCTATTCTCGAGAAAGAAAAATTGAATGGAACAAACTTTATGGATTGGTATCACAACTTGAGAATTGTTCTCAAGCAAGAGCGCAAGGAGTACGTTCTTGAAGTACTCTATCCTGATGATTTTCCTAATAATGCTACTGCTACTGAACGGAGGGCTTATGAAAAGCACACTAATGATTCCCTAGATATAAGCTGTCTCATGCTTGCTAAAATGTCCTCTAAACTTCAGAAGCAATACGAGAGCAACGATACTCATACTATTATTCAGGGACTGCATGGCATGTTTAAGAACCAAGCTAGGGCCGAGAGGTTCAACACCTCAATGTCCTTATTTGCATGATTTGCTACATTGAGAGTCTGAAAAAACTAGGTTTTACCCTTAGCCAAGAGTTAGCTACTGATGTGATTCTTCAGTCGCTCTCTCTGAGCTTTGAGTCATTCATATTGAATTATCACATGAACAGTATGGATAAAACCTTGATCGAATTGCATGGGATGCTAAAGACGGCTGATGAGAGTATCCAGAAAAATGGTCATCATGTGATGATGATGCTGAAAGCTAAGCGCAATCCACCTGTCAAGAAACTTTGCACTAAGAGAAAACTAACTCCCGATGAGATCGCGAGTGCCTCCAATGCAAAGAAGGGCAAGAAAGGGTCGACGACATCAGATGCCATTTGCTTCTATTGCAAGAAGACATGTCACTAGGAAAGGAACTGCAAGAAGTACATGGAGGATCTCAAAAAGAAGCAAAGTGCGACTTCTGCTTCAGGTATTAATGTTATAGACATTAATCTTGCTACTTCACCTACTGACTCTTGGGTATTTGATACCGGATCAGTAGCTCATATTTGCAAATCGTTGCAGGGAATGAGAAGAAATAGAGGCTTGAGAAGGGGCGAGGTGAACTTGCACGTTGGCAATGGAGCAAGCGTTGCTACAGTTGCTGTCGGCACTGTTCCACTTCATCTACCTTCAGGATTAGTTTTGGAATTAAATAATTGTTATTGTGTTCAACTCTATGTCAAAACGTTATTTTCGCTTCATGTTTGCAAGCGGAAGGATAAGATTTTAGATCAATGGACAATGGTTGTTCAGTTTATCTCAGAGATATGTTCTATTTTTATACTCCATTGGTGAATGGATTATACGTTTTGAATCTCTTAAGCGTCTCTCATCTATAACATTAATACAGAGAGGCAACTCCCAAATGTAAAACGTTTACAGTTCGAAAGCTCACACCTAAATCTGACAAGTGCTTCTTTGTGGGATATCCTAAGAAAACTAAGGGATATTACTTTTATAATCGGGAACAAGACAAAGTGTTTGTCGCCCGATATGGTGTCTTTTTGGAGAAAGAGTTTCTTTCAAGAAGGGTTAGTGGGAGCTGAAGGGTTACACGGAGGCTACGCTAGCCGAAAACAAAAACTTTTAACCAAGCAAACCAGGAACACTTGCAAGTAAGTGCCGATAGATCGTTACCGATTGGAGAGTGCAATGAAACAGCCAATCGTGGCTATCCGATCCGGAACCGTGGCGGCCGATGACACCGATTCCCGGGACCTCGATTCACCAATCAGCCGATTCGCATATGCCGCAGCCGATCCGAGTCGTCCGACTATGTTCTCACGCCTCGCTCCGATGCGCTCGACCGTAGCCGATTCCTCCACACCCGACCAACGGCCGCGCAACGTAGCGCCCTCTACCGGTATCCACACGTTCGGGACGAACGCCGAACACCCGCGTGCTAGCACGCGATGCAAGGCTAGGGTTTGGCTCGAAAGTGGGGAGGGTTTCCATGGAGTTTGATCTCGGCGACTTCTGTTGCGGATTCGGTTTAAAGCGATCCAACTAATGTGTCGCAGCTCTCCACCCCTCGCCCCTTTATATAGAGTTTACCGACTGGGACTAGTGACCGATCAGGACTCTATTTTAAATCGGATCCTATCCGAATCTCATAGAGTCGGCCGCCCATACGTCGTAAGACCATAGGACTCTATCTGATCGGATCCCTATCCGATCGAGCCGTATCTGAGTCCAACTCGAGTATCTATTCTATCCACTTAAGCGTGCGACCCTGTAGGTTCAGGTATACTCGGTCTCGACTATAGTCTAACTTAGCCGATTGTCGGCTCGAGTCCAACTCAGCCGACCCGTCAACAGCGGCGCCTAGCAGCACATATTGACACCATAGTATACAAGAATAATATCGGCTCTGAACCTGTAATGTGTACACAAATCGATTGCAGCAATCTGTCCATGATGGGTAGGGAGGTGCCCCATTGTAGCTAAAGGGTTGACCAGCATTGAATCACAAAGGGGCACGAGAAGAAAAGATGCTCAGCAGTTTCTTCCTCTCCCAGGTCACACATTATGCATAGATTGTCATCCTGGATGTTGACGTGTCTTCTTTGTAGCATTGATTTCGTATTCAATCTGTCCAATAGCAACAGCCATGCGAAGAACTTGATTCTTGGAAGGCACTTGGACTTCCAAATCAACTTAAAGCTTTGATGACCCGCGAAGGAGTCAAAGACATAATTATAGAATCCTCTTGAGGTGTATTTCCTTCCCGCACCATCGACCACTGTCAAGAGCTTCCTCCTCATAAGGCGCTCCTGAAGGAGGGGTTGAAGCCGGCGCCTCCGGTAGGCTTGGTCGAAGCGGTAGGTGCAGAACTGAATCCAGGTCTTCAGCTTGCATGATTTCGGTTACCGAGGCCTTGCTTTTCTTGGTAAACGAGGCAAGGTGGGGGAAGTTGGATTGGATATTTAAGTTATTTCAGTTGTCTGCCCAGAAGCTTACCGAGTAACCTTTACCTATTTGACATGAGGCCACCATCCTGAAAAGGTCATTGAGTCTAAGAATGTCTTTCCACCAGAAGGAACCCATTTCTCTACAGTGGTGGGGGACCTTGTCTTGATAATATCTAAACCAAATGAGTTCCACCCAGGGGATGTCTTCATGGTTGTAAAATTTTGAGAGTTGCTTGATGAGTAGAGCATCGTTTTGGAGGTGCAGATTTAGTACCCCTAGACCCCCTTTTGCTTTTGGTCTGGTTACTAGATTCGAGCTGCTAGGTTGCTCCTTTTTTTCCAGATTGTTTCCCCTCCAGAGACACTGTTTTATTGCCTTGTCGATGGCTTCTATAATAGTTTTAGGGATCTTGAGGGTGCACATGGCGTAGGTTGTTATCGGAGTGATTGTCGAGTTGATCATCTCGAGCCTACCTGAGTAGGATAACCAGGACACACATGAAGATAGCTTCCTTTCAATTTTATTCAGAAGCGGCATTAGATCCTCAATTTTTGGCTTAGTTGTCCCCAGTGGTAACCCCAAATAGGTGAACGGGAAGGAGCCCGCATCGCATTCAAAGGTGTTGGCCAGATGACTAAGCTTGTCATTGCTGAGATTAATTGGGTACATGCTTAATTTTTTGTAGTTCACTTTGAGTCCAGTCGCCGTTTGGATTGTGTTCAGAAGGCTTTTGAGAAAGAGAAGCTGCCTGGCATCTGCTTGAAGGATGATAATGGTATCATCCGCATATTGGACTACTGGAAAATTCTCTGTTGGCTGCGTTATTGGCAAATGAAGAACGCCCTCTTGTCTGGCTTTATTGATTAAGACCTGAATCAGCTCAGCCGCCAACACAAAGAGTAGGGGCGAAAGTGGATCTCCTTATCTAACCCCTCTCTTGCAGCGAAAAGTTTTTCCAGGGATTCTATTTAGCAGGACAGCGGATGTTCCGGAGGATAAGATTTCTTGAACCCATTGCAGCCATCTATCCGGGAACCCAAGACTTTGCATCATATGCCTTGAGTGTTCGATGGTATCAAATGCCTTTTCAAAGTCCAATTTGAGGATGATCACTTCTTCTCTGGAGCGTTGACATTGATGTATGTATTCAAAGGCCCAGGCAAGGCAGTCTTGGATTGTTCTTGATCGGATAAAGCCATATTGGTTCTTGTGAATTACTGATTTTATGACTCCCTGTAGCCGATATGCTAATACTTTTGTTATTATTTTCAGGGAGGAGTTGAGCAAGGAGATAGGTCGATAGTCATTGACTGTTTCAGGGTTATCTTTTTTGGGGATCAAAGTGATGAAGGAGTTATTAATTGGCTGAAGACTAATCTGTCCTTGTTGAAAAGAGTCACAGAGTCTGTAGAAGTCATCCTTGATGATTGATCAACCTTTTTTATAGAAAAGACCATTGAAGCCATCCGGTCCTGGGGCTTTATCACTCGGCATCCTTTTGACCACCATATCAATTTCCTCATGAGAAATTTGCTGGGCCAGAAAATCTAATCCATCTCTTGGTTGAATAAGGCTTGGGAGATGAAAGATCATATTCGGATTGGAAGAGGATCCCATTCTATCCTTGAAGAAGGACCAGAGGATTGCCGCCTTTCCGGCGTGATCCTGGATCCATTCACCTTGCTCATTTCTGATCTGCGGAATCATGTTTTTCCTGTAGGAAATAGAGGCCAAGCTGTGGAAGAATTTCGTGCATTCATCCCCAAGTTTTACCCTGTTCACGGTGTACCTATTCCTCCAAGAAATGTTCATCATGTGCAGCCGTGTTGAAGTTTCTTTTTAACCACTTTTCTCATATTAAATTCTCGTGTTGAATAAGCGCCTTCCTTCCTCGAGCAAGTCAAGAAAGGCAATCATAGTGTTGCAGTTTTGAATGAGAGCCTTTAGATTAGAGAAACTTTTACTCCAAGATCGAAGCCCTGCTCTCAAAGTTTTGAATTTCCTTGCAATGTTCTTTGCTGCATGCCCATGAAACGCTGGGAGGGACCAGCAATTGGAGACTAAGATATTGAAATCCGGTTGCTCAGCCCAGTAATTCTCAAAGCGGAAGATGTTTGCCTTAGGGATTTTTGTTCCAATCATAATTTTACAGGGGACGTGATCTGAGACTGTTCTTGCTAGCGGAATAACTCTGGTGTTTGGAAAATCTGTCGTCCAATTGATGGAGAAAAAAACCAATCGAGTTGTTCAAGGAGGGGGTCAATTTGCATATTACTCCACGTGAAAGCCCTCCCCTTAATTGAGATTTCAATTAAGACTAAATGACCAATGGTCTCATTAAAGGTTAGAGTGTCCAGAATGTTTCCTCCCGGCTTGTTTCTGTTAGCTAGCGACCGATAAAAGTTGAAATCCCTCAGAAAAAACCACTCATCCAGTTCGGCAATCTCATGGTTTCTGAACCAATTCATGAAGTCCGATCATAGTGGTTTTTCACATGGACCATAAACCACTGTTATTTTCCAAGTTAACGAGGACTGCAGGGAGGTTAGAGCCACAGAGATGCCGAAACTTTGTTTATCAAAAACCAGACCCGAAAAAAACTTTCATTTCCAAAGAATCAGAATACCCCCCGAGGCTCCCACAGAGGGAATGAAATCAAAACAATCAAAGCTCTTTGGGGCTAGCTTTCTGATATAACTTTTGTCAAAGGATTCTCTCTTCGTTTCCTGAATACAGACAATTGAGCAGGCACTTTCCTCAATTTTGTTTCTGATGGCCTCCCATTTTACTGGTGCATTGACCCCCCTTATATTCCAACATAGAATAATCCAAACGATGAGACATGAAAGCCAAGAAAATCACAAGAGAAGAGAGCTGATAGGCACAAATTCATCGAATTTGCCAATAACTGCACTAAAGGGGACAGAGCACACCATAGCGAGTACGAATGCAAGAAAGGCCAAAAGGGAGCCTCTTTAGCAGCAAAACCAACAGGGTAGGCCTCCCACCAGGGTGAAAAATAAGGCCCAATAAGTAACAGTTAAACATATTACAAAAACCCATAGCACAGTCATGATCAATCATCAACGTCATAAACACAGCCTTAAGGGGGTAAAACGAGATGAAGCAGTGCATGATTATGGACAGCTGCCGATGAGGGATGCTACTCCTGGTTTCCTTCATTGGTATCTCCTGGGTTCTGCATCATCACCTCTTTGGAGACCTCGCTAGGATCAGCCCCGCAGTCAATTCCCCAGCCCTGTAGAACCGCTATGTCGATTGGCCCTTCCTTCCCAGTGTTCTCGTCTATCTGGACCACCGCGATTTTGCGTTTCTTGGAAGGATTGGCATCCAACATCACTGTTGGGTGGAAAAAACCATTGGTATTAGGATTTCTTCTTGCACTTCTTCTTACACAGTTGTGCAACAGAGGTGTTTGTTTGTTACTATTCGAAGCTTTAGTAGGAAGGGCAAGAGATTTTGTACCCGGTGGAATTTTGTTCTTTTGGGCGGATTGGGAGGCGATGCGTGCACTGTGTCGTCTCGGAGCCGGTGTCCGGGCTGTCTCTGCGCGGCAGCATTCGCCTCCTTGTTCCTTCGTCCATCTCTTATCGCCCTGTCCACCACGGGCCAGAGCCGGAGAGCAATGGCATCCCTCACTGGGTACCAGGGTACAATTTCCATCCCATGCGATGACCTGGATGGCTGGATTGGCGTGATTGGCCTCCAATTGAGGGAGCTGACATCCAGACGACTCGGGTTGCTGGAGGACTCCCCGACCTCGAAGCGAGTGTTTGGAATGTCTCTTCTGCCATAGACAGCCAGGTCCACGCACCACGCCCTGACAGCGAGAAAATTGGCCCTCTCCTCATTCAAAGCTGGGGAGGACACCTCATTGGAGGAGGAATTGTCCTGGTCCCCTTCCCCATTTAGAGCCTTGACTAGATCGTCAAGGGGGATGTCAGGGCGTTGCGCACGTAGGTAGCGCATAGAGGAGGACAAGTGATCAATGTCCCTGTAGTGCTGGGGAAATTGAGGGTGTTCTGGTATCTGGGGATCCCAAGCAGGCCAGTCATTAACATCTGCCTCATCTACCTCCAAGCCCTGCTGAGCCTGCTGATCAATAACTCCAGGAGGGGGTGGTTGCTCAAACTGTTGCTGATGCCATTGGGGCTGCTCTTGTTGCGCCGCCTCCTGGTGGGGGTCACCTCCAATCACACCCAGGTGGTCCCCCCTCCTTGTTGTTCATTCTGCCAGTCAGGGATCGGCGGCACGAGCTTGGGAAGAACTGGAATCGAGGGGAGATGTGGCTGGCCCCTATGGGGGACTGGGTCCTCATCTGCTGGGAACTGGTCTGGGAATTGTCCATTGATAATGAAGACAGGGACCATCCAGGATCTGCCAGTTCCGTCGAAGATGGAGCCCGCAGAAACCACAATGCTCCGTGGGACCCCGCTGCTCGAATCGCATCCTCGCCAGATTCTTGATCGGTTGCCATCCCGTACCACTCTAGAAGCCGCCCAAATGGCGCCACCGCCGCCTGCAGGAAGGAGTTGTTCTGGTAGTCCAAAGGAAAGGCCAGAAGCATAATCCAGCAAAGGCTGGTGTAACTGCAAGATCGCAGATTGATTCCTTCATTATGCCGAACCACCCGGATGACATGATCTTGACCCGGGTGGAAGGGAGAGTTACAAACCAGACGTTCCCGCGTACCACAGTCCTAAGCTTGATCAGCCCCAAGCCTAGAGGAGAGAGGTGAGCTTCCATGATGCACACATGCTGGTCTTCTTCCAGGAAGTCACAGATGTTGGTGAGGGCTTGGCGAAGGAGCTCATGATCTTCTGGCATTGGCTCTATGGATACAATGGCGAACTCCTCATGACCCCCCGGCGGTTCGCCTCCAAGAGCAACCCTAGTTCTTGCAGGTCGCTCCCACCCTTGATCCACCTGGAGGCCGCCAACGAGAAAAGGATTCGGGTTCATCGGGAAGTTAGCCATGGCAGTGGAGGTGGAAGGGGAACGACTGTTGTTGTTAGGATGAGGCAAGCTGGAAGAAGGAGCCGGCGGAGAGGTTTGGAGCAGTTGAAGAGATGAATCTGGAGGATGCCGATCGTGGGCGTGGAGATGGAGGTGGGCGTCCGATGGTATCCTGGATATGCCCTTGGAGCGCCATGTCAGACGGGGGATAGATTGAGTGACCCCACCAACCGTAGAGTTGCTACTCCGCGCGGACCGAGATTTCGGCCGCCACGTTAAGCGCGAAACGAAATGTTTGCGTGACATGCAACGCGCTACAGTATGTCCAAAGAATTTGCACCGGCTGCACCGAGTTCTACCCGGGCAATTAAAGCCGATGTGACCAGGCATGAGGCAGGTACCGCAAGTTTTTGAAACTAGGGGAACAAGAGTTGGGGAATGTGCAGACTGAGATATGGAAATCTTCTCTGCTCGGCCCATACTGTTGCCAATTAATGCAGTACTATGAGTGAAGCTGCCGACCGTTTCAAACAAGACCGACGAACAGGAGAACCACAATGAAGGCCCATGCTTGAGTTAATAGCAGAAGAACCTTTCCCAAAAACGAGTTTACCAGGGAACAAGCATAAAGAAGCTTCCAAGTTAACTTTGAGGGAGCCAAAGTAATGAAAGGCTTAGGTCCAGATGATTTGCTCGGAGAACTGATAAATTGCTTGGCAAAAGAAACTTTTTTAGGGTTTTTAGAGATAAGCTTTCTGGACTTCTTAGAGACCACTTTGATCCATTCTTTTTCCTGTTCAATTTCCCAAAGACGCTTCTCTTTTTCCCAGTTGGGCAAGCCATTGCTCCAGAGGTGAAAATAACAATCAAAGCTAGCCATGATAACCCGATGAAGCTTATAAACATGAAAACCCACTTGCTTAGAGAAAACCGAGAAGCGAAAATGGTTGTTGCTCAAGAAACGAACATGAAAGTTATCAGCTTTACCACCCAAACACGCTTGCAGAGCGAGAGCCACAGATTCCTCGGAGAGACGAAAAAGATGGTGTCGGAAAGTGACCAACAAAAAGAACGAACCCGAAGCAGAATCAGAAGGATGGTGCACGGGTGACCTGAAACGACGACGAACTTCCTCTTGAAAAGTCAGGCCCTTATCGAAGTCCATATTGCCGGCAAGATCCGCGGCGGACCCCATGAACAGAGGCTTGGCCAGGCATGCTCAAGCAAGTAGATCATCGCAGAAAATGGTCACAAAGAACTGAGGGAGTCGAAGGCTGGAGGAGCGGTGGAGCGGAGCGAGGAGGGGAGGCATGCTGCTGCTAATGCCTCTCTATCTCTTCTACAGTCCTATGGATTGTTATGCAGCTATGTTAGAGAACATTTTTTTGGATAGACCCACCATGAGACACTACAGGAATTAATGTGTCATTAGTTGGTCTCTGGTAGTGTTGGTACAAAGTCCTTAGACCTGAGATTATCATGGATTCCAACATGTGTAGTAGCCTACTTTGGGACTACCCAACGCTATTCCGTAACTGGGTAGTTATAAAAGTAGTCTTCGGGTTTGCTATGGAATGTGTAATGGGATGTGAATGATCAAGATGGAATTTGCCCCTCCTTTGGAGAGATATCTTTGGGTCTCTCGAGGTAATGGATTATGAAAGAGCATGGCCATGCCGAGTTGATTGAGGAGTCAATCAACAGACAGATAATCCAATACGGTTCGAGTGAATGATTAAGCTATTGAAGGGATGACACACACACATCTTGCCTATAGCTTAATTGGTATCGTGAGACAAAGGGATTTGTGTACACATTACAGGTTCAGAGCTGATATTATATTCCTGTATACTATGGTGTCAATATGTGCTGCTAGGCGCCGCTATTGACAGTCGGCTGAGTTGGACTCGAGCCGAAACCGAGTATACCTGAACCTATAGGGTCGCACGCTTAAGGGGATAGAACAGACATTCGAGTTGGACTCGAATATGGCTCAATTCAGGTAAGATTCGATTTAATAGAGAGTCCTATGGGCTTACGAAGTCTGGCCGGCCAACTCTATGAGATTCAGAGGATCCGATTCAAAATAGAGTCCCAATCGGCCACTAGACCCAGTCGGCCAACTCTATATAAAGGGGCGAGGGGTGGAGAGTTGCGGTATTGCATTGAACCGAATAAATCTGATCTCCACGGAAACCCTCCCCACTTCCGAGCCAAAACACTAGCCTTGCATCTTGTGCTAGCACACGGGTGTTAGGCGTTTTGTCCCTGGACGTGTGGATACCGGTAGAGGCACTGCTACATTGCGTTGCTGTTCGTCGGCTACGAATCAGCTGTGATCGGACAAATTGGCTGCGGCGCATCGGAGCGAGGCGGTTGCGGCAGATTAGCAGCGCGAGTGCGGTTCGGCGAATTGGCGAATCGGTGAGTCGGCTGAGGTTGGATCGGCTCCGGCATCGGCAAATCGGCTACATCAGATCGGCTGCAGTCAGGCGATTCGACGAATCGGCTGTCAGCGAATCAACTATGATCGGCGGTACTGTTCGGATCGGATAGTTCTTGATTGGCTATTTCCGCTGCACTCTACTTCTATCGGTAACGATCTATCGACTCATACTTGCAAGGTTCCTATTTTGCGCGGTAGAAAATTTTTATTTTTAGCTATCATAGCTTCCGCGTAACCCTTCAAATATACAATGAAGAAAATTGTCCTAACTGTGAGTTTCATCCCTCACAATGTGAATGTTCTCTCTAACATGGGTTTTATTAGTTTTTATTTGATAAATCTAAATGTGTTTCAGGATTATGTAGATTATTTCCACTGTTTTCTGTGACACTGTTTTCCGTTGAATCGTTGAGTTTGTTGTTATATTTATACAATCTACTTTTTATAATGCTATTGTTAAATGACTCAATGTAAAGAACTATCTTTTCTGTGCATCTATTTGTATTTGGATATGTGAACATGGTTGGATATGAACTTAGGTTTTTTCTTGATGATTTAGGGTGCAGGATCCTGATTTTATTCTTCAAGGAATGTCCTGAACCAGTACTTCACAGCCACCCAGCATCGTTAGGTAGAGAATCTACACCAGCCAGTGATAATGCAAGACCTCCTGATTCAGGTGCTAAGTAACATATCATTTTCTTATATGATATCTCTGCACGGCTGCACTATATACATAATTATTTGTTCCTTTTCTTATCTTCCAGTTTATCCTTCATGGATTGCGTAGGCACAAATTCTGCTGGACCCACAAGAGGCGGAATTGCACTGCAGTTGGATCAGCGGTCATTACATTTTTCTGTTACTGATTGGGTAAATGGCTTAGGCACAAGAAATATAGCTTTCAGAAATTATTGCATTGCTCATAATTTTCTATTCACTGAAATCAATTCAATGCCAAAGATCTTGCTTTTGTCTCAAAATCCCATTGGTGTCTATATAAGAATACTTTTTGTCTAGGGCACCCTCTTTAGCCTAAAACAGGTCAGTTTTAGAATTCTTACAAGTGAGTTAATGTTCAGAATTCATTAGATATATTATCAAACAATAGACTGATAAGCATATGCAAGAATACCAGATGAAATTGGTGTAGCCATTTATTTATTTCCTGCCTTAATGATTATTTGCTCTTTAATTCGCATAGGAACGATATCTCAGTGCCTATCCTTCTTCAAACTCAACTTGGTGGCTCAACTACTATGTATACTTTTAAGTGCATGCCAGTACAGATTTGGGGATTAACTTGCATGCGTTGTTTTAGCTTCCATGTATTAATGATGAGCACAAATTTACACAGCTTTTAGTTAACAAGTTTAGATGACTTTAACTGATTGATAGATTATCTTTATCACACACACAACTCATTTGTTTCTTCTGTTTTTGACAGGTTCAAAATTTAATTCTGACCATTGACTCTGTACTTAGGTGCAATACAAACAAATGACTCCAGCCGAAGCTTATGAACATGTTCGCCTGCGCAAGGGTGCTATTAGCTTCTGCAGAGAGGCAGGTAAGTTGCCACAAAAAATTTTCCGTGCTTGTGTACACAATGATTTCATGGCTGTCTTTATCTGAAATTCAGAATGCCCTTATTGTGAAAAATATTATGCACTCAGAACTAAATAGGGCTGCTTTCAATATCAAATGGACCCATTTATATGATTTCTATCTTGAAAAAAAACCCATTAGACACTAATAGATGCAACTTATTAGATATTTGAAATGCTTTTTAGTGGTCAAGGAGCTCCTTACATTTTCGGTAGTTCCAAAAAAGAGACAAGGTTTCCTCCACTATTCATGATAGTAATAGACAGTGGGCTATCAAACTTCCCCTCCTTTTTGTTTTGTGAACCGGTGCAACTCCATCTTTTAGATTTAGATGTTTGGTGATATTTTATAGTATGCAAAGAACACCTTTGGTGATATGACACACGGGCTTTGCAAATGATGGCGATGCCTATCGACAATGATTTCCCTGCTGCTCTTACATATTTTCATATATTATATATTCTTTTATTTATTTATTTATTTATTTTGACTTATCACAGCTGGAGATTGTGCTATATTGCATAATATATATTTTCTTTTATGTTCAATCTATTTAGTTTGATGCTTCCACTTTTCAGTCGTGCTACTTTATAACGAAATTATTATGTGCATTAATCTGATATAGATATAGCAGGACCAAAGCTGCCATTCATGCTGTGTGCTTTTGTTGTGTTGTATTGAACTAGGAGGATAAGGAGAATGCACATGGACATATAAATGGATCACTTTCTGTGGCCACGAGTTCGCACTGAAAAGAGATAGCTACTTTATTTGTCCATATATTAATGCGCTGTTCTTAATCAATATAAATCATCACTTACGGAGTGTATACATATGCATTAATCACCTAATCGTTCATGTAATATTTTCTGTCTATTTTTTCCCTGCGCGGTGTTTCGTTCTTTTTTCGCCGGTGGAGCGGAGCACCCATGGGTCTCAACTGGGCACTGTAACTGAGGCTGAACATAGCTGAGTTTGAGGTTCAGAAGGTGCAAGCATTTCTGTAAATTTTAGACGGCACTCAATTTTGTTCCAGGATATCACTTGTGTACTGTTGTCATATCTTGTGCAGATAGTGTGTGTAGAACGACGTATTTAAGCTGGCATAGGTTCAATTTGGAAGCCATTACTCCAAGTGTATAATTCATCTGTAAATTTAAATGTTGTTCGTAGAGCATAAACACATGCATAGTATTGGATTTGTAGGAAGTACTTTCTCTTTAGTAAATGAAGATGCCACAGTTTTCAGAAGGAATGCCACAGTTTGTTCTTGGAGTTCAAACCGTTGATGCAGTTGTATTTTAGACAAGTTTGATGTGTAACTGTGCTTTGAAATTTTGTATGATTTGTTATTCGTGAGTATGGAAGAAATAGCTGAACTTAGACATGCCAAATACCAAACATGTTCGTTCCAAATTGATCCAAATTGTTTCTGTATGTTTTGATTAATAATGTCAATATTGTTATGGCATGGCCAGGCCACTTATCTCTAGGAGAGGAAAGGAAGTTAGGTGTATTTCGGCTTACTCAGCGTAGCAAAGCTGAGTGTCAGAATGTTAAGGAAGTATCCATCTCTTGTTGCGCAGCGTAGCTCGCACGACCACTTTAGTTGTTTCATCCCAAAATGAGACTCATTTTGGATTTTATATAGATTTTACAAGTTTGTACAATTTTTTTAAGTAGAAAATGTTTTAGTTACTTTACTTTGTATTTTTTGGGTCTGTGTAAATATGCATAAAGGCCCCTAGAGTTCTCAGGAATAGAACCTGCACACGTGTTTTTAACCGAGTTTATTATAAGTTCTCGTGCTTTAACATATTCACTAACAAGTCCTTGGTCCCACATGTCAATCTAACAAATTTTACGATTTAACCCTTGCAAGTTTTAAACTCTCTCTAAGTGGGATCCTCAGTGCTAATGACGTGGGCCCACTCGTCAGTGGAGGCGCGGCTAGATGAGGCAGAGCAATGGCGCTCCGGCGAGCTTCTTGTCGGCGCCGGAAGCGAACGGCGGCTGATCTCGTGACGTGGCCAAAAGAGAAATGATAGAGGGATTCAAGGCGAAACTTTTGGTGGCTACCTCACCCGACGAGGTCCTTGGAAATGTCAACGGCGACGCCGTGAGCGGCGGTGGCTTTCGGGTTGGTGGTGCATGTTGATTTGGAGACCAGATCTATACAATGTGTGTGCATGCATGTACATCCGCGAGCCCAAGGGTGCTCACCATGAGTTAAACGAGTGCTCCCGTTGTCTTGGCGGCTGCAGCGGCTTGCGGAACTCCACAGCAACGGCGATCCACTTTTGATCGAACGACGACAACATGATCTACTTGAAATTCTTCCATGCATGCACATGGATAGTGTTAAAGAGGTCTTAGGGAACATATTTGTGAGAGGAATACGTTTGGAGCTCACCAGAGAGAAAGGAATCGACGATGGCGACGGCGGCAATTCAGATCGGCGCTGAGGAAGAAAGGGGCGTGTTCTCCGCGCCCTTGACGTCTATGGCTGGGGTTCTTGAGGCGTTGTGAAGAGGAGGTTGAGATGAGATTCTTGGTGCAACGGCTTGCTCCGGAATGGACGAGGATGGCTGGACGACGAGGATGCCAAAACAGCGGCGCTTTGGTGCGTGCTCCAGGGCGTCGTCAGCGAGGCTCGTGTTCCCGACAATTGGCTGCATGGTTTTGAATGAGATTAGAAGGGATGGTGTCGGCATCAAGAGGAGTTTATGGCACACTAAAGAGGAAACGACCGTGGCTTAATCAAGAATGGCGATGGTCGTCGTTTTCTTGGCCGGCGGCGACGATGAGAGTGACGGAGAGGCAGAGGGTCTTCTCCCTCGGTTTCTTCGGCTCCAGAATGAAGAGTGAGGTTGGGTGACGCGGTTGGGAGGTGAAGTAGGCAGTTCACTGGGTTGGCACGTCATCTCCACGTGTGGAGCACCAGCAGCGCATCCCTCCTCGCTCTCTCTGAATTCCCACGCGCTCCTGGTCGGCTAGGTGATTGGCACAAGGTGAGGACGAGACAGTGAAGCCGCCAAGTGGGTCCAGGATGAAGTATACTAGGTGGGTAAGCGTGGGATGGGTAGGAACATGAGTATTTTTGGTTTTAGATGAATTTCCAAAATTATTTCTCTTCCTAATCTTTGTAGCTTGATAACTGAGTGAGTGGACCAGATAAACTAGTGTTGATTTTACTGGAGGTAGATGATTATACCTAGATTCCATTTTCTTTGGTTGCATTCAAAATTTTAATTTATGGATAAGCTGCTCATAGAAAATAGACAAAGATGGGCTAATTTGAAACAAATTTGAATTTTTAGGAGACCTAAACAGAGGAGGAAAATTCTATAAAAATTATATCTATTCATGATAATTAACCTAGTATTTGAATAAATTATTTCCTAGGTATACTTATGTGCATTTTAATGAACTTTTAGATAAGGTGTAGTTTTAGCCGGTAAAGGATTATAATTAGTCTGTTGTGTGAATGTTTTGACTAATTTATTCGAGGCATTAAACTTAGTCATTAAATTGTACCAAAATTTATAGTGAGTTGGATATATTGATTTTCACTTGCATGATTTGTTCCATGATTTTACCTTGTATGAATGATTTTAGATAATTACAAGGCTCCTCTTTACATGTATGTTCCTATTTTATAAATGCATCTAAATTATTATCGAAATTTTATTTGGACTTCTCCTAACGTGAGGTGATGTTAATCGACTTCATTATCATATCTTTGAAATAACTACACAAGAGAAGCAATAAGTTTGTTTAATGAAATTATTATTATTATTTATACTTTTATATGCTCATAAACCCTAACATGAGATTCGAACCAAAATCCAAAAGCACATCAGACTCAAATCAAACTAATGCTCAATGCATATGCATGTGTACATGTATGTTTGTATCTATATTCTAAGTTAGAATTGAAAAAGGTTTTTCTTTTGTTCTCAAATTTTCTAATCATGCAATGGTTTAGGTTGGTCCCACCTAAGTTAAAACGAAAATTTTTGGCTCTCAAAATTGGAAAAGTTAGCTTGTAACTATTTTGTCGAGAAATTTTTTAAGTCTTAGAATTTTAGGTAAGTGACGATCCATTTCGTGAACTTGTCTATTGCGACAAAGAGACAATCATAGCCCTGATGTGCCTTCGGGAATGGGCCAACCATGTCGAGCTCCCAGCATGCAAACGACCATGACAGCAGGATTGTTTGGAGAGCCTGAGCTGGAAGATGATGCTGCTTGCCGAAGAATTGGCACCCTAGGCAACGTTGCACTAGCTCCTTGGCGTCCTCATTGGCGGTCGACCAATCGAAACCCGAGCGGAAAGCCTTGTCGACCAGCGTCCTAGCGCCCGCATAGTTTTCGCAGAGACCCGAATGAATTTCATCGAGGATCTGGACCCCATGGTCCCGGAGGACACATAGCAGGAGTACTCGGGTCAAGGCCATGAGTTTGTACAACTTAGAGCCGACCACGACGTATTGCTTACTGCATCGGGCGATGCGCTCGGCCATGGCCTTGTCGGGCGGTAGCGCCTTGGTGGTGATGTAGTCAATGAACTCTCGACGCCAGTCATCCGTGGCGTCGGTGATGGCAAGCACTGAGCCGGCCGGCGGAGGAGGGGTCGGCTCGTTCGACTCCGAGTCCTTGATCGACGGCTTGTGCAGCTTGTGGATGAAAACCCCCTACGGAACAATCACGCGAGATGACCCGAGCCTGGCCAGCTGGTCGGTTGCCATATTGGCGACACGGAAGACATGATGGATCTCGAGGCCGCTAAACTTGCCCTCAAGCTTCCAGACCTCGGCACAATATGCGTCCATCTTCTCGCTCGAACAGGCCCAGTCCTTGTTGAACTGGCTAATCACTAGCTTCGAATCACCATACACCATTACGCGCTCGACGCCGATGGATTTGGTGATTCAGAGACCATGGAGTAAAGCCTCGTATTCAGCGGTGTTATTCGACGCTTTGAAGAGCAACTGGAGGACGTACTTGATATGCTCGCCCTTTGGGGAGGTCAGGGAGCCATCGAAAGACATGGTCTAGGTCGGCCGAATTTCAAAGGTCGGCGGGAGCTGGATCTCCGTCCACTCAGCTACGAAGTCGGCAAGGACCTGGTACTTGATGGCGTATTGTGGCTAGTAGTCAATGGAGATCTCGCCCATCTCCAAGGCCCACTTGTCTATCTGACCAGTGGCCTCGCTGTTCCGAATGACATCCCCGAGGAGGAACCCGGTCACCGCCACCACCTTGTGAGCTTGGAAGTAATGACTTAGCTTTCGGTGGTGATGAGGACGGCGTACAATAGCTTCTGCACCTGGGGATACCGCGCCTTAGACGGTCCAAGAATCTCGGAAACATAGTAGACTGGTGTTTGGACCGCATAGCTGCGGCCTTCTTTCGGGTGCTCAACAACCAACACCGTGCTTACGACCGATGTGGTTGCAGCGACGTACAGAAGCAATTGTTCCTGAAAATCCAACTCCAATCAACCCGGCGACTAAGGCCTTCTTTAAGAAGATGTAGTGCACGCCACCGACGAAACTGGCCTTGTCGTCGGACTACGATAGAATGATCAAGAAGGCTTATAAGAAGGCAAAAGGAAAGAGGAAAGATGTCCGGCAGCTCGGGAAGCAACTCGAAAAATCCCTTGAGCCCTTGCTGCCACTTGGTGAAGCGGATCGTCATACCTCGTAGTTTTGCCTCTCGAAATCGCTAAATAATTCCCCGAAGAAATTAAATTTTTTATTTTAACCTAGAGCAAACAATTAATTTTAAAATACATTTAATAAGTGGAAATGGCATGGTAGGATTATTCTTGGATTCTACATGTCAAAATATATTAACTGGATTTTTAGTGGAATTTTCGAGCACTAGAAATATTTTTAACAAATTAATGAATTGTCTGGTTTTAATTAAGTCCGTGGAAATTAATTTCCAATTTTCCTATTCGGGCCGTACAGCTTCCTCGCTCTTTTCCCGTTGGGCTAGCGGCCCGTCCTTCCCGCCACGCCGCGCGTCTCCTCCTCTCTCGCCGTGGGCGTGGCCCACGAGCCGCCGCCGCTCCGTGCAAGTCCGCAATCCCTCCTCTCCCCGGCCACCGATAGGTAGGGCCCACTTGTCAACCCCGTCGTCCCCGGGCCTGACCCATGTCACCACCGTCGCGCCGCTACGACGCCATCTCCGTCGTCCGCGCGCGCACAGCACGCATCCTCGCCGCCCGTGCCGCACCAAACCCTAGCGCGGCTCCCATGCCGCCCCTTTCCCACTCTCGCATTGGCCGAGTCCGAGCCTGTGTCGGCCCAAGCTAACCACCGTATCCTCCTCTCTCTCCCTCTTTCCGAGCCCGACCTCGACGGCAAGGAATTCACGTCGATTTTGTGCATGAATTAGACTCTAAATGCCCCCTATAAAATCCGCGCGTCCTCCGCCATTTTTTTTGTTTGTGTCGCGTGTTTTCGAGCCCTAAATCATTGATGCCCAATCTCGCCGCCGTGCGCCGCCGCCTTCGTCCCCAACGCCGGCGAGCCGACCGACCGCCGCCACCCCACAAACCCAAACCCTAGCTGACGACCGTCGTCTGATCTACCGCACGGTAGATCGGGGATGTGTTTCCCGCCGCCCGCACCGTCGCTCGGATTGTGCCATGTGGCATGCCGCTGCCACTGCTGTCCGTGGACTCGGTCCACCATGGACCAAGCCCATGCATCGCTTGCGTCAACGGTGCTAATGTCAGCCCTAGCTGACGTCAGCCCCCGCGTCCGTCCACCGATGTCAGCGCTTGCGTAATGCTGACATCTGCCCTTCCTGACCCGTGTCAGCCGCTTGCCTCAGCAGGGACTTAATTGCGCAATAAATTAATTTAGGCTTTTCTCGTTTAGTTCAAAAATTACAATTAAACTTCTAAAATTCATATCTTTTTAATCCGAGCTCCGTTTTAGTCCATTCAAATTTCATTAATGTCACATCCTGATAAATCTTGTATTTGAAAGATCGAGTAGAAAGTATAGTGTAAGTTTTAAACCAAAAATTTCCATTTGAACGAAGAACGAATACTCAGTTTTCATGTACGATAGAGTGCATATGCATAATGAGGGCATAATTTCTGCTTGGAATTTAAATAAAAGGAACCCAAGAAAATTTAAAGAAAATACCCAAAGGGACCTCAGCAAATTAACCACAAAAGTTTTGGAACACATTACTAGTGTAAAAGGTAGAAATTAACTCAAACTAGACTTGAACCCATGAAAATATTCTAAGTACCTAAACTGACCGACACAGAACTCTGGAGCCAACTTTGAACCGTTGCCAAAATTAATCCAGCGAGCCCCAGGTGGTGAAACTTGGCAGTATTATAGATCAAAGTAAAATTTACAAGTTTGCCTGGAACAAGGTTTAAACGAAGCCCAAAGTTGTAAAGTCGTCACTGCGTCAAGGCTTAGAAAATTTTATCCTCCTCCATCTCTCTTTCCTTGCACACTGACAAGTGGGCCATACTGACCCGTGGGGCCACGTTGCCAGTGATACATCGTGTTCTCCCTTGTCCCATTCGCTCAGACATCGCGCCACACATGAGAGCACGTCGCGCGTGGGGAACACGCCGTGCACGCGTCAAGCCGAGCTCGCTCTCCCCTGCATCATCGGCAACCGCACAAAACCCCGACCGACCGACCGACTGGCGCTGACCACTCTTCACTCTAGTCACGTTCCACGAGAGAGCCGAAGCTGTCCACCTCGAGAGCGCCGAGAACACCCCAGCGAGCTCCCTCCACCGCCTACCGAGATCTGGCCGCAATTGCGCTTCGGTAAGCTACTCCTTTAGCCAATGCCTGTTCCCTACACCTTGGTCCTTGTTCTCTCTAACGCCCGAGTTTCATTTCAAATGGCGCAACCAGTGACCGGGAACACCATCGAGCCGACACGGTGAACTTCGCACTCTGCATCACCGCTGCCGAACCACCCGCTCGTCGCCGGCCATACACGGTGAGCCATTGCCAGAACAATTTCCCTACTATGTTCCTTGATGCCTGACGTTGGTTGAAACCAAAGGAATCGACGAGAAAAGCTCCGAGGAAGGAAAGCCCCATTTCTTCCCCAACGCTGGCCGTCGCCGTCGATCTTCCCTTTTTCTCTCCCCGGTGAGTTCTAGGTCGATTTCCCTCGATTCAAGCATCCTCAGTGACCACTTGACAAGGTCCCACCGTCTCTTTTCACAGCCGTACCACGAGGCGCTCTATCACTGGTAACCCGAAACAAGGACCGCCGCAGCTGAGAGACCCCGCACGGCGCCACCAACACCCAGATTTTGCCAGAACCCCACATTCGCTCGGTAAGCATCCTCAGTACCCCTAGATGCTATTTTTGGTACATGCATAGCATAGCAAGCACTAGAATCACACATGCACATTAGACCCGAGCCATGGCGCCGCCCTCGCCGTCGCTAACAACTGTTTCGGCCACGGTGGCAAGTGAGACAACCACCATCAGCTTCGCTCTAGCCTCAACTACCTTTTCTCGTTGGTCGCAACCGCCCCCACCGACCGCCGCCGCACCGGCGCCGGCGAGAACTCGCCGCGCGCCGTTGCTCTGTTCCCACGCCCACCGTGCAACTGACAGCCAGGACCCGCATGTCAGGCGCCAAACCCGCGTTTAAATGTTAACCCGTCGCTGACAGTTGGGACCCACCGAATCAGACGCGCCATTAGTCTCTTAGGACCCCGCTGCCAATGACAGGTAGGACCCGCACCAGATAAAAGAATAAACCCAGATAGGCATTTTTCAACATAAAAGTAGCTAAAATTTGAAAATCCATAGAAAATTGAAAACAATACATTTTGGCTTGGAATAAATTTTGTTAGAACCCCAAAATTATAAAATTTAAGGCTGTGGAATAAAAACAACTACACACAGTAGCAGTTTTATTTAGAAAAATCCATTCTATGAACCCAGCGAAATAGAGTAGATTTAAATTGTAAAAATTATAGGAAAATCATCCTAGCTCCGAATAAGGTGAACCAAGACCCTGTAGAATCTGTGAAAAATATACCTTAAGTTAAAAATATGAAACCAAATACTTTCTGTGGCAAATAGACTACTTATAGATTTATTTAGAAAAAGGGTTAATCTAGAACACTCCAACTTCTAAAAATTTTGGGAAACCCATGAAAATTCCTAAAAACTCAAACTAAATTTTGTTAGGACCACATCTCTGTGTTTTGTTAGCTAAAAATAAAATACATACCAGAAAGCCTATGCCTTAGCCATAACAAATTTAGGAAGATGCAGAAAAAAACCCTTACACTAAAAAGAGGCTATACACAAATCTTTCACTTTGGTGAGGAAGGACAAAATAAAAACCTTACCTAATAGATCAATCTGAAGCTAAAACACTTGAATCTCATATGCATTCAGCATAGCTCATAAAGATTTTCATAAATGCTTGCAATCTGAAATTTCTGTATGTATGCATTAGACGAACCGTCGGCATCATTCCACGACCCCACGTATTTGTACGATCAGGAGGAAGAAGAACCAGGCAAGTCCTACCTCCCCCTTTGAACACTTTGATCCTAGATTTTTGGAGGTTATTTCAAAATGGTTGGGAACTTTTCATGATGTTTGTTATAACGACACTAAAAGCTTGAGAAGAATGGATAGTACAACCACCTATGTTGCATGCCATTTCAAACACCACATAACTGCTTAGCCAAATCCCTAACCCTAGAAATGATCAAGATGTTAATGTGTAATTGGAAATACCTAAACCCTAGATGATGCACCCCTAAGCTTAGTATTGCTTGTAGTGCCATTTTCCTATGCTTATTGGGCAAAGCACATGAGTTTGTTTTAAAAAGTTCTCTTCTAAAAGTTATATTACGATGAAAATGTGACAAATGTGAATTTCAAGTTTGGGCCGCAAGTGGTAACATATGGTGATTAGTTGTATACCGATAGGGGGAGTGTGTGCCCAGACTACCCTAAGGACTTCACTCAACGTATGTTCATCTCGAATACAGTACAACCACATGTGCTAGTATGGGATAGCCCTAGCTTAGTATTCTATTTGTGGTTTAGCCTTACATTTAGGTAGGCCGAAGTGTATGAGTTTGTATAACTTAGAGGAGCTTCCTTTATGCCCTGATGTGGTAGTTTAGGTGACTCAGCCTGTCCAATACAACGGTATTGTGCCATGTGGGTGGGTTCCTGTCGTGTCCCCCCACGGCTTTAAGTTAAGGCGTGGGCCCACCACTTAACAGTCCTATGCCGTACTCCCAAAATGGTATATGATGGAGGAAACACATATCATGCTGGTGTAAGGCTAAATCACGGATATTCGAAGGGCTTTGTTGTGTGTAATAAATCGGGTACTTTCGTACCGCGTGCCATGCTTTGCATGATTATTATGTCACATCATGTGAGTAAAGTGTACACACTCTGCAGAGTTAAAACTAATCGATTAGCCGTGCTCACGGTTATGAGCGTCGTGTGAATATGTCATGGGTATAGCTTTGTGTGTTCTAAAAGTCTAATCTGAAAAACTTGATTGAAAATATTCAAACATGATTGTTATCTTATTTATCTCCTTTGCTGCCTGATATTGCAAAGGACTTTTGTTGATCACTTATGTTACTCTTTTGCTCCCCCAAAATGCAAAGAGATGATATTATATGTGTACTACTATATACTAAATGCCCAATTTAGCAAAGTGACGGGTTGCTGAAAATAATTTGTGCAAAACCAGGAATATACAGTGGGGCTTTGCCAAGATAAAATTTGCTTTGTGCTAAAGGAACCCAATATGAGCTTCCTTTGTAAAAGTCAAACATGTAGCATGTAGGCTTGATGGTTGCTTGCCAGTACAAATTATTGTACTGACACTTGTTGTGTACCTATATTTGTTTGTGCATAGAAATGATTGCAGGGGAACTTAGTCCCGAGGAGGAAGAGCTTGCCGAGGATGTGCCATTCTAACCAGACGGTTCATACTGGGGCACTCCCTAGTCGGTGGAAGAAAAGATCCTTAGGAATGCCGCCGTTTCCGCTTGATAATACTGTCTATATAACTATCTGGCCTGATGGCCATATATACTTATGAGAACTACTATGTTGTAATACTTATATCGGTAGACTGAACTTTAAATCTGTTAGAGGTACCAAATGCTTGGATGAAAGTGGTTAGCATGTTCCTTTTGGTAGGAACATATTAACCATGAGTATAAGTTAAAGATGATTCAGACAGTGTAGATCTTTAGCCATTTTCAGTAGAGTCCCCTGATTGTGTAACACATCTGGCCACCATCGAGTGGTTTGACGGGCACAATCCAGGCTAAAGTTGATTGGCAGGCTAAAGGCCCAGCAATGTCTCAATTATCTCTCTCTCGGAGTGTCGGATTTCTTGCTATACTTATGAGAGGAATGGATGAGTTCCATTCAGCTCTTAACTACATCAAGAGGTTCAGAGGCGTCCCGACAACATTGGTATCAGAGCCAAGACTGACTGTAGGAACCTTTTTATGAACTGGGAGATAAAATGACTTCAAAAGAAAATAATTTGGAGGATCACTGTGTTATAAAAGTATTTTTTAAAACAAAACTATCCTTACTTCTTATCTCTCTTTGGATAGGCATCTTCCCCATATATTCCATATTTTGGTTTAAAACCTCATCTTGTTTCTGAAAGGCCGGGAAAAGAACCTAGAAAAAAGAATATACATAAGATATGTACTAGGGGTGAAACAAACAAAATTTGGATTAATGGCAGCCATGGGAAGTTTCTGAAGACCTCTGGTAAAGAAAAGTAAATTCTCACTCTTCTGAAAATGAAATTCAAAACCCGAGTTTTTACACTAAGCCTAGAAACGGGATGGGGATAAAAAAATTTTTTGTGTGTCAAGCCCTAATTTCCTTGACATATAGAGGCCACCAGGTGCTATGAATCCATTGTTATTAAACCCATTTCATGGCCTAACCTGGACACGAAAAATTTTGCATACATGCATCCTGTTTTTAAAATGTCGAAAACTTTGAAACCCTGCAGATTCTAGAACTCGTAGCAGTCGTCCTTCATAATTTCGTACAAACCAGGGTACTGCACCAAAAATTCTGAAACTTTGCCAGTAGTTGTCCAACCTGATCGTGATACCCCAGTAAGTTTTCCAGAATTTTTACGCTACGGGAGAATAGGATATAAATTCGGTCAGTACCTCTTACCCTATAATTCCAGAACCGCATCACTTGGGTTTGGGAGCCATTTCAGAAAATTTTCGAGTACCTGATAATTTGAAACCCAAGTTGTAAAAGTATGATTATGTTCAGAGGATCCTTAGATATGAACCCAAGTGGAGGGAAAATTACCCATGCGACACAATAGGTCTCATTAGCACCACTATATTCACAAAACAGAATTTTGGTTCGGTATTCCCGAAATTATTTCTAAGGTTTTGTTGAACCCTAACCAAGATTCTAAATAGCATAAATGTATTCTCAAATGTTGTAGGTGACTATCATGTGTCAGCCACTAGGTTATTCCGGAGGTTATGAGGAAGGATCACTACATCATATCTTGTGGCTCATGCTGCAGCATCTCGGTTTTATTCATCACCCGGACTACCACTTCTTTGTTATGGAACGAAGCTCATCACTCTAAGCGTATATGGCTGAGCTACGTATACCGGGGCGTTGAGCACATGATACATCACTTTATTTCCAGGCTTATGGCTGGGATGCACCCTCTGTAATGAACGAGGTAGCGTTTAAGGAAATCGTGTATCTTTGACACCATAGGCTAGGATAGATGGATTTTTTCAGTATTTTCCAGCATGCGTTCTCCAAGCTTTCGCCAATTACTATCCAGGTCTAGAGGGGCAAGAGAGAGAGAGAGAGAGATTAACTCTCCAGAGCTTTTCTTAGCCGGCCTAGTCCGAGCTATGGACAGGTACCTTGCAAGCACTATGTCAGAATTGCGTAGGTTGCAAGCAAGGGTGGTAATGCTAGATAGGCGTATAGAACCACTTGGGCATCAAGGGTATTTTGACAATTCCACCATTTATGGAGATCAAGATCTTCAACCACTTACTGATGCTTTGCCATCTCCAATGGGCATTTATCAAAACATAAACACTTGAGCCCGTATGAGAGTTGGTTTTTATCGCAATCATCGCACCATGCCAGACCCCACACTTGTTGGAGATCCATAGCTGCTAGGACCATTCTATGTGTTCGAGCGGAATAGAAGGCCATACCGTTTGACTATGGCCACTCCAACTACCACGGTGCCACACCCTCCTATTGGATTCTCCCAGACTTCTTAAGAGAGGAATATCAAGGAAAAGGAAATGTATCGGATGTAACTTTCATTTCTTATTTTTTCCACAAGATGTATGAGATGACATCCTACTATGTAATCCTTGTATGGTCAAAATTTTGTAACACCTAGCTGTGTACTTGGTGCTTATGACCATTATTCCATCTCTATGCAATTGTTGAACACTTGCCTCCTTTAAAACCTATGTATCAGAATGGAATGCATGTTTTTTTATGAGTTGCTTGCTGTCCAAAGATTGGTTTTATGCAAATATACAAAGGATAACTTGCATACTCAACTATTATACAACATTCCAATCTACTTTGTGTACAGAGGGTATGTATATGTCATTTCTTCGTTCAAGAACTCATGTACTGTTGTACTCTGAGTGCAGGATGACTCATACACGCTCTGGTGCATATTCCATGGCTCGTGCCGAAAACAATCGTAGCGTTGCTTCATCCAAGCGGCATGATGATGAGTCGACTCTCGCACAGCTGTTGGCCCAACAAAATCGCCTATTCGAACGAATGGTGCAAAACTCTGAGAATATGGGGGCAGCAATGGCACATCAAGCTAATCAAGCACCCTCCAAATTGTCAGATGTCCAACGGACTCACCCACCACATTTCTCTTCAGCAGCCGATCCTCTTGCTGTGGATGATTTTCTGCAGGATATTGAAAATAAATTGGATCTTTGCCGGTGTGATCCCATTGAGAAGGCCACATTTGCTGCCTACTATCTCCAAGGTGCTGCCGCCGCTTGGTGGGAGACGTACAAAACACTCATTTCCTCCGACGAACCCATCACATGGACTGTATTCTGGGAAGGGTTCTGATCCGCTCATATTCCAGCTGGTCTCATGGAGATCAAGAAAAAGGAATTTCTCAATCTGAAACAAGGGAATATGCCTTTTATGGAATTTATGGAGCGATTTAACTATCTCGGCAGGTATGCTATTGCTGACATAAATACTGAAGCTAAGAGGGTCGAAGCATGCAGAGACAAACTGGCACTTGAATTAAAGCATGCTCTGGCCGCTCATGAAATCAGTAGCATGAAGGCCTTAGTGGAGAAGGCTTTTCGGGTTGAATCTAGTGAGAAGGAAGTACTTGAGGATCACAAACACAAGTGGGCTGCAAAGAAATTCGCAGGAAGTAGCAGCTCCACTCGTCCTCGACTGGCTTCACCACCAATGAACCTACCCGCAAAGCCTCAGCCACCAAGACCAATGTCTGCACAGCCACGTCCACAAGTTCAAATGTATTGTCAAATTCCTCGCCCAATGCAAGCAGTTGGGGATGCCTCTCGCACCGCTAACATCACATGTTACAACTGTGGCAAAAAGGGGCATTACTCACCAAAGTGCCCATACCCGAAGACTGGGAAGACCAGCTCACGTCCAAAAGCTGCACCAGCACAACTTCAGGCACCAAACCCTGCACAAGCTGGACAACAGGGAGTCTTGCAAATCCAAAGCTAGCTCCGACATTAGCCAAGGGGCGACTGAATCATGTTACCATTGAGGAAACAACTGACGCGCCCGACGTCGTACTCGGTACTGTTTTTCTGCGCTCCTCTCCTACAACAGTTTTATTTGACTCAGGTGCAACTCATTCTTTCATGTCAGCATCAAAAGCAAAACAACTTAAATTGAAACCAAAAATACTTAGTAATGCCATGCACATACAATCACCTGGATCTATCTTGACCACAAAATTATTGTGCAAAGGGGTAGAATTTCAAATGAATAGGGTGAAATTTTTAGCCAATCTTATAATACTAGATACCTTGGGGTTTGATGTTATACTCAGAATGGATTGGTTATCCAAGCACAAAGGGACCATTGATTGTGCAGGGAGGATGGTGACGCTCTACAGTACTGACGGACAGATGGTTAGGTTCACTTGTGAAAAATCTTCCGCCTCTAGGCAACCATATATTCAATCATTCGCTGTACTAGAGTTGAAAATGGTACCTGTTGTTAATGAGTATCCTGACGTAGCCAGGGATGCCACCCGATCGGGACATTGAATTTGTGATCGATCTGGTTCCTGGAACAACACCTATTGCTAAAAGACCCTACCGGATGACTACAGAAAATTTAAAAGAATTGAAGAAGCAAATCAATGAACAATTAGCTAAGGGTGTTATTCGCCCAAGCTCATCTTCTTGGGGCTGTCCTGTGCTATTTGCACCAAAGAAGGACGGAACCATGCGAATGTGTGTCGATTATCAACCCCTGAATGAGGTCACAATCAAAAATAAATATCCTCTCCCCAGGATTGATGATTTATTTGATCCATTAAACGGCGCCCATGTCTTTTCAAAGATTGATCTGAGATTGGGATATTTTCAACTCAAGATCAGACCTGAAGACATTCTGAAGACGGTGTGGACCACCGTTTTTGGAGACGGGAATCTTTCGTGTTCATAGTACCATTTCCCTGGATCGAGTAGTTTCATATCCACGAAATGCAGTACTAGATAATCAGGTGCAAATGCACGAATAGTCTTACATCGAATTTATTACAATAATAGGCCCGAAGGCAATATCCAACATATAGGACCTCATGGTCCCGATACAACCAAAAGTAGAAATTAGGTAAGGCAGCGGAATGAAGGCAGCGGCCTGTCGATTGCCACAGGCAACGACCGGAGACTAAGACCTAGTAGGCGTCATCGGCTTCTTCGCCCTCCTGGTAGTAGGCATATGGATCCTCCAAGTCTTCATTTCCACCATCTGAAGGTTTGTGCGTATAGCAAGGGTGAGTACCAACCGTACTCAGCAAGCCAACACGAAAGTGATGCACATCATAGGGTCATTCAAAGGATGGCTGGGGTTCTTTCAAAGGATGGCTGGGGTTCTTTTGCATAAAGCCAATTTTCAAAAATCTTTTCACAAGCCTAACAACTAGCCAAGTCAAGTTTTAGTTCCAGAGTATATTAAATCGGCGACGGTTCTGTCTGCCATCCATCATGATACCAAGGATGGTTTCCCGTCTCCGGTGCGTCATGGTTTTCTGGGGAGTCCACTCCTTCTCGCATTTCGAGAAGTTGATCCACCAGTGAATAAGAATCATCATGCAAACCCATCCCAACATTTTAAAGTTTAGAGTCTAGCCAAGTGTAAGTCTTGTCACGATGCTCTATATCCGCGAGCACGGCTATTCGAATAGATTGATTCATTCACACTGCAGTGGATGTACACTTTACCCGTACTCCGCAACTACTCATTGAATGAGCTTACATCCCCCTATATGGGACGGTCACGACAAAGCCTTTCAATAGCCTCACTTTGGCAGTACCCGCTCCATGAACTTAAATCCTCTTGCACTCTAGCCGTCATTTCCTAGCAGTGAGAGGAGTTCTGGCGCTCCCGGGGTAAGGGAAAACTTCATTCTTCAAGTTATAATTAAATTTTTTGAATTTTCAATCATCCATTCCCAATCTCATCTCATACATAAGAACCACTATGCAGGGGTACTGCCTCCGCTCGGCTATTTACTCCGCTAGGTCTATACCCATTCGAGAAGTACGGTTGTACTGGCTCGTTTCCCGGCTATCTCATGGCTCGGTCCTTAATTGACCAGGGTCGGCACTAGCCTTTTCCGGAATCCACCCAAATCATCCAGCCGCCCCAGTCTAAAACATTTGTTTGGTACTTTCAGTTTTCATCAAAACTCATTTTATCATTCTCATGGCAATGTGGCGCTCATGTCTCCACATGCCGTATCTCAACTACCTTTCGCAAAGGTAGTTGCCCAAGCATATAGCTATTTGCAAAAGCATGAGTATGTATGAATCTAATAATAGCATGACTAAGCATTTTACCGAAGTTATTCTCCGGTTGTATGTATCGCATCGAGGGTTACAAGGAATAATTCTAAAGGTAATCAATAACAAGGTATGGCATAACAAGTATAGGTAATTCTTTGTGTATGGCATGCATGTTTAAAGTTTAAAACAACATTATTTCACCAATTGGGATCAATATGTTCAAAGAGTGTGATGACTTGCCTTGCTCGCATGTTCGATGACTTCGACGTAGTCCGTAGAGGCCTCTCCAAGTACTAATCATACGTGCAAAAAAGGAAAGATTGAATTCGTTCAGAATTCAATAAAATCCAATAAAATCCAAATAAAAGCCAAGTAGATCGAGAAAGCGGCTCCTAACTCTAGGCTTTGGTCGTGCGAGGGTTTAGGTTCGAAGGTTTGATAAAGATCGGGGGTAGAGCGAAAAGGTCATAAGGATGTGAGACTTGTGTTGGACTCGATCGAATGGGATATGATATGTTTGGATCTTAAGGGCTGGGGTTGGTGATTCCAAGTAGGATGGTGAAAAGGAATGGTTATTCTCTGACCTTATTCCCAGTTTTATTGAACCTATAGGTCCTAGGTTTTTAAAATAGTTGGGGTTTAAATAATTAATCCTTAAAGCTTGTTATAGAGTTTATATAACTTTTAGATTTTACCCTTTGGAAAACCATAGGATAGAATCAGTGTTGAGTAGTAATTTTGGATGATCTAAATAATTTAGAGTTACGTTGATTACTTTAGCTTTGGTAATCCCATAGAAGAAGGTATGATAAACTATAATATTATTTTATTTAAATTAAGCTAATTGATATGGGTGAAGTTATTTTTGGGTTTAATTATAAACTGAATTTGAGCTGGAAATAACCTAGGGTAACTAGACTTTTGGTAAACTATGCCAATGTTTGAGATCATAATATGTGAAGAAACAATAAGGGTTGGTTGATGATAGTAGCTAAGAATAATATTGGTGAACTTAATGTTATTTTAGATTAGCCAAAATAATATTGGTGAAATAACTTAGAGTTTGAAAGAAAAGATTTAACCCTAAACTTTACATTTATTCTTATTTTAGAAACCATATTTTACCATCATGGTTGCAAAAATACTTTAGGTTGATTAATTATATTTTGTTGTAATTAAACTAATTTGAGCAAATAAATTCAGGGTTTTTGGAAAAGATTGTGAAATAATATATTTTAATTCTCTAAGCAACCTTTGTAAAAATTATTCCAAAATAAATTTATATTTATACCTACTCTACTCTTTCAAATTTTATTCCCTATCTTTTTATTATTTTCCTAATTTTTCTTATTTTCTTTATTTCCTTCCTATTCCCTATTCTTCTCGGCTCTCTCTCTCTCTCTCTCGACGTGTGGGTCGCGCTGCTCCTTCCTTGCGCCTCTCGACATGTGGGCGACGCCTGCTCCCTCTCTCTTTCTCTCGACACGTGGGCCCGAGAAGGAAGAAAGGAAGAAAAAGAGGCTGAAAAATTCAGCGTGCGGGGGGTTCGAACGAGTGACCGAGTGACTCACGCGGCTCGGCTCAACCGCTGCGCCGCCGAGCCGATGTCGTTCACTCTCGCTCCTTCCTTGTTTTTGTTTCTCCTTGCATTGTTCTTCTTTTTACTCGCGACGCCGGCAAAACTCCCAAGCGAATGACGGCGAGGGTGGCTGGGCTAGGGGTGCTAGGCTACTTTTAACCATCTAGGAGCTATGCTGGTTGCGTTCCAAGGGATAGCTGAAGCTTTGGGGTGGTAGAACGTGCTGGCGACGACAGCCGTGTTACAGCGACGATGTCACCTCGTCGCCGGCACACGCCGGCACACTTCCAAGGGACAGCCACGGCAAAGAGTCGCTGAGCAACGATGAAGTCTAGGGGAGCTAACCAGGGTATTCGCTAGGTCAGAGAGGCCGTGTAGAGTGCTAGCGACGTGCGGGTGGGGGTGGTTAGGCGAGCGTCCGTGGCGGAGCCCGTCGACAATGAGTGCCGGTGAGTGCTAGGCTCGGGAATGTGAGGGCAAAGTAAGGGCTGGTTGCGGAACATACGTTCGTACCTCCAATTTTGCCTGAGCTCGGCCGGAATCGGCTATCCTCTGGAGATTGGCCTCGGCGACTCGTCGGAGCGCTTGAGCAGCCGATCTTCAGTTTCTCCCAAAATTTAGGCAGCTCAGTGGAGGGATTTTGGGGAAAACCATGGGAAAGGCACGAGTGAGTTGAGGCGAGTGGGTCGTGTGTTTGGAGCTCGGCCTGACGAGGGCTTTTTATAGCCGATCGCCGGAGAGGGGACGACAAGACGGCAAACGGCCGTGGACGCGACGCGACGACAACGACAGCATGGGCTTGGCGTGCGCGAACATGGGTGATGTTGGCATGGCGGCATGGCGGGGGTATGGCGAGGCTATGTGATGTACGGGATGACGCAGGCGACGTGGAGAGCGGCGACTTTGGCGACGCGCGATGTACGGTGGTGACCGGCGTGACGACTGCAGTACGCTCGGCATGGCGCGACAATACGGCAAGCTCCTATGCATGTGGGAAGGTGACATCAGTGAGAGCACGCGTGCGCGGGTGTTCTGGTATGGCGTGGCATTGGTGCACGTACGGCGTGGACTTTCGCGTTCGACGGAGTGGCGAGACCGACGGTCGGGGCGCACACTGGTGTGGCATCAGCGGCGTGGCGACGGCATGGCACGGGCGCGCGTGGCTGACGCGGTGCACAGGCGCGGGGCGACGGCTGCGACGCGCGACGCGTGTCGCGTGCGCGCGCGAGGGCCCGGACACGGTCGAACACCGTTGGGCTAATGAACAGTGCACCTTTTCTTTTCCCCGATTTAATTTCCTAATTTTCCCATTTTCATTTCCTTTCACCCTAAAAATTTAAAATAAATTCTAACACTCCCAAAATAATTTTGAAATTATATTTTCAAACTGTTCCCCCACTTTTTATTTTTCAAAATATATTTTTCATATTTATTTTATTTCTTCTTTTAAATTCAATGAATTAGGGTTTTTGAAAAATAAATTTCTAAATTCATATTTCCTTTTCAAGAATATTTTTATCATCCAAATCCAAATATTTATTATCTTTCCTCCACCAATTAGGGTTTAAACCGAAATATATTCTTTTCAAGGAATCTTTTGTAAATCCACAAAATTATATGTTTACCCTTTTTCAAATATATATTTTGAATTATTTCTCCCATGGGATCTCAAAGCTTAGGGTTTTTATCCAACTTCACATCAAAGTAATTCAAAAAGAACTCTCATGCAACTGAGCTTTGGCAAATAAGAACGATAACCACGATAAGAAGCAATGAATTCAAAAGGTTTTTGTAAGTTCCGATTTTTAAATTCCCGATTTTAAATTCTTCGATTTTTAGGGTGTTACAAACCTACCCCCCTTAAAATAAATCTCGTCCTCGAGATTTGGGTCGGGCTGTGGTTGGAAGTCTGTTGGTTCATATGAGACTGATCTATTTAGGACTTCATCCCAACAAACGATGGATAGGATAATTGCCTATGATGAGGCGAGAATCTATCACGGAGTTCTTAAGGTGATCCCTACTGTGTCTTTTGTGATTCTTTGTTTCAGATAACTATATTATCTTTTTTTAAAGAAACCCTTCTAGGTACTCTAGGCTTAGTGGTTCTATTAATCTAATATTTCCGTAAGGAATCTTTTGATGTGTGCCCTTGCTTTTTTTTAAGGAAAGGGGAGAGAGAGGTGGCTTGTCTCTCAGACTTGTCCTGGCTAGCAGATTGGACAGTGAGTGGAGGCGAAGTTGCTCGAGTGAAGGAGGGATGGAGCGAGGGCCACATGACGAAGGCGAAGTAGAGCGATGGGTTCTTGGCAGAGGCGGACTTCGTCGGCGGTTAGGGCTTGCAGTCGCAGGGTCTAGGGTGGAAGGAGATGTTTCCTCATCGGTTCAGGCAATGGGTGGATTCGTCGCCGGAGACGATGCTCGAAGGATAGTGGTGTCGAGGTTCTTCGACCGTGAAGGCTACATTCTAGCGAAAGGGGTTGCTGCCTGGCGATGGGTGTGGGCAAAAGTGTGGTATGTCGGAACGGCTATTAGTACTTTACTGGCTTGGGTGCTATACCCACTGGTTTCTGTTTGGAGGCTGTGGCGGGATGCGACAGAGGATGGTCACCAGGATTTCCTTTGTGAGGCGGTTTGTCTTCTCGTCATGTTGGCACCCATTGTTTTTCTCTCTTTTCTGGGGTTACTAATAGATTAGGTAGTCAATGGATAGTTCCTAGAATTTGTCCCCTTATGTATGGATCTGGCGGCCACTGCCTGAATCCCTCTTTTGTCTTTATATCAGGAGCATATTGGATGTTTTGCCTAAACTGGTGCTCGGGTGATTTAGGTTGTGGTTGGGTTTTGCTTGTCAGAAGAGTGGTTGGATGACATTGATTGCTAGGACTGCTACTAGCGTCCCAACTAGTTTCCCGTGTAAAGTATATGAAACCAATTATGTTTTGAGGGGACTTAGATCCATCTTCACTTGTTCTATTGAGAATAGGCGTAATGTCCAATTGACTAACAGGTGGGTACAAAATTTTCACGAAAAGCAGCCGTGAATTCTTCCCATGTCGGTTCTCCGGCATCTTCGGCTCGGGTTTCCTTGTAAGTGTCCCACCGGTCACTTGCGGGACCTTCCAGCTGGTTAGTGGCGAAGATGACTCTGTCAGCTTCCCGTACTCGAACGAGAGTCAACTTCTTCTCTATTACCCTCAACCAATCTTCAGCATCCATTGGTTCCTTTGCCATGGAGAATGTTGGCGGTTTGGCTCTCATAAACTCTCCTAAACTTGAACTTCCACGATTCTCCTGGTTGTCGGCAATGGCTTGTAGCAGTTGGGTCTGTAAAGCCATGACTCCCGCTAGGGTGGAGGGGTTAGGCTCCGGCGGGTTCTCAATAGCTGCTGGGGCTCTGCGACGGTGCGCCACCTAAGGAGTATAGATGGGGTAAGAGATTGGATCGACTAAGGTCACGGTTCTAATCATTTTTTCAGTGATCTTCCAGTTGTTTTTAAGTGATCTTTTACACACAACAAGCATGGTGGAATAAACTCATTTAAGACATAACATGGAACTCTATATTAGTTCATAGGTGTTACATCATGAGGATACATTGGACATGTGTAGTCCTAGACAACACAATACAATGACACTAACATCGATCTAGGGTCTTCATACATAAAAGGGAAGGGGCACGGTCATTGCTGTCTTAATTCCTTACAAAGCAAGACCAGGGTTGCTGCAGACTTCTTGTCTAGTTGTTTGGGTTGCCACCCGATCTGGGGTTGCCACCTATGGCTGTTGCATTGGCACCGGTAAGAGGAGGGGTGCTGTGTGGCTTGGGGCATTGATTGGCAAGGTGCCCATACTCCTTGCAGTTATAGCAAGCCCTCTTCTTCCTTTGACGTCAGGGAATCTTCTTAGCATCTTTAGAGGTAAACACTATGCATGTGACGATCATATTGCCTGTACCGCCTATATTCCCTTTTTGTGACTTCCTCTTCTTGAGTGGTGGCAAACTGAAACCTTGGCCGGTTGTTTGACCGGATTCTTTGTCCTTCCCTACGCACTGTATCTCTTCCTCGATCGGGGTCCTGGTGTGCTTGTCCCATGTACTGTTCCTTACTCCATGTCCTTGTTCCATGAAACCGTAGCGGGGGTCAAGTGTTTCCTTCCATCCTAATGGCGGGTTTGGTGTTACCGCTTTCTGTGGGCTTGATAGTATACTTGCGGGAGTTATCAGGGCTTGCGTCGGTTGTTGTCGAAGGTGTTGTTGCATTTGTTGCATCATCATGACCATCAACTGTGTCTGGTTAGCCACTACCTGGGCTAGGGTTGGGTCTATAGGGAAAGGAGGTGGAGTGTCCACAAGATCGCTCTGGGTTGATCCATGAGATTGCTGAGATCTTGATTTCCTGCCCTTGTTCTCTCCTATCTATTGTGAGAGAGAGAAAGAAAACATAAGAAAGGTTAAGCTCTGGTTGGGACCTTATTCCTGTGTACTCTTATTGCTTTAGCGGGTGGAACAAACAATCTCCCCAGCTTTAACAGGGTCATAGTCCTATATCTATTTTTGAAGATAATTTAAGGTTTAGAGAAAGGTAATTGGTAAAATCAAATATTTGTAGAGAAATTGGGGTAAGAGAAAAAATATGTTTGTTTTGTGAAAATAGTTTGTACTTCCAAAATAATCCTACATATGGATAATTCCCTTTAACCAGCTATAAAGGGGTAGGGCGCCAGTTGGTCTTATCCTACAGTCGCACTGCTCTGATACCAGCTCTGTGGACCCCCGTTTTTGGAGACGGGAATCTTTCGTGTTCATAGTACCATTTCCCTGGATCGAGTAGTTTGGTACCCACGAAATACAGTACTAGATAATCAGGTGCAAATGCACGAATAGTCTTACATTGAATTTATTACAATAATAGGCCCGAAGGTAATATCCAACATATAGGACCTCATGGTCCCGATACAACCAAAAGTAGAAATTAGGTAAGGCAATGGAATGAAGGCGCGGCCTCGTCGATTGCCACGCAACGACCGGAGACTAAGACCAAGCAGGCGCCATCGGCTTCTTCGCCCTTCCGGTAGTAGGCATATGGATCCTCCAAGTCTTCATTTCCACCATCCAAGGTTTGTGCGTATAGCAAGGGTAAGTACCAACCGTACTCAGCAAGCCAACACGGAAGTGATGCACATCATAGGGTCATTCAAAGGATGGCTGGGGTTCTTTTGCATAAAGCCAATTTTCACAAATCTTTTCACAAGCCTAACAGCTAGCCAAGTCAAGTTTTAGTTCCGAGTATATTAAATCGGCGACGGTTCTGCTCGCCATCCATCATGATACCAAGGATGGTTTCCCATCTCCGGTGCGTCATGGTTTTCTGGGGAGTCCACCCCTTCTCGCATTTCGAGAAGTTGATCCATCATTGAATAAGAATCATCATGCAAACCCATCCCAACATTTTAAAGTTTAGAGTCTAGCCAAGCGAAAGTCTTGTCACGATGCTCTATATCCGCGAGCATGGCTATTCGAATAGATTGATTCATTCACACTGCAGTGGATGTACACTTTACCCGTACTCCGCAACTACTCATTGAATGAGCTTACATCCCCCTATATGGGACGGTCACGGCAAAGCCTTTCGATAGCCTCACTTTGGCAGTACCCGCTCAATGAACTTAAATCCTCTTGCACTCTAGCCGTCATTTCCTAGCAGTGAGAGGAGTTCTGGCGCTCCCGGGGTAAGGGAAAACTTCATTCTTCAAGTTATAATTAAATTTTCAATTTTCAATCATCCATTCCCAATCTCATCTCATACATAAGAACCACTATGCAGGGGTACTGCCTCTGCTCGGCTATTTACTCCGCTAGGTCTATACCCATTCGAGAAGTACGGTTGTACTGGCTCGTTTCCCGGCTATCTCATGGCTCGGTCCTTAATTGACCAGGGTCGGCACTAGCCTTTTCCGGAATCCACCCAAATCATCCAGCTGCCCCAGTCTAAAACATTTGTTTGGTACTTTCAGTTTTCATCAAAACTCATTTTATCATTCTCATGACAATGTGGCGCTCATGTCTCCACATGCCATATCTCAACTACCTTTTGCAAAGGTAGTTGCCCAAGCATATAGCTATTTGCAAAAGCATGAGTATGCATGAATCTAATAATAGCATGACTAAGCATTTTACCAAAGTTATTCTCCGGTTGTATGTATCGCATCGAGGGTTACAAGGAATAATTCTAAAGGTAATCAATAACAAGGTATGGCATAACAAGTATAGGTAATTCTTTGTGTATGGCATGCATGTTTAAAGTTTAAAACAACATCATTTCGCAAATTGGGATCAATATGTTCAAAGAGTGTGATGACTTGCCTTGCTCGCACGTTCGATGACTTCGACGTAGTCCGTAGAGGCCTCTCCAAGTACTAATCATACGTGCGAAAAAGGAAAGATTGAATTCGTTCAGAATTCAATAAAATCCAATAAAATACAAATAAAAGCCAAGTAGATCGAGAAAGCGGCTCCTAACTCTAGGCTTTGGTCGTGCGAGGGTTTAGGTTCGAAGGTTTGATAAAGATCGGGGGTAGAGCGAAAAGGTCATAAGGATGTGAGACTTGTGTTGGACTCGATCGAATGGGATATGATATGTTTGGATCTTAAGGGCTGGGGTTGGTGATTCCAAGTAGGATGGTGAAAAGGAATGGTTATTCTTTGACCTTATTCCCAGTTTTATTGAGCCTATAGGTCCTAGGTTTTTAAAATAGTTGGGGTTTAAATAATTAATCCTTAAAGCTTGTTATAGAGCTTATATAACTTTTAGATTTTACCCTTTGGAAAACCATAGGATAGAATCAGTGTTGAGTAGTAATTTTGGATGATGTAAATAATTCAGAGTTACGTTGATTACTTTAGCTTTGGTAATCCTATAGAAGGAGGTATGATAAACTATAATATTATTTTATTTAAATTAAGCTAATTGATATGGGTGAAGTTATTTTTGGGTTTAATTATAAATTGAATTTGAGCTGGAAATAACCTAGGGTAACTATACTTTTGGTAAACTATGCCAATGTTTGAGATTATAATATGTGATGAAACAATAAGGGTTGGTTGATGATAGTAGCTAAGAATAATATTGGTGAACTTAATGTTATTTTAGATTAGCCAAAATAATATTGGTGAAATAACTTAGAGTTTGAAAGAAAAGATTTAACCCTAAACTTTACATTTATTCTTATTTTAGAAACCATATTTTACCATCATGGTTGCAAAAATACTTTAGGTTGATTAATTATATTTTGTTGTAATTACACTAATTTGAGCAAATAAATTCGGGGTTTTTGAAAAAGATTGTGAAATAATAGATTTTAATTTTCTAAGCAACCTTTGTAAAAATTATTCCAAAATAAATTTATATTTATACCTACTCTACTCTTTCAAATTTTATTCCCCTATCTTTTTATTATTTTCCTAATTTTTCTTATTTTCTTTATTTCCTTCCTATTCCCTATTCTTCTCGGCTCTCTCTCTCTGTCTGATGTGTGGGCCGCGCTGCTCCATCCTTGCGCCTCTCTGACATGTGGGCCGCGCTATCTCCCTCTCTCTTTCTCTCTGACACGCGGGCCCGAGAAGGAAGAATAGAAAAAAAGAGGCTGAAAAATTCATCGTGCGGGGGGGGGAGGGGTTCGAACGAGCGACCGAGTGACTCACGCGGCTCGGCTCAACCGCTGCACCGCCGAGCCGATGTCGTTCACTCTCGCTCCTTCCTTGTTTTTGTTTCTCCTTGCACCGTTCTTTTTACTCGCGACGCCGGCAAAACTCCCGAGCGAATGACGGCGAGGGTGGCCGGGCTAGGGGTGCTAGGCTACTTTTAACCATCTAGGAGCTATGTTGGTTGCGTTCCAAGGGATAGCCGAAGCTTTGGGGTGGTAGAACGTGCTGGCGACGACAGCCGTGTTACGGCGACGATGTCACCTCGTCGCCGGCATACTCCGGTGACAGAACAGCCACGGCGAAGAGTCGCTGAGCACCGGTGAAGTCTAGGGGAGCTAACCAGGGTATTCGCTAGGTCAGAGAGGCCATGTAGAGTGCTAGCGACGTGCGGGTGGGGGTGGTCAGGCGAGCGTCCGTGGCGGAGCTCGTCGACAATGAGTGTCGGTGAGTGCTAGGCTCGGGAATGTGAGGGCAAAGTAAGGGCTGGTTGCGCAACATACATTCGTACCTCCAATTTTGCCTGAGCTCGGCCGAAATTGGCTATCCTCTGGAGATTGGCCTCGGCGACTCGTCGGAGCGCTTGAGCAGCCGATCTTCAGTTTCTCCCAAAATTTAGGCAGCTCAGTGGAGGGATTTTGGGGAAAACCTGGGGAAAGGCACGAGTGAGTTGAGGCGAGTGGGTCGTGTGTTTGGAGCTCGGTCTGACGAGGGCTTTTTATAGCCGATCGCCGAAGAGGGGACGACGCGACGGCGAACGGTCGTGGACGCGACGCGACGGCAACAGCAACATGGGCTTGGCGTGCGCGAACATGGGTGATGTTGGCATGGCGGCATGGCAGGGGTATGGCGAGGCTATGTGATGTACGGGATGACGCGGGCGACGTGGAGAGCGGCGACTTTGGCGACGCACGACGTACGGTGGTGACCGGCGCGACGACTGCAGTACGCTCGGCTTGGCGCGACAGTACGGCGAGCTCTATGCATGTGGGAAGGTGACATCAGTGAGAGCGCGTGTGCACGGGTGTTCTGGTACGGCGCGGCATGGGTGCGCGTACGGCGTGGACTTTCGCGTTCGACGGAGTGGCGAGGCCGACGGTCGGGGCGTGGACTGGTGCGGCGTCAGCGGCGTGGCGACGGCATGGCGCGGGCGCGCGTGGCTGACGCAGTGCACAGGCGCGGGGCGACGGCTGCGACGCGTTTCGCGCTCGCGCGCGAGGGCCCGGACACGGTCGAACACCTGTTGGGTTAATGACTAGTGCTCCTTTTCTTTTTCCCCGATTTAACTTCCTAATTTTCCCATTTTCATTTCCTTTCACCCTAAAAATTCAAAATAAATTCTAACACTCCCAAAATAATTTTGAAATTATATTTTCAAACTGTTCCCCCACTTTTTATTTTTCAAAATATATTTTTCATATTTATTTTATTTCTTGTTTTAAATTCAATGAATTAGGGTTTTTGAAAAAAATAAATTTCTAAATTAATATTTCCTTTTCAAGAATATTTTTATCATCCAAATCCAAATATTTATTATCTTTCCTCCACCAATTAGGGTTTAAACCGAAATATATTCTTTTCAAGGAATCTTTTGTAAATCCATAAAATTATATGTTTAACCTTTTCCAAATATATATTTTGAATTATTTCTCCGAGCTGGGATCTCAAAGCTTAGGGTTTTTATCCAACTTCACATCAAAGTAATTCAAAAAGAACTCTCATGCAACTGAGCTTTGGCAAATCAGAATGATAACCACAATAGGAAGCAATGAATTCAAAAGGTTTTTGTAAGTTCCGATTTTTAAATTCTCGATTTTAAATTCTTCGATTTTTAGGGTGTTACAGACGGCCTTCACTACTTGCTACAGACTGTTTGAATACACAATAGTTTCTTTTGGCTTAACCAATGTGCCAGCCACCTTCATGAATATGAAGAATAAAATCTTCATGGAGTATATTGATAAATTCGTGGTGGTGTTCATTGATGACATCCTTATTTATTCCAAGAATGAGGAAGAACATGCGTAGCATCTGCGCATGGTACTTGACAAGCTGCGGGAACACAAACTTAACGCCAAGTTCTTAAAATGTGAATTTTGGTTAAAAGTAGTTGGATTCCTCGGTCATATCCTTTCGGAGGGTGGTATTGCGGTTAATCCGAGTAATGTAGAAAATGTACTGAACTGGAAGCAACCACAGAATATCTCCGAAGTCAGAAGTTTCCTTGGTTTGGCCGGATATTACCGACGTTTCATCGAGAATTTTTCTAAGATATCTCAACCTCTGACCCAGCTCCTCAAAAAGGAAACTAAATTCATTTGGTCCGAAGCTTGTGAAGCAAGCTTCCTTGAACTGAAAAGAAATCTTACCACTACCCCAGTGCTGGTAATGCCAGATGTAAACAAACACTTCCATGTCTACTTTGACGCATCACGTCACGGACTGGGATGTGTGCTTATGCAGGAAGGAAAGGTTGTGGCTTACGCTGCACGCCAGTTACGACCTCATGAACTCAACTATCCAACTCATGACCTAGAACTAACTGTCGTAGTGCATGCTCTAAAAATCTGGCGGCACTACCTGATTGGAAACCGGTGTGAAATCTTCACTAACCACAAAAGTCTGAAGTATTTCTTTACTCAACTGGATCTGAATTTAAGGCAAAGGAGATGGTTAGAGCTTATAAAGGACTATGATCTCGGCATTCATTATCATCTAGGTAAAGCCAATGTTGTGGCAGACGACTTAAGTCGAAAACAATGCCACCCGACTAGTTTTGAATCAATAGCCCAGCCATCCTTATCATCTGAGTTCCAAAAGCTAAATTTGGGGTTGGTGAAAGATGGCTATGTTGTTGCATTAGCATTACAGCCCACACTCTACTCTCAAATCAGGGCAGCACAAAACTCAGATAAAGAAGCCGCCAAAATTTTGAAACAAATCAATACAAAATCCCAAACTTTGTACACGCTCAACTCGGATGGGATAATCATGCATGGGAACCAAATCTTTGTTCCTGATACTCAAGATCTTAGAGAAATTATTCTTTCAGAAGCCCATCACACTCCCTTAACTATCCATCTGGGATGTACGAAGATGTACCAAGACATAGGAACCCAATATTGGTGGCCCAGCCTGTGGCTAGACATAGCTGCCTATGTTGCAGTATGCGACACCTGCCAACGAGTTAAAGCTGAGCACCAACGACCCGCGGGTCTACTCCAACCTTTATAGATCCCTGAATGGAAATTTGCTGAAGTTGGAATGGATTTCATCACTGGTCTGCCTAAAACACCTAGCGGACATGATTCCATTTGGGTTATTATGGACCAGCTAACAAAAGTGGCCCATTTTATACCAGTACATGAAACCTACGGAGGAGCCAAATTAGCAGAGTTATACTTGACTCATATTGTAAGACTTCATGGTGTACCAAAGGTTATAGTATCCGATCAGGGCACACAGTTCACCTCCTGGTTTTGGGAAAATCTACATGAACTCTTGGGAACTAAATTGTTCTTCAACACTGCCTTCCACCCACAAACTGGAGGACAAGTGGAGAGGACCAACCAGATCATTGAAGATATGCTCCGAGCCTGTGTGCTTGAGCATAACACAAATTAGGAGAAATGTCTACCATTTGAATTCTCCTACAACAACAGCTTCCAATCTAGTCATCAGATGTCACCGTTTGAAGCTCTCTATGGAAGAAAGTACCGAACACCTCTTTACTGGTCAGAGGTGGGAGAGAGGCAATTTTTCGGGCCTGCGGTTATTAACGAGGCCGAAAGGAATGTTACTCTCATCAGGGACCGGTTAAAGGAAGCACAAACTAGACAAAAGAGTTACTCCGATCGCAGACGACGGGAGCTAAGCTTTAATGTAGACGACTATGTCTATCTTAAAGTCTCTCCTCTGCGGGGAACTCAGCGCTTCCAAATACATGGTAAACTCGCTCCATGTTACGTTGGACCTTACCATATCATTGCCAGACATGGACAAGTAGCCTACGAACTAGAATTACCCCCTCAGCTCTCCAACGTACATGACGTATTTCACGTCTCACAACTCCGCAAGTGTCTTTGTACACCTATCGAGAACACTACTTTGGAGGATATAAATCTAAACCCGAATCTTTCATATCAAGAGCATCCCATCCGGATCCTCGAAGAAAAGGAACGATGAACCCGAAGAAAGACCATTAAGATGCTTCGAGTGCAGTGGAGTAACCACACTGCAGACGAGGCTACATGGGAACGCGAAGACCGGCACAAAAACGAGTTCCCTAGCTTCTTTTAGAAGGAACGAATCTCGGGGTCGAGATTCTTTTGTAAGGAGGGTAGAGCTGTCACATCCTGATAAATCTTGTATTTGAAAGATTGAGTAGAAAGTATAGTGTAAATTTTAAACCAAAAATTTCCATTTGAACGAAGAATGGATACTCAGTTTTCATGTATGATAGAGTGCATATGCATAATGAGGGCATAATTTCTCCTTGGAATTTAAATAAAAGGAACCCAAGAAAATTTAAGGAAAATACCCAAAGGGACCTCAGCAAATTAACCACAAAAGTTTTGGAACACATTACTAGTGTAAAAGGTAGAAATTAACTCAAACTAGACTTGAATCCATGAAAATATTCGAAGTACCTAAACTGACTGATACAAACTCTAGAGCCAACTTTGAACTATTGCCAAAATTAATCCAGCGAGCCCCAGGCGGTGAAACTTGGCAGTATTATAGATCAAAGCACACTTTACAAGTTTGCCATAGGGAACCGCCCCTGAATCAGCCTGGAACAAGGTTTAAAGGAAGCCCAAAGTTGTAAAGTCGTCAGATAGAAAATTTCAGCCTCCTCCATCCCTCTTTCCTTACACATTGACAAGTGGGCCATATTGACCCGTGGGGCCATGATTCCAGTGACACATCGAGTTCTCCCTTGTCCCACTCGCTCAGACGCCGCGCCACGCACGAGAGCACGCGTCACGCGCGGGAGACGCGTCGTGCACGCGTCAAGCCGAGCTCGCTCTCCCTTGCGTCGTCGGCGACCGCACAAAACCCCGACCGACCGACTGGCGCTGACCTCTCTTCACTCCAGTCGTGTTCCATGAGAGAGCCAAAGCTGTCCACCTCGAGAGCGCCGAGAACACCCCAGCGAGCTCCCGCCACCGACCGAGATCTGGCCGTAATTGCGCTCCGGTGAGCTACTCCTTTAGCCAATGCCCGTTCCCAACACCTTGATCCTTGTTCTCTGTAACGCCCGAGTTTCATTCCAAATGGTGCAGCCAGTGACCGGGAACGCCATCGAGCCGACACGGTGAACTACGCACTCTGCATCACCGCCGCCGAACCACCCGCTCATCGCCGGCCATCCACGGTGAGCCATTGCCAGAACCATTTTGCCACTATGTTCCTTGATGCCTGACGTTGGTTGAAACCAAAGGAATCGACGGGAAAAGCTCCGAGGAAGGAAAGCCCCATTTCTTCCCCAACGCTGGCCGCCGTCGTCGATCTTCGCTTTTTCTCTCCCTGGTGAGTTCTAGGCCGATTTCCCTCGATTCAAGCATCCTCAGTGACCACTTGACAAGGTCCCACCATCGCTTTTCACAGCCGTACCCCGAGGCGCTCTGTCGCCGGTAACCCGAAACGAGGATCGCCATCGCCGAGAGACCCCGCACGGCGCCACCACCACCCAGACTTCGCCAGCACCCCACATTCGCTCGGTAAGAATCCTCAGCATCCCTAGATGCTATTTCTGGTATATGCATAGCATAGCAAGCACTAGAATCACACATGCACATTAGACCCGAGCAATGGCGAAATATTCCCGGCCACGGTAGCAAGCGAGACAACCACCATCAGCTTCGCTCTAGCCTCAGCTACCTTTTCTCTATTGGTCGCAACCGCCCACCATGAGTTAAATCGGGATTGAGGTAGGAGTAGATATATCGATGGTGTTAATGTCCTCATCATACTTTCTCAAAAAAGTTTTTTATTCAACTCAATTTTGTACACTTAGCATTTGAAAGATTTAACTCATATTTGAGAAAACTGTAATTTCGCTTTAACAAAATTGGCAGCATCCATACCAAATTGCATGTACTGAATAAAAACATACACATTCAACAAAAGATTTTCACAAAGTACGAACATGTCCAACAGAGGCAGATGAACAAACTTGAGCAGTGTGCAGGTATGAACAGCGAGGGGTGGAGATCGGTGCCGAGCTGGCCTCCCTTTGCGCCAAAGCCTCGTGCCGAGCCAGACTCCCTCAATGGCCGTGCCAGTCCTCCCTCTGTGCTGCGTGGGCCGCACCCGCGCCATGGGCCTTCCCCCGCGCACCGCGCCGTGCGAGCTTCACCCCTACTTCTCGGGCTTCGCTCCGTCTCCGCGCGCCGCGCCGCCTCACGAGCTTCGCTCCCGCGCCCGGTCTCGCTGTGCCTCCGCTCGTCATACTGCGCCGTGCCGTACGAGCTCCATCCCCGCTCCTCAGGCCTCCCTCCATGCCCCACGCAGCCACTGCACTGGGCACCGCTCCCTCTCTCCGCCTGCACGCTGCAGCCTACCGCCCTCTGCATGCCGGCCTTTGCCTGCCTCCACACGCGCGCCGTCGCCGCTCGTCCTCCGTGCATTGGCCTCCGCCGCCCTCCATGCGTGCTGGCGTGCTGCCGCACAAGGTGCTGCTCCCTTCCTTCGCCTTAGCCCGCCTCAGCTCTCTCCATGCAGCCTAGCCATGGAGATTTGGGTTGGGACTAAATAAGGTTGGGATATGGTTGATGTGTAATAAGGATATTTTAGTTAGCTTGGGGTAGTAAATATTTTTTTTTCTGTTTTCTAAATGAAACTCTAATGGTGGGTGAAATCAGGGTCAAACGGTTATTACGACTTTAAAAAACAGGGAAAATAAACAAAATAAAAAAGCAGAGTCAGTTTAGTAGTTAAACTTTAAAAAAATTAAATGAGCAAATACCCCTTCTCGTTTATGTTTTTTCAATCTAAACGGCCATGAATTGTATGGAATCCATGGATTAGGTGGCACAGGCATACTTGCATAGAGCAGTGTGCTGGAGCCAGCGACTAAACGAGCGCCCGCTACATCTCCTCCTTCCCCGCACTCTTGCTTTTCCCTGCACTCTCTTGCTTCCAGCTAAGCGAAGATATAATGTCAGTTACTATCGCCGGCTGCCATGAGCCTACTGCCCCTGTCAGTGTAGAGCCGTCGACACGCATGTTCGAGCAGGGCGACCAAACAGGACATCAAAGAGGTCGCGTTTATTTTAATTTTTTAGAGGGCTTTTCAGTTTCTATTTTTCAAAATTGAAAAGCTAAAATAAACAGAAAACTTTTGAGCTAGTTTTTGAAAAGATAGAAAGCTAGTTTCTGAGAAAATAAATGAAAAGCTGGAAAACTGGTTAAAATGAGTTTTTTTGGTTTTTGATGAGCTAAAAAGATAAAAATTTTGTTACAAAAGTTAAAAGCTAATAGTAACAGATCATCAGCCAGTAAGCTACTTTTCAGAAAGCTAGGTTTTTAAAAAAGCTAAAAAACAGAAAGCTCAAACAAACACAGCCTTAGAGCCTGAATTTTTCATATTTTTAATTAGTGCTAATGCGTTCTAACATATTTAAATACATCTTGTTTCATTCTAAAAAAGTTTGCTCCTTCCACTACAACGATTATCCTCATTCTAATCGGGCAACAACCCTCATCTGTGTCGGGCATGACACCCGTTACGGTGCAAAAATCACTGATGTAAGAAGTCATCTTTATCAGGCAAACGGTCGTCACTGATGCATTTATCTTTGTCGGGCGTAAACTAAAACACATCACCGATAGGTTTGACCCAAAAGACCAGTCAAACAAAGGCCCATCACTGATGATATAATCTCGATCAGGCCTCAATTAGCGCCCACCACGGATAACTAATAACTCAATCGGTCTTTAATATAAGTCCGTCACGGATGAATAACAACTCAATCGGGCGTTAACTTAAGCCCGTCACCGATAATATAATCTCAATTAGGCTTCAATTAATGCCTATCCCAGATTACTAACGACTCAATCGGGCTTTAACTTAAGCCCGTCATGGATGATGTTATCTCTATTGGACTTAAGTTAAAGTCCGTCACTGATGAGTGTTTCCTCCAAAAATAATAAATTCTGTTTTTGGCTAGCTTCAGGCCTTTGCTAACCATGCCCATAGCAAAGTGAGAGAAACATATATATATATATATCATTTCCCAACATCCCCATTCATATATACAATTATTCATAGGAAACCCCATTCAGAAATCACATATGTCATTCACATATTTCACACATTCATTCACATACACATCTATTATTCACATATTTCACAATAACATCTTTAAGTGCTAAGCATCAAAACCTGCAAAACTGAGTTGTAAATTGAAACAAATTTAAAACTGAGTTGTAAATTGAAACAAATTTATATTTAACATCGAAAGTATATACATAAACATTTGATCGGATTGTAATTTACAGTATAAACATAAGTGTTACATAATCACCAATAAGTCTTTGACATTAATTTTAAAATGTTCAACAATGTTCATCATTTAACTTTAAGCCCTAATGTTAAACATTCCTTTGGGGTGAAGTATATCGTGGAGGATGAAGCCGGTTATCTCCTCTCAAATCTCCTCAAAGCTCCTAGGCAATGACTTGGATATTTTTTCCATACATATACATACTTCGAAATTAGTCGATCGGTCTATATATATACATATATATATACTTTGAAGTACTTAGTATATATCACAACTGAGATCATAAACCTTAAATTCAGCCAAAGTCTTTGTCTTTTCGTTGTATAGAATCTGCATGTTGTGACACACGTGGAATCCGTATTGGTCGCCAACTTGTTGTTTGACCGGGACATTTTTTATGGATGAGGCGGTTTTGTCCTTTCTTACACAAGTCTCCTTTCTCCACATATGTGGCCCACGCTTCATCTATCGCTTCTTAAATCGTGGTCCAATCATAGTCCTTATTAATTTTGGAGTTCATGTAATGGCATGTACTCCACTTAGACGTTATAACCAGAAGGATCCAATGGGCACAACGACATTAATATAGTGAAAGTTGAATACTAAAGCTATACATGTCATCCAATTACATATATTTAGGGTACACACTTACTATTGATTATAGGCACACATAATATACTTCTTGTCTTGGCGGGCCCACGATGTGTCAAAGATATAGTCTATCATTCTCTTACGGTCGCCTTGGAGATTTGTTACGGTGACTATTTGTGAATCTAGGAAGACAACTTTCGGTACAATATTTAGACACTACTTCCAACTAAACCTACACGCAAGACAAACGCTCTTATAAGCATGTTATATGAATTGTTATTACCAAATTTCGTACGCAACAATACTTACAAGAAGTAGCACTTAAGGAGACTTGTGTGCACCGCTCGAAGCCTGTAGAGGTCGAATAGATCCTTAAAGTCTATCACAATATAATTTGCTGGCCCAAGAAAAGGCTGTCAACCGTGATGGCGTATTATATCACTCTCCCTATTCGTCCTCCTCACGTTGGATCTCTCCATGTAGTATCGGTGAAGCTCCTTGCAAGCATTGCCCATCATCCCTAGCACGTCGTCTCCAACCAATGGAATGGCTAGTTGGAAAGACGTTGGAGCAATGATCTTCTTATGTACTTCCTGCCCCTTGCCTATATCTAGCTTCTTTGAGCCAGAAGCGAGGCCTGCACCTTTCCTTTTCCTCTTCCTCTCCCAATTGTAGTAGCTTCTTCGCTTTTTATTTGCGAAGGGGAAGAATGCGCCTTCCTGCTCTTTTTCATGGGTGGGGGTTTAGGGATCGCCATGCTGTCGGCCTCCATATGATCGTCCCCAAAATCTGTATCATATTGTAACTCAAAATTTTCTACTTGTTCATCATGAACAGGAGCTGGAAGGGCTGAAGGAGCAGGAGCAGGTCATAGCGGCGGACGAGCGCTCGGTGCAGTGGTTGAGCTCGGAATCACCTTTATCTCAATGAGGTCCTTGAGCCATTGGATAAAGGTACCATGTGCAGCTCCTAGCGTTAGGATCTGGTCATTCGGTGGATGCTATAGTGGCAAATGGGCCCATTCAGGTCTTCACCCTAACTATGAAGGTACCTCGGCAGCCATAACTGTGAAGGTCAGCATCACCCTAACTGTTAGGATGCACTTAGTTGGTTCCTGTGATAGATTCATTCATATTTTTAGAATATTATATAATACATGGATTTGTTAAGACTGTTACGTATCGTGGCCAAGAGTTTTACCGTTATATGGTCGATGGTGGTAAGGACCGATGGTGGATTTTCCGCCACCTCAATTGATGCGCAACTACTGCGCCTTTGCGTGGGACTTTCTCGGTGCTCAGCAGCAATGAGCTCGGCGTTCTATTGCTCAGCTCAGATTTCTTCTCTGATCCATGCCTCCACCTGCCCAGCTTCTCATCGAATTCAGAGCTCAGCTTGGCTCTGACCTGCTCCTGGATCCTTTCAACAAGGCGTGCATCTTTCTCCGCCTTCGTGAGAGTCCGCTTCTTGTACTGCTCCACGTATTTCGGGGTTAAAAAGCCATATTTCCATGGAACAGTGGAGCCAACGCCCCTTGTCCACCACGGTGTTCATTGGTGCCCAACGATTGAGTGAGGATGTTGTCCTCGCGTCTATGCGAGCAGGCCTCTTGTGAGGACTGTCTCTCGGCAACCAACTCTTTCTGTAGTATAATTGAGTTTGGGTTAAATCAAGACTATGATGGACACAAATTAAACATATTGAGATGAGACACTTACTATATTTTTGTACACTACTTGATCTTGTGCATTTAGGAACGTAATTGTCCCATCGTTGTTCCTAACACCCCTTGCCCTTGCCCATGGGTGCGGGATATCAGCAAATGGCAGCGGCATGTTCGATGCCTCTGTTGCTTCATCCTCCTTCTGCCATTGCACTTGCTTCTCGACATATCCTCCGGTGCCAAGCCAGTGCGGGTGCAAGTTCCTAGCCTAGACTGCTCGATAAGCCTCACTTCTGGCCTGGGATTCGAGATTTGATTTCTTATCGTAGAACTGCTCCCACACGGCTTGCGTGATGAACAGGAAGTTCCCAAATGGTTCTGTCGTGCTCGAGTTGAAGACATACTCGTCGACCAACCTGCACTTAAAGTTTTTCCAAGAACTTCCCATTGTCTTGAAAGCTGTCCGCTTGAGCCTATCCTCGTCGGCTGCAGGATAGTTGAAGTTATCCTTGAACTTTAGCCAAGCAGTGTTCTTCTCTGCTTCCAACACTTGCTTGATGTTATCATGCAAAATTGTGAAGTTTTGTCTCCCTATCACCCCGCAGATTGACCTGAACTCCTTGCAAACATTCGGGGGAGCGATTGACACTCCTAGGTGGTCCGCCTCTCTTATGATGTACCGTTCCTTAGGGATTTTATTTCCACTCCTAGGGGTCCGTGTCCTTGTGGACCCACTAGTTGTTGTCGACATTGGTTCGTATTGCTGAGATATCATCTAAATAACTTACAAAATCACAAAATTATAAAATTAATTAAATTACTAAATTTTTGAAAGTGATTTTTGGAATAATATTTTAACGAAAATTAGATGAACTCTAGGGTCCTATCTGCAATAAATCCCTCTCACACAAAGCAGTCCCTAGGGTTCTTATTATAAAATAGTCAGTTTGAAATATGTTAAATTAAAAGTAAAAGATTAAGTGATTTCCATTGTTCTACATGAATTCCTACACAATACTTCATCAAGCAACACTTAAGTACTAGCAATTAATAACTACACATCGTCGTCCTTAGTTCTGGACTTTTTCTTCCTTTTCTTCTTTCCTTTAGTGGTTGTCTTAGAAATATTTCACAACTTTAACTAAGTAATAAATCCCATATTCTAATATAGAACTTGTAAAATTCATATCTCTCAAATGGTAATTGATAAAATGGAAATTCTTCCACCTAAATTCATTTTAAGCCAGTACCAACCCACTGTTAAGAAATCGAGCTCAAGAACCTGGAGGAGGAGATTGAGGAGGCGGGCTCGGGAGGGCACGACGATGGTGGTGGAGTAGAGGATGATGTCACGGCTCGGGAGGGCGCGAGGGAGGGAAGTGGCGACAGTGTTGGAGTAGAGGCTGGTGGCGCTGGGCTTGGGATGGCGCGAGGGAGAGCGGCGGCACGAGGGCTCGGGGACGACGGCTGACGGTGGCAGTGGGCTCCTAGAGGGCGGCGACAGGCTTCGAGAGAGATGGCTGCGGTGCTAGGGTTCTGAAGTGAGTGAGGACTTAGAAATTTTCGCATTAATATCGCATTAATATGTATCCGTTAATATCACATCCTTGCCATGTGTCTATATCCCAACACGGTCCCATTCCCAACAACCGTACTGTCTCATTTGGGATATCCGTCGATATTGTAATATGATTCTTGAACCATTCGTTAAACCGAGGGTTATGTTCTCTGTTAATCCACATATTCGATCGCCCCAAGTTCTCTTGTCGGATTTTTGCTAAATGCTCCTCAAAATATGGGGCAACTTCTGTCATATGTTGGAGCACAGTGAAATGAGCCTGCACATAGGAGGCTTGATCGGGCACAATTCTTTTCCTGCCTATTGTACCAACACCTGACAACCTTCCTTCGTGGCGAGATGCCAGAACTCTGATAGGATCGGCCTCGGACATGTAATCGATGCAGAACTCCATAACCTCCTCGGTCATGTAACCTTCAATGATGCTCCCCTTTGGTTTTGCTCTGTTTCGAACGTACGACTTCAAAACTCTCATGTATCTCTCAAACGGATACATTACTCTTAGAAAAGCTGGGCCACATATTTTTGTTTTCTTTACATGATGAACAGGAAGATGAATCATGATATCAACGAAAGATAGTGGGAAAAACATCTCCATGTGACAGAGGGTACTGACGATATCAGTCTGCAATCTATCTAGATCTTCGGGATCTATAATCTTCTAACCGATAGCATTGAAGAAGGCACATAAACGTTGAATCGTGTGATATACTTTGGGTGGAAGAATGCCTCTGATAGCAACTGGCAAGATCTGTGTGATTCACACGTGGCAATCGTGAGACTTCATTCCAACCAATTTTACATCATCCAATTTAATGTCCTTACTTTTCCTCGCTGAATAGGCCGATGGAACTTTAATATATTTTAGGCATGATAACATTGTGATCTTCTCATCCTTCGACAAGGTGTGGCAAGTTGGAGGGAGATACACTCTTCCTGTGTCTGCATCTGTTACAGGCAGGAGTTCATTATGAATATTAATCTCCTGTAGATCAAGGCACGCGTTCTACCTATTCTTCGTCTTCCCGATAATATTCAGCAATAGGCCAACCAAACTCTCACACATTTTTTTCTGCGTGCGTCGGATCAATGTAATGACGGACCTCAATATCTTTCCAGTAAGGTAGTCGCTAAAATATGGATTTTTTTTCTCCCACAGACCCTTGTGCTTTGCCTTACTACGTTTTCTTTTCTTTCCAAACTCATTAGTTATGTCCTTGATCATGTTGTGGACATCATCTCTGGACAAATCCTTAGGAGTAGGCTAAAGTTCTCTCTTACCGTTGAAAATTTTATTCTTTCTTCTAAATGCGTGATAAATGCGTGACGTAGCAGGAGCCATCTCCTATGACCCATGTAAACCATCTTTCTTGATTTCTTCAGCCACCTACTACATGTATGTTCCATATAGTCGGAGCAAGCCTTCTTTCTTTCACAGTTTGTTCAAAAAGATTACCAAGTGCAGGATAGTCATTAATGGTGCAGAAGAATAGAACTTGTAGTTTAAAGTTCTCCTGACCATATGCATCCCAAGTTCCCACACCTTGTATTCAGAGAATCTCAAGATCATCAATAACAGGCTCAAAGAACACATCAATATCATTGTCTGGTTGTTTTGGTCCTTGGATTAACAAGTACAGCATAATGTATATGCATTTTCTTTTGAAGCACAACCATGACGGTAGGTTATAGTTTACAATCAAAACTGGCCAAGTGCTATGAGAACTGCTCATGTCTTCGAAAGAATTCATGTCATCCATAAACAAACAAATTCTTATGTTTCTAGGGTCGGCAGCGAATTCTGGGTGTCTTCTATCGATATTTCTCCATTGAATCGAATCTGTAGGGTGTCTTAGCATATCATCCTTCCTTCTTTCTGTGGCATGCCAACATACAAACTTTGCTTCCTTGGGGTTGGCAAAGATTCTCTTGAAACGATCAATGATAGGTAGATACCAGACAACCTTCACTGGACCATCTCGCTTTGACTTCTTTCCTTCGTCAGCACTTTTCTTTTGCTTGTATCGAGAAGCATTGCAGACAGTACAAGCATCTAAGTCCTCATATTGCTTGTGGTATAATATGCAGTCGTTTGGACAAGCGTGAATTCTACGGACCTCTAACCCTAGGAGACACAAAACCTGCTTTGCTTCATGTCATATTTGGCAATATGTTCTCATCAAGAAGCATGACCTTCAAATTTTCCAAAAGATCTGTGAAACTCTTGTCTATCCATCCACTACTTGCCTTTAGCTTCATTAGGTCAAAGGTAGCTGAAATTTTGGTGTGTTTTGCCTTGCATCTAACGTATAGAGGCTTTTTCAAGTCACTGACTAACCTGCTGAACTTCATGGAATCTCTCTCGTTGTAAGCTGGGTCCTCAACGTCATGTAACATGTCTTGCAACAAATTGTTATCCACATCAATCATTTCACCACCCAATGGAGAAGTTACAAACATGTCATGCTCATCTTTATCTTCCTGATTTTGTATGCCATTTCTGTCTGTAGCTTCACCACTTCCTAATTCTTGCTCTCCATGCTTCACCCAACATGTGTAGCCCTCCATGAATCCTCGTTGTATCAGATGCGTGCGTACGTCCACTCTGCTATCAAACATATTCTTATTTTTGCAATCTGCACATAGACAACACATGTAATCGTTGTTTCTTCTTTTCCTAGCCTCCTCCGCGGCATTTATAAAATTTAATACTCCATTTCTATACTCTTTGCTGTGACATCACATAGTTTTCCCATACATCCAACTTCGATCCATCCGTGAGTTGCAAAAATGGAAAATCTTATATAAACATTTTGTAGGTAAGTATTTACTAAATTTATGAGAATTGACTACTATTTTTTCAGTTACTTTTGCACTTTCTGATTTTCTTGGAAAAAGAGACAAAAATCGCCCCTCTTCCTCCCACCAAAATAGTGAACAGTGGGATAACCAATACACTAGGTGATTGGGATATTTATAGCGTGTAATAAATATCTATAACGACCAACAAACTAACAACAGTAATGAGTATTTCTTTATCTTTGTTGGGCCTAAGTACAAGGCTGTCACCGATAACATTCATCAGTGACGGGCCTAATGGTTATCTCAACCGGACCTTAAGTTGGAGCCCATCACCAATGATGAACATCGGTGACGGGCTTCTGTTAGGACTCGACAAAGATAATCGATGATATCTTTGTCATCTTTGTCGGGCCGTGATAAAGATGATATCTTTGTCATCTCATCTTTGTCATCTTTGTCATCGTCACTGATAGTTATCATCCGTGACAGACTTAAATTTTATGCACATCTTATATGTCTATGTGAGTATATCTTTCTCGGTCTATTTTTAGTCCCGTTTAAGATGACTTTGTTGTGATGACCCGTAAAACCTAGACATGTGAAAGACCGTTACAGATGAGAGGATTTGTATTAGTGTCCTCTGTCGATTTTTCTAGAACGAATTTCATTTCTTTAGCTATGATAAATGTTAGATGATAATTGTGACCACTTCATATAACTATGGCTAATAATGATCAATAATGTGAATGTGCGTTGCAGACATTAATGATTTTAATTTTTTGTTAAATCTATATTTTTTAAATAGTTGATGGTGAGTGCCCTACCCCTGCCACCCCTGCCAGAGGGTTTATATGTCAATAACAAATTTACGTATTTACGTAGAAATTAAGATGATGTATATAGAAAGTATAGTGGTAATAACAAATAAATATAATTTTCATTAATTAAAATTATGTTGGCGGGTAATATGTTAGTAAAAGTAAAAGTCACTACACTAGGATAAATCTTTTATAGTTGTTAAAGTGAAAAGGTGAGTATAGCATATCCATTATGCAACTTTAATAAATATATATAGCAGCCTCAAGTAAAATTTACTCTTCCGCGTTTTTTTCAATTTGTTATAGGACCTGGTTTTATATTTTACTCTGAGGCCTCATATTCTTGGTACGCCCTCACACTAAGCTAACAAAAAGTTAAAATCGCTGGATTCGAAACTGCGGGCTTTTCATTGTTAATTTCGAGTTAGTTGTCAACGCTTCCCGAATTACAAGTACATATGTTCATACTTGCAAACTTTATTTGTATTTTTTTGCTCTTAAATGCATTTGCATAATAGGATTCATATAAGATTGAAAGCTAATGTAATAATCTAAAAATAGTTAATAAAATAAAAAAATCTTGGAAATATTATAAAATGTAATACACCACATGCTTAGACTATAATAAATTTGTTTTGTTTTTGTCACTTAAATTAGTATCTCAATAAAATTCCCTAAAACTATAAGTTTTAGAGGTTAACTATAACCTATGATCAAATTTGCTCTATTACCAAAAAAATTCAATAAATATCTGTTCTGCTAATACATCCCAACTAAAAATGTAGATGAATAATTAATTTACCATCCATAGGCTTATTTATAGCAATTTCACAATTTAACATCATCATGTTATATATGCAAGAACACATAGTGAAAACAATCACTCTAGAATCTGAAACTAAGCTTAGTGTTTAACTCTCTTTATAGCTTCAAAAAAATAATTCTTAACATTTCTTTCTAATAAAGTTCAGCCAAAAAGGTAGACCACAATCTCTTTTATCAACTCTGAACTTAATTCAAAGTTTAATCGTTGTTTAAATCTACCATATGGGTCCACAAAACCCCTAAATAATTTATTTACTGCAGTGAACAGTATTAACTAGAAGTTACTATGATAAAACCATTACTAGAGGGACTAAAAGGAACTAAACTGGAGGGACTAATGGTTTTAGTCCCTAAACCAAACAGGACCTAAGAGGCTGTTTAGATCTTTAGTCCAGAGACTAAAGATTAGTCCTTGAACTACTTTTATAGTCTCTTTTAGTCCCATACTGTTTGGTTGCAGGGACTAAAACTTATTAATTGCATTAATCAAATACCATGTTACCTCCATGTAGTCATGCAAACTGAAAATACAAACTCTATTGAAAATACAAATTGGGGGAAGGATAAAAATGTATACATGACTCACGGTGGATTGCAAACACAGTACCAAACATATTTATACAAGTGCTCGTTATTACAAATTAAAATCAAAGTACTTAATATTACAAATTACTCGTTCCACAAGATAAATAAAAGGACAAATTACATATTTTTCAAACTCCAAAAGCCATCAGCAACCCAGTCCCAAAATTGATTCATCACCTGGCTATCCAAAAAACGGTTGCATCGTTTGATAGAGAAGAACATGTTCCGGCCAATGGAACATAATTTGCATCTTGGTCACAATGGTCGAAATCTTCATCTGCTAGCTTACTCTCTCTAATGAAATTATGCAATGCTATGCAGGCGACAATTATTTTCCTTTGCTTTTTTTTGGATAACTTGGTAAACGAAACAAAATCCTTCACTTATTCTTCAAAACTCCAAAAGATCTCTCTATGGCATTTGTACAGGAAGAATGATAGTAATTGAAGTGCTTTTTTCTTCCTCTAGGCATTATACCTTCGTTATACTCCTAAAAATGATATGTTAGACCCTTATATGGTGCAAGATAGCCTGGTCTATTTGGGTAACCCGAGGCGACTAGATAAAACTTTCCAGGAGGTTGTCATGGGAACTTATGACCCAATCTGTTTAGAGCATCATTAAATACCCTCATGTCATGAACCGAGCCAGGCCATCCAGCAAGAACAAAAGTAAACCTCATATTAAAATCACATACACACATCACGTTCTGACACTTCTCTTTATGTCTATTTATATGTTGCACACAAGTGAAAACTGGCACCACAACTTGAATATGTGTCCCATCTATTGCTCCAATGCAATTATCCAAATACGGTGTATACTTTGCAGACTGTAACTTTTTGTGCACAGTTCTAAACTGAGAATCCTTTGGCCTAATGATATCTTTTGCAGGTTTGATTATCACTCCCAAGACTTCATCAAACTTCCTAACTGTTGTTTCCAAAGACATAACAAATCGGTCTTCAACTTGTCGAACTGATTGAGGGGCACCTACTATCCACAGAAAGATGCCTAAAGACTCAACTGAGGACATTCTTCTGGTGGTCAACCCATAAGAATCCATAAGCACATTGTGCAATTTTATCAAACACTGGTCTGTTCATTCTAAACATGTTGTAGCATGAAGTCCGGTTGCCTAGTGTTCTCATTACCCATTCATATCCAGACTCCGATGATATTCTTCTAGGAGCTTTATTTGAATAAGAGTCCAAGTAAGACGTACCAATCATGTCGGCTAGGATAAATAGTCGTCGCTTTTGTTGAGACATCAATGTTGTCAATAGACCTTTCCTACGAACATCACTGCTATCATCATCTGATTTGTCCTCATCATCATTATCGTCATCACCACTGTCCTCCTGACATGATGAACCATCACCATCCTACATGATTAAATCCAGCATAGCAGGTAACCACATGATCAGTACATGATTAAGCATATAAAAGCAGTCAATCACAATATAGATAGAAATGCTTAAACTCATCATAGCAAACCATGCATCCACATGACCATTACATAACAAGATAAGGTAATAACATCAGTAGACAACATAACTCAACTCGTCATCCATTACATAACATGAAGTATTAAAATGCAGATAAGTTAAACATCTAATTGAAATTACTAAGTAATATAGATTCTTCTGCTGGCACCATCTCTTTAACCATAGAAACCTTGCTTCATTACTTGTCATGTTCTCAAACATAACTCTGTTCCTCTTTTCTAGAAATAACTATGTTGCACAAAAGTACTCCACAGTATCTTCTGTTGCACCACACTCAATTGTCATTTTTTGGCAATGCTTCAACAACTGCTCATACTTGTCTTGTTTCTTCTCCTTTTGCTTCCCTTGATTTACAAGTTCACTTATGAGCTGATTTGACCTTTCACTCTCACTACTAAAAGTATTGAGTAGCCCCTTCATCGACCTAACAATTGGGCTCTTGCTTTTCTTACCAGGACTTGAACCTATGGACAACAAACTGTTACTCCTCCTCCTCTTTTTGTTGTTAGTGCTCATTGGACTATCCTCAAATCCATCATCTGCATCTTCTCCTCTTGTTGTTTCCCTAATCCTGCCTCCTCTTCCTCCTCCTCATCTTCATCACGAGGGAAATAGGCAGAGGACCCATCAACTGCCACACCTTGGAATAGCTATATAAGCATGTCCAAGTAATCGGGATTGCCAGTTCAAAATTTTTTTGCATCTGATTTTTCCTATAATGCAATTGTATTATGACAAATCTAATTTTCTAAAAGAACAAGAGATGAACTAATTAGACATCTGTTAACATCTAAATTTGGTAATTAAATCCCTAAGTCCTGGCAAGGATGAAGCAGAATCGGATCGGCTGGTTTGACGGAGAAACAGAGGCTGCATCGGCTGAGAAGAGATCGGCTGTGAAGCCAATCGGCTAAGGTTGAATCGGACAAGAGCGGCCGATAGCCGATTCTAGGTTTAGAGAAGATAAAACCGTTTCTGGTGCAGATGTTTGAAGATAAATAAGAAGATTCGGTTATCAGTTTGTGCGTTAAAAGATATTGTCATCTATGGATAGAGTCCTGTAATGGCAATAGTATCTGTAAATTAGGAGTTTGTTTAAACTGTTTATTGTGATGCGGCGTGGGTCCTTCCCAGGATATCGTCGTATTTTAAATAGTAGTTTAGATAAAGTCCAGGGTCTGTACAGATAATGTTATCTTGGGTATAAATAGGATCCGAGACCTCCTGTAAAAAAAGACATTCAATCAATCAAACAACTTTTGGCGCATCACCAAACCTTTTCTTCATACGAGCAATTGATTTGGCTACAGGCTGCATCGTTTCGATCCCCAAATCTGTTACTGATATGCCCTAGAGGCAACATGGAGATGTTGGATATCACGTTAATTTTTATGTATTTATGAATAAAGTGTTATTCAGTTCCATGAAATAGACATCTTGTATTGATCAATAAGTACGTGACTTATTTATGAGACTCTATATGTATGAATCTATTTCTAAATGATCCGATCATATGTAATATTGTTGGAACAAATATGATTCTAATATCGGCATGTTTATTGATTGATGATCATGTCTCATAGATCATGGGTATGGAGATACCAAATCAATAAACATGGACACATGTGTTGGAGAACACATTGTTGGATAGACCCACCATGAGACACTACAGGAATTAATGTGCCATTAGTTGGTCTCGGGTAGTGTTGGTACAAAGTCCTTAGACCTAAGATCAGCATGGATTCCAACATGTGTAGTAGCCTACTTTGGGACTACCAAACGCTATTCCGTAATGGCGGGTAGTTATAAAGGTAGTTTTCGGGTTTGCTATGAAACATGGAGTGAGATGTGAGTGATCAAGATGGAATTTGCCCCTCCTTTGGAGAGATATCTCTGGGCCCTCGAGGTAATGGATTATGGAAATGCATGGCCATGCTAAGTTGATTGAGGAGTCAATCAACGGACGGATAATCCAATACGGTTCGAGTGAATGGTTAAGCTATTGAAGGGATGGCACACATCTTGCCTATAGCTTAATTGGTATCGTGAGGCAAAGGGATTTGTGTACACATTACAGGTTTAGAGCCGATATTATATTCTTGTATACTATGGTGTCAATATGTGCTGCTAGGCGCCGCTGTGACAGTCGGCGAGTTGGACTCGAGCCGACGATCGGCTAAGTTTAGACTATAGCCGAAACCGAGTATACCTGAACCTACGTGGTCGCACGCTTAAGGGGATAAGAACATGCATTCGAGTTGGACTCGGATACGGCTCGATCGGATAGGGATCCGATCGGATAGAGTCCTATGGGCTTACGACGTATGGGCGGCCAACTCTATGAGATTCGGATGGGATCCGATTCAAAATAGAGTCCTGATCGGCCACTAGTCCCAGTCGGCCAACTCTATATAAAGGAGGGAGGGGTGGAGAGTTGTGGCACGTCAATTGATCGCATTGAACCGAATCCGCAACAGAAGTCGCCGAGATCAATCTCCACGGAAACCCTCCCCACTTTCGAGCCAAACCCTAGCCTTGCATCGCGTGCTAGCACACGGGTGTTCGGCGTTCTGTCCCCGGACGTGTGGATACCGGTAGAGGCGCTGCTACGTTGCACGCTGTTCATCACGTGGAGGAATCGGGCGTGGTCGGCGCGTCGGAGCGAGGCGCGAGAACAATCGGACGACTCGGATCGGCTACGGCATCTGCGAATCGGGCTGATTGGCGAATCGGCTGTCCCGGTATCGGTGTCGGCTTGCGGGAATCGGCTACACTGTTCGGATCGGATAGCCACGATTGTCTATTTCGCTGCATATTCCAATCGGTAACGATCTATCGGCCCTTACTTGCAAGTGTTCTGGTTTGCGCGGTTAAAAGTTTTTGTTTTCGGCTAGCGTAGCCTCCGAGTAACCCTTCGGTGGTATTAGAGCTAATCTTGCTTAGTTCGGGTTTTAGATTGGATCTGGAACAAGTTTTGCGCACGGGTTGATTAGATCAATCGGTTTTACGGGATTTGTTGAGGAGAGTTCATGGTAATTGCGTTCCTTGATAGTGTATCGGAACGGTGTAATGTGATTACGTCGAAGCAATATCCATAGAACTCGTTTTGAGTCGGCTTCGAGATAGCGTTCCTTGATAGTGTATCGGAACGGTATAATGTGATTATGCCGAAGCTATCTCGTAGTCCGATCTTGTTAGCCGCCTCGCGCCTACGCAAACCATCTTCCTTGATAGTGTATCGGGACGACATAATATGATTACGCCAACATGGTTTCCGTAAGCGATTTCATAGATTGGATCTATGAATTTCGTGTGGTGTTCGGCGCTGCACGGAAGCCCGCGAGGGCGGCTTCCCCACGAGGGACCGCCGTGTGCGTACGCCCTTATAGGTCGTCTCGATGCGGAATCTCTGCGATAGGTAGAAAACGTTTCTACGCCTAACTTGTTTTTACAGAGAATGCTTTGAGATGGTATGACCCTATAGTATGTATGAGATGCATGTGATGCATGTAATATTCTTTCATATGTGCAATCCCGTAATATTCTTTCATACGTGCAATGCTTGTAATATTCTTTCACGACCTACGAGTCGATGTAATCTTCAATTAGAGCTTCTATAGTAGTAGCTTAGTTTGAAGAAATCAAGCATTCGGCACTCGGAAGAATGGTGATGAAGATGGAGATCCTCTACACCGGCATGGAGATGGAGATCACCATGTGAAGGGGCCATACTATTTCATGCTATTCTACCTGCTTTCATATATGTGATATGTTTGTTTGATAGGATAGCATCCCTCACAAAATTAAGTAGTAATTATGCCCTTCCAAATGTTGCACCGTCACCGTTATGCTCGTCAATGGTGGGTCTGCCAAAGCGAGTGTCATTCTCTATCATAACACGAGGGGTATATGTCGGACATATACACAGAGTATTTGGTTTACTTAACAAGGCTATCAAAACAGTTTTGGGCCTTGGGGCATAGGTTGGCGCCGGGGCATGGAGATGCCACACCAACAACAAGAGTCATATAGAGATGTGATTAGCAAGGAGTTGCTTACCGATGTTACTAATTTTCTAGCAGTGATGCCAAAGCTCACTAGAAAATTAACTAACATGTGGATCTTGACCCAATACGTAACCTAGAGGGAAGGTGGAAAATACGTAATGGGAGTCTTATGTTAAATTGTTTAACAAAAGACATAGCATAAACATTGTGCTAAACTTTGCTTTTTCATTGTAGAATAAATGGCGGCTAATACTACACCCAGTTCTTTTAATTTGCGATCTATTCTCGAAAAGGAAAAATTAAACGGAACAAACTTTATGGATTGGTATCGCAACTTGAGAATTGTTCTCAAGCAAGAGCGTAAGGAGTACGTTCTTGAAGTACCTTATCCCGAGGATTTGCCTAATAATGCCACTTGCTCGCACGGAGGGCTTACGAGAAGCACACTAATGATGCCCTAGATATAAGCTGTCTCATGCTAGCTACAATGTCCCCCGAGCTTCGAAGCAATATGAGAGCAGCGATGCTCACACTATTATTCGAGACTACGTGGTATGTTTGAGAACCAAGCTCGAGCCGAGAGGTTCAACACCTCAAAGTCCTTGTTTGCGTGCGAGCTTGTTGAGGGGAATCCCGTCGATCCGCATGTGATAAAAATGATTGGCTACATTGAGAGTCTAGAAAAACTAGGTTTTTCCCTTAGCCAAGAGTTGGCTACGATGTGATTCTCCGCGCTCCCTCCGAGCTTCGAGCTATTCATATTAAATTATCACATGAACAATATGGATAGGACCTTGGCTGAATTGCATGGGATGCTAAAGACAGTGAGGAGAGTATCCGAAAAACGGTCATCATGTGATGATGATGCGAAGGCCAAGCGCAAACCACTGTCAAGAAGCTTTGCACCAAGAGGAAGTTAACTCCCGATGAGATCGCGAGTGCCTCCAATGCAAAGAAGGGCAAGAAGGGGTCGGCGGCATCGATCTTTGTTGCTTCTACCGCAAGGAGACAGCCTTTGGAAAAGGAACTGCAAGAAGTACATGGAGGATCTCAAAAAGAAGCAAGGTACGACTTACGCTCAGTGTATTAATGTTATAGACATTAATCTTGCTACTTCACCTACGACTCTTTGGTATTTGATACCGGATCGGTAGCTCATATTTGCAAATCGTTGCGGGGAATGAGAAGAAGTAGAGGCTTGAGAAGGGGAGAGGTGAACCCGCGCGTCGCAATGGAGCAAGCGTTGCTACGCTTCTTGCACCGTACCACTTCATCTACCTTCAGGATTAGTTTTGGAATTAAATAATTGTTATTGTGTTCCAACACTATGTCAAAACGTTATTTCCGCTTCATGTTTGCAAGCGGAAGGATATGATTTTGGATCAATGAACAATGGTTGTTCAATATATCTCGAGAGATATGTTCTATTTTCATGCTCCATTGGTGAATGGATTATACGTTTTGAATCTTGAAGCATCTCCCATCTATAACATTAATACGAAAGGCAACTCTCTAATGATATAAACCCCACGTTTATCGGCATTGTCGCTTAGGCCATATAAATCGAATCGCATGGAGAAGCTCCATAAGGATGGATTGCTTCACTCTTTTGATTTTGAATCATTTGAGACATGTGAGTCTTGTTTACTTGGTAAGATGACAAAGGCACCTTTCACGGGACATAGTGAAAAAGCAAGTGACTTGTTGGCACTCGTACATACGATGTATGTTGACCAATGAGCTCAACGGCCGGAGGTGGTTATCGTACTTCATTACCTTTACCGATGACTTTAGTAGATATGGTTATATCTACTTAATGAGGCATAAGTCCGAATCCTTTGAAAAGTTCAAAGAATTTCAGAATGAAGTACGAATCATTTAGGGAAAACAATCAAGTTTCTATGATCGGATCGTGGAGGAGAATACTTGAGCCAAGAGTTTGGTAATCATCGAAAGATTGTGGAATTGTTCCACATTTGACTCCGCCAAGAACTCCACAATGGAACGGAGTGTCCGAACGGAGAAATCGTACCTTGTTGGACATGGTGTGGTCGATGATGAGCCAAAGTGATCTTTCGTTATCCTTACGGGGATATGCTCTTGAAACACTGCGCTCACACTAAATAGAGTTCCATCTAAGTCGAGTTGAAAAGACACCATATGAGATATGGACAGGGCAACCCCTAGTTTGTCTTTTCTCAAAATTTGGGGATGCGAAGCTCATTTAAAATGTTTACGATCGACAAGCTCACACCCAAATCGACAAGTGCTTCTTTATGGGATATCCTAAGGAAACTAAGGGATATTACTTTTATAATCGGGAACAAGGCAAAGTGTTTGTCGCCCGACACGGTGTCTTCTTAGAGAAAGAATTTCTTTCAAGAAGGGTTAGTGGGAGCGGGGTGTATGTAACTCCCGAAAATCGGAGAATTTAAAACCGAGAATTAAAAATCAGAACTTACAAAAACCTTTTGATTGTTGCTTCTTGATCGAGTTTTCGCTTCTTATTTGCCACTTGGTTGCATAAATTTATACGCAAGCGATTCATCTCGGTATTTTTGAAAAACCAAACGATTCGAATTTCTGCTGGGAGAAAATTTTCGGAGTTTAGAATTGGGAGCAAAACATTATTTAGGTAATTGAGTAATATTAATTAGTGAAAAAGAAAAAAGAGTAATAAAATATTTTAGGGTATATATATGAAATCTAGAAATTTATTTGAACCAAAATCACATTTTACGGAATTGAGGAAAAGGATTAAATTAATTATGTAAAATATATTTTTAAATAATAGAAGTGGGTGAAAAGGTTGGACATATATTTTACAACTTATTTTTAGATGTTTTATATTTTATTTTGAATTTTGGGGGTGAAAGGAAATAAAATTAGGAAAATAGGAAATTTAATTCGGGAAAATCGGAAAAGTCACTATTCATTGCGCGCCACCGTTCGACGCCCTACCCCGGACCCGGACTGCCTCGCCACCGCGCGCCGCGTGTCACTTGCCGTACCGGGGGCCTCATGCACGCACGTTCTCGCCGGCGTCACCCTCCCACGCGCACGGAGTCGCCGTTATGTCGCGCGCCTTTTCCATGTCGCGCCGTGCGTCGCCCACGCCGTGCCCACGCCGCCCGCGCCGGACCCCGCCCAGCGCCGCCACGCGCCGCTCGCCGTGCCAGCCCCCTCCCGAGCGCCGCCATGCGTCGCATTTCACCCAGCCCCCCGCGCGTGCCCACTACTCCCGTGCCGCACCGCCATTGCCGCCGAGCTCAAGCCGAAAACATCCCGCTATAAATAGCGCTCCTCGGCCACAACTTGAAACACAAAAGCTGTGCACAATTACCTCATCTAGCCCCTCCCCAACCAAAAATCATGCGGTGTGCGGGTCGAATTTTGAAGAACACCGAAGAACCCTAGCGCCGGCCGCCCGAGGCACAATCCAAAATTCGTCGCCCTCGGTCGAGTTCTTCCCAAATTGAAGGTACTTACACGATCTCTGTGCTCTAAACTATATTTCCCCCATGTTTCCCGAGCCGATTAGCCACCGGAGTTCGCCGGCGATGAGCCCGCCGTGCTTCCCCTGTTTAGGCCGCCGCCATGCGCACGTCGCCAGGCCGTCTCGGCTCTTTTCCGACCAAACCGACCCCGTAGTTAGCATCCCTGCGCCCCTTAGATGCTCTGGGAACACTTGGTTCGGCCGGAACGCCACCGGATCCCGCCGGCACCGTGCGCCACCGCCGCTGCGGCAAGACCGCCGTCGCCGGCTCGTTCCGCCGCCTCCTCGGTTTGTCTATGCCTCGGGGAGAGTTCCTTATGTCGCCTAGAGGGAGTAGGATCGATTAGATGCCGAGCTCCGGTTTCACTCGCCATTGTTCGGCTGTGCCGCGCCGTCGGACTCGCGCGGAAGAAGAAGAACAGTGGAGGAACAAATAAAAGAAAAAGGAGAGGAATGAAGGAGAGAAGCGATGTGTATCGCAGTGGAAAAGAACGAGAGAGAGGAGCGCGAGGTCGCGGGTTCGAATCCCTCCCGCGCCATTTTATTTTGCTTTTCTCTTCGCTTTCCTTTTGCCGGGGAAGAGAAGGAACAAGCGAGAAAATAAAAGAAAGGGGAGAGAAAACGAGAAAGGCTTGATAGCCCAGTGAAGAGGGTCAGTTGGGCTGAGATTGAGGTCCTAGGTTCGATCCCTGGCTTGGGCAACATTTTCTGAAAATTTTTCTTTCATTTTTCTATGAGGATTTAAAAGCAAGGATAAGCCTAGTAAAATCATAACAAAATTTATATTTACCCTTTTAATTTCTAAATCCTATTTACAATGAATTTTACATCTTTACCAAGAGATTATTATTTATTCTTTTCCAAAATTTCTTTTGCAAATAATTATAAACTTATAGTCAAACTTCTTAACATATTCCCTCTCCAAAGAAAATTTCTATCTTTTGTGAAATCCATTATTCACCTAAATATTATTTTATATATATATATATATATATAGATACGTGGAGTTTCTAAACTCAAAAATCCACGTTAGTTATTTGGCATCTAAGCTTCAAGGTTCATCAAATATTTCGAGATCCGGTTATTATTAACCCTAGGACTTCTCGACTCGAGAAATAACTTGATGAAATTGAAAGGTAATCACTTTTTTTTAATTGAATCATCAACTCTAGTATTTCTCAAACTTTAAGCATATTAAGATAAATATCGCACCCTTCTTAACAAAATCGAATTTATTACAAAACTTCGAATCCTTATAACCCTTTCGCTCTAACCCGGATTTCGTCGAAACTCGAGCCTAGGTTCGCATAGAGTCATAGCCTAGTGTTAGGAGCCGCTATTGCGATTTACTTGGTTTTCTTTTGGATCTTACTGGATTCTACTTGAATTCTAATTGAATTCAAATTTGGTTTCTCGCACGTACGATTAGCGTCCGAGGTAGGCGTTGAGTACATAGAAGACCCCAACCAACAAGTGTGCGAGCAAGGCAAGTCAACACATCCCTTTGAGCATATTGATCCTACTTTGTGAAATGATGTTATTTTCAATTACAAATTGCATGCTATACACAAATGAGTACCTATTCTTGATATATCCTGCCTTGATATTGAATACCCTTAGAAATATTCTTTGTAACCTTCGATGTGATACAACCGGAGGTTATCTTGATAAAATGCTTAGCCACGCTTATACTAGATTCTTGCATACTCATGATTTTACAAATAAGCCTCGTGCTTGGGCAACTATCTTGGAAAGATGGTTGAGACACGGCAAGTGGAGACATGAGCGCCACGTTGCCTTGATCATGTTGGAAATGGCTTTGATGAAAAATGAAAATACAAAGCAATGTTTTTAGACTGGGGCGGATGGATGGATTTGGGTGGATTCCGGGAAAGGCTAGTACCGTCCCTGGTCAATTAAGGACCGAGCCATGAGACTACAACTTAGAACGAGCCAGTACAACCATACTTCTCGAATGGGTATAGACCTAGCTGATTAAATATCCGAGCGGAGGCAGTATCCTTGCATAGTAGGTTCAGGTGTTGGCGTTGAGGTAAGGGCTTGCCGGTGGGGGTGTACCACTGGTGGGTGCCTGGACGAAAGTTAAGGGCTTACCGGCATGGGGTGTACCGCTGGTTGGTACCTGGGCAGAGATCGGGCATGCGATCAACATGAAGAAATGAAGACATGAAGAAAAGGACATGAAGATGGAAAGTGCAAGGATAGAGCAATTCTTTCTCTTACCCCGGGAACGCCAGAACTCCTCTCACTGCTAGGAAATGACGGCTAGAGTGCATGAGGGCTTAAGTTCATGGAGCGGGTACTGCAAAAGTGAGGTTATCGAAAGGCTTTGCCGTGACCGTCCCATATAGAGGGATGTAAGCTCATTCAATGAGTAGTTGCGAAGTATGGGTAAAGTGTACATCCACTGCAGTGTGAGTTAATCAATCTATTCGAATAGCCGTGCTCGCGGTTAATGAGCGACGTGACAAGTGTTTCCCGTGGCTAGACTCATAAATTTTAAAATGATGGGTGGGATTGCATAATGATTTTATGTGCGGGAAACCAACTTCTCTATCCGGGAGAAGGGGAAGACACCCGAAAACCATGACGAATCGGAGGTGGGAAGCTATCCTTGGGATCACAATGGATGGTGGAAAAAACCGTCGCCGAGTTAATATACTATGGACCTAAAACCTGATCTGGCTAGATGTTAGGTTTGTGAAATGATTTGTGAAAATTGGCTTTGCGCAAATAAACCATAGCCATCCTTTGAATGACCCTATCATGTGCATCATTACGTGTTGGCTTGCTGAGTACGTTGGGTACTCACCCTTGCTATACGCACAAACCTTCAGATGAAGGAGATGAGGAAGACCCGTACACATACTACTAGGAGGAATGAAGACAATGGAGTGCAACAGGTCTTAGTCCCCAGTTGTTGCCTGTGGCAATCGGCATGCTGCTGCCTTCCGTCTGCTATCTTATCTAATTTCTGTTTTCGGATGTATCCGGACTGGTAGGTCCTATATGTATTGGATATTGCCTTCGGGCCTATTATTGTAATAATTTTGTTGTAAGACTATTCGTGCACTTTGCACCTGGTAATTCAGAACTGTATTCGTGGGTACCAAACTACTCGATCCAGGGATAAGGTGCTATGAACACGAATGATTCCCGTCCTCAAAAAAACGGGGGTCTACAGTGTATCTTGAAGAAGTTCAAGAAACACCAGAAAATGTTTCAGCGACCACAGAACCACAACAGGAGGAGCAAAGTGTTGCGCAAAGTGGTGCGGAACAACGTGATATTTTATTGTTGGACAACGATGAGCCTAATACCTATGAGGAAGCAATGGTGGGACCCGATTCCAACAAGTGGCTTGGAGCCATGAAATCCGAAATAGAATCCATGTACGACAATCAAGTTTGGAACTTGGTTGATCCACCTGATGGTGTTAAAACCATTGAGTGTAAATGGGTTTTTAAGAAAAGGCCGATATGGATGGAAATGTTTACATCTATAAGGCGCGATTGGTGGCGAAAGGTTTTAAACAGATTCAAGGAGTTGATTATGATGAAACCTTCTCGCCCGTCGCAATGCTTAAATCTATTCGGATTATCCTAGCGATTGCTGCATATTTCGATTATGAGATATGGCGATGGATGTCAAAACGGCTTTCCTAAATGGAAACCTAAGCGAGGATGTATACATGATACAACCTCGGGTTTTGTCGATCCAAAATCTCTGGAAAGATATGCAAGCTACGAAATCCATTTATGGATTGAAGCAAGCATCTCGGAGTTGGAATATTCGTTTTGATGAAGTAATCAAAGGGTTTGGTTTCATCAAAAATGAAGAGGAGGCCTGTGTATACAAAAAGGTCGTGGGAGCGCAATTGTATTTCTAATCTTATATGTGGATGACATATTACTGATTGGAAATGATATCCCTATGCTAGAATCCGTCAAGTCTTCATTTAAAAATAGTTTTTCCATGAAAGACTTAGGGGAGGCAGCATACATATTGGGCATTCGGATCTATAGAGATAGATCCAAGAGGCTAATTGGATTAAGCCAAAGTACATACATTGACAAGGTGTTGAAAAGGTTCAACAAGCATGATTCCAAGAAAGATTTCTTGCCCATGTCACATGGCATTAATCTTAGCAAGAATTAGTGTCCTCAGACACATGATGAGCGGAATAAGATGGGTATGGTTCCATATGCTTCAGCAATTGGATCCATCATGTATGCCATGCTCTGTACACGCCCAAATGTCTCGTACGCTTTGAGTGCTATGAGCAGATACCAGTCAGATCCAGGTGAAGGTCACTGGACTGCCGTAAAGAATATCCTTAAGTACTTGAGAAAAACTAAGGATATGTTCCTAGTCTATGGAGGTGAAGAAGAGCTCGTTGTAAGTGGTTACACCGATGCTAGCTTCCAAACAGACAAGGATGATTATAGATCACAATCTGGGTTCGTGTTCTGCCTGAACGGAGGCGCAGTCAGCTGGAAGAGTTCCAAGCAGGATACTGTTGCTGATTCTACAACGGAGGTCGAGTACATTGCTGCTTCGAAAGCTGCAAAGGAGGCTGTTTGGATAAAGAAATTCGTTTCTGAGCTTGGTGTGATGACTAGTACGACTGGTCCAATATCTCTCTATTGTGATAATAGTGGAGCCATTGCGCAAGCCAAGGAGCCGAGATCACATCAGAAGTCCAAACACATACTTCGACGATATCTTCTCATCCACGAGATAGTGGACAGAGGTGATGTCAAGATATGCAAAGTGCACACGGATCTCAACATAGCCGATCCGCTGACAAAACCTCTCCCTCAGCCGAAGCATGAGGCGCACACAAGAGCAATTGGTATTAGATACTTACATGATTGACTCTAGTGCAAGTGGGAGATTGTTAGTGATATGCCCTAGAGGCAACATGGAGATGTTGGATATCACGTCAATGTTTATGTATTTATGAATAAAGTGTTATTCAGTTCCATGAAATAGACATCTTGTATTGATCAATAAGTACGTGACTTATTTATGAGACTCGATATGTATGAATCTATTTCTAAACGATCCCTGATCATATGTCATATTGTTGGAACAAATATGATTCTAAGATTAGCATGTTTATTGATTGATGATCATGTCTCATAGATCATGGGTATGGAGATACCAAATCAATAAACATGGACACATGTGTTGGAGAACACATTGTTGGATAGACCCACCATGAGACACTACAGAAATTAATGTGCCATTACTTGGTCTCAGGTAGTGTTGGTACAAAGTCCTTAGACCTGAGATCACCATGGATTCCAACATGTGTAGTAGCCTACTTTGGGACTACCAAACGCTATTCCATAACTGGGTAGTTATAAAGGTAGTTTTCGGGTTTGCTATGAAACATGGAGTGGGATGTGAGTGATCAAGATGGAATTTGCCCCTCCTTTGGAGAGATATCTCTGGGCCCCTCGAGGTAATGGATTATGGAAATGCATGGCCATGCTAAGTTGTTTGAGGAGTCAATCAACAGACAGATAATCCAATACGGTTCGAGTGAATGGTTAAGCTATTGAAGGGATGGCACACATCTTGCCTATAGCTTAATTGGTATCGTGAGGCAAAGGGATTTGAGTACACATTACAGGTTCAGAGCCGATATTATATTCTTGTATACTATGGTGTCAATATGTGCTGCTAGGCGCCGCTGTTGACAGGTCGGCTGAGTTGGACTCGGGCCGACGATCGGCTAAGTTTAGACTATAGCCGAAACCGAGTATACCTGAACCTACAGGGTCGCATGCTTAAGGGGATAAGAACAGGCATTCGAGTTGGACTCGGATACGGCTCGATCGGATAGGGATCCGATCAGATAGAGTCCTATGGTCATACGACGTATGGGCGGTCGACTCTGTGAGATTCGGATAGGATCCGATTTGAAATAGAGTCCTGATCAGCCACTAGTCCCAGTCGGCCAACTCTATATAAAGGAGGGAGGGGTGGAGAGCTGCAGCACGTCAATTGATCGCATTGAACCGAATCCGCAACAGAAGTCGCCGAGATCAATCTCCACGGGAACCCTCCCCACTTTCGAGCCAAACCCTAGCCTTGCATCGCGTGCTAGCACACGGGTGTTGGGCGTTCTGTCCCCGGACGTGTGGATACCGGTAGAGGCGCTGCTACGTTGCACGCTGTTCATCGGCTGTGGAGGAATCGGCTGCCGTCGAGCGCGTCAGAGCGAGGCGCGAGAACACAGTCGGACGACTCGGATCGGCTACGGCATCTGCGAATCGGCTGATTGGCGAATCGGCTGTCCCCGGGTATCGGCTGTCGGCTTGCGGGAATCGGCTACACTGTTCCGGATCGGATAGCCCTGATTGGCTTTTTCGCTGCATACTCCAATCGGTAACGATCTATCGGCCCTTACTTGCAAGTGTTCCTGGTTTGCGCGCTTAAAAGTTTTTGTTTTCGGCTAGCGTAGCCTCCGCGTAACCCTTCAAAATCTAGGTAAATGCTTGTCATTAGTGGTATGTTCTGCTGATTCTAGTGCTTTCATCGTAATGACACATTAGATTCAGGGGTTTATACTGCGCTATCTACCATATATCGCATACAAACTAGAGCAATGTTTAGATCTATCATGCCATCGGCCAGTTCTATCAAGAACCCGCAGCCGATAGGGCTAGATCTAAAGGTTGGACTAGTTTATATGTGATATCCACCGTCTCGAGAGGTATAAATCAGCTACAACAAATCAGGCTGTTCTTTTTATACTTAATGCTGCATCAACATTGAACTATTAAGTCGTTTTTAGAACTTCCAGTGATCTGTTCGGTTAGATTTATATGTTTAGAGACAGTGCCGGGGTTTCAGCCGGCCTTATCTGTCCTAATATATTTTTAGCATGTTTAATACTAGATTTATGTTAGGACTGCCTCTTATATTAAGATCCCATTCTTGTCGGACATCATAAGCCGAAATCGGCCTCCTATCAACAGCCGACGGCCGATTTCCTAGGCTAAGCGTATCTGGTTCAAGAATGATATCTTTTCATAAGAATCATCGAAGTACAAGCCTATCCATTGTTAGCTTTCCAGTATTGGCTAGGTTATCAATACATATATTTATTATCCTTTACTGTATTTAGGTTAAGCGACTGATGCTGTCACGGTATAGCCGATCCATTCTAGTCGCTTGGCTTAAATATAATTTAGGATAGCATATATATGCTCATGGATTCACTCAGTCGATCCAGTAAGGATCTAACCTAACACTTAACGCATATATCTTGTTTTTCTTGTATGTTAACAGATCAAACTAACTGGCACGCCCTGTACTCCATAGGTAGCCGAGAAGGACCTACACTGGAGTTAAGAAGATTTCCCAGGCCAGCGCGTGAGAGAAATTTCTCGTCAACATGCTTCTTGGCACGCCCGGTGGGACTTTCTCTGTCGGCTCGGCTAGGACGCGTCGACTCAGCCGGCAAGATGGTCGAATCCAAGAGCCCCAATGTTTCTCAGGACAACATCGTGTCTGTGAAAATGGAGCAGTTATCGGCTAAGCAGCAAGCCGATTACAAGAAGATGGTGGAAGAGCTCCAGGCCAACTACTTGCAATCATTCACCCAGACCAGATCCGGGGTTGTCCATCAAAAGTATAATTTCAGCATGGATGAACTCAAGGCATCCTCCTCCAGCGGGTCAAAAGGCAAACAAAAGGTGGAGGAGCCGATTCAGGAACAAGACGATTCGGCCCTGCATACCTTGCAAGACCAGATCGATTCAGCCGTCCATCACGCGCTGGTCAACCAGAGTAGCATCCTTGTCAACACTCTCAACAACATGATCGCTACCGTGGTCGACGCCAAGAAAGCCGACCAGCTGTAACGGGGACCGACGTACTTCACAGTCGACCAGTTTCCTGGTTACAGGACGTTGGTCACCCAGAATCGGCCGATCTCGCCGCCAACACAACCAGGGCCGCCAGGAGGGGTCCTCGGCCAGCCGAATCCAACTGAATCGGCTACAAGGCCAGTAATTACCATGCTGAACCGACAGCAACCGCTGCCCTAGGATCGGATTGTTAACATGTTCAACGACAATCGGCAGTCAGAGCCAGTTGCCCAGATTGACCTGGACAAACGGTACAACGCCGGTGGCCGACAGCTATTCTCGGGACCACCAACGCCACCACCGGCGCATCGGCCGCCTCCCGCTGATCATCAACTCCACTACCAGTACCAAGGAGGCCGTCAAGATCAGCACTAGAGGCCTCAGACGCCACCACCGCTGTATCGGCAAGCACCCGCGCCATATGACCCATATGAGCCGATACAGCAGGACAACCGGACTTGGGCCGATCTGATCGCAGATGTCATGCACGATCAGTTTGGCCTCAAGCCAAAAGACTCAGGGAACATGTATCAGTATCCCTATTCAGAGCATTTTGAGCGGATTCCGTTGCCCAACCGATACAAGATCCCAGATTTTTCGAAGTTCTCAGGGCAAGACAACATTTCAACCTACGAGCATGTCAGCCGATTCTTGGCACAGTGCGGCGAAGCATCGGCTACAGACGCTTTGAGAGTCCGGTTGTTCCCTCTGTCTCTTTCAGGATCGGCTTTTACCTGGTTCTCCTCATTGCCTTACAACTCAATTCAGAGCTGGGCCGATCTCGAAAAGCAATTTCACAGCTACTTTTACTCCGACAACCATGAAATGAAGTTGTCGGACCTCACCAGTATCAGGCAAAAGCACAACGAATCGGTTCAAGAATACATCCAACGCTTCAGAGAGATGAGGAACCGATGCTACAGCCTGGTGCTATCGGACGCTCAGTTGGCCGATTTGGCCTCTCATGGCTTGATCGCGCCGATCCAAGAGCGGTTCTCTGCGCAGGACTTCGACAGCCTAGCCCACCTGGCGCAGAAGGTGACGGCCCACGAGCAGCGATTCCAAGACACCAGGAAGGCCGTCAAAAACATAACTCAAGTCGTCGTTGAATCAAATTATGATTCCAATGACGATGACCCAGAGGTGGCGGCAGCCGAATGGGCCAAGAACAAAAAAGCCATCGTCTGCCAATGACTGCTGAAGACGGCCAAAGAAGAAATATATGACTTCGACATCACTAAGGCCGATAGGATTTTTGACTTACTGCACAAGGAGAAACAGATCCAGCTCCCTGAAAATCATGTGATCCCATCGACCGAGGAACTGAAGAAGAAGAAATATTGCAAGTGGCACAACTCTACATCCCATGCCACTAACGATTGCAAAGTCTTCAGGCAGCAAATCCAGTCGGCAATTGAGACCGGGAAATTGAAGTTTGCCGATTCAAATCGGCCGATGAAGGTAGACAGCAACCCTTTCCTGGTCAACACAGTTCAAACTAGCCCCAGACGAGCCGATCGACAGAACTGAATGACGCACGGCTTAGTCGACGCATCAAGCAGGGCCAGGACAGAAGGCGAGCCCGACTGGACACCACGTAGCACCAATCAACATGGTGTGCCCTGTTATTAGATCAGCTGACCGACGGCCAGTCCGTGACGACAGCCGACGCCGTCGTCAGCACCGGTCTTGGCGGGAAGCAGCTCGCGATGAAGCACCTCGTCGGCGCGAGCCGGAAACCCAAAGCCGTCGGTACGAGGTAAACCACAACAGTGCCGATCTGCATTGGCATTGTGATTTTTTCAGATACTGCTGGGAATCTGGCATGAGGCTGCCGACACAACACGATTGCTCGGCGTGCAACGATCGCCGCAACGACGAACATAGGAACTCATCGGCTGTAAGCCCAACCCGGTTCGTCCCTAGAGCCGTTTGGCTAAATCAGAGGCGACGGTTCATCCATGATCGGCTCAGCCCGATCCATCAAGACTTCTTCATCGATGAAGACAACAACGACAACAACCGTGATGACGAAGAGGCCGACGACGAGGAATCGGCCAATCCCCAATGGTGTCTGTCCGATCTCTTCACAAAGTCGCAGAAAAGAAGAGTTCAATGACTCAAGCGTGAAGGGAGAGAAGATAAAGTTTGGCAAATGATCCAAGAATAGCGCCATCGGCTGGGTAAGATCAAAAGGCGATGGGTTCCCAAAGAGAAAACCGCCACAGCCGACGAAGAGCAAGCCCAGGAGAGTCTAGCCGATCAAGCCAGGAGGACGGTCAAAGGGAAAGGCAAAGTTTCTGCATCGATCAACATGGTGTTCATATTGCCAGCCAAATTCAGTTCTCCTGAAGCCGATGTAGACACCATTGAAGACAACTTGGTAAAACTAGCAGTCTCACCGGACCAAGCTATTTTCGACAAACCTGAGGGGACCAAAAATCGGCACCTAAAGCCGTTGTACGTTAAAGGATTCATCAACGGCAAGCCGATGTCCAAGATGCTAGTTGATGGGGGAGCCGCAGTCAACCTAATGCCCTATGCAACATTCAGAAAACTAGGCAAAGCAGCCGAAGACCTGATAAAGACCAATATGGTGCTCAAAGACTTCAGCGGCAACCCATCAGAAACCAAGGGTGTCCTGAACGTTGAACTGACCATCGGCAATAAGACCATGCCCACAACATTCTTTGTCATCGACGGGAAGGGGTCTTACAGCCTGCTGCTCAGAAGGGACTGGATACACGCTAATTGTTGCGTCCCTTCTACAATGCATCAAAGCCTGATCCAATGGGCCGACGACAAGATTGAGATCGTACCAGCCGACAGGTCAGTTAGCGTCGTCAGTGTCGATTTTCCGCTTTGGGAAATCGAAGGCATCGATTGTTTGTCTGGGAAAATCTAGCAAGCCAATTTTCTAAATGTGTCCAATTCCACAATACACTCGATTGGAGATGACGAGCCGCAGCTGCTGCTTTGAACAAGACATGGTGGAGGGCTCAAGCGTCTTCGGCATGGACACCGCAGACGAAGATGATGGTAAACTCGAGCAAGGTTTCACGTCGGCTGACGAATTATAAGAAATTGACATTGGCTCTAGTGACAAGCCGAGGCCGACGTATATTAGCAAAAATCTATCTCCTTATTGTAGATCCCAGCTTGTTGATTTGTTAAAAGAATATAAAGATCATTTTGCTTGGGAGTACTTCGAGATGCCCGGCCTTAGCCGATCAATAGTGGTCCATCAACTGTCGATTAAGGCAGGCTATCGGCCGTTCAAACAGCCTCCCAGGAGGTTTAAGGATGATATGTACGATGCAATCAAAGCCGAAATCACTCGGCTATATGATGCGGGATTCATTCGGCCTTGCCGATACGCCGAGTGGGTCTCGAACATTGTCCCAATGTTGAAGAAAAACGGTAAACTTTGGGTATGCATCGATTTTAGAGATCTAAACAAGGCAACCCCTAAGGACGAATACCCAATGCCAATAGTCGATTTGCTCGTCGATGCTGCTTCAGGCCACAAGATTATTTGTTTTATGGACGATAATGCAGGTTATAATCAAATATTTATGGCCGAGGAAGACATCCACAAGATTGCTTTTCGGTGTCCCGGTGCAATCGGCTTGTACGAATGGGTGGTAATGACGTTCGGCTTGAAGAATGCTGGGGCAACGTACCAACGGGCCATGAACTATATTTTTCATGACATGATCGGCTCACTAGTAGAGATCTACATCGATGACGTAGTTGTCAAGTCCAGGGACACAGAGGGTCATATAGCCGATCTGAGACAAGTGTTAGAGTGGATGAGGAAATATGGCCTGAAGATGAATCCACTTAAGTGCGCATTCCGCGTATCGACCGGGCAGTTCCTGGGATTTCTTGTTCATGAACGAGGAATTGAGGTTACACCAAGGAACATAAATGCTATCAAGACAATTAAGCCTCCGAAGGACAAGAAACAACTCCAATCTTTGATCGGCAAAATCAATTTCATCAGGCGATTCATAGCCAATCTCTCAGAAAAATGGAGCCGTTCAACCACTGCTTCGGCTGAAAACCGATCAAGCATTCACATGGAGGGCAGAGCAACAAAAGGATTTGGACAACATCAAGAATTATCTGAGTTCCCCTCCAGTTCTAATGCCTCCACAAAAAGGGATATCGTTTAAGCTATACCTATCAGCCGATGACAAGTCAATCGGCTCCGTTTTAATCCAAGAAGTTGAGGGCAAAGAAAAAGCCATCTTCTATCTCAGCCGACGGTTACTAGACGCGGAAACAAGGTATTCGCCTGTGGAGAAGCTATGCCTATGCCTCTATTTTTTGTGTACAAAGTTAAGGCATTATCTGCTATCCAATGAGTGCACAATAATCTGCAAAGCCGATGTAGTTAAGTACATGCTATCGGCTCCAGTGTTGAAAGGAAGAATTGGGAAGTGGATTTTTGCGCTAACAGAGTTTGATTTGAGGTATCAGGCATCCAGAGCAGTCAAAGGACAAGCTATAGCTGATTTTATTGTAGAGCACAGAAATGACTCAATCGGCTCCGTGGAAATTATGCATTGGACTTTGACATTCGATGGCTTGGTTTGCACCAACGGCTGCGGCATCGGCTTAGTCATTATTTCACCCAGGGGGGCAAGTTTCGAATTTGCTTTCGCTATCAACCCCCACGCTACAAACAACCAAGCCGAATACGAAGCCGTCCTTAAAGGATTACATCTACTCAAGGAGGTTGAAGCCGATGCCATAGAAATAATGGGAGATTCATTGTTGGTCATCAGCCAGTTATTAGGAGAGTACGAATGCAAAAACGATGCGCTGATGGTCTATTATCAGCAATGCCGGGAATTAATGGATGGTTTTTGGCTAGTTACTTTGAAACATATCCCCAAAGAGCAGAACATAGAAGCCAATGATTTAGCTCAAGGGGCATCGGGCTATTGGCCGATGTTGAAAGAGATTGACATAGAGGTTGCCGTCATTACAGCCAATGATTGGAGGTTTGAAGTTCACAGCTATCTCAAAAACCCCTCTCGATTGGCTACAAGGAAATTACGATACAAGGCGTTAAGATATGTTTTGCTCGATAAAGATCTGTACTATCGGACGATTGATGGTGTCCTACTCAAGTGTTTGGGAGCCGATCAGGCCAAAGTATCCATCGGAGAAGTGCACGAAGGGATCTGTGGCACGCATCAATCGGCCCACAAAATGAAGTGGCTGCTTCACCGAGCAGGATATTTCTGGCTGACAATGCTGGAGGATTATTTCAAGTATTACAAGGGTTGCCAGGATTGTCAGAAATTTGGTGCCATACAACGAGCACCAGCGTCGGCTATGAACCCAATTATCAAGCCTTGGCCGTTCAGAGGATGGGGCATTAATATGATCGGCCAGATCAATCCACCCTCAAGCAAAGGGCATAAATTTATTCTGGTGGCGACAGATTATTTCACAAAATGGGTGGAGGCAGTTCCTCTGAAGAAAGTGGATTCTAAGGACGCAATCGAGTTTGTCAAAGAACATATTATCTACCGATTTGGCGTCCCACAAACGATAACAACAGACCAGGGATCTATCTTCGTATCGGATGAGTTTCTTCAGTTTGCCGACGGCATGGGGATCAAACTACTTAATTCTTCGTCGTACTATGCACAGGCCAACGGGCAAGCCGAAGCTTCGAATAAAAGTTTGATTAAATTGATTAAAAGAAAGATCTCTGAGTACCCCAAACAATGGCACAGCCGATTAGCCAAATCACTGTGGGCGTATCGGATGGCATGCCACGGATCAATTCAAGTCCCTCCGTACAAGCTGGTCTACGGGCATGAGGCAATGCTATCATGGGAAAGCGTCATCGTCTCAAGGCGCATTCAACTACAGTATCAACTCACAGCCGACGATTATTATCACTTGATGGTGGACGAATCAGAAGATTTAGTTATATCCAGGATGAGGGCCTTGGCAAAAGTTACAAGGGATAAAGAACGAGTAGCCAAACATTATACTAAAAAAGTGGTGCCTAAATCTTTCGAGGAAGGCAAACTCGTTTGGAAATTGATACTGCCGATCAGATCTAGGGATAACAAATTCAGCAAGTGGTCACCAAATTGTGAAGGGCCTTTCAAGATCCACAAATGCGTCTCTAAAGGAGCTTACATGCTAGAAGGGTTAGACGGAGAAGTATTTGGAAGGGCTCTTAATGGAAAAACCTGAAGAAATACTACCCAAGTGTGTGGATCAACTCATAATTCGGCTCTGGTTGCTTAGCCAATTTATGACAGCCGATGTCTTGTTTTCAATAAGGCATCGCCTTTAGGCATTTTCATGCAACATTTCTCCCCTAAGTTTCCTACGGTCGGCCAACAATTGGCCGATAGAGACGGCAATGAGGTGCAAATGGCTTGGATTCACAATTTTGTCGACACCGAAGCTATCAACAAAATTTGGGGGCATATACATACACGAGTCGATTACAAAATTGGATGTCAGGGAATTTTAAATTTTTTAAGCTTCGCAATCGGCATTCAATATAAAGGCGTTTTAAGTGATTGGGATCAACGGCCATAATTCAGGTGTTAAGATCGACGGTCGTGGTGTGGTTTCGGAATCGGCAAACGTGACGTGACACTGACAGTTAGGGCCGATTTCAGCATAAGCGATTTAGAATTGACAGTCATACCAAGATAGTGCATGTGGCGGAGCCGATCTCATCCACAAGCACGGTTGCAAAAATTGACAAGCTGTATTAAACAAGAGCCAGAGCCGATTACAAAATTCGAGCAGTCAATCAGAGTTCAAGCCCATTACAAAAGTTCGACGAATATATTACATGAAGCAGTAGCTGATTTCAGAATGCTAAAATATTACAAAGTTCATTTCTTCAGAAATCGGCTATAGCGCAGGCGTCGTCCGCTGATCCGGTCCACCTCCTCGATGGCCTTGATGTCGTCGGCCTCGGACCGAGCCACCGGCCGAATGCCTTTCACCAAGCCCCGGAGATGCACCACGGCCGCCTTGATACTTTTACGTTGAGCGTCGATTTTGGCTGGTAGTCCGGCCATATACTCCCTGTGGACGTCGATCTCGTTCATAACTTGAACGAGATCGGCCATCAGCTGGTCCTGGCGCGAGAGGAGTTGCTCGAGCTTGGCCGCCGGCTCGGTTTTCAGCAATCGAAGGCGGCCTTCTGACTCTCGATGGCTTCCTTGGTCAACTGGAGGGTTGCCGACCGCATCTGGTTTTCGCGACGGTCGGCTATTCGCTACCGTGCCCGCTCGTATTTGAGTTGGTGGGCTTCCAAGAAGGTGGTCGGCACGATGGCATCGGCTAGAGCTTCCGGCAGCTGGCCTTGGATCTCCCTGAAGCGTGCACGGATCGAACCGCTGTCAACTACCAGCGCGTCCAGCGAGGCCTCCAGCCGGTTGCCAATGTCAGCTAGGCTGGCCCTCAGGTCCTCGGTCGGCGTCACCAGTGCCTCCTCGCCGATCTCGCCGGACTCCTCGAACTCCGACAAGTCGAAATTGAGGAGGTCGGCTATGTTCTGCAAAGAGAAGATAATGATTGGAAAAGAGTTGTTAAGTTGGCAAAGCCGATCATAAAATTCAGTCGCCTTACCTTGGGCACCGGGGTCGAAGCAACTTGTTCGGCTGGCTCGCCGCCTACGGCTGACGGGGCCTCACCATCGGCGCCATTCCTGCCGCCCGCGGCAGCCACGGCGTGCTCACTCGATGCCTGGGGGGCAGCCGATGGTGATCGAGGAGGCTGCGAAAGAAGTATTAGCAGTCAAGTCGGCTGAAATGCGTAAACTAGGATGCGGGAGATGGTTACCGTTGGAACACGACGCGGGATGCGACCGGCTGGCTTCTTGATCTGGAAAAGGCGTGATTGGCTGAGTATATAGTGATGTCATACTAAGGCCGATTTTAGTAAGGTAAAAGCTTACCGATGGTCTCTTCGTTGGAGGGCTTGGTGCCGGTGGATTGTCAGCCGGGGGATTGATTGGGTTATGGTTTGAGCTGCTGGACTCAGCCGATGCCAAAACGGCCACCGGTATCTCTTCATCGGCCACCAGGTCGTCAAGGTATTGAGCGACGACCGGGTCTACCGAGGGAAGGCTGCCGGCCGGTGCGATCGACTTCTTTTCTTTCAGCTTCTTGGGGGCAGGCACGGCCGATGGCTGTGCAGGAGGCACGACTCTTTTCTTCTGAGTTATCGACTCGCGCATCTGCCCGCACAGCAAGGACGCCAGCTTCGGCGCTCCCCAGCTGATCGCCGATGGAGCAAGGCCGTCCCTGTCCAGAACACCTAGACGGTATTGAATGGGGACCCCGGAGTCACTCACCGTCGGCTGTTCCGTCTCGATCTCCTGCAAACCAGAGGGCAAGTGTTAATCGGCTACATCAGTCGATGATAAGGAGAGACAAATCATTTGGAGTTTAAAGCTTACCGAGGGGATCTCATCGGGCAATAGCGAGCCAACGTAGTAGGAGGATCGTTGGTGAAAGAGGTGGCGTTTGATCTCAACCCACCATCGGCTGTAAGCTGCGCTCTTCTTATACGCTAGAGTCATCTCGCCAATACTGCCAAGGGGCGGGCTAGCTATGTTCAGCAGTCGATTCATGATCAATGGTTGATTCACGAGCCCCCTGATCTCGATCTTGTCGGCGTAGTAACAACCGACGGGCAGCTGCCCAAGACCAAATTGCCTTGCTACTGATCGGCCTTGGTGTATCCCGGTCGGCAGGATGCAGGGAGTCAGGGCAGCAATGAACGGTTCTCTGCACCGGGGGTTGTCAGCTGAGTTGATGTCTTCCCAGTTGAAGTCGGCTGGCAGCTCGAACAGTGTCCGGTCCCGATAGAAGTACCAGGTCCGATTGTCGTTGGCAAGCCCATCATACAAGGAGATAAACCATTCGGCCAGCAAATCGGCCGACTGCCTTGAGCCCACGTGCACAGCCGATGTTTCTCCGTAGCTCATGCACCTGGTGGTGGTGATCTCGTTACCGTCCTCATCTTCGATTGGCTCCAATCTTGGGAATGTGGCCTCAGTCAGGGGCGGCCGACCGGCTACTTTCTAGGTCATTAGCGCCAGCCAGATTTGGAGGAACCACCAGGGGCCACCGGTGCTGACAGTAGCGTTGGAGGCTATCTTCGCAGCAGCTTGATGCAGCATCTGGTACAGGTAGCCAAGGATATATTTCCTCAGCGTGAGCTTGTTCCCATCGACCAGGAGTTCGGCTACGACCTGCCAGTTGGCGGTCGGTCCACAGCTTGAGCCACAGAATAGGAACTTCTCGAGCCACATCATAAGAAAGGCGGCGTGTTCCCTGTGGCCGACCAGTCCGTCCTTCATATTTTGAGCAATGAAGTCGCTCCATCCGCCGATGGCCTTGGTCTTGAACTGGTGTTGTCCTTTCCGGTTCAGATCTTCGGGGTTAGCCAACGCCAGGATGTCCAGTCCGATTGTCATGTATACGTTGGCTAACGTAATCGTCATCGGCCCCTGCTGGAACATGAAGGCGTTGAAGCTGTCATTCCCGAAGTACGTTGCAGCCGACATTAGCGGCTCATCCTTCTCCATGTTAGCCACAGACAGGGCTAGGTATTGGGCTATTCCTGTTTCCTCCTAGTAAGTTTGCTTGGCCGATTGCACTCTTTTATACCACTCAATCCAAGCGGCATCTGTGGTCGGCCACGACTTGAAAGTGCCTGCCCAATGGTTCAGAGACGGCTTCCTAGTGTTGTAAGGCATCCTATCGGTTTTGGCTATTATTATTTCGGCTGGGTCAGTGTTGCCGATAGGGCCTAGGAAGTATCTTCTCTCTTGGGTAAGGCTCGGAATGGCTACTTGATGTGACAGGTTCTACAGTTGAAAAGAAAAATTACTAATCAAGAGCAGATGAAGGCATGATGAACGCAACAACGCTGGGAGGCATGGCTAGAGAGGAAATCTGAAGAGGAAGAGTTTTGAACCGACGGGCGTACCTCGGGGAACTCGACGGTGGCGGCGGCCGATGCGACGGTGGCGCTCGATGCGGTGACGGTCGGTGCGACGGCGGCGCTCGATGCGGCGGCGATGTTGGAAGCCATTGGAGTCATCGGGGACGGAGATGGGTCCTGATTCGCGAGGAGCGCCGGGATGTGATGAAGAACGCTGGTGAATCGCCAGAGAGGAGAGAGAAAAAGGAAGCTTGTTTGCGAAGTGTTTGAGTGCGCTTTGAAGGCGTAATCATTTTAGTCGAGGTAATGGACTATTTAAAGGGCACTTGGGGTAGCCGAAACGGTTTAGGTCAAAAAAGAGCGAGAGTTTGAACAGGCAACAAATCCGCAACACTTCGTATCACGGACTTGGAAGGCATGTGTTAACACCTAAATTTGGTAATTAAATCCCTAAGTCCTGGCAAGGATGAAGCAGAATCGGATCGGCTGGTTTGATGGAGAAACAGAGGCTGCATCGGCTGAGAAGCGATCGGCTGTGAAGCCAGTCGGCTAAGGTTGAATCGGACAAGAACGGCCGATAGCCGATTCTAGGTTCAGAGAAGATAAAACCATTTCTGGTGCAGTTGTTTGAAGATAAATAACAAGATTTGGTTATCAGTTTGTGCGTTAAAAGATATTGCCATCTATGGATAGAGTCCTGTAACGGCAATTGTATCTGTAAATTAGGAGTTTGTTTAAACTGTTTATTATGATGCGGCGTGGGTCCTTCCCGGGATATCGTCGTATTTTAAATAGTAGTTTAGATAGAGTCCAAGGTCTGTACAGATAATGTTATCTTGGGTATAAATAGGACCCAAGACCCCCTGTAAAAAAAGACGTTCAGTCAATCAAACAACTTTCGGCGCATCACCAAACCTTTTCTTGAGACGAGCAATTGATTTGGCTACGGGCTACATCGTTTCGATCCCCAAATCCAGGTAAATGCTTGTCATTTGTGGTATGTTCTGCTGATTCTAGTGCTTTCATCGTAATGACACATTAGATTCAGGGGTTTATACTGCGCTATCTACCATATATCGCATACAAACTAGAGCAATGTTTAGATCTATCCTGCCATCGGCCAGTTCTATCAAGATCCTGCAGCCGATAGGGCTAGATCTAAAGGTTGGACTAGTTTATATGCGGTATCCACCGTCTCGAGAGGTATAAATCAGCTACAACAGATCATGCTGTTCTTTTTATACTTAATGCTGCATCAACATTGAACTATTAAGTTGTTTTTAGAACTTCCAGTGATCTGTTCGGTTAGATTTATATGTTTAGAGACAGTGTCAGGGTTTCAGCCAGCCTTATCTGCCGTAATATATTTTTAGTATGTTTATTACTAGATTTATGTTAGGACTGTCTCTTATATTAAGATCTCATTTTTGTCGGACATCATAAGCTGAAATCAGCCTGCTATCAACAGCCGACGGCTGATTTCCCAGGCTAAGCATATCTGGTTCAAGAATGATATCTTTTTATAAGAATCATCGGAGTACTAGCCGATCCATTGTTAGCTTTCCAGTATCGGCTAGGTTATCAATACATATATTTATTATCCTTTACTGTATTTGGGTTAAGCGGCTTGAACTGTCTCGGTATAGCCGATCCATTCTAGTCGCTTGGCTTAAATATATTTTAGGATAGCATATATATGCTCATGGATTCCCTCAGTCGATCCAGTGGGGATCTAACCTAACAAGAAAAATAAGATATATGCGTAAGTGTTAGGTTAACAAATCAAATCAACTGGCACGCCCTGTACTGCACAGGCAGCCGAGAAGGACCTGCACTGGAGTTAAGCAGATCTCCTAGACCAGCGCGTAAGAGAAATTTCTCGTCAACAACATCTTAGTACCTTGATTGTCCTTTTCCACATCTCTCCATTAGGTCCTCGACCACACCCTGTTTGTTGATTTAGCCATACCCAACATATGTAGATAGTTTTCAGTTAGACCATTCGGTTCTTCATTTGTTTGGTTGAATGCTTCAGTTGAGTGCTAACAAAATATTTGGACTTCAAATTTTGATAGCCTCTAGTTATCCATGTTCCATTGAGACAATTGTCATCCCTCAATTCCTCACAGGCTATTACACAAAATTTATAGGTGTTTTCTTCTGTCCCACCTACCTTGTCATAAACATTCTAATAAAAAAAGTAAAATTAATTTGCAAACAATAGTAAAATTTATAGGAGATATATGCAGTATACAGTATGGTATAGTAGATTGCAACAAAAGGCCAAGTACTTAACCATAAGAGAGGATGTCCAGCTTGCTGCTAGCTCATGAACATTTGCACAATCATAAATAAGTTACAAACTGCAATTTAGATTCAGCTAGTACTTTGTTAGACAAGAGGGATCAAATGGACCAATTTGCTGCTGCATGTCTAGATCAGTGCAGTACTTTGGTTTCACACAGATGTATTATAAAAGCACAGTCATCACCACAGCAACACGTCAAATAAAAAACTCATCAGATTTATGCAATCTCTGCCATTTAGACAGAAATACTGGGCAATCAAACTGAAGATATCATATCTGTAAGGAAGAAGTCAGTACAGAATTAAACAATAAGCAAGTTTGAAGTTTTCAGCTGAAATATGCAAAACTTGGGGTGCACTTAAGTCAGTACAGAATTAAACAATAAGCAAAATTGCATACTAGCCACTAACTTGGCTACACAACCAGAACTTAGCTTTCTAAATTTTCATTGAGGAGAATTAGATGCAAATTTTCAATAAGGACAACACATTTCTGAATGACAAACTTCAGGAACTATGGACGAAATGCATGGAAACAGAAACAGTTCTGAAGAACAGAAACAGAAACATAAACAAGATTGTTCTGACGGTGATATCTTTGACTGAGAAGGCATCGAATCCGTTGAGAGGTTTGCTAGCACATCACCTCCAATCAGTACTAGCACAAAACTTAAAATGAGGCGTGGAAACCATTTCTTGTTTAAAACAGCCTAAAAAATTCAGCCAGCTAACTCCTGTCTCTCCCTACCTCTCTATAACATAAACAGCTTTTTCAAACAGTTCTCAAGAACAAGGTACATAGGCTTGTGACTATGCACCCCACCACCAGATTTCTAACAACATGTGTACAGCATCAATCAACAAGTTACAATTCTCAGTTGGGTGTGGTATCATCATGGTAGAGCTCCAGCCAACAAACATTTTGCATTCACAACTTCAACTTCAAAAGGCACAAAGGTCACTTCGAGCTTCAGCATTGTTTACCAAGTAAAGCTTGACAACAAGTAATGTAACTTTTCTAGACTTTAAACAGCACATCGCATTATTTACCAAGCAAGCAAGGTTGCATATTTTTCATCAGATGAAGGCCATGAAAGGAGTTATGTTCATCCATAAATAGATATAGGAAAGCAGATTCTGCTAATACTACCATCCAGTGCATTTACATTCAACAAGATATGCATATAGAGGATTTACCGTGCACTGACTCTCATCGCTAAAGTCTGCTTCTTCATTGTCCTCATTGTACTCTTCCTTAGCCGCTGGAGGACATGATGAAGACGATGCCCGATGCCGACCACCACCTCCAAATCCACCAAGTCCGGTGAAACCTTGTGCAAGTGACGACATTGATCCCCCACGGCCGCCGACGAATCCTTCGCCTGAAGCTGTCGCCGGGGGAACGAATCCCCGCATTCCCCTGCCGGATCCCGTGCCAATGGACAGCGACCTGCCGTGGCCTCGACCAATTCTTCCTCCCCGTCTTCCTCTTCCTCGACCGCTAGCAGAGAAGGGAGGACGCGACAGGGCTACGGCGGACCTCGTACCAACCGGAATAGGAGCAGCTCCATTTGCATCTGGCTGCAGCAATTCGTGGTACGAGGAGAAGTTGGGGAAGACATCGTCCTGGGAGTTCAGATCGAACCCCCCGGATCCCCTCCCCCCACCGGAGCTCCTCGCCGAAAAATGGAAGCTGGCGCCAGATCCACCGATGGCCGACAATGCTTGGGAGAAAAAGTCGTAGTGGTCGTCGTCGTTGCCGGTCATTTCTTGAGGCGAGCAGTGGGCGGCGGCATGGGGCGAACAGTGGCCGGGGGTGCGGGGCAACCAGTGGCCGACGGCACAGGGTGACCACTGGGCGACGCGCGGGAAGACCAGTGGGCAGCGACGCGGGGAGACCAATGGACGGCGACTCAGCGTGCGGGGCGAGCAGTGGGTGGCGGCTCAGCGTGCAGGGCGCGGGACAGTCGAAGGCGTGGGGCACGGGCCGCGGGACGCGAGACCGGCGGCAGCACGGGGCGCGGGACCCATGGCGCCGGAGGCCAAGAACTGGGCGGCGCAGGCTGGAGCAGCTGCGGGAGGACGGGGTTTTAGTCCCAATTAACACCTCTATTAAGGACTAATGGACTAATGTAATTTTAGTCATTTTTAGTCCTTCCTGCCTTGGTGCTTAGGGACTAAAAGGAATTAAACTAAAGAGACTCGCTAAACCAAACAGGACCTAAGTCTTGGAGCTTGATACATCTATGAAACCAAACATTTATCTACACATTTAAATTTGGGCCCACCTGTATGTCTTAAATTAAGTGGGAGAAACCTAAGTTGCAAACTGCTCATTGCAACTATTTTCAGACAGCATTTCTCCTTCTTCCTCACTTCCAAATAGATCCCACAAGCCTCATGGCCCACATGGAAGCCACTCCACAGCCCCCTGGCCTTACTTGAAAGTCACACCACCGCCTTTGACATCCCTAGCTGTCTCCTTGGACAGGTGGAAGCCCAGGAACACGCCAGCACACCTAGGGCTTTGCCACCTTCACCTTGACTCAACAACATCAAGGAAGTCCTCAACCATTCACTCTGCATTGTGCCTTCATCCTCCCTAGTCAAGTTCTGGCCATTTTCATCTCAGAAAAGACCCTTAAGTCTCCATTTCCATCTCGATCTCTTTCGGCCGTGAAGAAGACGACGTCCTCCAGTGCGGATGAGTCGAGATCTTATCTATCTATTTCGCGTTCCCTCTTCTATGTACCATGCCTAACAACTTTTGGTTTCGAACACCATTCGCTTTAGCCAGCCAATCAACGGAAACACGGGACCACGCCATGGTGACCAACAGTTGCACTACAGGGGCGGCTTGTTGGGAATCACTCCCTATAGCAGGTGTTAATCACTAACACTCGCACTCTCTTTTCTCTCCTGATACGCACAGAGGAGTATTTTTTTTGCACACACAGATTGATTACATACTCATCTATTTAAAGACTCAAACTAGCTAGCATGTTCCAAACTGGACGTTTGCACGTACGAGTCTTCCGGCCACCACGTTCTGCAACTTGTGAATCAAGCCTCCAACAAACTGCATCAGAGCCACCAGTCGATGCGGCATGACTTAGCCATCTCCCGGCTCCATGCATGACTGAGCCATCTCCCGTCTCGCCAGCAGAATCGCTCCACCGGCCTCCTGCACGCATGCAAGCATGGTCTCCATCTCCAGTACGTGCCGCGTACGTCGCGCGCGGCCGGCCCCCACTTAGGATTAGTTAACACAGCTGACAGCTTTGACCTCGCGTTCTGGCGCGCCTCTTTGCTGTTATGATCATGCCACCGCGCCATCATCATCATCTGGCCATGTTCTACAATCTCTCAAATAATCCTCTTCTTTTATGTTGCGAGCGAGGAGAACGGACTTTGTCTTCCTCTACTCCGATCCCGAACCGCCGCCGTCGGTTCCTCCGCAACTGATGAGAAATATTCAATTACTTGCATGTGTAGTTTCCCTAGAACCTCTCTGACCACCTGTTTGTGTTGTCTCGTTAGCTCATTGGCCAGCACACGTTGTCGTCATATGCATGGAGGTCACGCCTGTTGCCGGGTCGATTATGCCACCTCCACTGCTGTCCCGACCTCGTCGTCCTCAGCCTGCACCCTGGTGAGCCTCCTGGAGCCCTAAGGGAGCCCTTGCATCCTTTAGGTTGCATCGATCCGAGCCATGGGCAAGTTCGACATGTTGCTGAACCAGCCCCCACCGCTTGCGCCACCGCTGCTACCAACTCCCACCACCTCCTTCAATGAGACATCCACCGAAGGATGCACAAGACGGCTGCGCACGTCTTCTATTTTGGCCACGACGTGCGAATCCCCGCCATTCGTCGCTGGTGAGCCTGCCAAGCCGCGACATGATACTTTGCCTGTACAGAGCAAGCCAGGGACCATGCACTCAAATTCGTTTAAATGTAAGGGTCCTTATGTAAGAAAGCATAGACACATAACACAGTACTAGAACTATGGATTAGTTACCGGGTTTTTCTTGCAAACAATCCAGTTTTAAATAAGAAATTGATAAAATTGCTTTTCTTTCAAACTGAAAAATATGCAAACTTTTAAAATCCACAGAAAATTCATTTTAGCTCCATTTGAGGTGAACCAAATTTTCAGTAGACTCACAAAATTATGCACTTTAATACTGTCACTTTCTGTATATAAAATGCCTCTAATATTTGTGTAGCAAAAAATTTCTGTAATATGTAGCCAAACTTATGAATTTCACTAGGAATTCATTCTAGCTTTAATAAATCTTAACTAAATTTTGTTAGGATCACATATAATAGACTTTACTGTTGTCAAGTAGGATCTGGAAGGATTAGTACTTAAGCACCTCCAAATTTTTGTAACATGCGAAATCCATAATTAGTATAAAAACTTCCAACATTTATATAGGATTAGCTATAACTCCAACTAATGCCATTACAGTTTTGTTAGACTTATAATTTCATGACCTTAATTACTATACAGTAAAATCTGGAACTTGTAATACCATAAAACCTTCTCAAATTTATGTTAGCAAATTATTAACCTAATATGCTTCATGACTTGTAAAATAGGTAGAAACTTCATACCAGCATAAAAAATTATGAATTCAGATTTGTTGAACTAATAAGATTATTCACTTATTTGCTGGAAACTGAAAGTTAACACATTATGTGCAGAAAACACTTCTAAAGATCCACGAGTATTGATAAATATATGTATGCAGGTGATTTTGGATGAATTTTCACCCATCATGCGACGAAATGTACCTCCAACCAATCATACGCGAGCATAAGCATTGGAGGACCCACATGACAGTCGAAACTGACATAAAATGAGCCTAACCATGGTGCACCGGCATAGGCCCACCAGTCAGCCTCCCAACCAAAGGAGTAGTGGGAGATGGGGTCCATAGGTCGGCCGAACCAACATTGCCACCGTTCATCGCCACCTTCCACTGATCAACTCCCAATGACGGTTGTGAGTGAACCGACCTCCAAACCATCATTGCTACCGTCATTTGAAGCTATAAAGGGAGATCAACTCACTCACAACACACAACAAAATGGAGTACAACTCACTTTCATATTTAGGCATCACTTTAGTAATGTGACATAGCAAAATTCATAAATTAGGTATATGTAATTAGGCATAGCAAAATCCAACCTGAGCCCACTAGGCTGGAAACTATCCATCCCATCTCACCGTTTGAGCCTGGGTGATTTCGGGCCAATGTTGGTTCAACCGAACCCTTGGTTCGGCTGAACCAAGCCTAGCACTTCCAACCCCAGCCTTCGCTCATCTCGGCCTGCTGGTGGCCCCCTTGTTATCCCCGGTGAATCCACGAAGATAGGAGGCGCGACAAATCAGAAATTGCTCCTTTTCAAATTTTTCATCCGCCGCCTCTATTCTCCTCTTCGATCTCCAAGTTCCTCCTTCTTCCCTTCTCAATTCCACCCAAAAACATGCCTGGGAAGGCCTTGATCTCCCTCTTCGATTCCAATTCCACTCTCCATCTCAAGGGGGAGATCGAACCTACCAACCTGACAGTCCCAATGCTTGAAGATGGCGAACCTCGGATCCTAGAACCCCTAGTGATCCTTCCTCCAGTCAAGCATGACGAGAGGCTGGGACGCTGCCAGGATGGTCCGGCCGAACCCAGTTTTGGCCCCCTCGGCCCATCGTTCAATTGCATGCTCACCTTCACCGTGAAGGATACAGAGGGATCCAGGTCGGTCGTCCACCCCTACCAGAGGCCAACAACTGACAAGGTCGGCCCTAAAAAACTGATCAACGTCCGATTGTTTCAAGGGGGACAACGCGTTGATGCCGTTCTGCAAGATTACTAAATGCCCTGCCGCTGCAACATTCACCGAGTCAAATGATGGGAATAACCGCCATAACAGTAGGGACGCCTCGTCCTACTCACCGGCAAGTCCTCCGCCAAAGCCTCAATTTCGTTTCACGGGAATGCATAGACCCACTAGACGCGGAAAGGTGTTGATACCAGCGTTGACACCTAGCGAGAAGCTGAAGATGGAGGCCTCTCCAGACTCCCCGTCGATCAGACGGTGTCTTTCTCTACCTCCCATTAGGTGGTTGGCAGGGGAGTTTGAGTGTGATGGAGAGAAATAACCATGTGATCCTACGGTGGCTCACCTAACCTCTACTGTTGCTCAGTTGCACGCCAAGAACAAGAGGCTTAAGGATACCGTGGCAGAGGGACAGGTCGAGCTCACCGAGCTCAGGGTTGACCTTGCTTCCCTCTGCCATGGCCTTCGTGCCAAGTTGCGATGCTTTTACAAGGCCGTAGGGGAGGAGGATATCTTTCACACGCCTAGCCCATGAGTCTTCCCTAGTTATCTTAGTTGTCCGGTAGACGCGTTAGGTTTAATTTATTTCCATTATTTAATTTATTTCATTCCTCGATTGTAATTGTGCTTGTCAAATAAAATAAAATAAAATAAATGACTCACCGGATTTTCACTGGTTCAGTCCATTTGCTTTCACTTTTGTCTTTGTGTCTTTGAATCAACCCAAGTATAAGAAGTGTGGGGTGATCTTGTGTTCATACAGCACACTCACATAACAAGATCATCCAGGTCCATGCTACACCACGATGCTTGCACATTCACGAGATGAGACACGGCAACCATGGCACACGTGTCTGCTTGTCTCCACACTAACTGAGCGATGATTTGCACTTTATCCTCTCGTCTCCTTAAATTTTGAGTTTGATAATTTCTATCATGAGACATATCTAAAAAATTAAACTCAACTTTTAAAATGAGCCTAGATATTTCAACTAGATTATATGACTTACCTGCAAATATCTTTCATATTATTTATTCCTCGCATATATCTTGTGTAGAATCAAATGGGTTTGATTTGTATTTTGTGTGATAAAACATTGGTGGTGATTTGTGATACTTAATATGTGAATATTGGTTTATGGTGATGATGTTTGGATTTGTAAAGTTGTGCACATTTCTGACCTGATGGTTAGATCGGCGGTGCGATCGGTCAGACCGGCTAGGCTTGACCGGTCAGACCAAAGGTATGCGCACGGTCTGATCAGCCAACTTCGACTCAGTATCGGATTCGATTTATCTTTTTGGTTTCGAATTGTTTCTTTCTGGATTTGACTTCTAGATGGTTCCTATGTGTATGGTTACTGTTGTTATGCTACTGTGAGTCAAGTTTGGACAAACTTATGCTCGGAATATGGTTTCTTTGTCGTATATGTGTAGGTATCGCTTGAGGCCTTGGGATAGTGTTGTCGGTGATGGATCGGAGTCAACTTGGGTGAAGTCGATGTCCAGAGATCAAGAGATCACGCGGGATACTAAAAGGCTAGAGGATAATGCACGTGGAAGATGAAGAATCCATATGGTATACAAGAGGAATCGTGTGCATATGGGAAAGGAGTCGAATTTGGAAGGGAGTCTGGATTCAGGAAGATTGATTGAGTAAGGAAAGAGATGAGTTTGTAGCTTGCAAGAGAGGGTTTCCTATGCTGATTAGGAGTCCTAATTCGTGAGGAATTCGTGGACCTACTTGTGTGTATAAATAGAGAGGGAGGGTGTGCCTCCTAGATATCGATTTTGCAAGAGAGAAATTTAAGAGAATAGCTAGGGTTTCGAGTTTAGTTCGAGATTTTGGTGAGCAGTGCTGTTGTTGCACTTTGTAAACACTCTTAGATGCAATAAAGTCAAAATAGTTTGATCTACTTCTTCAAGAGTTCATCTACCAGTGTTTTCTGGGTCCCGACGATCTGACTGCAAGTGTGTGAGAGGTCTGACCGGCGGGTTGCGGCGGCGGTCCAACCGGAGTTGTGGCGGCGGTCTGGCCGGCCAGGAGGGTGGTTTGACCGGCTAGTATACAGCGGTGTGACCGGTGGCGACTTCAACAGCTACGGTTTGATTTTATTTTCTAGATTGGTTTTATTGGTGAGAGGTAATCTTTTAATTTCGCAAAAGATTTTTGGTTTTGGTTTTTCCCTACCATTCACCCCTCCTCTGATAGGTTTGTTTACTCTGTTTTGATCCTACATCTTGTGCTTGTGAACATTTATCAATAGGAACACATGTCATCTAAGTAATTGATGAATGAGAGATTGCCTGACAACATGAACCTTGCTTGACGTTTTATTCCTACCAAAGCCATACATCGATCTTACTGATAAACCTTATACATATGAGGCTTGTTGTCGTTTTGAGTTTTGGTCAAATTGTTGAGACCCTTGTTAGATTATTTTCATGCTTTCACGATCAAGAACCTATGCACGCATCCACCATATGTTGCTCTCCCTCTTCATTAGAGGTTTAGCAAAATATTCCATCCCCACCACCATATGCTATACTTCTACACCAAAATTCATCATACATTATCCATCCACCAAAGAAAGACTTTACATGATTATAATTCTTCATCCTACTATTCATGCCAACTGAGACATGAGCTAAAAATTCCTGCACGAGGCTAGAGTAGTAATCGATAACGTAGATGTGATGTCTGGGTTAGAGATTACCTTCGTTTATTGTGTGCTTCAAGGAAAGTGAGGTAAGCGACAGGTAGTGACAGCCATATCTATCCTTTGTATCCTTTCATGTCCGGGTACATCATAGAGCCTGATGTGCACTAGGGTATCCCGATCTTTCGGTGAGTTGATACTCTCGATTTGATGGAGCGATGTTCACGGCCCGACTACAAAACTCCACGGGGGAATTGCGTCTTAGCAACCGATACACCGACTTCACTGGTTGACGCGATCTTGCGGAAGCCCGATCAACCGAACCACTAGGGTTATCCCTGCAAGCAATCGAAGAAATCGCAAAAACAAGATGAACAACACTCAAATTGCAATAAGAAATTCAGATCTGAATCACACTAGAAAGGTGGGGTTCTGAAATATAATAAGGCATTAGGCGCTCCGAGAGAAAGATAAGTGAGACCGTGCTTGGCCTTTAGCCTGTCAATCAACTTTAGCCTGAGATGTGCATGTCAAACCACAAGAAGGTGGCGACTGGATGTTTTACACATTCAAGAGACTTGACATCAAATAGCTAAAGATCTACATTGCCCCAATTATCTTTAACTCATACTCATGTGTAATATGTCCTAGTGAAAGGAACACGTTAAACACTTTCATCCAAGCAAGTGATAACTCTAACATGATTATATGTTCTAGATTCTAAGTACTAGATACTTCATACATCATAGTACTTTAGATACATACAGCCGTCCGGCCAAATACATAAGTATATAAGTTCGTGGAAGCATCTTCTACCCTAGAGATCTTTCATGCAACCGACTAGGGTAAACCCTAGTAAGAACCATCCTGGAAGAAAGAAATATCCCCAGCGAATTCATCCTTCTCAGGAAGAATCTCACCTGCAGTCAAGTCTACGCATACAACAAGATATATATATATAGAACAAGTGTCAATACAATGGTTTGTACTGGCAAGCAACAGTCAAGCCTACATGCTACATGCATGGCCATATCAAAGTAAGGCCCACATTAGCTTCTTTTAGCATAAAGCAAGTTTTGTTTAGCAAAACCCATTTGTAAATTTCAGATTTTTCATAAGGAAAGTTTCAGCAAGCATATACTTAGTAATTTGGGCATTTATTTAGATGATAACACATTTAACATAGCACCTCTTTGCTCTCCATGGCAGCAAGGGGATAAAACACAAGTTTTCATCACATTTGAACATTTAAAATCACAAGTCTATACTCATGACATATTCACACGCCGCTCACGACCGTGAGCACAACTAATCGATTAGTTTTAACTCTGCAGTGTACGTACACTTTACCCACATGATGTGAAATAATAATTATGCATAGCATGTCACGCGATACATAAGTATCTGATTTATTACACACAACAAAGCCCTTCCAAAATTCATGATTTAGCCTTACACCAGCATGATACGTGTTCCATCCATCCTAGTCACACTGGAATATGACATAGAACCATCAAGTGACGTGGCCCCGCTTTAAACTTGACGCCGTGGTGGCGGACATGACAGGAACCCACCCCGTGGCACAATATTGTTGTATTGGACAGACTTAGTCACCTAAACTACCACATTGGGGTAAATAGGAAGTTCCTCTGAGTTATCCGAACTCATACCTATCCGGCTACAAAAAATGTAAGGCTAAACCATAAAGATTTTACTAAGCTTGGGCTATCCCATACTAGCACATATGGTTGTACTGTATTCGTAATGAACATGCATTGAGTGAAGTCCTTAAAAATCAGTCTGGGCACACTCTCCCCCTATCGGTACACAACTAATTACCATATGCATATCACATGAGGCCCAGACCACAAATAAACATTTTCAAACTCTTTGTTTGGCAAATATAACATTTATTCATCATAAAATTCAGATCACAAATCAACTTAGTTTTTCATATACTTTGCCATAATGTAAGGAAAATATACTACAAGTAAGACTAAGCATTTTCATATATTTTCAATCTCAAGCTTCATACTCATTATGGCAAAACTGAGTTGTTTCTAGGGTTAGGAATGATGGTTAAGGTGTTTTGTGGAGTTTAAGCAGGAATGCAAGTTAAGGAGTTGATCTAATGTGTATTACAAAATTTTAGCGTTGTAACATAAATTCAACATGCATATTTCGCAATCCTTTACAAAATAACCTTCAAAGTATAGGATCAATGTGTTCAGAGGAGGAGGTGAAGACTTGCCTGGTTCTCCTTCCTCTTGCTCGTCCAAGTACAAAGGTTCGTCGGAAAACGTCGGCGACTCGTCTAACGTATATACACAATATTTCAGTTTACAAACATTATGAAAACTATCATGAGTGCAACATATGATTTGAAAGTGCTTAGTTTTAGGTTGAATTTCTGGGTAAGGTTCCTATCTTAATAGTTTCTACTAAAGTAGAAAATTTTATAAAGTCATTTATATGTCAAGTGTATAACTATGTGCTTCTTAAAATTATTCAGAGCTAACCTATTAGGTTGCTGGTATGTTAAGTATTTTTATTTAGCAAGGCACAACAGTGGGGTTCTAACAAAATTTAGTTTGAATTTTTAGGAGTTTGGATAAAATCCCTTCATTTTTTTTGGAAGTTGAGATGTGTAAGAAAGGGTTATTTTCCTTATTTAATTCCTAAACGATTTGTTTGCTACAGAAGGTACCTAGTTTTATAATTTTAAAATTAAGTTCATCTTTTGCTGGTTTTATAGGATTTGAGTTCACCTCTTTTGGAGTTGAAATGATTTTCCTACAAATTTTATAACTCACCCTAGGTCAGCTAGTCTATAAATGAATTTTTAGAATTAAATTTCTCACTGTGAGTAGGTGAATTTGTTCCCTGGTAATAAAGTTCGTAAAATTGTGAATCTAACAAAATTTGTTCCAATCCAAAATATTCCATTTTTGGTTTTACATGAATTTTCAAAGTTGAGTTCTTTTCTATTTGAAAAATACCCCTGGGTTTATTCTTTTCCTTGATTTTAATTAAACGAGTGGGGTCCATCTGTCAGTGTCTGTTTAGTTTTAAACGTGGGTTACTGGCGCCTAATAGCGTGGGTCCCGGTTGTCAGTGAGACAGAGCAGGGGTGAAGCAGGGCAGTGGCACTCGGCGAGCTTCTCCAGCGCCGGCGGTGAACGACGGCCGATCTCGAGCCGTGACCAAAAGGAAAAAGCTAGAGGGGATTATGGCGAAGCTAACGGTTGGTTTCCCGTCCACTGCCGTTGCCAGAATCATCGCCGTCGATGGTACGGGCGGCGCTGTGGTTCGGGTAGATGGTGCATGTACGTTTTGGGCTTTGTTCTAGTCATGCATGCACAATGTAAAGCATCTATGGGTCACTAGGAAGCTTACCGAACGATGTCTGGGCGCTGGTAAGGTCGGGTTGTTGGTGGCACCGTGTGGAGTCTTGAAGCGGCGGTGGTTTCCTTCACGGGTGATCGTCGGCAAGACGCCTCGGTGTTCAACTGTCAAAAGGGAGTGCGGGCCTTCGTTTAGGTGGCCATAAGGTAGCTCTAAATGGAAGGAATCTCGCCGGAACTTACCAGAGAGGGAGGAAGAGGAAAATGGCGACGGCGACCGGAGTTGGGGAAGAAGAAAGGGGATTTCCTCCACAGCACACTTCTCGGCGATTCCTTCGAGTGCAACCATTGTCAGGCACTGGGAAACACGTTGGCGAGAGGGTTTGGTCAATGGCTCACCATGGATGACTGTCGATGAGCGGGTGCGTTGCACCGGTCAGCACAGAGCACGTCGAGGTCTTGCTACGGCGTGGTCGCGTTCCCGGCCGTCAGCTGCACCAAATGCGACAATTTCGGTGGCATTAGAGAGGGGATTGAGTGGTGACATATGGCTACATAGGCTGCTATATCTCGCCTCATGCTAGGCCACCAACACTGAGTACGTATATCCTAGTACATTTTGGTGCACCCCGGATGGATAGCCAAAGGAGTGTGATGAGCTTCCGAAAGAATGGTTTCCCTGAGACATGAAACAAATAGAACGGATGATCTAGCCGACACACGCATCCATCAGGAAGTAGCGATAGCTAAACTTACATAAACAAAACCCAAATTGTTCTATGGCAGCTACGGGGTATTTATATAGGTGAGAGGACGAGTTGGGATCGCTCTCCAACCCTAAGACGCGTCCGTAATGGACTCAACTAGATACAAGGCCCATCGGCCCAATTTAGCGGCATAGCACCTTGGACAGAAAAGTTAGATGCACTAATTTGACAATTATGGACGATTATGGATAGATATGGCAGTGAGGCCGGATACATTGAAAAGTAGACTTTATAAGCTTTCCATGAAGTACTTGAATGTCCAAATCGGAGTCCGAACAAAGCCGTGGTGACCATCACAAGTTGGTGTTGTCTTGTAGTCCAAATTTAGCCCGCGCGAATTCTTCTCCCTTTTGATGCTCTCTATCGTTCTTACGCAAAACAAGAGTACATGTATCTCCATTGTTTAAATATGATGAACAGGAGCTTAAAAAAACTTACTTGATGTTTGAGTTGACGGGCACGAGCATGAGTAATAGGACCAAGCGGTGTACGCGGTGTTGGGGTAGGAGTGGATATATCGACGGTGTTGATGTCCTCATCAGAACCACAGGTCGGAGTCTCTTGGCAGACCAGGGATGAACTAGTGCCCGAAGCAATCGATAGAGTTTTACCTTTAACTTAATTTTAGTTAATTAATTCATACGAATTCTCTTTAGCCTAAGCATGCCTTTAGTTGTTGTCTTTGGATTGAATTCTGTTTTTAGATATACAAACACATTCTGTGTGATTCGATACCCTTAGAGTACTCTGAGATGAAGTGTTATATCGGTATCCGTGCACTTGTTGATTTATCTATGATCGTAACAAATACCAACACTAATCACTTTAGTACATTCATACAGGTTAGAAGCATTTTGGATTTTTACATGATTTGGACTACATCATCTAAACTACATCATCTCATAACCACGGACACGCTATTTGAATAGTTTTACTCTGATTAGAGGTGTACAACTGTATCCACAAGACACAACCCCATAATATATTTCTGTGTACCGATATGTCACCACGACATATAGAAAAGGAATTATGATAGACCCTTCCCCCATAATATATTTATGTGCACCAACATGCTACCACGACATACAGAAAAGGAATTGTGATATACTCTTCACATAACTTCCCCTAACAAGCGCACCGCACTGCAGGTTTCGTCCATACTCTTAAAACCAAAGTACGTAGCCTCCTCTTCTACCACAGTGAATCTGAAAGCCAATCAACCCTTATAACCAAGGCCGACACAACTCCATCACGGCCACTTTTGTCTGGACATGTCAGAAAAGGAAAAGGTATACTGCAAGCTCAGCCATTGCTCATGCTGGCTGCTAATGCACACGATAATTCTTTCAAAGGTTTCCCGCGAACCGGTCCTTAATTGTAATGAACACGTCAAAATCATGCGCCCACAGCTCATTATTAAGAATAAATGAAATGCCCACAGCTCATCATTAAAAATATTTTAGTTCAATTAAAACCAGGGTGATTCATATCCAAAGTCATTATCATTAATCCAATATAAGGTATTAATATAAGATATTAGTGATATGCTCGTGAGCTAGTTTATTTAAGCATTGACTAAACATATTATAAACCAACCAACTGAACGATAAGACGGCCACAGAAAGGCCAAAGCAAAGCTTTTGCCATCAAGCTAAACTGAGACCGGAAACCAGAGATATTAAATGTAAATTGACACAGAGCATTCTTCGGGTATTAGATTGGAAATTAACTGCACAGAAGAAAGGGGAAACAATTGTTTTATGATGCATCTTGATAGTACAACTTTTCTTTGTTTCTCAGAAATTTGCGTTGCAGCAAATGTGATGACAAGGTGGAAGTGCAGATTTCTGCACCCAACCCCCCAAAAAAAAAGAAAAAAGAACTGGCAGCATGCGCAGGACATGTTCCCACGAAAGAATGAATCTCAACCCTGAACAGAATGACAGAATCCAGGAATATACAGAATAGAAGAATACGGATACCCCTCTCCAATGTCAACCAAATTTCACGGCACTTTCCTTAAACAAATGCTAAAGGCTCCAATATAAGAAAATGGCTATTGGAACACCCCACCGCCTATTTAAAAGCAAATTTATAGGAGCATTTCTATACATCCAAATTTGTATTCTGAATAGCCGTTATGTTCTGCGGATAGCATTCTGTACCCCTTTTACCACTTCAGATTACAACTGCTATCTATGCCGCGACTGGGAATCTTCTGAGGAGATACTAGAGTGAGGTGAAGGCTCAAGGCTCTCGGGCAACTGATCCAATTGTGATGGTGTTGAGTTCAAGGAACTGCTTTGAGGTTCCTCTTCAGTATCAGCAAATTCTGTAAAATGTCAGGGAAAGCAACGTAAATATTATGAAAATATCCTATATCTGAGTCTGTGTTACAGCCTTTTACCATGCAATATTGATTTAAAGGTTCGCCTCGTTGGCTTGTTATTCTTTTTCTTTACTTGAGCTGCAGAGCAAAAAGAGAAATGGTTACAAATAATGTGTAAAGCACAAAACTTATGTCCAAGACAATTTTTTACAAGGTGCAGCAAGGAATAAATGCCAGTAGACTAGGAAAGGAACCAACCTATTCCTGGATGTTCAGGATCATCTGATAGTTCAAGGTTTTTGTAGGTAAAATTGAGAAAATTCGTGTCCTTGGAGGAAAGCATCTGCATAATAGAAACATTTAGTCAGGACCTAGAGTCAGAAATAAAAAAGATTACAAGGTAATTAAAATATGAAGAATCGCATTTTATTATGCAAACATGGCCCTACAGGAAGAGTAATAGAGAAAATATAGCTAGCCTGAAGCAACTCTTAGTAATTTTGAAATAAAAATGTATCCTCAAATATAGACAATATAAAAAATAAAACAAATGGTCGCCTGATCTCTGCAAAAAAGTGTACCTTTCTCCAAGGACCTACCTTTGATGAAGTTTGCATTGGAGCAATCTGCAAGACACCAAACGCACAAAGGTCACTAGGTAACCACTGCTGAAATAAGCCAGGCTACAAGAACCACAATATATTGGACTTGCCAATGTACCAATATCCACCACCTCAGTGTATATTTTCTTCACGCAACACTAATTGCAATAAATGGTATGACATAATCGAACAAACAAGGCCAAATGAACTAATGATAATATCCCAGAGTACGCTGAATGGCTAAAAAGCTCATTTCCCTCTTCTCAGATCCCTGAATAACTTAGTAGCATTTACCAACTAAAATGGTGGTTGATGTGCTTTGGTTTGTCTCATCAACGATGGCTGCTGCTACATTAGGTTGACCAGGTTGTGGTGTATGGCAGGGGCCAAAGGCCTTACTATCATTTGGCCGTACATGTTGTTTGCATAAGCCGTTCTGGCCCTTTCTATTTCTTTGGCAAGTCCTCACGTATTAAACCTTGCCCTAATGGGCATGTTTTGAGTCTTCCAGACTCCTTTTCTTCTTCTTAATATAATGATGCGCAGCTTCTGCTTTTGGAATATGTAATAATAAGATGTTGCTTCCCATTTTGGCCAGAGGGGTTTAGTGATATGAACACTATTTCTATTGTTGGCTGGTGCGTCAAGACATTTTTAATCGTGATAGTGAGGTTATGAAAGCAAATGCGCTAGCTATCTTAGTCCTGTCTATGACCATGCAAATAAAAACTAACAGGGTAAGCAGAACCATTCAGGACTTCACGCAATGTGAAACTTCTGCTATCAGTTAATTAATGCTCCCTCCAGTCATGAAACATGTCATTTTGGACATCAAATATGTCTTCAAAATTCAACTTTGCAACTATTTGCTTGCAAAATATTTGAAAAACTAAATAAAATAATGAAAATAAAAATAATATAGCACTTTTTAGGACAAATCTATGCATATATTTTCTAAACATCCGGTCTACATATTCTATAAGATATTGATGTTCAAAGTTTTTAAAGTTGACTTGAGACATGTCAAAAACATTTTTCAAGCCCAGAGGGAGTACTACTCTTTTTACCTGTAAAATCATGTGCTCTAATATGTATAGAGGAAAGGTTCAAACCATTAACGGCGAAAATAGCTTCGTAATGACATCTCACCTCCTCAAATTTCTCAAAATTTTGTGTGTCCAACTCATCATTAACCTCAGGAATAAAAGCAGCCTCCATCTGATATAGCTTCTCCCACTCAAGACCTTTGAACCATGGGTGTGCCTGTAAGAATACATCATGCTATAAATTACCAAAGTTTCAAACATGAAGGATGTAGCAGATCATGTGAACAACTTTCACCTTTATCTCATGTGCTCCTTTTGTTCCAAGCCTCAAATCCGCGTTACATAATAGTTTGCTAATAAGATCTTTAGCTTCTGGTGACAGTTTGGCCTCTTCAGGGAATTTTAGATGACTTCTCCAGTTTACTATCTGCAAAGTTGAACTCAAAAGTTAATAGAAAGAATTCACATACAAAACCACAGTTCTTTGAAGGAACATGGCTTAGCTATAGCATTTGAAGTTACCTTCCTACATGTGGACATTGGATCTTCCGAATAAAATGGTGGATAACCCACAAGCATCTCATACATAATGGCTCCAAGCGACCACCTATAAAGTACAAATATGAGATAGATATAAAACATTAGGACATGAACTGCAGAAGTTCATTAAAGTGTACTAACAAGTCACACTCCATTCCATATCCTTTCTTCAACAGTACCTCCGGAGCAATGTAATCAGGTGTACCAACTGTTGAATAAGCCTGCAATTATCATGAAAGTGACATACATAAAAAAAGCACTGCCAAAAGCTCTTGTTTGGCAAACAAATGATTACCATTCCATTTCTTCTACAACTTTCTATCGACATTTTGGATGTGTTCATTTTCATCTTATGCAGAATGCATTGCAATCATTTTCATCATGAACTAATGGGAATTGCTTGACTGTACTAAAATCTTGAATCATCTCATCATGCAATTGCTTTACATATAATAGCTAAAATTACCTAATATACTCGACTTCTTCTAGCAAACATGCGGAATACTTTCACATAAGGCATGCATGTTTAGGCCTTGTTTGTATAGGTTGAATTTAATCAATTCTGTTCAGATTGGTATGGAAACTGAATTAATATCCCTACCGCACTGAAGGGATCTATCTTAAAGTCCTCTAATCCAAAAGAGCCCATGTGATTGTGATGCATACAGAATCTCCTGTGTACGTGTTTGGGCCTAGATTTTCCGTGTCTAGGGAATGCATATAAAATTAAGCAATTACTAGAAAAGAGGGAAAATGCTACTGTAAAGCATTGTAACTTACCAGCATTCGCCGATTCTTCTGCCAATGCAATAGCTGTTCCTGTTGTGTCCTCCTGGGAGCAGCAGAGCTACTTAATAGTTTATCTCCATCCATTGACGGATTGATGTTTTTCCCCGCTGCATAGTCAAACTCACTCAGATTTGGAAAGCTACTACTATCTAGAGGTTTGCATAAGCCAAAATCTGAAAGCTTCAGGTGCCCAGTTCGGTCTAACAGCAAATTGTCAGGCTTGATATCCCTGAAAATGTATAGCAAAGATGGAGTGGAAAATTTGCTACCGAATGCCATGCAATTTTTATTATCAATGAATTACCTATGAATATAATTGTGCTTGTGTATGGATTCAATTGCTAGAATTGTCTCTGCAACATAAAATCTAGATTCATCATCTGTCAGTGTATCCTTGCGCATTAGTAGAGTCATCATGTCACCACCAGGAAGGTATTCCATAACAAGGTATAGAAACTCTTCGTCTTGAAATGAGCAATAAAGCTTAACAATGTAGGCACTGTCAACCTCTGCAAGGAGATTCCTTTCAGCTCTCACATGCTCAACCTGAAAAGAACACATTAGAAAACCAAAAGTTTGCTGGACAACCTGATTACTTAACAAACATGAATTACCTGGCCCCTTCGTAACATTTCAGACTTCTTAAGCTTTTTCATTGCATATACATTGGATGTAGCTTTCTCTCTACAGAGCCTCACCTGAAGAATAAAAATGTAAAGTGGAGGCAAGCCACAGGAGAAACAGAGAGCATATATATTGCCTCTAAAAATAGATTTCTTTTCTCCATGTATAATAAGAAGTTAAAGGTTTCTCAAGGTACTGCATAAACTGATGTTTATTACGCATAACACAACAGTCAACTATATCAAGATAGGGGAGTAAAAATAGTGCCCTTCTTACCTCCCCAAATGCACCTCTGCCAATAATGGTCAGCAATTCAAAATCATCAACACCCATTTTATGCCTCCTTGAGCGCATGATTTCTCTCTCTCTATTTTCGAAGTCCTTCAGAATATTGTTTTGCTCCTCTTCAGATACATCAGCATCTGCAAGCTTACTCTCCAGCATCCGACGCCTATAACATAATTTGGTATTAATATCTTTACCACCAAATAAGAATGGGCATTCAATGATATCTAAACTATGCCATAAATGTATATCCAAAACTAATATATAGCATCTTACTAAAACATACAAAAAGGTTGAAAAGTTGGAGAGTTATCAAATATCAATCATAAAAAATGGCAATAAGAGAAGTGTGAATAGCCTCTTATGTGCTGTAATGCAATAGTTAAGCGCTTTATGCTACATATTTTTGTTTATGCATACCATCTTCCCATAGAGAACACTTCCAAAAATGACAGAATCTTAATAGCAGTTCATTAATGAAATTCAAAAGATTGCACATGCATTGTGTTTAACAATTTAAGGCAGAGAATAACACTGAATGCTTCCCAGTCAAGTCCCAAGAAGATTCATAGTAAGTTCAATGCAACATCTATATTTCATTAATCAAAAACCTAAGAAGATAGGTTGTATCTAGGAGAATGAGGTTAATACCCTGTCTGAAAGTCATGTGATAGTTCCATATGAAACGGTACACATTTAACAGAGTGCATGGCTACATGCATTCCAAAGACTTAATATGGGTACTAAAAGCAGTTTATAGAAGCCCTTAGCTATATACTTCAAGTTTACATTCCTAGTATTGAGCCTTACCCTTATTCTTGCCAAAACTTTGGTACTTTTAGGTTTTATTAATAAGCATATTTTATTCCTACCCTATTTGGTTGGCATATGCCATATTACAAAAGAAGGCTTGCAGTTTGTCAGCCTTTGCAAATAGATGAGATACAAATAGTCCTACATAGGCCCGTTTTCTCAAAAGAGATAAAATAACAACAAAGAATGAAGATTAGCAGTTAAGTATATTAACAAAATGCAAGTCCAAGCAGCAAAGTATTACAATTGTAATATCATTATGAAATAACACTCAGGTAAAACTGCGGTGTGGAGCACAACATCATCTTAATAGGCCAATCAGCAGAGCTCTAGCACATACATATATATCCAGGCCACAAGTAAAAAATTGGAGATAATGGAGCCCTTTATTACCTCCTTCCAAGTTATTTTAGTCCAAGTGGCAGATCTCCTTACCTCATTTAACATCATGCCAAAAATAGAATCATTTTACCCTCCACAATCCTAGATATTCCCATTACTGTATTGCCATCCACCCAATATACTCTAGGTTTCTTAACTGTAACTAATGTGCCGTCATAAAATTGTAAGTATTCTACTATAATGACCACCCAACAAGTAACTCGGAACCCAGATCATAATAATAATAATTGTAATAAAAAGGCACAGCAAATCAACCTTGCGGAGCTCCAGTTCGAAGATCACCCTACGAATTCCAACCAGGAACACGCACGCACATTTCAGAACAATAGCAATCCCCGATCGATTAGCCGATCTATAACTGGCTGAGTGAGCGAGCGGGGGACTGACCTCTCCTTGCGCTCCTCGAGTGACCTCATCTGGTCCTTGTAGTGGTTCTCGATGAACTGCTTGGCGGCCGCCACCTTGGTGGCGGTGGTGCTCGAGATCGCATCCTCCCCATCCTCGACCATCGGCGCCGCTCCGTCCTTCCTCGCGGCGGTGGGCGACGCCGGCTTGCCCCTGTCCTTGTCCCGCGGCTGAAGCTTCTGGAGCCAGCTACGGGCGGAGTCCATGGGGCGGGGTGGGGTGGATCGGATCAGGGGTGGGCCGCCATTGCAGCACCAGCTCGCTCCGCTCCAGTGCTCCGCGGCGCGCGGGATCTTCGGATCTGGGGGTGGTGGGGGTGGCAAAGCAGCCGTCGCGAGGTTAACGTAGGCAAGGGTTCGAGAAGAGAAGCACGAGCTCCGCGCGATTCGAACGGATAAAATTTTTGGTCAAGTGGGCGCCCGCTTCGATTCCGATTCGATCGGGGAGGTGGGTGGCCTGTGCTGGTGGTGGGGGAGGTGCTGTGGTGGTGGTGGGGGAAGTGCGGATGGTCAGATAGGTCGAGTCGAAGTGGGTCGTTATGGATATAGGGGATTTTGTAGACACCACGGCACGGCTCGAAGATGAAACGGGTCGGGTGGCATGACACGATTGGCCATGCTGTATTTTGGGGCATCGGTGAGCCCGTAGGCCGCACGGCACGACCTGCTACGTAACAACACCGTAGCATAGCCGTGGGTCTTTAACAGACCAAAACAGTGCTTGGACAGAGCAAAAAATGTCACCAGGCTGACCTCGGCCCATGGGTCTTTAACGGGCTCATGCTAGCATGGCACGGCCCGACCACCCCGTGGGCCGTGCTTGGGCCGGAGGGTCGACACGTGGGTCGTGCCGGCACGACCCGTTACAGGAGACGTGCCTAACGGATCGTGCCGTAGCGGGCCGTGTCATGGGCGTGCCTAGGCCGAGCCATGCCGGGCGACCCGTTTGGCCATCTATAGGGGCGGGAGGAGGCGGCGTGTCGCACGCGATGACGCGGCGCGGCCAGCAACGACGCCCCGCACTGCATTGGCGCGCTCGGGAGTCGAGACGCCGGCCGAGGAAGATTTGGCTAGCTTTTTTTCTTTTTGTTACTTTTATTTGTGCATTACATGCACAATGGGATAATAAAGATAATAAATAAGGTTAATTGGATTTATGCCATTAAAATATCTCAGTTTAAAAATATGCTATTATTATTTACGTATTTGTAACAATATCATTACTTGTTGTAATCTCAATGGTGCCATTGACATATGTATTTACATGTATTGGACAAAATTGCCCTCATCTTCAATCTCTTTCTTCGCTCATCCTCTCCCCTTTCACTTGGACCTAGGGATGAAAGCGGGGACGGAAAAATCCCGTACCGACCGTCACCGAATACCAAAAATCCCAACCGAATACCGTATCCGCGAGAAAAATGGGAATGGGAAAAAAACCGAAATGAGAAAACGGGAAACGGGAACGGGAACGGGAATGGTTGGGGTGTTTTTCCGACCGTATTCACGGATCCCGTATTTATCCGGGAAAATTCCCACAGGAAATTCCCGTTTTTGAGCTCATGTGCATAATAAAACATTCACTCTAGTCTATTAAACCTTCACTAATAGAATTTTTGAAACATTGTAAGCTCATGTGCATAATAAAACCTTCACTACTATGAGATTATGTATGGTTGCAATTGTTGCATCTAGTTTACTCTTTGAAGTGGTTATATGTGTGTCGACGTTCCCGTTTTCTTTTACCGATTCCCGATCGTAATTGACATGCTCCCAACCGTTCCCGACCGTTCTCGATGTCCCATATTACCGAATTCATTTTTATGTCCGTCTTTTCCGTTTCCGTTTCCGTTCCTGCTAAAAAAATATGGGAACGGGAATGGTTAAGTTCTTTTCCCGACCGTTCCCGACCGTTTTCATCCCTACTTGGACCCGTACTCCATCCGAATCCCACCACCGGCGATGCCTACCTGCTGCTCCCCGATTTTGACTCGTCCGCTCCGTCGTGAGAGCTTGGGACGTCAGGCAGCTCCACCCGGGGCTCCTCACAAAGGTTGTCCTTGTCGTGTTGGGCATCAAGGTGGTCGTTGGTGGTGAGGTGGAGCACCGAACAATTGCTGGGAGACGATGAGGACATGTCGAGCAACTGCGGGCGCGATGAGGGAGGCTAGGAGGAAGGCGCACGAGCTTGTCGGAGAGGAGAAGTGACCGCTCTTTCCTCGGTTCTCACTGCTTCGGCATCGTCATCGTTCAAGACTCCTCGCGGCGAGAAGAGACAAATGGATATGTGCTGAAGAGCAAAGGCGACCGGATATGGAATGTCAGCGTCGCCTTTTCCATCACACAATGACTTTCCTCTTCACCGTCTCCACCTTGCTAGTCACGGAGAGGGATTAGGGGAGGGAGGAGAGATGTCATCGGTGGCGGTGACCGAGGCCCCGTGGCGACGTCGCCATCGGGGTAGATGGAGACACGGACAACCTAGCCAAAGGAGTGCCAGAGAGGGAGGAGGCGGCGAGTGCGGTGGCCCTCTCATCGGCCGCACCTGTCATCGTCGACGTCAAGAGAAGATGGGAGAAAGGGGAAGAAGGAAGAAGGGAAAAAAGGCAATTTGATATCTCGAATATGTTTTAAAATTATAATGGCATGGTTGCAATTACATGAATAATAGGCATATTTCAAAATTAATATATTTTTAATGGCATGAATCTAATTAACCCTAATAAATATTGCGGTGTAACTTTGTGTGATGTATCGGGTAAATGTAAAGAACAAAAATCCATCTCGTCTGATATTATCAGTTGTAGGTATTTTAGTAGGGGAGTTTTAACTTTTTTTCAGCGAAGTTGTAGGTAAGTTTTTTTCAAGTGATACACGTTCGGTATAGGCGAGCGAAGAAAAAGGGAAAGAGGTGATTAGTGGACTCATTTTTCCGTTCTTCCTCAATATCATACTACATCAATGGACTGTCTCAAAATAAAGCTATATTTTTATGTATCATCTTCTTTCAACCAATCACAATCATTCTTCATTTATTTATTTTACCTACTTTTTTTCCAACAATCATAACATTCCTCTAATCATTTCTATCTTTTTTCTTAATACCCATATGCACCTTAAAAATGCTGATATTTTGGAACATAGAAAATATAGAACATCTAACTCTATGGAGTCGATGTAGTTAAGCTACTAAATTTAGTCAAGGGTCTAACAATAAAAACATAAAATTATGTTTCTTCTCGTTCCCTCTAAAATCTAAGAGCCTTATGCTTTGGGCATACCTACCTGATGAGCAAAACTGCAAAACTCTTGTCAATTTTCTTCAGAGTTCAGCACATCTAAAGCATCTAGGCTCCGTTGTTTGTTTTGGTAATTAATGACAAGCTCTAATTGTGGACTAACGATTATTTTGAGTTTCATATATTTGAGCTAGGTTCACACAATAAGAGTGCATGGATGATCACCGAGGATTATTTTCGATGGCACAAAACAAAAGGATTGAAGACGGTAAAACTAACGATTTATTTTAATTGATCGAGGAGTTTGGGTGATCAATTTCATAGAACTTATTTATAGCTTTGTCGTACTATCAAGAGGGGTAATGACCTAAGCAAAGAGATGATCAAAATGTCAGCTTTCTTTAAAATCTTGTCTCTTTCTGTCCAAGGCCGGTCTGACCGTGGATGTGTATCCAGTCTGACCGGGGCCTTGGCGCGGTCTGATCATAGGTCTTTGCACGGTCTGACCGGCCATTTGTGGCGGTCTGATCGGCAATACACCTCCGGTCTGACCGGCTTCCTTGATCCCCTTTGGCCTGGCGATCCAGAGCCGCCAGAGCCGCAGTCGATCAGACCGAGCCGATGGCGGTCTGACCGAGCCATGGGCAGTCTAACCGAGCCGTGGGCGGTTTGATCGACCAATTGGCCATCGGTCTGACCGGCCCCTTGTTGTCAGTGCATTAAACACACTGTAACGGCTAGTTTTCTAACCGTTACATCTTAGGCCAGTCTGACCGGCCACCCTTCGTCGGTCTGACCGGCAGGCAGCAGAGTTGGTGGATTTCGTCCCCAACGGCTAGTTTTCTTGGTATGGGGCATAAATAACCCCACATTGGCTGCAAGGGACTACTCTTGGCACTCACTTTATTTGCATACACCCCTTGCATCTCTCCCACACTCACTTGAGCTAGTGTTCATCCATTTGTTGTGGTTGAGAGTTGATTTAGCCAAGAGCCAAGTGCATTGCTTCCATTGTAGAGCTAGTGTGGCACTTGATCATCTCCGAGCTGCGTCATTGCTTATTACTCTTGGAGGTTGCGCCTCCTAGACGGTTTATGTAGGAGTTGCCCGGTGACCTCTCCAAAAAGATTGTGGAGGAGGCCCGACACCGGTTTTGTGAGTGGTTTGGAGTCCACCACCTTCGAAGCAAAGGAAGAACTACCCCTAGTGATCGAGGCTTGGGTAGTCCTCTCTGTGGACCGGCTCCCACCTTGCCCACCCCTTGACGAAGAGGGCGTGCGGTGGCTTCGTGGTTAAGCGGTGGAGTTGGGCTCACCTCAATGGGGATTAGGAAACCCGTGAGTTTTTGAACCTCGGGCGAAAAATTCGTTGTCTCTTGTCTCATTTACTTATTGCATTTACTTTTGTGCAATTTACATTTGTAGAGACATACTTGAGACATTATCACCCTAGGTTTGCAAAACATAACTTAGTTGCTTAGTTAGACTTGTTCCTCACCAAGCCTAGCAAATTAGGTTAGTTTTGAATTGCCTATTTACCCCCTCTAGTCGATATCTCGATCCTACAAGTGGTATCAGAGCTTGGTCTCTCTTGATTGGGCTTCACCGCCTAGAGAGAAGATGTCGAACAAGGTGAACCATGTAGGGAAGGCTCCCATGTTCAATGGCACAAATTACTCAACTTGGAAAATTAAAATGTCTACTCACCTAAAAGCTATGAGCTTCCATATTTGGAGTATTGTGGATGTAGGTTTTGCTATTACCGGCTCGCCCTTGACGGAGTTTTAGCATCATAACCTTCAACTCAATGCTTAAGCCATGAATGCTTTGTTCAATTCTTTGAGCCAAAAGGAGTTTGATAGAGTGAGCAACCTTGAGATCGCATATGAGATTTGAAACAAGTTGGCGGAGATCCATGAGGGCACAAGTGAATACAAGGATGCCAAGCTTCATTTTCTCAAGATCAAATATGAGACATTCTCCATGTTGCCTCATGAGAGTGTGAATGATATGTATGGGAGGCTTAATGTCATTGTCAATGATCTCAAGGGGCTTGGGGCAACATACACCAATCTTGAGGTTGCTCAAAAGATGCTTAGGGCTCTACCAGAGAAGTATGAGACTCTTGTCACCATGCTTATCAACTCCGACATGTCAAGGATGACACCCGCAAGCCTCTTGGGGAAGATCAACACCAATGACATGTACAAGTTGAAGAAGAAGGAGATGAAGGAAGCATCTTCATCCAAGAAGTGTATTGCTCTCCAAGCCGAAGTGGAAGATAAAGGAAAGAGCAAGGTTTATGAAGCCAACAATGACTTGGATGAAGAAATTGTCCTTTTTGCTACAAGATTCAATGATGTCTTGGGAAGAAGAAGGGAGAGAGGAATGAGCTCTAACTCAAATAGAAGAAGGAATAAGAGACCTAACAAGACTCTCTCCAACTTGAGGTGCTTCCAAGTGTCCTTCAAAGGATGATGATGAAGACAAGTCACCCAAGAAGAAGAGTGGAGGTTACAAGCTCATGAAGAAGCCCAAGAAAGAGGGAAAGAAGATTAAGGCTTTCATTGGGCAACGGGGCTTTAATGAAGATAGCTCCACATCTTTTGGATCCGAAGAAAAAGAAGGTGATGATGATACAAACTCCAAGAGGAAGAAGATGACCGTAGTTGCTATCAAGGAGGCTCCATCACTCTTCGCTTCACTTTGCCTCATGGCAAAAGGCTCTTCTAAGATAACATCTTTTAGTGATAGTGATGATGATTGTGATGATGTTTCCTATGATTAGCTTGTGAGTATGTTTGAGGAGCTTCATGCCTATAGTGAAAAGGAGATTGTCAAATTCAAGACCCTAAAGAAGGATCATGCTTCTTTGAAGCTAAAGACTTCACATGAGAGACTCACCATTCTCATGAGAAGCTTAAGAAAGCTCATGACACTCTCCTTTCCACTCCCAACATGGAGCTCACATTGATGTTGGCATATCTTGTGACTTGCTTGATGATAGTGCTACTTGTCATACTACTTATGTTGTATCATCTAGCATCTCTACTTCTTGTGATGATCTTATAGATATGTCTTGCTCTAGCTCTAGCTCTTGTGTCTCTATTTGTAATGCTTCACTTGTTGTTGAGAACAATGAGCGTAAGGAGCAAGTGTGTAACATCCTGGCCCATGGCTTAATAGGATTAATAGAATACTCACAACAACAAGTTGCAACTTCTTTTCCGGAAGCTCATCTCCAAAGAACTCTAAGGTTAAGCGTGCTTGGCCTGGGGCAATTTGGGGATGGGTGACCGACCGGAAAGAGGGCAAGTCTAAGGTCCTAGAGAGCTTCCAGATGTAGGTGGGCCCAGCCCGGGAAGGGTGGCACATACGTCGGCACTGGACGCACGGACGTGGCCAAGAGGGGAGGTTCCTAGCCTGGGGTTGACCGACGAGGAGGTCGGGTCTTCTAAGGGGGTGTGGATGTAACATCCTGGCCCAGAGCTTAATAGGATTAATAGAATACTCACACCAACAAGTTGCAACTTCTTTTCCGGAAGCTCATCTCCAAAGAACTCTAAGGTTAAGCGTGCTTGGCCTGGGGCAATTTGGGGATGGGTGACCGACCGGAAAGAGGCAAGTCTAAGGTCCTAGAGAGCTTCCAGATATAGGTGGGCCCAGCCCGGGAAGGGTGGGACGTTACAAAGTGGCCAAGCTCAACAAAAGTTTGGAAAGATGCTTCAAGGGTAAGAGCATTCTTGATAAAAATTTTGAGTGAGTAACGGTGCATCCTTAACAAGGAGGGACTTGGATTCATTCCAAAGAAGGGTAATAAACCTTCACACCGTGCCACTCGTTTTTTCAAGAGTTTGGAAAGATGCTTCAAGGGTAAGAGCATTCTTGATAAAAATTTTGAGTGAGTAACGGTGCATCCTTAACAAGGAGGGACTTGGATTCATTCCAAAGAAGGGTAATAAACCTTCACACCGTGCCACTCGTTTTTTCAACAGCAATAGTAAGTATTGCTCCAAATGTCACGAGGTTGGACATTTGGCAAATGATTGCCCCGGTAATAAGCATTCTAAGACATGCATGTTTGATTCTCATCATGATGGTAGTATTGTTGCTAGATATGTAGGTTCCCTTATACTTGGTGGTAAAAAGAATACCATTTGGGTGCCCAAAGCTTTGATCTCTAACCTCCAAGGACCCAAACGAGTTTAGGTATCTAAAATAGCTTGATCTTCTTTTGTAGGTGAACTACCACACCGGTGGGAGCCACTGGGTGCTAGATAGTGGGTGCACTCAACACGTGACCGGTGATAGGGCAATGTTCACCATATTTGAAGTAGGAGGGAAAGAACAAGAGAAAGTGACATTTGGAGATAATAGCAAAGGAAAGGTAATTGGATTAGGTAAAGTTGCTATCTTCAATGATCTATCAATCCAAAATGTTTCTCTTGTTGAGTCTCTAAATTTCAATTTGCTTTCGGTTGCACAAATTTGTGATCTTGGCTTGTCATGTGCTTTCTTCCCGCAAGAGGTTATCGTTTCTATCCTTCATGACAAGTCTTGTGTTTTCAAATGTTTTAGATATGGAAATCTTTATTTGGTTGATTTCAACTTTAGTGAAGCAAATTTGAAAACTTGTTTAGTTGCAAAAACTTCTTTGGGTTGGCTTTGGCATAGGAGGCTAGCCCATGTTGGTATGCATCAATTGAGGAAACTTTCAAAACATGATCTAGTTGTGGGCTTGAAAGATGTGAAGTTTGAAAAGGATAAACTTTGTAGTGCTTGTCATGCCGGCAAGCAAGTTGCATGCTCTCATCATTCTAAGAGTATCATGTCCACATCTAGACCATTGGAGCTCTTGCATATGGATTTGTTTGGCCCAACAACCTATAAGAGCACTGGTGGTAATAGTCATTGTCTTGTGATTGTTGATGACTATTCTCGCTATACTTGGGTGTTCTTTTTGCATGATAAGTCTATTGTTGTCGAGCTTTTCAAAAAATTTGCAAAAGGGCCCAAAATAAATTTAGTTGCACTCTTGTGAAAATTAGAAATGACAATGGTTCCAAGTTCAAAAATACCAATATCGAGGATTTTTGTGATGATCTTGGTATTAAGCATGAACTTTCCGCTACCTACTCACCACAACAAAATGGTGTAGTGAAGAGGAAAAATCGTACTTAGTTAAGATGGCAAGGACTATGCTTGATGAAGATGGTGTTTTCGATTCCTTTTGGACGGAAGCCATAAACATCGCTTGCCATGCAACCAATAGGCTTTATTTGCATTGTCTCTTGAAAAAGAGTTTCTATGAACTAATTGTTGGGAGGAAGCCAAATGTTGTCTATTTTCGAGTTTTTGGTTGCAAGTGTTATATTTACCGAAAGGGTGCTAGACTAATCAAATTTGAAAGTCTGTGTGATGAAGGGTTTCTTCTAGGTTATGCCTCAATAGCAAGGCATACCGGGTTAACAACAAAAGCAAAGGTATCATGGAAGAAACCGCCGACGTTCAATTCGATGAAACTAATGGCTCCCAAGAGGAGCACGAGAATTTGGATGATATAGGTGATGAAGGCTTGATGAGAGCCATAAAGAATATGTCTATTGGAGACATCAAGCCTATTGAAGTGGAAGACAAGCCATCCACCTTCACTCAAGATGAGCCATCTACTTCCGCTACGCCAAGTCAAGCTCAAGTTGAAGTGGAGGAGGACAAGGCACAAAATCCCACCTATGCCGTCAAGAATACACACCGCTCTTTCGAAGGATCACCCAATTGACCAAGTTTTGGGTGACATTAGTAAGGGTGTCCAAACTCAATCTCGTGTCGCTTGAATTTATGAACATTACTCTTTTGTTTCTTGTCTTGAGCCAAAACATGTAGATCAAGCTCTTGGTGATCCGGATTGGATTAATGCTATGCAAGAAGAGCTCAAACAACTTTGCAAGAAACAAAGTGTGGACTTTGGTTGAAAGACCTAGAGACCACAATGTTATAAGGACAAAGTGGGTCTTTAGGAACAAACAAGATGAGAACGGGTTGGTGGTGAGAAACAAGACAAGATTGGTTGCTCAAGGTTTCACACAAGTTGAAGGTTTGGATTTCAGTGAAACTTTTGCCCCCGTGGCAAGACTTGAGGCTATTCGCATCCTTTTTGCATTTGCATCATGCTTTGATATAAAACTATTTCAAATGGATGTGAAAAGTGTTTTTCTAAATGGTGAAATTGCCAAACTTGTCTTTATTGAACAACCTCCCGGTTTTGAAGATTCTAAAAATCCTAACCATGTTTATAAACTCTCAAAAGCTCTTCATGGTTTGAAATAAGCTCCTAGAGCTTGGTATGAAAGATTGAGAGATTTTCTTTTATCAAAGGATTTCAAAATTGGAAAAGTTGACACCACTCTTTTCAAAAAAAAACATTGGTGATGATTTCTTTGTTTGCCAAATTTATGTTGATGACATTATATTCGGCTCTACTAATGAAGTGTTTTGCAAGGAGTTTGGTGATGTGATGTATAGGAAATTTGAGATGTTCATGATTGAAGAGTTGAGCTTCTTCCTTGGACTTCAAATCAAGCAACTCAAGGATGAGACGTTTGTGAGCCAAACCAAGTACATCAAGGATCTATTCAAGAGGTTTGGCTTGGAGGATGCAAAACCAATCAAGACACCTATGGCAACCAACGGGCATCTCGACCTTGATGAGGGAGGTAAACCGATAGATTTAAAGTTTTATCGTTCCATGATAGATAGCTTGCTTTACCTTACCGCATCTAAACCAGATATCATGTTTAGTGTTTGCATGTGTGCACGGTTTCAAGCCGCTCCTAAGGAGTGTCACTTAGTGGCCGTGAAAAGAATTCTAAGATATTTAAAGCATTCCTCAACTATTGGCTTGTGGTATGCAAAAGATGCTAAATTTAAGCTAGTTGGCTATTCCGATTCGGATTATGCCGGTTGCAAAGTGGATAGAAAGAGCGCATCTAGTACTTGCCAAATGCTGGGTAGATCCCTTGTGTCATGGTCATCCAAGAAACAAAACTCCGTAGCCCTCTCTACCGCTGAAGCGGAATATGTTTCGGCTGGTAGTTGTTGTGCCCAATTGCTTTGGATGAAACAAACCTTGTTGGACTATGGCATATCCTTCACCAAAACCTCATTCCTATGTGACAATGATAGTGTCATAAAGATAGCCAACAATCCGGTCCAACACTCTAGAACAAAGCATATTGACATTCGCCATCACTTCCTAAGAGACCATGTTGCCAAGGGTGACATAGTTATTAGCCACATAAGAACTGAAGATCAACTAGCTGACATCTTTACCAAGCCTCTTGATGAAACCTGCTTTTGCAAATTGAGGAATGAGTTAAATGTCATAGATTTCTCAAATGTTGCTTGAGATCATGCACCATGGTTGCTATTTATGCATATTGCCTATTTGCTTGCACTTTGTTCTTATTCTTGGATTTATTGCTCTTTGGCTATTCTTGTTGAAAATGGAGCTTGTCACATTAAGGGGGAGTAGTGTACTTCCTCATGTGCTCTACTACTCCTTAGTTGTGAACCAATCAAATTAAGTGCTAGTAGAGTTTTTCCAAAATGCCCAAATCAACATAAGTCAAAATTTTTGGAAAATCAAAGTATTTTCAAAACTTTCTCTTTGAAAAGGTTTAAAAAGGTTCCCTATATGTTTTCCAAGTCTTTCATAGCAAGAAAATGGAGTTTGATTGAAAATGTCATCTTGTCCCTTCTTTGAAGAAACTAGATTCTTAGTTTTGGCTAAAATGAGATTTATCTCCAAAATGAGTTTGAGAAAGATTTTGAGAAAAGTGTCAAAACAAAGTTGGTAGAGAAGACATCTTTAAATGTTTTTTGTATTCAAATCAATTTCAAAAACTAAATCTTTCAAAAATTATTTGGAAATCATTGACCCAAAAACTCCTATAGACCATAAAAGGTCACCTTCTAGCACTTAAGTGAGTTAAGTTATAAATCATCATAATTTTTAATTATTATGGATGGTTAGCAATATTTCAACTCATACATTTCAAAATTTGCTTCAAAAATTAAAATTTTATTGGATTTTATTGTGTGGGGGTTGCCGGCTTGTGCAAGGGCTGTGCACAGCCGGCAGGGGGCTCGGCGGTCTGACCGGCGCTATATGCGCGGTCTGACCGGCCGGGTGCGGCAGTCTGACCGGCTAAATAGCACCAATCAGACCGAACGAACATGTGGGCCGAGATTTTTTCCCCAATCTTCTTCTACCCGACCTATTCTCTCTCCTTTTCATCCCCTCACTTCCTCATCCCAAATCTTTTATCCTCTCTCTCCCTCAAACCCTAACACATATATTCCTTGATTCCACTCGGTTTGACCGCGGATTTCTCTCTGGTTACACCGTAAGTGAATCCCCTCCTCTTTCTCTCTCTATTCCATGGATTATCTTGTGTTTTTATTGAGTTTTTGATCCATGGATTGGAACCCTAGGTGAAGGAAGAGGTGCTCTTGATTGTGCACAAATTAGGGGATTGTTCTTCGTGCAAATCAACTCCTATAACCGGTAATCTCTCTTCCCATCTCTTGTCCTCATTGAAATCGTCTATTTCAAATTTCTAGGGTTAAGGGTAGTTCCTCTCCTAAATCATTTTTTTTGATGAAGTAGACATATCCTTGTTGTTCTTGCTCTCTCTCTCTCTTGTGCAAACCTTGATTCTAGCTAATTTAGATACACTTGTGGGTGTGAAAAGATTGGATGGTTGAGGTCCCTGTCACCGGCGGTCTGACCAGCAGTTAGGCCGCGGTCTGACCGGCAGCCTGTTCGAAAGTCCGAACCTCCCTGCTTGGAATGTTCGGACATCTGAACCTTACTGGTCTGACCGGCCGGCGGTCTGACCGGAGGCGGACGACGGTTTGACCGCACGTCACCTTGCGGTCTGACCGGCCTGATGCCGTCGGTCTGACCGGCCTGGTGCCGTCAGTCCGACCGGCTGAGGCCATGGTCTGACCGCCCCTGACAAGCTGAAAGCACCCCTTCCACATCCAAGTGACCTCTAAATAATAGCTAATATCCTTTCTTTGATCTGTTGCATTTAGAGATGCCTCCTCACACTTGCCGGAGCCGTCAAGCTCAAGATTCAGAAAGCGAGCATGAGTCCAATGAAGAACAATATGCTCAAAGTGGTGATGCAGAAAAGTGAAGAACAAGAAGTGGCAGAATCAGAAAATGAGAGTGAGGAAAGTGGTGATGAAATGGAGATCAATCCTTCCATCCATTTTGTGCTTAATGTGAGAGATCCCACTCAGTACACCATCCTCAGGCACCATGATTTCGAAGGCCTCGAGACTATAATGATCCAAGGTTTCACACCGCTTTTCCAAAAGTCGGTGTTTGAGCAAGTTTATAGAGGAAAGGCCTTCGCTGAGAATAAGTGGATCTCCTGGCGCAGCATAAATGAGACTCGGTAGTTTGAGTGCCTGCAGGACATGTTCAGGGCAGTAGGAATTGATAGGATTGTGACCCTAAGGCAGGACTATGATGAAGAACTTGTTTGCCTGTTCTATGCCACAGTTTGGGTTGCTGGAGACTTCTTTGAAATGAAGTGGATGTCGGACACCCTCCGATCGCCTCCTCTAGAAGGGAGTTCCGGAGGTTGCTCAACATCCGTTTTGACTTTGGAGATGATCTGCATGAGGAACAATCCCACAACCCTTTCTCCATTGATGACCTAGAACAGTTCTATGAGGATGGAGGGCGGCATACATATGGGAAGGTTGCAGGTTTGAGGACTATTCCCAGTGTTGTGAACAGAATAGTGCGGGCCACCATCCTTCCTCGATGTGGCAACAATGATGAGATCAGGGGAGTAGCTTGGCATGTGATCGATGCAATCCTCCAAGGTCATCAATTTGATGTGGTAAATCTCATGTTGCAAGAAATTGCTATCTCTAAGGGCACGTCTGGTCAAGGTATCTACTATGCACTCTACATAATGAGATTGATTCAAGAAAAGCTTGGATGTGCCGGAAACAACCTTAAGGAGCACAAGCAGTATAAGCCTCGTCTTCAGCTTGGCACTCCCCGTGTTCCTAGGATGCGCCAACCTTAGTTTGCTCATAGCTCAAGTTCGAGTGCGGCACCTCCACCACCACCTCCTCCCTCTCAAGGTTTTGACTCTTATTTCACCCCACAGTATGCTTACTTTGGAATGCCCCCTCAAGATTACTTCAACCCAGTGCTAGAGGCCATAAACTCCCTTAATGATAATATGGCAAGGTTGAGCACCGGGCAAGAAGCCATGTATGAGGATGTTAGGGGGCTAAGGACTGATGTGGGTAGTCTGCATGCCAATGTGGAAAGATTGTCCAATCAAGTGGACACGTTGGACAGGCGCATGACTGCTTTGGAGACCTCTCAAGCCTTTGTCTACTCTCGTCGCCATGAGCGCTCCAGATCTTCTCACTATCCCATTCCACGTCCTCCTTCTCCTCCTCAAGAGTGAAGCTTTTTGGTCCTTGATGCCAAAAGGGGGAGAAGACTATCTTAGGGGAGAAGAAAGAACTTTCTTTATCTTAGGTGGGATGGGACTAGAGTTAGTGAGGTTAGTCTTCATATGTACTAGGCTAAGGTGGAGGGCTATATATGTAATGGGCTAATTGTATTACCTATCTTGTGTGTTCTTTATCGTTTTGTTAATCTCTTGTGAGTTTTAGGCCCTTCGTGGTCTTTAATAGCCTCGTGAACTTATTTTGTGGATTGGATGATGATCTTTATGGATATTTCGTGATGGATGTTTATTGTGTCATATGCTTTTATGATGGAAGATATCTATGCCTTGTTGATACTTGTGATTATTATGCATATGTTTAGGGGGAGCTTATACTATCCTTATTCGTGATTCATGCCTATTATATATTTGTGGTGTTTGTCATCAATTAACAAAAAGGGGGAGATTGAAGCATCTAGGCCTTGTTGTTTGTTTTGGTAATTAATGACAAGCGCTAATTATGGACTAACGATTATTTTGAGTTTCATATATTTGAGCTAGGTTCACACAATAAGAGTGCATGGATGATCACCGAGGATTATTTCCGATGGCACAAAGCAAAAGGATTGAAGACGGTAAAACTAATGGTTTATTTTAATTGATCGAGGAGTTTGGGCGATTAAATTTCATAGAACTTATTTATAGCTTTGTCGTACTATCAAGAGGGGTAATGACCTAAGCAAAGAGATTATCAAAATGTCACATTAGGTCATTTGCATTTAGGCTTGGCTTTCTTTAAAATCTTGTCTCTTTCTGTCCAAGGCCAGTCTGACGGTGGATGTGTATCAGTCGGCCCGGGGCCTTGGGCGGTCCGACCGCAGTCTTTGCACGGTCTGACCGGCCCTTTGTGGCTGTCTGACCGGCAATACACCTTCGGTCTGACCGGCCTCCTTGATCCCCTATGGCCTAGCGATCCAGAGCCGCTAGAGCCGCAGTCAGTCAGACTGAGCCGATGGCGGTCTGACAGAGCCGTGGGAGGTCTGATCGGCCAATTGGCCACCGATCTGACCAACCCCCCTGTTGTCAGTGCATTAAATGCACTGTAACGGCTAGTTTTCTAACTGTTACATCTTAGGCCGGTCTGACCGGCCACCCTTCGTCGGTCTGACCGGCAGGCAGCAGAGTTGGTGGATTTCATCCCCAACGGCTAGTTTTCTTGGTATGGGGTATAAATAACCCCCCATTGGCTGCAAGGGACTACTCTTGGCACTCACTTCATTTGGATACACCCGTTGCATCTCTCCCACACTCACTTGAGCTAGTGTTCATCCATTTGTTGTGGTTGAGGGTTGATTTAACCAAGAGCCAAGTGCATTGCTTCCATTGTAGAGCTAGTGTGGCACTTGATCATCTCCGAGCCGCGTCATTGCTTATTACTCTTGGAGGTTGCCGCCTCCTAGACGGTTTGTGGAGGAGTTGCCCGGTGACCTCTCCAAGAAGACTGTGGAGGAGGCCCGGCGCCGGTTTTGTGAGTGGTTTGGAGTTCACCACCTTCGGAGCAAAGAAAGAACTACCCTAGTGATCGAGGCTTGGGTAGTCCTATCTGTGGGCCGGCTCCCACCTTGCCCACCCCTTGACGAAGGGTGCGTGCGGTGGCTTCGTGGTTGAGCGGTGGAGTTGGGCTCACCTCAACGGGGATTAGGAAACCGGCGAGTTTCCGAACCTCGGATGAAAAATTCCTTATCTCTTGTCTCATTTACTTATTGCATTTACTTTTGTACAATTTATATTTGTAGAGACATACTTGAGCCATTATCACCCTAGGTTTGCAAAACATAACTTAGTTGCTTAGTTAGACTTGTTCTCACAAAGCCTAGCAACTTAGGTTAGTTTTGATTTAGTGCCACTTAGCTTTAAATCGCCTATTCACCCTCTCTAGTCGACATCTTGATCCTACAATATCCAGCAACATGTAGACAGTACCAGCTATAGAAAACTTTTACTCGTTGCTGTGCTAGGTTCTGAAATAGATTGTGGCATTGGATGACAATCTATAGCATACCAAGAGGCCACGCCTCCCCTAACTATTTATACACAAGACCTGCAGCCAAAAGCCACGAATCCAACTCATATAGAAAGTCCTAAACACCTAGGAAACCTTCCCATATAAGTACAAACTTGATATAAACCAACCGTCACAATCTTGGTCTTTCCAAAACCGAAATTCCGCTTTCCATACGCACACAATATCTCCATCGTATGCCATATGGAAACTTCACCAATTATGTGCACTAATCTCTACCCTTCAGCATCCTGCATGATCTCCATCTTGGACGTCACCTTATCTCCAAGTTGTCTTCAACTCGATCACCGGCAACACTTTCCCGAGGCGTAAAGATTACTTGCACACAATTAAATAAAGAATACCATATCCGAGCACAAGCTATCACAACTTGACTCATTGTTAGCATAAATGAACATACACGTGCATAGGAACACGAAAATCCCATGTATATGCAAGGAAACAAACCGAAACCAAAACCAAATCGAAATCAGCAACCAGTCGGACTGACTCGACCGGTCTGACCGCAGTTGTACGCTCGGTCGACCGCACGAACACCTCCGGTCGACCGGCAAGTATTGCAAGCTCGGTCGAGCCAAGCTGTGCTGGCCCGAACAACACTGTTCATTGTCCGAGAATACAACTATCTCCAAAACCACTTTGTCAATAAATCTCCAAATAACAAAATACACAAAGCAACAATCCCACATGCCAATTGTTCATCATCAAATGAAGAATCAAACACACTTTGATTTTACAATCTCCCCCTTGATGAACACATTAGCAAAAAAAATAAAAAGTGTTGTTTTGGTGTTTGGAAAATTAAAAACAAAAATGATAAAAAGCATTTGAGTGCTCAAAAATCAAAGAAAATTTCTCTCCCTTTTTAAAATAAAGAAAATCCCTTGACCCCCAAAAAAACTTTGTCTGTTCTCTCCTATGTGACAATTAATCAAAAACAACATTTGTTCTCCCCCTTTTGACAATGAATTCATCAAGCATAGGAATTATGTTTATAAATGTTCAAGAGCTTAGCACATACATAGAGCAAGTCATGTCATGTGTTGCAATAATACGAAGATAAACTCATCAATTATATAGCAAATATGCACTAGAGTATAAGCATAAATCAAAGATTGTAAAATTAAGATCAATAACACAATAAAAATTCATGGATTCAAACGATTTATAATGCAACATCTTTACAAGCACATAGGTTGAAAAATAAATCCAAATATATATACCTATTGCAATTTATATTCTTTCTCAAATTGACCTTTTTGCACACATAATTTAAGAGAAAAATTTTTCATATTGATTTGAGCCATATTTGTTGCTTATATTTTTTTCTCTCAATTATTCCGGGTACGTCCTTGTCGTCAAGACTGTTTCCAAGGATTCGGCACACATTATTTTTGCTCACATCGAATACGTCCTTGTCGTCAAGACTGTTTCCAAGGATTCGGTATTCATTTTTTTATCTCATAGATAACATTTTATTCTCTTTACACAATGAGCAATTTTGAAGTAATTTGAGGAATAATAATTCAACACAGTGCATATATAAGCATTCATAAATCAACACTTGCACTAGTATCAACATTGCATATTTCATTAATTCAAGTATGACATTAAAGTGTCATGCATTATTTTACTTAAAAATAAAATCTAGATCACATAAAAATACTAAAATACATACAAGCTATGCTAGTGACAAATAAACCTTCATAAAATTGCTAGCATGCTCATGAACAACGATATGTATGGATAAAACTCTCTTTTCAGTTTATTTTAATCATATATAGCTTGATAAAACAAAGAGCACAAAAACTCCCCTCAAAACATGCCAAAAGGATGAATGATTCCCAATTCCCTCGAAGAAAAGCAAAGCGAGAAGAATCCAATGGTTTTGTGAAAATATCAGCAAGTTGCAATTTTGTGTCCAAAAATTTCAATTCAACATCCTTCTTCTCAACATGATCCCGCAAGAAGTGAAAGCGAATATCAATGTGCTTAGTGCGTGAGTGTTGAACAGGATTCTTAGCAATGTTTATGGCACTTGTATTATCACAATAAAGAGACACTTTTTCAAAAGCAAGACAATAATCTTTCAAGGTAGAAATAAGCCAAAAAACTGTAAACAACAACTAGCAGCAGCAACATATTCAGATTCAGCAGTAGATTGAGCTACACTAGAATTTTTTCTAGAGGACCATGCAATCAATGAAGTTCCAAGAAAATGACATGTTCCACTAGTACTTTTTCTATCAATTCTACAACCCGCAAAATCAGCATCGGAATATCCCCTTAAGCAAATAGAAGATGAAGTAGAATACCAAATTCCAAACTCAAGTGTATGATTCAAATACCTCATAATGCGTTTGACCGCTTGACGATGTGAAGCATGAGGAGAAGCTTGAAAGTGTGCACACAAACACACAACAAACTGTATGTCTGGTCTAGAAGCAGTTAGATATAACAAAGATCCAATCATGCTTCTATACTCCTTTTGATCCACGACCTCACCATCTTCATCGGGATCAAGAACAGCAGTAGAACCAATGGGTGTAGAGATTGGCTTGTAGCTCTCCATCTTGAACATGCGCAAAAGATCTTTGGTGTACTTTGTTTGATGGATAAATGTACCTTGAGGTGTTTGCTTAATTTGCAATCCCAAAAAGTATGACAGTTCACCCATCATGCTCATTTCAAATTCCCTGCACATAGTCTAGGCAAATTCTACAACCAAAGAGTGAGTTGAACAACCAAAGATGATATCATCAACATAAATCTGAACGAAAAGTTGATTTTCACCATGCTTAAGAACAAAAAGCGTTTTTGTCAATTTTTCCCATTTGAAAACCTTTTTCAAGCAAAAAGTTCTTAAGTCTATCATACCATTCTCTAGGTGCTTGTTTCAAACCATACAAGGCTTTTGACAATTTAAAAACATGGTTGGGAAAATCAGGATTTTCAAAACCCGGTGGTTGTTTAACATAAACTTCCTCCTGTATAAAGCCATTAAGAAAACACTTTTAACATCCATTTGATACAATTTAAAACCTTTGGAAGCAGCAAAAGCTAGCAAAAGTCTAATTGTTTCAATCCTAGCAACAGGAGCAAAAGTTTCATCAAAATCCAAACCCTCCACCTGAGTAAAACCTTGAGCAACAAGTCTAGCCTTATTTCGAACAATCAAACCATCCTCATTTTGTTTATTTTTGAAAACCCACTTGGTTCCAATAACATTATGTCCAGAAGGAGGTTCAACTAAAGACCAAACTTTGTTTCTTTCAAAATTTTCAAGTTCTTCATGCATGGCGTTAATCCATGATTCGTCAGTTAATGCATGAGTAACATCTTTGGATTCAAAAGACGCAACAAAAGTAGAATTTGCAAAATCATTCGTAGTTATCTTAGATCTCGTCGTCCGCTCATGTAAACTACCTATTATTTGTTTCGACGGATGTTGTCGCTGAATGTGCAAAGGTACAGTGATCTCGGAAGTTGATTCACATTCTGGTTCAGCACTGGTCGTAGTCCCCGATGAATCCTCTTGTTTGGAATCGACAGAGTCCCAGTGTGCCGCCCCGCCTGCCTCGACCTGGCCTCGGCCGGCCCGACCGGGTAGCCTCCTCCGGTCCGACCGGTGGCACTCGGCTGGTCTGACCGGGTAGGTCGACTTCGTCGTCTTCATCATCGCTTTCGTCTTCGAAGATGCGACCATCCTCCCCCTGAGCCTGTGGCAATGTACCTGAAAATTCTGGTCTAGTACCGGGACTAGCCTCATCAAAAGTGACCTCACAAGTCTCGACAATTTTGTTAGTCTCCAAAATAAGTACACGATAACCACGAGTGTGTGCGGGGTATCCAAGAAACAAACCATCAGTTGAACGTGATTCAAACTTGTCCAAATTTCCAGATTTTAAAACAAAGCACTTGCAACCAAAAACATGCAAATATGAAACTTTGGGCTGACGACCAAATCGAAGCTCATAAGGAGTTTTGCCAAGTTTAGATCGCAAAAAAATACGATTAGAAACATAACAAGCAGTGTTAATAGCTTCGGCCCAAAATTTTCTAGGAGTGTGATATTCATCTAGCATTGTCCTAGCCATCTCAACCAAAGAACGATTTTTTCTTTCAACAACCCCATTTTGTTGAGGAACACGAGGAGAAGAAAATTGATTCAAAACCTTTTTCATTGCAAAATTGTTCAAAATAAGCATTGTTAAATTCACCACCATTATCGCTTCTAATTGTTTTCAAAGAATTGGGAAATTCACAAGTTAAGCGAAGAACCAAACTTTGAAAGTGTCCAAAGGCCTCATCCTTGGTTGCCATGAAGAAAACCCAAGAATATCGAGAAAAGTCGTCAACCACAATCATCACATACCATTTTCCTCCGACAGATTGCACTCTAGCGGGACCAACAGTGTCCATGTGTAAAAGCTGTCCCGGTGCATCCGTCATCACAGAAAGAATTGGTGTGTGTGAAGAAGCAACCATTTTACCATGACGACATGGTGCACAAACCAAATCACAATCCCTTTTGAGTTTAGGCAAACCACGAACAAGATCCAAACCACTTAATCAAGTTAAATGATCAAAACCAACATGCCCAAGTCTGCGATGCCAAAACATAATATTTTTGTTGAATTTCGCAACTAAGCATGTTACACCAGGAGAAACAGGGTTTTCAAAATCAGCTTTAAAAACTCTCCCATAACGAGAAATGTTCAAAACAGAATCACCACAAGAATCAAATATTTTACTTCCAGTTTTCTTAAAATGAACTTCAAAGTTTTCATCAACAATTTGTGAAACTGAAAGTAAATTGTAGTTTAAATTCTCGACCAAGGCTACCTCTTTTAATTCAAATTTATCACTTACCTTGACGGATCCGGTAGCAAGAACGACACTTGTTGAAGCATCCCCAAAGATTATCGATTCCGTCTTCGATGCCATCTTGAGGGAGGAGAACCAATTTTTATCTCCGATCATGTGCCGCGAACAACTGGAGTCCACGATCCACACGTTCTCCTTCCTCGCCACGAATGCCTACACAACAAAAGATGTCGAAGCCTCAGTACTGGGGTTAGTCAAAAGAAATTTAGGAATCCAGTACTGAGACACACGACCAACAGATCCAATAGGCACAAATCTACAAGCAAAAACAGTTTTGGAATTTTCAGAAAAATTCCTTCGGGGCCGGTCGACCAGCGGGTACCGTCGGCCCGACCGAGGCAAGGCCGACGGCCACCGGTGCCACGGCCGGCCGACGGGTGGACCAACCGTGGTCCGACCGGCCTTCCCGAGGGAAAGCGATTTTTGCCACTTTGATTTTGCAAAATTATTCTTTCTTTCCTTTTTCTTTTCGTGCTAATCGAAACAAAAACCAACAAGATGACCATCTTTACCACAAAAAGAGCAAGAAAACTTTTCTTTAGTGGTAGCTGGTTTTGAGAAATTAGGTTTAGTTTCTTTTAGATAAATAGAAAGAGATGACAAATTTACAGCAGATTTAAAAACTGTTTTCATGGTATTAGGTTTTGTCAATATTTCACCACTTTCAGTCATTCTTAAAACATTTGGAGGATTTTTGGTGAAATAATCATGAGCATAAAACATATTCCCTTATTGTCGCTACACACTTTAGATTTGTCCAAAATCATGTTAAGTTGTTTCTTACCGTCAGAAAATTTTTGCAAAGAGCTTTTCAAGTAAGAAACTTCCTTTTCAAGATTAACACAATTTTCACAACCAATCATGACATCTTTACCTTTCCGACATTTAGAGCAAGAAGCTACCTCATCTTGTTTAACTATATCTTCCATGTGCTTAACACGAGCTAAACATCTTTTAATTTTAATTCATTAGCATCACAAGTTAAACAAGATTTAGTAGCCAAATCATGTGAATTTCTAATTTTTGAAATCTTAAGCATTAAAACCTCACAATTATTGCAATCATCATTGTCGAAACTTGGTTTCGGCAATATATTTTATGGGGTCGCAGTCGAGATCGCCAAGCACGATGGGTTAGGAGAAGAAGAAGATTTAGACAGGTTCAGGCCCTCTCGTGAGGTAATACCCTACTCCTGTTTCGGTGGATTCAATCCGCCGAGTGTCTTTATTGATCTCGTGATCTAAAGCTGAGAGCTAAAAGCTAAACTCCTATTGGAATCTCTGATCTAGAATCTGATATCCCTCAAGGGACGCCCTTTACCCCCCTTATATAGTCTTGGGAGGAAGGATTTACAAGTCGGAAACCCTATCTTATTCTAAGTTGGTTTCCTCAATCTTACCAAACCGTGATTATAGGCCGATTGCCTTATCTCTATCGGCAACCGTAACACCTAAGTCAAGTTCGGCTTACAGATATAGCAGCGCAATCTATCCCTACCTCCACGGATAAGCTTGCCATGTGGATACCCGATTGCCACAATCTCCACAGTAGCCCCGAGTCCTTTTCGTCGACGAGACAACTCGCTTCAGACCAAAGCAAGCACTCAACCAAAAAACCTCTTTGACCGAGTGCTTTTGGCGCCGAGTGATTCCATCATCTCTGCCTGAATCTTCCCGAGTGGCTCCAAAGACTGTGAAGGGCTGGAAAAATTTATATATAAAAATTCTCAAAAAATAAATATCTAGGTGCATCTCCTGATGCACCTAATTATAGGTGTAGCCCCGACTATGTGGTTAGTCAAAAATAGACTAAGCATATAGTCAAGAACTATATAAAAATTATTCTCATGTAGATGCCTAGCTCATGCTAAAGCAATCATAGAAATCTCATTACTCGCAAGTTCATACTCAACGAGTGAATTTGCCCGAGTCATCTCGTAACAAATAATTCAATCATCCCTCATGGGTAAAAAGCACTCAGAAACTCTTGCTCAACCGAGTGGATTCGCCCGAGTAATCCCAATAATAACTCAATCAACCCTAGCGGGTAAAAAGCACTCGGTAAGCTCATGCTTATCCGAGTAGATCTGCCCGAGTCATCCCGGAACAAAAACTTTAATCATCCCTCATGGGAAAATAAATTCTTTCAATCATATGAAAAATATGACCAAGTTATTAAACAGCTTTTGCCATAATATGGTCTCAATCTTATAAAGATCTTCACCAAGGTGGAAAACAAACAAGACATCGGCTAGATTACCCGACCAAATGCTGAAAAACCAAACAGCCCTTGTTCACCAAGGTGGCTATAAAAACTCTGTTGTTGGTCACCTTCCAAATTGCATCGTGTCGGCTTCTCATGAAGTCGACAAACCGCGGTATGGAAGGATCTTTAAAGGTATCGGGCACTCGGACACGCGCATATTGCCGTGGCAAATCTGCTTAAGCTCATCCGCTTAAGTCCCTAAGGACACGTATCGGACCACACCTTAGTTGGGCCGTAGATTTTCTTATGGGCTCGGCCCACTCACCGAAAAACCTAGCGCAACCCTCAAATCTTTCTTTATAAAGACACGAGGTCGTCCCGCCTCTTCATCTTCCAAAAATTCCCCTTCTCACAATACGCTCATCGGTTCATCGCGGAGAACCCTAGGCTTGCGCGCTCCTCGATCCATCCGCCAAGAAGCTTGCTCGCCGCGACAACTAGCTCCTGCAGCCAAAACTCCCACATCTATCGCCCAAGATCTAACCTTTCTCGCCGATCCGCTCCTCAACAACCTCGCTCTCATGGCGGAAGAAAAGAGGATTCCGTTCGACCAATGGGCCACCTCGGACGTGAGGAGTACACCCTCAAGGAGATGGTGAAGCACGGAGTGCTTCCGCCCAAGGAACTTGTGGGATGGCGCCGGCGGCGGGGAGGACTTCCCGACCCCAAACACCGGTGAGCTCGTTGTCTTTACCTCCTTTTTCTATTGCGGATTCAGTCTTCCTACCTCTGAATTCTTTCGGGGGCTTTTGGACTATTATGGTCTTCAAATATACCATCTCGAACCCCAACTCGATGCTTCACATAGCACTCTTCATTCATGTATGTGAAGCCTTCCTTGGCATTTTTCCTCACTTCAATCTGTCCGTCGTATGTTCTACCGAAACCCCATCCGAACAAGGACCATCCTTGTGTCGTTGGCGGGGCAGGCTTCCGGCTTCGCGATCTCTCCGCAAAGACTACTTCTCTCTCCCCTTGAAATCCTCGAACAAAGGCCGGCACTCGAACTGGTTCTACATCGGCAATCTTGAACCCACCTTCCTTCCTTTGTCGGTCTTCCTCCTGTCCCCAAACCATCTTGGAGCACCGTCCCGTAGCCCAAGAATGGGATGAGGCCAACGATCTGCTCGCGAAGATCCCGCGATGAAGAAGAGGAACCTTCGGGGAACAAATCACTCGGCATTTCATCGTGCCGACCGGCGCCAATCGGAGCGATCAAGCCGGCCTTCGAATACGAAGGCGGAACAGACCCCAATCGGGAGGACCCGGATCCGCTCACATACGAGATCCCGAAGATCCGGATGTACAAGCTCTTCTCATCCGGGATCTCGCCGAGCGAGCCCTCATACTACCAGTCCTTCCATTCAGCATCCATCGACCTCCTCCTCCGGTAAGCCGATTGATTGCTTTATAGTATCTTTCGATCTTGATGTCTTGTCGCTTAACGTTGCGCCTTCCTTCTTCTCGCAGAGAACGCCTCTATCATTTCCAAGCCATATAAGATGGCTCATGATGACGCGCAGCATCGCCCTAAGAAGCCGACCGGCGGGATAAAAATCCAAGCGATCCAGCGGGAAGCGGGCGCGCCGAGTGAGGACTCGAACAAGCGCGCAAGCAAAAGGCGGGCGATCATCGAGGACTCGGATGACGACGTCCCGGCTCCTCCGCCGAGACTCCGCCTCTAAGGCGATCGCCACGGACGCACCGAAGATCCGCCGATCAACCGAGTAAGCTCAAACCAAAGTCCCGAGCTCTTTCATAGAAAACTTTTCTTTATCTTCGCTGTATTTACTTGTGCAGAAACCCCAGGATATAGATCCCGCCGGAGGGATGAAGGGCCGACCCCGGCCGCTGCTCCTGAAGCGCCAAGGCCGTCAGAGCCAAAACCCCGGAGCCCGCAACCAAGTGCGAGCGTTCCGGAGAAGCACCCTTCTCCTCGAAGGAGAGCGCCCCAGGGAAGAGCCCCGACCGCCGGGATATCCCGACGGAAACCGCCACCGCCGGAAGCCCACGATCGCGGCCCGAGCGCTCCCGACCGAGGGTCACTCGGCACAGAGCCCGAAGAAGAAGAAGGGCCCACGCCCCACCTAGGCGGGCGCCACCGAAACCGGTGAGATTTGCTTAACTTTCCTTTGTTCTTTCAATTTTGAATCTTTCATGTCTTCATTGGTCTTTCTTATTTGCCACCACGGTAGAAGAGATCCCCGTGTTACGCCTCTTCGAGACCCGGGTTCCTCCGATCGAATCGAGTGGCGGGACTCGGAAGGCGAGAGACGGGGCATCATCCTCGACCGGCGAGTGAAAAGGATGAAAGGGATGCCCTCGTCGAGAGCCCGAACGAGGCGACCCGACCGCTCAACGTAAGCCTTCATCTTTCTTTTTGATTATATCTTCGTTATCCTTCGCCGATCATCCTTCCGCCTTTGCATGCGAAAGAATATTGCCGCTCAATGGCAAAATCCGAGGCCTGGAAAAGCCGGTGCCTCACTTAAACTCCTTGGAGGACGTTCAGGCGACATGAAGGTCACTCGGGAGGAGGCCGCTTCAAGGGAGGCCGCTTTAAGGAAGGAGGTCTCGGAGCTTCGAGAAGCGAACCTCGACCTCCGCGGATCAATCGGAAGTAAGCCCGCCTCTCGCCTTCATCGTGATTCTTTTGTTGATCTTGTCCATTGATAATCCTCTTTCGTTGTAGAAAATTCTTCGGAGGTCCACTCGCTTCAAGTCCAACTGGAAGCGGTCAGCCTCGACAAGGCCGAGATGGAGGCCGAATTTGAAGGTAACCTTCTCGAAGTTGAATTTCATGTGCTTGCTTCATTCCCGAGTGCCTTGACTGATCTAGGACTCCTTGCAGCTTATAAGATAAAGACCCGAGCCCAGTATGACGTCTTACTCGGGCGGATCAAATCCAGCGACGAGATACGGGAAGAGGTCGCCAATGCCGCCGCACCAATCTTGACGGCCTTGTTTGATCAAGGGGTTGGGGCCGCTACTGGAGCCAATCGAGATCTTCGACAAGCTCCTATGGCTCCCGAGCGATATCGAAGAACATCACCGAAGCGACCAACATGGGGCGTTGGCTCTTGCACGTACCAAGTCCTCTACCCCGAGTGGATATTCATTCAATCGGGAGGGCTTCGCCGAGGGGACAACAGATGAGCGAGGCCTTAGATATGCTCGGCGAGGCGCAAGAGGCGGCGAAAAGATCTCTTTGGATGTAGTAAACAATTTCAAGCTTTGAACTTATATTCGACTTCGCTTTGTGAATGTCATGTAATCGTGATACTCTTGACATGGAATCTTTGTGACTATTTTTAGTTTATTTATGTCAATGCCTTGATTCGAGCTTTTGCGTGAAATTTCTTAAGTAGTTTTCGTCGGCTGTCATCAAGCCTAGGCTCGATTAGGTCATCGGAAAACTCTCGGTCCTTAGACACCGAGCTCGAGTCGAAGGACATTAAACAATGATAAACCAAATTATGCACAAAAATTTGACGAGGAAAATTCGAGCTTTATTGATATGTGTATCGCCCCGATTGCTAGCTCAAGAAGTCATCTTGCTTGAGGTTGGCAGTCAAGGAAAACATGAGGCCTTAGCCAAATTAGGCGTAAAACCGCCGAAGATGTTCGATGTTCCAGAGTTCTCCACCATAGACCCGTCCTCGCGCTTTAGCCGTAGAGCACCGGCCGAGTCACTTCGGCGATTATATAGGGTCCTTCCCATAAGGGAGATAACTTGTGTCGGTTTTTGGTGGTCGGATCTTGCGTAGGACCAGTCGCCAACAATGAAAGCTCGTGCTCGCACGTTGCGACCGTGGTATCTTCGAGCCCTTGAAGGTATTTGGCCGACCGGATGAGGGCGCCTCGCGGGCCTCTTCCAATCGGGTGAGGTCATCCACTCGGTCGATGTCGTAGCGTTCATCGTTGAAGCGCGGACCGGAGGGACTCAAACTCCATCTCATTTGGCAACATGGCTTCTGCGCCATAGACCAGAAAGAAAGGAGTTTGGCCGGTGGCCCGACTGGGTGTAGTTCGCAGCGACCATAGAACCGAGGGAAGTTCTTGGACCCACTTGCCAGCGTAAGGGCTTAGCCGGTCGAAGACGCGAGCCTTGATGCCTTGAAGAACCATGCCGTTTGCTCGCTCGACTTGCCCATTGCTTTTGGGGTGAGCTACTGATGCGTAGCAGATCTTGATTCCGAAGTCTTCGCAGAAATCCTTGAAGATGCCTCCTGTGAATTGAGTCCCATTATCGGTTATGATTCTGTTTGGGATGCCGAAGCGGTGCACGATGTTGAGGAAAAAGTCCCGTGCTTTGTCAGCAGTGATTGTGGCAACCGGCTTGGCTTCAATCCACTTGGAGAACTTGTCGATTGCGACGAAGAGGTGTGTGAAACCTCCCGGGGCTTTCTTGAAAGGGCCAACCATGTCCAACCCCATACCGCGAACGGCCGGAAAGTGGGATTGTTTGAAGCTCCTGGGCCGGGACATGGCTTTGTCGGGCAAAAAACTGGCAGCCTTCGCAGGTTCTTACGACTTTATCCGCGTCGGAGACCGCGGTAAGCCAGAAAAATCCTTGTCTGTAAGCTTTGCCGACCAGAGTGCGTGCCGCCGCGTGGCTTCCGCATATGCCCGAGTGGATATCTTGGAGTAATTGTTTCCCTTCTTCGGGTGTGATGCACCTCATTAGAATTCCGTAGGGGCTTCTCTTGTATAGATCGGAGTCGACCATGACGTACGCTTGGCAACGACGCCGGACGCGTTCTGCTTCATCCCGGTCATCCGGCAGCTCTTGCTGAGTTAAGAATTTGATGAGCGGCGTCCTCCGGTCGGTATCGACCATGGTGACTTCGTTCGTGGTTTGCTCGTTGGGAGCCGTCTTTGCCGTGATGGTTGGCTCGTAAAGATGTTCGACAAAGACATCGTTGGAGCGGCTTCGCGCTTGATCCGAACTGCTAGCTCATCGGCGGCTTCGTTGTTATGTCTCGGGACATGTGAGAGTTCTAGCCCATCAAAGTTGTCCTCAAGCTTGCGGACCTCTTGTCGGTAGGCCTCCATAGTGTCGTTTAAGCAGGACCAGTCTTTCATCACTTGATTGACGACCAACTGGGAGTCGCCTTTCACAATAAGTCGACGAATCCGAGTGAGACTGCAAGGCGCAGTCCATGTAAAAGAGCTTCGTATTCGGCGACGTTGTGTGAAGCGGAGAAGTGGAGGTGAAGGGCATATCTTAGCCTTTCCCCGTCGGGAGATCAAGACAACTCCCGCTCCCAAGCCGGTGATCCTCTTGGATCCGTCGAAGTGCATGGTCCAGTGTTGGAGGTCTTCTCGAGGTACGTGCTCTTGCTGTTGTCCACTCGGCCGAAAGTCCGCTAAGGCTTGTGACTTAATGGACGTCCCGGGCTTAAAAGTTAAGTCCAGGCGGCATCGTTCCGTGGCCCACTTGGCGATGCGCCCGGTTGCCTCGCGGTTGTGGATGACGTCGCCGAGTGGAAAAGAGGTGATGACGGTGACCGAGTGACCACGAAAGTAGTGTGCCAATTTCCTCGCGGTTATTAGAACACCATAAAGCAATTTTTGTACACAGGGGTATCGGATTTTGGCTCCGCCAATACTTGACACAAAGTAAATTGGTCTTTGGATCTTCCGGACCCGTCCTTCTTCTTCTTGTTCAACCACAAGGACCGTGCCGACCACTTGGTGAGTGGCTGAAACGTACACAAAGAGGGGTTCTGGGGCTGAGGTGAAGCTAGGACGGGTGGCGTGGTAAGGAACTCTTTGAAGTCTTCAAAGGCCTTGTCGCTTCGTGGTCCACGGAAGTCGTCCGTCTTCTTCAGCGGTTTGAAGAAGGGCATGCCTCGCTCGCCGAGTCGGGATATGAAACGGCTTAGCGCCGCCATGCAGCCAGTGAGCTTTTGGACGTCTTTCGATTACTCGGGGCTTCATGTTTAAGATGGCGTTGATCTTCTCCGGGTTTGCTTCAATGCCGCGATGTGATACCATGAAGCCGAGCGGTTTGCTCGATGGGACGCCGAAGGTGCACTTCTCCGGTTCAACTTCATTCGAAGGCCCGATGTTTGCAAAGGTTTCTTCTAAGTCGGCGATCAGGTCTTCTTTTCGCTTGGTCTTGATGACAACATCGTCGACATAAGCTTCAACGTTTTTGCCGATCTGCGTCGGAAGCATCTTTGGATCATGCGTTGGTATGTAGCTCCGGCGTTCTTCAGCCGAAAGGCATGGTGATGTAGCAGAGGCCCCGAACGGCGTGATGAAAGATGTCTTCAAGCGGTCGGATTCTTTCGACGATCCGGTGGTAGCCCGAGTAACAATCCAAGAAGCTTAGGAGTTCGCAGCCGGCGTTGAGTCGACAACTTGGTCGATACGAGGTAGCCCGAATGGATCTTTAGGGCAAGCTTTGTTGAGGTCGGTGTAATCGACGCACATGCGCCATTGCCCGTCTTCTTGCGGACCAAGACTGGATTGGCTAGCCGGGATGAAGGACTTCTTTAATGAAGCCGGCGGCCAAGAGCTTTGCGAGCTCTTCTTTGATCGCGTCTTTTCGATCCCGTGCGAACTGCGTAATCGTTGTTTAATTGGTTTGGCGTCATCTTTGACGTTCAAAGAGTGCTCGATCACCTCCCTAGGAATTCCAGCATATCGATGGTTTCCAAGCAAAAACATCTTTATTATTTTGGAGGAAGGTGACGAGCGCGCTTTCCTATTTAGGATCTAGGTCGGCGCCGATTACGGCGGTTTTGGAGGGATCGACGAATCAAGGGAGATCTTCTTAGTCTTGGCGTCGCCGGATCCCGATTTGGCTATCTTCTTCGCGGGGACTTCTCCCTCTGCCGGTTGATGCAGCCAATCGGACTTCTTGTTGGCCACGTAATCTCTCGCGAGATTGGGCCATGTCGCAGCTCTCCTTGTCGCAGTGAAAGCTTGCTTCACATCGCTGCGAAGAGTGATGACGCCGTTGGGACCCGGCATCTTCATGCAAAGATAGGTGTAGTGAGGGATCGCCATGAACTTGGCAAGCGCAGGCCTTCCGATGATGGCATGATATGCCGTTTCGAAGTCGGCCACCTCGAAGGTGACGTTCTCCGTTCGGAAATTCTCTCGGGCTCCGAAGGTGACTGGGAGAGAGATATGCCCGAGTGGTGTTGAAGATAGCCCCGGGATAACTCCGTGGAAGGGGGCTGAGCTTGCTTTGAGTTCGGCCCTTGGGATCTGCATTTCATCCATAGTCTTGGCAAACAGATGTTGAGGGCGCCGCCCGTCGATGAGGACGCGCTTAAGCTCGATGTTGCGGACTACGGGGTCCAGGACGAGTGGATAGCGTCCCGGGTGGACCACTCGGTCAGGATGATCCGAGCGGTCAAAAGTGATGGCCACTTCCGACCATCGCAGATACTGAGGGACTTCAGGTTGAGCCGCGTTGACCTCCCGGTCAGTTAGCTTTTGTTTCCTCTTGGATTCATAGGCTAACGGGCCCCGAAGATGTGGTTGAGCTCCCCACTTGGATCTTGAAAAGGTTCGGCATTCTCGCCGCGTTGTTCTTCTTGGCGCGGACGGGCCGCCCTCGTCGTCGGCTTCTTGTTGAGCTGCGCCGCGTACTGTTCAGCGAACTGCTTGTAGATAAAGCAGTCCTTTGCCGCGTGCTTGTGATTCGGATGGTGGGTGCACTGGGCGTTCATGATGGCGTCGTAGGCGGCGACTCGGGGACGGCGTTGAGTATTGGAGGTTGCGGCCACCAGGTCTTCGGATCGGCGCTTGCGATCTTTCGGGCCCTGGTTGTTGTTGTTGCCGCCATCCTTCTTAGGATTTCGGCTTCCTCCTGCTTGCTTGTCCTCTCTTCTGTCGGGCCGATCTTGACGGGCGGCCTTGATGGCGTCGTTTGATTTGGCGTATGAATTCGCCGTCTCAAACATCTCGCTTCACCGTCTTCGGTGGCTTGCGTCCGAACTTGCCGATAAGCGGCTCATCACGGACTCCCTTCGGAAGGCGGCGATGATGATGTCATCGGTGATGTTCGGGATCTTGTTGCGCTTCTCGGAGAAGCGACGAATGTAATCCTTCGAGGCTCGTCCGGTTTCGGATGACATTGTAAAGGTCGAAGTGCGTGCCGGGCCTCTCGAAGGTGCCTTGGAAGTTGGCGACGAAGTGGTCCCTCAGCTCGCTCCACGAGCCGATTGAGCCTCTTGGCAGGCTGGTGAGCCAATTTCTGGCCGAGTTCGCGAGGGCCACGGGTAGGTAGTTCGCCATGGCTTTGTTGTCACCACCGCGGCTCGGATGGCAAGGGTATACACAGTTAACCAAGATTCGGGTCGGTTTTGCCATCGTACCTTTCTATCCCGGTGGGCTTAAAGCCACTCGGCCAATGCACTCGGCGGAGTTCCCAGTGAAGGCCGGTACTCCATCGTCGCCGCTATCGGTGATCCCCTCCGATCTTCCCGAGTGCGACGGTCGCGCTCTTGGTAGCGGCGGTCGAGGACTTCCCGCAGATCACTCGGCGGGGTCTTCTGTTGGCTGGTTGGGTAGCTGGAACTGTTGCGGTGGACTCGGTGGTGGACGGGTGGACGTCCATGTCGTTTGCGGCGGGAGTCGACCGTCGCTCTTGGTGCCTCGGCATGGACTCGGGAGGCGGGCCCCTTGGCCTAGTTGACGATCGAGCCGGCTCGGGCCTCCTGTAGTCTCCGACCTTAGGGGTGGGAGCCGGCTTTTGTCGCGTTTCGGCCACGGATTCGCCGGCCTTCTTGCCGAAGTGGTGGGAGGGCCGTTAGCCGTGGCAGCAACGATGGTCTTGATCTTATCCAGTATAGGAGTCACGTTGGCCGGAGCCGTCTCCATGACGGTATCCAAGAGCGTGAGTGCGGCGACAGCGTTCTGCTGTGGCGTCTGGAAGACATTGGTGTTGCGAACCCGTGTTTGGAGGATGGCCTCCTGGGCGGATCGTCCACCGCACGCGAGATCCTCGCTTCCTTTTATCGGCCTCGTCTTTGCGTTGTTTGTCTTCTTCGGCTGTCTTGCGTTCGAGCTCCACTCGCTCGCTCTTCTTCGGCAAGCCTTCGGCCAAGGCTAAGTCGGACTCATCCGGCTCGGCCATGAGGACGTCGAAGCACTTCGGCTCGTAGTCCATATGGCGTCGGAGTTGTCGGCTTCGTCGAAGGGATGCCATAGAGATTGTCGAAGCCGGCGGAGCCGAGGTATCCGTTGAGCTCGAAGATGGACAGGAGCCAAAGGACGGGAGGATGACAGCGCGACCTCCCTTGATCTGGGTAACCCGGATCTCGGATCGTTCCGGTCCGAGTCGGAGGTTGGGGATCGGGCTCTTCCGAGTGGATCCTCGCCAACTCGGGAGAGCGTTGATTGTAGATCTTGGCGACATTTGGTAACCCAAACGGCACCGAAAGGTCTTCACCGAGTAGATTGCTTCCGTCGGGAGGCAAGAAGATTGGCGCAGATCTCGGCGGCATTCGGTAATCCGAATGGCGCCGAGTGAAGTCCGTCGTCGGAGAAGGTGGATCGCATCTTGGTCTTCAAGATGTTGTCGAAGATCTCGCGCGTTGGAGAGCCCGAACGGCGCCGAGTGGGTTGTTCCCTCCGACCGGTTCGAATCCGAAGTCCGAGGAGGGGTCGCCGACGAAGTTGGCGGCGAAGTCGCCGAGTCTTGAAGGAGATCCCATCACGCTTGTCGGCGAGATTGTTGAAGAAGTCTCGACGCGCGGCCCCCTACCTGGCGCGCCAACTGTCGAAACTTGGTTTCGGCAATATATTTTATGGGGTCGCATCGAGATCGCCAAGCACGATGGGTTAGGAGAAGAAGAAGATTTAGACAGTTCAGCCCTCTCGTGAGGTAATACCCTACTCTGTTTCGGTGGATTCAATCCGCCGAGTGTCTTTATTGATCTCGTGATCTAAAGCCGAGAGCTAAAAGCTGAACTCCTATTGGAATCTCGATCTAGAATCTGATATCCCTCAAGGGACGCCCTTTACCCCCCTTATATAGTCTTGGGAGGAAGGATTTACAAGTCGGAAACCCTATCTTATTCTAAGTTGGTTTCCTCAATCTTACCAAACCGTGATTATAGGCCGATTGCCTTATCTCTATCGGCAACCGTAACACCTAAGTCAAGTTCGGCTTACAGATATAGCAGGCGCAATCTATCCCTACCTCCAGTCGGATAAGCTTGCCATGTGGATACCCGATTGCCACAATCTCCACAATCATCATTAGGAATAAGAGATTTCAATCTAGCAATTTCAGCATTCAAAGATTCAATCACAAATTCTTGTTTTTTAAACATCTTTTCATATTTTTTATTTTTTGCACTTAAAACAAGAATTGCTTCCTCAAGCGAGCTTACCTCATTGTCTTCCTCTTGAAAATCTTCATCTCCACGTGTCATGAGACAAACGCCGAAGATGTTATTGCCCTTCTCTTCTTCGCTATCGGAGTCTATGTCGCTTAGTGGTTCAAAAGTGGCATAGATTTGGCTCAACACCTTTTTGATCATCTCCTTCGAGCACCTCCCCTTGGGCTTGTCGTCCTTCGCCTTCTCCCCGCTCTTGTCCTCCTTTTTGCTTCTCCCAAGCTTGGGGTAGTTGGAGCGGATGTGGTCCAAAGCGCCGCATTCAAAGCATCGAGCTGGTCCTCCTTTTTTCCTGAACCTGACTTTGTTCTGTCGAAACTTGGTTTCGGCAATAGAATTTTGGGGGTGCAGTCAAGATCGCCAAGCTCGATGGATTAGGTGAAAAACAAGGATTTAGACAGGTTCAGGCCCTCTCGTGAGGTAATACCTTACTCCTGTTTCGGGGATTCGATCCGCCGAGTGTTTATTGATCTCAAGATCTCGTGTGTCTAGTGGCTTGTATGTACTTCGCATACATCCGATATCCCTCAAGGGACGCCCCTACCCCCCTTATATAGTCTTGGGAGGCGGGCTTACAAGTCGAAAATCCTATCTTACTCTGAGTCGGTTTCCTCAATCTTACCAAACCGTGACTATAGGCCGTAGTCTTATCTAATCGGCAACGTAATACCCAAGTCATAGTTGGTTTACATATTTGGCAGGCGCAACCTATCCCTATCTCCAGTCGGATAAGCTTGCCATGTGGATACCCGATTATCATAATCTCCACAGTAGCCCCCGAGTCCTTTGCAGTCGACGAGATAACTCAGCCTCGAACCAAGATAGTACACGGCCAAACAACTCTTTGGCCAAGTGCCTCTGGCGCCGAGTGATTCCATCACCGCTGCCTGAATCTCCTGAGTGGCTCCAAAGACTGTGAAGGGCTGAAAAATATCCAAAAAATTCTCAAAAAATAAATATCTAGGTGCATCTCCTGATGCACCTAATTAGGTGTAGCCCCCGACTATGTGGTTAGTCAAAAACAGACTAAGCATATAGTCGAAACTATAAAAAATCATTCTTATATAAATGCTTAGCTTAAGCCAAAGCAACCATAAAAATCTCATCACTCGGCAAGCTCGTGCTTGTTCGAGTGAATTTTCCCGAGTTATCTCAGAACAAATAACTCAATCAACCATCGTGGGTGAAAAGCACTCGGTAAACTTACATTTATCCGAGTGGATCTGTCCGAGTCATCTCGGAACAAACATTTTAGTTATCCCTCATGGATAAACAAGTTTTTCAGTCATCTGAAAAAATACGACCAAAATATTAAATAGCTCCTGCCATAATATTGGTCTCAATCTAAAAAGATCTTCACCAAGGTGGAAAGACAACATTGATATAATCATTTAATCAAATGCTTAAAAACCAAACAGTCCCTGTCATCAAGGCAGCTATGAAAAGCTTAACTTTTTGTCACCTTTCAAATTGCATCATGCCAACTTCTCATAAAGTTGTGCAAACCACGGTATGAAAGGATTTTCAAAGGTATAGGACACTCAGACACGTGCATATTGCCAAAGCAAATCTGCTTAAGTTCATCCACTTAAGTCCCTAAGGACACGCGTCAGACCACACCTTAGCTGGGTCGCAAGTCTCTCATGGACTCGGCCCAATAGCGAGAAAACCTAGCGTAACCCTCAAATCTCTTACAAAGCCTCGAGGTCATCCCCGCCACTTCGTCTTCCCAGAAAAATTCCCCACTTGCAACACTGTTCATCAGCTTGCAGCGGAGAACCCTAAGCTCTTGGGCGCACCCAATCCACCGATCTAGAAGCTCACACTTCGTCACCAGCCAGCCTCCGCACCCACCTTCACAGATCCCCATCTCAAATCCCTAGCCCTCGAGCCAGATCTATTTCCCCAAAACCACATCCATGGCCGGAGAGAAAAAAATCCCTTTCGATCAATGGGCTACCTTAGATGTCAGGGAATCCACTCTTAAGGAGATGGTGAAGCACGGAGTTCTCCCTCCCAAAGAGATCGTCGGCTGGCGCCCGGCGGCCGGTGAGGAGTTCCTCACTCCGAACACCGATGAGCTCGTCGTTTTTACTTCTTTCTTTTACTGCGGCTTCAGTATCCCCACCTCTGAGTTCTTTAGGGGACTTCTTGACTACTATGGCCTTCGGCTTTATCATTTGAACCCCAACTCTATGTTTCACATCGCTCTCTTCATCCATGTGTGTGAAGCTTTCCTTGGCATTCTCCCCCACTTTCAACTCTTCCGATGCATGTTCTACCTTAAGCCGCATCCGAACAAGGATCAGCCCTGCGTCGTTGGTGGGGCAGGCTTCCAACTCCGCGGATAGCTCCACAAGGAGTATTATTCTCTTCCCTTGAAATCTTCTAACAAGGGCTGGCACGCGAGCTGGTTCTACATCAACAATCTTGAACCCAGCCTACCAAACTTCGTTGGCCTTCCCCCCATGCCCAGGCCTACCTGGAGCACCGTGCCAGTAGTCCAAGACTAGGACGAAGCCAACAAGTTGCTAGCGAAGATCTTGGAAATAAAGCAGAAAGGTCTTCAGGGCGAGCAGATCACTCAGCACTTTATCAGGAGCCGACTGGCCCCGATCAAGGAGCGATCCAAGCCAGCCTTTGAGTACGAAGGCGAGAGGGACCCCAATCGGGAAGACCGTGACTCCCTCAGCTTCGAGATCATGAAGATTCGCATGTACAAGGTCTTCTCGACTGGGATTGCAGTTGAACGCAGCATCATGCTGCCAGTCCTCCCATATAGTCTATATCGCCCTCCTCCTCCGGTAAGCCGACTTAACTCATTCATTGCCTTTCAATCTTGATGTCATACTTCTTAGTGTTGTAAGAATCTTTCTTGCAGGAAAATGCCTCCATTATTTCTAAGCCATATAAAATTCCTCACGACGATGTGCCGACTCGGCCTGCCAAGAAACCAGCCGGTGGCGTGAAGATCTAGAGTGATCCAGCCGGGAAGAGGGCGGCCCCGAGTGAAGATATCAGTAAGCGAGCGAGCAAGAGGAGGCTAGTCATTGATGACTCGGACGACGATGTCCCAGCCCCTCAAGCCGAAGCGACCCCTCCAAGGCCGTCACCGAAAGCAGCGCCCAAAATCCGCCGATCGACCAAGTACGTCTTATGACCAAAATCAAGCTCTTTGTTGAAAATTTGCTCGTCTTCGTCCTGATTGCTCCTGTCTTTCATTTGGCAGGAGACCTCAAGATATAGACCCCGCTGGGCAGAGTGAGGGACCAACACCATCTGCAACAACCGAGGCATCAAAGCCTGCGGAGCCAAAACCCCGGAGCCCTCTCCCGAGCGAGAGCGCTCCGGGTGGAAGGCCCTCACCTCCCAGAGAAAATACCCCAAGGAAGGAGCCCCCGACCGCCAGCCAGGATACCCCGACTGGAAACCAGTTGGCCGCGGAGGAGCCCCCGGCTACGACTCAAAGGGCCCCGACTGAAGACCAGTCGGGCAAGAGCCAAGAAAAGAAGAGCTGCCGGGAAGTGCCGGTTAAAGATTCGGCCACCGAAACCGATAAGTCTTGAATCAATCTCTAGCTTTTTAATCTCTAGTCAATTCTTCCGTATCTTCATCTCGCCCTTTCCGATCCATTCAGCCACGTAGAGGAGATTCCCAGGGTGCGCCTTCAAACTGGGTTCCTCCAATCAAGATTGAGTGGCGGGATTCGGAAGGCCAGAGACAAGGCATCATCTTGAATAAACAAATGGAAAGTGAAGAAAGAGATGCGCTTATAAGCAGCCTGAATGAAGCGACTCAGCTGTTAAACGTAAGTCCTGATCCTTTTTTGTTGTAGCATCATCATTTCTTTTCAGTCAACCAACTTCAGATATTGTACGCAGAGGTAGTACTGTCGATCAATGGCCAAGTCCGATGCACTCAAAAAGTTGGTCCCACATCTGAACTCTCTGGAGAACATCCAGCAAGAACTAAAAACCACTCGAGAGGAAGCTGCATCGAGGGAAGCGGCAATAAGGAGAAAATAGCCGAACTCCGGGAGGAGAACCTCGACCTCCGGGGTTCAGTTGGGAGTAAGCTTATCCCTCTTGGTCTCTTTATGCCTTTAATTGTATTCCGTGCTGATCTTGGTTGTTGATGACCTTCTTGTTGTAGAAAATTCATCGGAGGTCCACTTGCTTCAAACCCAGCTAGAAGCAGTCAACATCAGCAAGGCCGAGCTGGAGACCGAGTTTGAAGGTGAGCTTCTTCAAAACAACGTTCTTTGTGTTGCTTTATCGTTGAATGCTTTGTGTGATCATATGTCTCTGGCAGCTTACAAGGTCAAGACCCGAGCCCAATACGATGTTTTGATTGAGAGGGTCAAACAAGCTGGAAAAGTCAGGGAGGATGTGGCTAACGCGGTGACGCCGATCCTGCTCTCGCTGTTCCATAACGGACTCAGGGCCAGCTCGTTGGACACCGTCGAGATCTTTGATAAGCTTAGGCGAGCCCCTGATCAATATTTGGCCAAAATTTCCGAGGCGGCTATCATGGGAGCGGGCTTCGCCCTTGCACAGACAAAGTCGCTCTACCCTCGAGTGGACATTGATTCAGTCGGGAAGGGCTTCGCCGATGATACTTCAGATGAGCAAGCCCTTGAATTGATTAGTGAGGCACAGGAATTGGCCAAAAAGGTGGCCGCTGATGTAGTGAACAACTTTCGACCTTGATTGCTTTGTGAACATTGTATGCAACTTTCTGATGTAGACTTGTAAATATTTAACTTATTTATGTTAATGCCTTGATCCGAGTTTTTATGTAAAATTTCTTAAGTAATTTTCGTCCGACTGTCACCAAGCCTAAGCTTGGTTAGGTCATCAAAAAATTTTCAGTCCTTATACGTTGAACTCGAATCAAGTAACATTAAACAATGATAAATCGAATATGCATAAGTTGCTGAAGAAAACTATGCTTTATTGACATATGTACAGCCCCCGACTGCTAACTCAAGAAGTCATCTTGCTTGAGTTTAGCAGTTAAAAGGAGCATGAAACTTAGGACAATTTAAGCGTGGTATCAAGATTGGCAGTCAAGAAGAGCATGAAACTTAAGGCAATTTAGGCGTAGTATCGTCGAAGATGCTCGATGTTCCAGGAGTTCTCCACCATGGATCCGTCTTCACGTTTTAGTCGATATGCTCCTGGCCGAGTCACCTCAGCAATTATATACGGTCCTTCCCATAATGGAGATAACTTGTGACGGTCCTTGGTGGTCTGAATTTTGCGTAGAACCAAATCGCCAACAATAAAGGCTCGTGCTCGAACGTTGCGACTGTGGTATCGTCTGAGTCCTTGAAGATACCTTGCCGACTGGATCAGGGCTGCCTCGCGGGCCTCTTCCAGTCGGGTGAGGTCATCCACTCGGTCTTGATCGTAGCGTTCGTCCTTGAAGCTGCGGACTCAGAGAGACTTGTACTCCATCTCGTTTGGCAACATGACTTCTGTGCCGTAAACCAAAAAGAAAGGAGTTTGGCCGGTAGCCCGACTGGGCGTAGTCTGCAGAGACCAAATAACCGAGGGGAGCTCTTGGACCCATTTGCCGGCATAAGGCTTTAGCCGGTCAAACACTCGGGCCTTGATGCCTTGAAGAACCATGCCGTTGGCACGCTCAACTTGTCCATTGCTTTTGGGATGTGCAACCGATGCATAGTAGATTTTGATCCCAAAGTCTTCGCAAAATTCCTTAAAGATGCCCCCAGTGAATTGAGTCCCACTGTCGGTTATTATTCTGTTTGGGACGCCGAACCGGTGCACGATGTTGAGGATGAAATCCCGTGCCTTGTCAGCGGTGATTGTAGCGACCGGCTTAGCCTCGATCCACTTGGAGAACTTGTCAATTGCGACGAACAGATGCGTGAATCCTCCTGGAGCCTTCTTGAAAGGACCAACCATGTCTAAGCCCCATACTGCAAATGGCCAGGATAGTGGAATTGTTTGTAGTTCCTGGGTTGGGACATGGCTTTGCCGAGCGAAGAACTGGAGACCTTTACACGTTCAGACTACTTTGTCGGCATCGGAAACTGTCGTAAGCCAGAAGAAACCTTTTCTGTAGGCTTTGCCCACCAAGGTGCGTGCTGCCGCGTGACTTCCGCATATGCCCGAGTGGATATCCTGGATTAGTTGTCGTCCTTCCTCGGGCGTGATGCATCTCATTAGGATTCCAGAGGGGCTTCTCTTGTATAACTCGGAGTCAACCATGACATAGCTCTGAGCACGACGTCGGACCCGTTCAGCCTCATCCCGGTCTTTCGGCAGCTCTTGCTGAGTTAAAAATCTGATGAGTGGTGTCCTCCAGTCGGCGTCGATCATGGCGACTTCATTTGCAGCTTGCTCGTTGGGAGTTGGTTTGGCTGCAATAGTTGGTTCATAGAGGTGTTCTATGAAAACGTCTGTTGGAGCGGCTTCTCGCTTGGACCCGAACTGCGCCAATTCGTCAGCTGCCTCGTTATTATGCCTTAGGACATGGGATAGCTCCAGTCCATCAAACCTGTCTTCAAGTTTGCAAACTTATTGTCGGTAGGCCTCCATGGTGTCGTTTAGACAGGACCAGTCCTTTATCACTTGGTTCACAACCAGCTGGGAATCCCCTTTCACGACGAGCCGATGTATCCCGAGTGAAACTGCAAGCTACTGTCCATGTAGCAGGGCTTCATACTCGGCGACGTTGTGTGAAGCGGAGAAGTGAAGATAGAGAACATATCTTAGCCTTTCCCCAGTTGGGGAGATCAGCACGACTCCTGCTCCCAAGCCGGTGATCCTCTTGGATCCGTCGAAGTGCATGGTCCAGTTTTAAAGGTCTTCCCGAGGTACATCTTCTTGCTGTTTGGTCCACTCGGCCAAGAAATCCGCCAGGGCTTGTGATTTCACAGAAGTCCTCGCCTTGAAAGTTAAGTCCAGCGGCATCAGTTCCAGGGCCCACTTCGCGATGCAGTTGCCTCCCGGTTGTGGATGACATCGCCGAGTGGAAAGGAAGTGACGACGGTGACCGAGTGACCCTGAAAGTAGTGCGCCAATTTCCTCGCGGTTATCAGAATACCATATAGCAATTTTTGTGCCTGAGGGTAGCAAATTTTGGCTCATGACAGCACTTCGCTAACAAAGTATATGGGTCTTTGAATCTTCTGGACCCGTCCTTCTTCTTCGCGCTCGACCACGAGAACCGTACTAACCACTTGGTGAGTGGCTGAGACGTACAGTAGCAGGGGCTCTTGGGGCTGGGGTGAGGCTAGGACGGGCGGCGTTGTGAGAAATTCTTTGAAATCTTCAAAGGCCTTGTGGTCTTCCGTAGTCCACTGGAAGTCGTCCATTTTCTTTAGCAACTTGAAGAAAGGCATGCCTCTTTCGCCCAGTCGAGAGATGAATCGGCTTAGCGCCGCCATGTAGCCAGTAAGCTTCTGGACATCCTTCTGGTTACTCGGGGGCTTCATGTTCAGGATAGCGTAGATTTTTTCTGGATTGGCCTTGATGCCGCGATGTGACACCATGAAGCCGAGCAGTTTGTCTGATGGCACACCGAACGTGCACTTCTCCGGGTTCAACTTCATTCTAAAGGCCTGAATGTTCGCGAAGGTTTCTTCTAAGTCGTCGATCAAGTCTTCGTTCTGCTTGGTCTTGATGACGAAGTCGTCGACGTAAGCTTCCACGTTCTTCCCGATCTGCGTCTGAAAATATCTTTGGATCATGCGTTGATAAGTGGCCCCGGCATTTTTTAGGCCGAAAGGCATCGTGATGTAGCAGTAAGCTCCAAACGGCGTGATGAACGATGTTTTCAGGCAGTCAGATTTGATGGTAGCCCGAGTAGCAGTCCAAAAAGCTTAAAAGCTGGCAGCCAACTGTTGAGTCCACGACTTGGTCGATGCGAGGTAGTCCAAACGGATCTTTAGGGCAGGCTTTGTTGAGGTCGGTGTAGTCAACGCACATGCGCCATTGCCCTATCTTCTTCCGAACCAGAACCGGGTTAGCCAACCAGTCGGGATGCAAAACTTCCTTGATAAAACCGGTGGCTAAGAGCTTCGTGTTTTCTTCCTTGATGGCATCTTTTCGATCCTGAGCGAACCTGCGCAATCGTTGCTTGATTGGCTTTGCGTCATCTTTGACGTGTAAAGAGTGCTCGATCACCTCCCTAGGAATTTTGGCATATCAGATGGTTTCCAAGCAAAAACATCTTTATTATTTTGGAGGAAGGTGACGAGCGCGTTTTCCTATTTGGGATCTAGTTCAGCGCCGATTATAGCGGTTTTCGAGGGATCCGATGGATCAAGGAAGATCTTCTTTGTTTTGACGTCGCCCTGCCCCGATTTGGCTATCTTCTTCGCGGGGATTTCACATTCTACCGAAGTTGATGTGGCCAGTCGGATTTCCTCCTGGCCACGAATCTCTCGCGAGATTGGGCCATGTTGCAGCTTTCTTTGTCGCAGATGAAGGCTTGCTTGACGTCGCTGCGAAGAGTGATGACGCCGTTTGGACCCGGCATTTTCATGCAGAGGTAGGTATAGTGCGGTATCGCCATGAATTTGGTGAGTGCAGGCCTTCCGATGATCGCGTAGTAGGCTGTCTCGAAGTCGGCCACCTCGAAAGTGATATTCTCCGTTCGGAAATTCTCGCGAACTCCGAAGGTGACCGGAAGGGTGATGTGCCCGAGTAGCGTGGATGATAGCCCCGGGATCACTCCATGGAAGGGGCCGAGCTTGCCTTCGCCCGCCTCTCGGGATCCGCATCTCGTCCAAGGTCTTGGCGAACAAAATATCGAGGGCGCTGCCCCCATCGATGAGGACGCGCTTGAGCTTGATGTTGCGGACCACGGGGTCTAACACCAGTGGATAGTGCCCCGGGTGAACCACTCGGTCAGGGTGATCCGAGCGGTCAAACGTGATGGCCACTTCTGACCATCGTAGATATTGTGGTACTTTGGGTTGCGCCGCGTTGACCTCGCGGTCGGTTAGCTTCTGTTTCCTCTTGGATTCATAGGCTTGCGATCCCCCGAAGATGTGATTCAGCTCGCCCACGGGGTCTTGAAAAGGCTTCGTGTTTCCAGCCGGGTTGTTCTTCTTGGTACCCGATGGGCCGGCTTCATCAGTCGGCTTCTTGTTGAGCTGTGCCGCATATTGCTCGGCGAACTGTTTATAAATAAAGCAGTCCTTGGCCGCGTGCTTGTGGTTGGGATGATGCGTGCACTGAGCGTTCATGATGGCGTCATAGGCCGCGACTCGGGGACGGCGTTGGGAGTTGGACGTCGCGGCAACTAGGTCTTCAGGTAGGCTTGCGGTCCTTCTGTCCCTGGTTGTTGTTGCCATTATCCTTCTTAGGATGTCGGCTTCCTCCCGATTGCTTGTCGTCCCTTCTGTCAGGCCGGTCTTGGCGCACCGCTTTGATCGCGTCGCTGGACTTAGCGTATGAGTTCGCCGTCTCGAACATTTGCTTCACCGTCTTCGGTGGCTTGCGCCCGAATTTCCCGATAAACAGCTCATCACGGACTCCCTTCTGGAAGGCGGCGATGATGATGTCGTCGGTGATGTTGGGGATCTTGTTGCGCTTTTCCGAGAAGCGCCGGATGTAGTCCTTCAATGGCTCGTCTGGCTTCTGGACGATGTTGTAGAGATCGAAGTGGGTTCCAGGTCTCTCGAAGGTGCCCTAGAAGTTAAAAATGAAGTGGTCCCTTAACTCACTCCACGAGTCGATTGAGCCTCTTGGCAAGCTCGTGAGCCAGTTCCTGGCTGAGTTAGCGAGGGCAACAGGTAGGTAATTGGCCATGGCCTTATTGTCGCCGCCTGCCGCACGGATGGCAAGGGTGTACACGGTTAGCCACAACTCGGGGTCGGTCTTCCCGTCGTACTTCTCGATTCCAGTCGGCTTGAATCCGTTCGGCCAATGCACCCGGCGAAGCTCCCGAGTGAAAGCGGGTACTCCATCATCGTTACTGTCGGGCGATCCCCTTCAATCTTCCCGGGAGCGTTGGTCTCGTTCTTGATAACGCCGGTCAAGGACTTCTCGCAAATCACTCGACGGAGTCCTTGGCAGGCTGCTTCGGTAGTCGGAGTCGTTGCTGCGGCGGACCCGATGGTGGACGGGTGGACGTCCATGCCGCTTCTTGCGGGAGTCGGCCAATTGCTCCTGATTCTTGCGCGTGGTCTCGTGGCGAAGGTCTCTTGACCTAGTCGCCGTCCGGTCTGGCTCGGGCCTCTTGTAATCCCTTGACCTCAGCGGCGGGAGTCGGCTTCTGTCGGGCGTTTCTGCCACGGATTAGTTGGTCTTCGGGCTGAGGTGGAGGGAGGACCATTGGCCGTAGCCGCGACGATGGTCTTGATCTTGTCCAAGATTGGCGTCACGTCGGGGGGCGCCGTCTCGATCACTGTGTCTAGGAGTGTGAGGGCAGCGACAGCGTTCTGCTGTGGCGTCTGAAAGATGTTGGTATTGCGGACTCGCGTTTGAAGTATGGCCACTTGAGCGGATCGTCCGGCTGCCCTCAGATCCTGCTTTCTTCTATCGGCTTCCTCCTTGCGCTTCTTTTCTTCTTCCGCCAGCTTGCGCTCTTGCTCAAGTTCAGCTCTTTCTTCTTCTGCGAGCCTACAGGCCATGGCTGAGTCGGTCTCGGCCACCTCAGCCATGAGGGCGTCGAAGCATTTCGGCTCGTAGTCCTTGTCACAGTCGGAGTCGTTGGCTTCGACCGAGGGGATGCCGTAGAGGTCGTCGAAGCCTGAAGAGCTGAGATATTCGTCGAGCTCCGAGGATGAGCATGACCCGAACGGTTGGAGGATGACCACGACTTTCCTCGAGCCTGGGTTGCTCGGATCTGGATCATTCCAGTCCGAGTCGTAGATTGATGATGTGAACTCCTCCGAGTGGGTCGACCTCGACTCGGGGGACAGAAGCTTGCAGTAGATCTCAGCGGCGTTTGGTAGTCCAAACGGCGCCAAGAGGTTTTCTCCCGAGTAGATTGGTTCCGACGGGGGTAGGGGTGGGGGTGAGAAGACAACCGTGGATCTTGGCGGCGTTCGGTAGCCCGAACGGCACCGAGTGGATCCCTCCGTCAGAGTAGATGGACTGCATCTTGGAACTCAAGATTTTGTCGTAGATTTTGGCATTGTTCGGCAGCCCGAACGGCGCCGAGTGGGTTTCCCCTCCCGACTGGTCTGAATCCGAGTCGAAGGAGGAGAACTTGTTGAAGTCGTTGGCGGCGAAGTCGCTGAAGCTTGAAGAAGATCCCATCGCGCTTGTCGGCGAGTTTGTCGAAGAAGTCTTGACGCGCGGGCCCCTACCTAGTGCGCCAACTGTCGAAATTTGGTTTCGGCAATAGAATTTTGGGGGTGCAGTCAAGATTGCCAAGCTCGATGGGTTAGGTGGAAAACAAGGATTTAGACAGGTTCAGACCCTCTCGTGAGGTAATACGCTACTCCTGTTTCGGGGATTCGATCCGTCGAGTGTTTATTGATCTCAAGATCTCGTGTGTCTAGTGGCTTGTATGTACTTCGCATACATCCGATATCCCTCAAGGGACGCCCCTACCCCCCTTATATAGTCTTGCGAGGCGGGCTTACAAGTCGGAAACCCTATCTTACTCTAAGTCGGTTTCCTCAATCTTACCAAACCATGACTATAGGCCATTGCCTTATCAAATCGGCAACGTAATACCCAAGTCATAGTTGGTTTACATATTTGGCAGGCGCAATCTATCCCTATCTCCAGTCGGATAAGCTTGCCATGTGGATACCCGATTACCATAATCTCCACATGTTCATAGCTTGAGAAAGTTTGTTAGCGGCAAGAGCCAAATCCTCCTCCTCGAATTGCTCGAGTTGTTCATCGGACATGGCATTAATCAAAGCAAGAGCACTTGGAGATGATGAAGATGCAACATCAGAAGAAGTTGAAGAAGAAGAAACCAAAGCATTTGACTTGGACTCAATTTTTTGAGAAAGAATGTTCATCTCATGAGTTTTGAGTTTAGTGTAAAGAGAATCTAAAGTCAAAGTAGCCATATTGACAGATTCTTGAATTGAAGTCACTTTCATCTCCCAAATAGACATGTCAAGACCATTCAAAAAGTGATGAGAAATCTCGATTGTGGATAATTAGTGTCATAAGAAGAATCAACGGATCTAAGATTGCTCAAGATTTTATTAAACCTACCAAGATAGTCATCCAAAGCTTCAAAGAGGTTTCATCTCAAATTTTATGTATTCCTTTTTAAAAAGGTCTCGACGAAGTTCTTTTATATTAGTAGTTCCTTGATGAAAGTTTTTCAAAGCATTCCAAATCTCGTTAGCGGTTTGAAGATGTGAAACGCGATCAAAATCCGAACGAGAAATCCCATTTAACAAAATATTGCGAGCTTTGCAATTGTTATTAAACTCAGTTTTCAAAGCATCAGAATTAATCGCTTCGGGAATAGTGTAGGGAAGAGCAACCTTTTGCCACACATCATAGTCTTGAGCCATGATGTAAGATTGCATCTTACTACACTAATAAGCAAAGTCGGTTCCATCAAAAACATGCGGCTTAGTGGAAAACTTATCCGACATGGCGAAAAACTTTAGATCGATAAAAATCCAAAGCAGAAAAACCAGGCTCTGATACAACTTGTAGGATCGAATACCCAAAGTAAAGCCAACCAGAGGGGTGAATGGTTGATGTAACCAAAAACAAGTTTTAGCGAAAATAAAACTTTACCTCTGATCTGGAGCAAGTCGGTCTGACCGAAAGTGTTCTGCCGGTCTGATCGCCCTATAGTGTCGGTCTGACCACCCGATGTACGCCGGTCTGACCGCCCGTGTAGCCGATCGCCGATGAATCCCGGTCTGACCGCAGTCGTGTGTGCGGTCTGACCGGTGAGTTTAGTCGGTCTAACTGCCGTTTAGACCACCGCACCGAGGAAGAAGATAACACAAAGAATTCTCCAAGAAGATTGATCTTTATTGAATCTCTTTGTGTTTAGAAAGTGCAAACAAAGCACTCCTTAGAAAATCTCAAGCTAAACTTGAAACCCTAACTCGAAACTCTCTAAAACTTGAATCCAAAGCAATACCAAGAGGCCACGCCTCCCCTAACTATTTATACACAAGACCTGCAGCCAAAAGCCACGAATCCAACTCATATAGAAAGTCCTAAACACCTAGAAAACCTTCCCATATAAGTACAAACTTATATAAACCAACCATCACAATCTCGGTCTTTCCAAAATTGATATTCCGCTTTCCATACATACACAATATCTCCATCGTATGTCATATGGAAACTTCACCAATTATGTGCACTAATCTCTACCCTTCCGCATCCCGCATGATCTCCATCTTGGACGTCACCTTATCTCCAAGTTGACTCCAACTCGATCACCAGCAACACTTTCCCGAGGCATAAAGATTACCTGCACACAATTAAACAAAGAATACCATATTCGAGCACAAGCTATCACAACTTGACTCATTGTTAGCATAAATGAACATACACGTGCATAGGAACACGAAACTCTCATGCATATGCAAGGAAACAAACCGAAACCAAAACTGAATCGAAATCGGCAACCAGTTGGACTGACTCGACCGGTCTGACCGCAGTTGCCTGCCCGGTCTGACCGCACGAACACCTCCAGTCAGACCAGCAGTACAAGCCCGGTCAGAACGACTGTGTAGCCGACTGAACACTATTCATTGTCCGAAAATACAACTATCTCCAAAACCACTTTGTCAATAAATCTCCAAATAACAAAACACACAAAGCAACAATCCCAGATGCCAATTGTTCATCATCAAATGAAGAATCAAACACACTTTGATTTTACATCTTCTTCCTTCTTCCACCTTCCCTGCTCAGCCGACAATGGGCGTCCTGGCTTACGACCGCCAAATCGTGGGCGTCGCCGCCCACCGAAGTTCAAACACTGGTGTCGACCATCCTCATCCCTCCATCTAGCTGGCAGCACACGATTGGGATAAAAACATCAACGTCGAACCGCCATAGTTAAACCGACATTGCGCTGCTGTTGTTATCTCATGCGAAACCGACTTGAATCTTCTATAAAATGACCACCTCAGATCAAATTTTATATACATGATTTCCTCCTTACATTCTTCTCAATCTTTCCCCTAAGGTTTCCCCAATTTTTATATTTCGCATTGCTTGAATTTCAAAGTGAAACCGAGGAAGATCGGAAGAACCCTAGTATAGCTGCATCAAGAAATTTACCAAAATTCGTCAACCCCGATTAAGTTTTCTCCAAATTAAAGGTATCATTGCTTTCCCCTTGCCAAATACTCCATTTACCCTAACTTTTTTTTGAACCTTTCGACCATTGGAGAACCATCGTCAGCGAGCCGCCACGGCATACTCTGCTCCGGCCGCCGCCGCACGCACAGTGCCAGGGCATTCTAATGCCTTTCCCACTATACTAAATGCCTATCTAGCATCTCCATGTTCTGTAGATACTTTTAAGCACTTGATCTCGGCCAAATGATCACTGAAGCATCCTGCCGCCATGCATCACCGCCATTACGGTGAGCTTGCCGACGTTAAGTAATCACACCGCACCTCTGGCCGAATAAACCTTTATACTAGCACCACCGTATCCTATAAATACTCCCAAGCCCCTTATCTTAGCCAAACCATCACCGGAAAGTTGTCACGATGGGTACCGTCGCCGCTGCTACGCCGTCGTTGCTGGCTCACCCGCCATTCCTTCGGCCCAACCAAAACCTAAAATGAAACCCCATAGTTCATAGATGGAGATGAAACCTTTTAATCCAGAGCTCCGACCTCCCATGTCGCTATTCACCTTCACCCCGCCGGCACCTTCCCTGTAGAAGAAAGACAGAGAAGAAATAGAGAAGAAGATGAACAGTAAAAGAGAAAGGGAAAAGAACGAAGAAAAGAAATAAAGAGAAAGAAGGAGAAAGAGAAAGTAAGAGGGCACATTGGTTAGGTGAGTTGAGTGGGAATGAGAGGTCCAGAGTTCGAAACCAGCCCCATGGAACTTTTTCCCAATTTTTTAGGAGCCTAGAGATAGAAGAAAAAGAGAGAAAAATAGGAAAATATATGAAAAATCCTAGAAAAATAGGTTGATCCCATTGATTCCTTCAAAATCTCATTTTCAAATTCTTATATATTTTTAAACTAATTTAACTACTATTTTAATCTTTTAAAAATATTTTTTAAAACTCTTTTATATTTATATTTATTCAAACTTAAATCTTTAAAACTAAGACTAGATTCTTTTAAACTTTTTGAATTCAAATTTCTCTTAATTTCATTAAATTTATCTATATTCTTTTTAGAAATACTTTTAACTTCAAATTTTTATAAATTATTTTATACTAAGTCAAGCCCAAATCTTTAATTTTGAAACTTAACAAATGACCCTAGAAAAATAGTTTAACCTCCTTGACTTTTCCCAAATTTTACCTTCAAACCCTTCCTTTTTCTTAAACTTGTTTTCTCCTTTTTTAAAATATTTGAAATATTTTCTTCAATACTATTTATCCTCATTCAAGCTCAAGTTTCAAACTTTAAAAATTTAGCAAATAATCTTCCTACTTAAAACCTGAAAAACTATCCTTTCCTCCTCTTTAAAATATTTTAAATAATCTTCTTATTTTTCCTTATTTTACTCAAGCCCAAAAATTAAAGTTTTAGGATCTAACAAATAACTTTTCCTTTAAAACTTTAGAAATTACCTTTTAAACTCTTTCTAAAATTCTATATTTATTTGGTGTTTATTTGGAGTTGTTCGTTTGATTTATTTTATCCTTCATCATTAGATCACGACATTGAGTTCGCAAAGGAAACTGAACTCGACCATATCGTCAACGCAAGCACCTTTATCCCTGTCCAGAGAGAAAAAGAATTTGAGACTATTGGTCTTAAAGGCAAGTCAAACTGTTCTTGATTATTTAGTTTAAAAGTGATAAGTTATCATGTTTTAATAATACATATAGTTTAGTTAGAGATATTTTATGGGATGGGTTAGATAGTTATAGTTTATCATTTTATGTAGTCCTATATGTTCTTAGATTTTATATGTTATTATTTCATGCATCTTAGTTCATATAGGACATCATTTCATGCATTAGAAACACTATATCATTTCATGTATCGAGAAGGAGAGGTTATTATTTTATGTTAATAGATATATTCTCCTTCTCCTTAGACAATATATAAATAACTCCTAACAATAAAATTTGCATTATCACATATAATAACAATTCATGTAGGGCCATAGAACATCATTTTATCATTCTATGAATAAAAAGAAAAATGGCCAAACATTATATGTGATATAAGTTTTGGTTGTATGCCAGAAAACTACAAAAACTCTTATGCCAGAATAAGGACGTAGTTTCACCCACCCGATGGACCGGTTATACTGACTTAGCAACTATATATTTCTCTCAGATCTCCCTGGGGGCTTGCCCTATGTGGCCCGCAGAAGTCAAACTGGAGAACAACTATGTAAACAGCGGTTAAAAACACCGATACTAACCAGATCGGTATTGTCTGTTAAGATAGTCCACGGGTCTCTCCAAGCCAGGGTAAGTGTATGACGAACAACTATTAAATAGGGAACCGATGTGCCATTCCTTGGTTAGGTTTGGTACCCCTATTAAGATAGTCCGTCGGTCTCGTCCATACATCAGAAAAGGTTAGAATTATATAAATGCTATGTTATCCTTAGCCTTGCAACCTAAGATTAATCCTCGAGTAAAGCTGCGCAAACACTGCAGGGTTGATTGTATTCGAATACGTCGTACTCTGGGTTAATGGAGTTGTGTCTATGGGTGAATCTAGAATAATGGCATGAGTAATTTTTCTAAAATGTCATCCCTAAAATTTGATATTCATATATAAGAAATTATAAGAAAGGATAGGACCTACGTTCATGTTAAAGTTAGGCTTAGGTTATTTTCTTTTAGGACATCATGTATATCTATTTTAGTATGCAATCGCATTAAGATTAGACTTATATTATATCATGCATATCTATATGGTATAAAATCATGTTAAGGCTAGGATTATATTATTCTTTTTAAGACATCTTGCATATTTATAAGAAGGGGTAGAATATAGAATTGGGCTAAAATTAAGTTTATGATTCATACTCTTAGATGTCCACATAAAATATTTTAAATGAAGGATAGGATATATCATCATACTAGGAATAGATTTACAATTCCTTTCTCTTGTCGATATATCATGCATGTTTATCTATATAAAATTGCATTCAGTTTGGCTTGCTAAGTGTCATTGGTGCTCATCCTTGCATATAATATTTTTAGGAAACCCTGAAGTAGATGAAGAACTCCCAAGTACCCTAGAGGACTGGGAGGACGAGTACGATCTCTAGGTCGACTCTACACTCGGGCTATCCCTATGGAAGTGTCGCGACTTTCTTGTATTGTATGATTTGTACTTAAACATTAATAGTTTATAATAATAAATGAAGTTTCTGTATCTGTACTATTTCACGTATAACCGGACTCCTAGGAGGTTATGTGATATTGTCGGAGTTGACCTCTTTGGAGGAGACCCCACATGAATCTTGAAGTGTCTACCATGTCATATTGGGTAATTGAAGAATGAAATGGCCTTGATTCAAGTTACCTCCACTCCTTCTGATGAGTACCTTGGGTTTTTCATTTTGCTCATAAAAACATAACTTTACTTTACTTCTCAATTGATTCTCTCAGATCGTTCAGTGTGTATAGTTCCTCACCAAGGCATTGATTGTGCTTTTTCTTATCCTACTTCTAATAAGACTTCTGTGTAGCTCATGGTAGGGAATAAAAATGTCATACTTGTACCACAAATATTGTAAAGTCAAAAATCAGATCCAAAAAGATAACTAATCATATAATCATGATCAAGATGTGCATGTGTGTGGACAATAAATATATGTGGAAAAGTGGGAAGTAGATGACTCCTTTTTTTGGTATGATCCTCCTTCTTGCACTTATTTGGAGAACATGGCTATGTTTTCCCCTCTCATCATTTTTTTCTTTTTCTCATGCTCAAGAATATTATCTATTTCTCATGTGAGCATTTTTTTTCTTTCTAGCTCATGTCTCTTTTTTTATAGTTGGAGGAGGGATCATAAATGTGAAGTCTTTATTTGATAGATGGTTGGCTGATGTGGACTTACAATGTAGAAATATAGCATCTGTGATAGACGAATGATTGATGCTGACTTCCAGAGTATAAGTATAGCATCTGTGGTAAATGGATGGCATGTGTTTGCTATCCTTCAGTGTAGAGGATGAGCAAATATGGTGTGTGTATGTGATCTTGATGTGCATACAAATATTCACCATGACCTATGAAAATGGTTAATAATAACCACTACCTCTAATTGGTATTTCATTTCATATTCTTTCATTTACTTTTATGCTGGATTTGACGGACGAATTTGATAACTAAGGACCGTCAACAATGGAAGGGTGGGAAGAGAGAGAGGAGGCCCACTCTGTCGTCGTCGCCCAACAGTCGTGCCGCTCTGCTTCGCCGCCACCACCACGCTGTCAGCCAGATCTACGGGCGGAAACCCCCCAATTGGCGCCTCCCTCCATCACAGCACAGGGAAGAAGTTTCCCCATCAAGGAACAGCCCAACTGCCGCTTTCCTTGCAGCCTCTCGCCGTGGCGACGGCCTGCACAAGTGGCGGCAAGGCGATGTTTTTACGTCTGGAAATTCACAAGTAATTTTCAAACTAATTTGTGCATTATACCCTCATCCAGGAATCATCCGAGGTAGACAAATCAATAATTTTAATATATAGTACTAAATGAACTAATACGATAAATACTTACAAAAGAGGCACTTAGTGCTCACCACAAAAAAAACTGTAGTGGAATAAAAAATCTAGTGAAGCTTCAACTCTACTCTCATAGGTAGCTCAACTGCGATCTAAGCCAAAGGGTGTTCTCCTTCGAAATGCTTCTTTAACTGAGGTTGATGATTATCACAAGGTGAGTATATGAAATACTACACAAGCCACACAACAAATATACAAGTGTACGAGAATAACAAAGAATGGCAATAACAGGGTTCATTTGCAAAGGCAACATTTAACAAGACATTTAAGAGCAGTAAAACAATAGATTAATTAATCATCAATATTAATCAACATTGAACAACACGCCAATGCTGCACAGGGCCAACCATCTCTGAACAACCAAATCCCAGTTGCATAGATCTAAACTCCATAACATGAACTAACAAATTATCATCACCAACTTATTTATCATTAATGAGTAGTGTGGGACTAATCACGAAAACATTGCTAAGCTCGACATGGCTATTCAAATAGTTTTACTCTGACAAAAGGTGTACAAATTTACCCACAAGACACAATCTCAACATCATGTCAACCATACGTCACGATACGGGAAAGTACCCGAAGAGAGATTGTGACAAGACCCTTCGTATAACATGCCTAACAGAATGGTCACCCGTTAAGTCCCCAATAAAGGTGGTCGAACCTCTAGGCTAGTTCCCTTGGCTCCAAATCGGGACTTATTGACATTGCCAGAATAATGTGAATTTATTGACACTACCACCTATCAACTACATATCATGGTGCCTTCTGCTAGGACATGCTACACTATAGATCAAGTCGTTGCCCATGCTGGCTTATGGTTAGTATGGTAAATGCTTCACAACAGTAGCTCACGAACCGATCCTTAATTTCATGAGGATGACCATCAAAATCATGTGCTCACAACCCACCATTAGTCAAGTTTTTGTTTGAATATCATTAATCAATCACGATTAGCCATCGTAAGCTACCATCATTAAGCAATAGTGAAGCATTAGTTATCCCAATAGTGTACTAATGTTTTTAAGCATGATTAAGAAATTATACCAATATCTAGTTGAACCAATATATAAAGTCCAACTAGTCAAATTATAACCAAAGGTATCAAGAAATAAGTTAATCAATGCAAATTAGCCATAACATAGGAATATGTTCACACCTCCCAATGACATTCAAAAATAAATACACATTTGAAATAAATAAATAATTTAAACATAGGATCAACATGCTCAAAGGGATTGTTGGAGATCTATGTGACTTGCCTTACAAACAAGCGTCTTCAATTCGTCTTCAGGAACTTCTCCAACGAACAAGCGATCCTCCGAAACGACGGAAACTACATTCTAGCATGCAAAACATGAAAAAAGAGTAATAAAAACCAAATAAACAGTATAAATAAAGTTAATAAATAGGTAGAGCTTGAATTTAGATGAATTATGAGACTTGAACGACTTTATCCTGACTTTTTAATTAATGAAGTTTTAATCAATTAAAACCTATAAAGAAAATTTATTACGTTATTTTTAATTATTTTAGAACCGGATAAGGATATTTATGACGCCAGCTAAGAGAGAATGGCTGAGAAAAATGACAGGTGGGACCCACCTATCATAGGGAGGAAAAGGTTTAGGTCTACCATGGACCTAGTTCACATAGGAGGTTCACGGTGGACCACGGGATTAGATGGCTCAGACTAGTTTGACCAGAGTTTGACCAAGATCCGACGGATGAGATCGAACCCAGTCTAGGGTTAGGGTGAAGCCACGTGGCGACAGCCAGCAGCCACGAAGGACGGGGTGCTGATGTGTCGCTTAGGTGGTAGCTGACGTGGACACACGTGACATGCCACTTCATCACCGACGGCGGTGGCTCGGGAGGACAACGAGGACGGTGAACCGCGATGCTCCGGTAAAAATGGAGGGCACTAACGGAGAGAGGACGACGAGATGACTCTTACCAACACTTACATGACGATGGATGGCGAAGGGAAATTGCTGGCAGCAAGATTGAAGCGGTGACAAGATTGGGTCCACAGCGTCGACGGCTCTCCTACAAACTCCTGCAGAGGAGAGGTGGTAGACGGGCTTCTCCTTGCTGTGATGCTGAGGGTGGCTGCGGCAAGGACAGACGACGACAGGGTCAGTGATGAGGCTTGGCTGGAGATGCGGCGAAGGAAGACGTCCTTGGGTGCACAGTGACGAAGTCCTTCAAGTGATCTTCGACGCAAGGGAACCGGTGGCCGGGCTTCACACGGTCGCTGCGATGCCGAAGGTGGAGAAGGTGCAGAGTGGCAAAGTGCGGCTGGAGCGGTGGTCAGCGATGTAGAGAGATGGGAAGCGTGGCGGCAGCTCTAGGGCACGAGAAAAACTCGGGAAAAATGTGGAAAAGGGAGAGGAGGTCCGGGGCATGCTTTATAGGCAAAGGAAAGAGAGCCCGGGTCGGGATCAATAAGATTTTGCAGTGAAAAAGTTCATCCCGTGTTCATCGGGATAAGAACGGCTTCGATTTAGAGGGGATTTTGCATGGGATTGATGGAGCTTTCTTGTGGAAAAGGTAGAGGAGATAGAGGGGATTCCGTTTTCGAGATCAATTTTGGAAGAGGAGCAATGGGGAGGCTGGATTTAGTGGGGATGTCGGGTCGGGTGGTGCAGGGTTCGACCGAGAGGATGGACAAAGGTAGGAGATGACACTATAGCGGCCGGCCCGGGCTGACAATGGGTGGAGGCGCGAGGGAGACCAACTGGACTTGGGCTGGCTCGGCTGCTCGCTGGGCCAAAGAAGGAGAGAGGGACGAGGCCCAGAAGAAAAAGGAAAAGAGAGGAGGGAGTGACTGGCTCAGTAGGGGAAGGAAGGAATGGGCTGGATTCGGCCCAGACTCTGGAAAAGGATTTTTAATTGATTTTTGGTTTAAATAATACTAAAATGTTTTTAATTTATTAAAATACTTTCAATGCTCAAATCATTCCAAGAAAGATCATGAAAATACTTGGACACTCAAAAGTATTTAATAAAATTTTATCTAGCTCAATTTGATGTTCAAATTTTCATAGAATTTTATCCAAACACTTCCTTTAATTATTAAATACTTTCTAGAAATTCCTTTTTCACAACAATATATATTTAGGCGATTTTTAGGGTGTTATAGGCATTGCGAGGAAATGAGGAGTTGGGAGGAGACGAGGAGTCGACGAGTTGCAAGGAAATGAAACATCTCTTGGAGTAAGAACTTGATAAGCACGAGCACTGTAGGTGGGAACAAAAGGCACGAAAATGGTGAGACCCCTAGCAGTCCAGCGGCTCAGCCTTTCATTGCCCACCTCGATAGGTGGGTTCTCGACACAACCATGTTTGTTCCTCTAGATAGATCCAGCTACGGGAGAGAGGGGAGCCACCATTAGCGGTACGCTGGATCCTCTCTCCTCTCTTGCACTACACTATGTGCCGCATAGATGTCACATGCAACAAAAACTTAGTCAACATGCCACATGGGTGTCACATAGGACAAAACCACCGGTCAAATCGCTGAGGAACTCGATTTGCACTGGTTTTGGTAGTTGGAGAATGTGATGTACCCAGTTTTGTGGTTGAGGGATGTAATTCAATCAAGGGTAATAGTTGAGGGATGAAAATAGACTTATTCCCCACACTCCACAGACCATGGACCCATCGCCGAGCCAACTTCCCAACGCCCCGACCTTAATTCTCTCTCCGCTCTTTCTTCCTGTGGCGATCTAGACTCTGGTGGGAAAGGGTACACCTAAGATCCCTCATCTTGTTGCCGAGTTACAAAATCATCCCTGAACCAAAAAACCAGACATATGGCATCTCTAAACTTGTAAAATCAGCTCACCGTAGGTTCTTAGGCGGTTTTGTCCCCGGTTTTGTTCAACGTGACAATTGAGTCAGCGTGGGACCCACGTGGGCCTCACATGTCAGTGACTACTTCTCTCTCTCCCCACCTCTCTTCCTCTTGCCTCCAGTCCTTCCTTCTTGGCGACCAACGACGGGAGAGAAGCGCAACCAATGGGGAGGAGCATGGCAAGCGACAGGCGGGGAGAACCAGAGGCGTGTGACGTGGTGGCGGTGCTCGCTAGCGAAGACAGGCAACGGCCGGCGAAGACGAGATGGGCATTGGCGGTGGCATCATCATCAAGCTCGATCGGCCATCCCCATCTTCTTGGCGACGACCGACGGGGAAAAGGGTTAGTGCGGCAGGCACGACCAGTGGCCGGGGTGAAGGAGCATGGTGGTGGCTCCCGGCCGCTCCTACCCCCGCTCCCCGCGAGCTCGTCGAGGCCGAATGTGGCCTCAAGCTCAAGGTCATCGTCGAGGTCTCAATTCACCCATGCCACACACTCCTATGCCAATGGAGCTCACGCGAGCTAGTTCTCGATGGCGGCGGCGGCTTCCTGCAGAGAGGATGGGCAACGATGGTGTGGAATGCTGGCTTTTATAGGCATGGCAAGGGAGGGAAGAAGATGACGTCGCACCATGGGGCCTCTTGGCTTCCTTCGTCGGCCTCATCGGCTCCTGTCGCTCCTCCTCCATTGGCATCCTTCGCCAACAGGTCGAGCTCAGTGATGCCGCTGACGCCCAGCTCCTCTCCGTCAGTTGGCGCTCTTCCCCAATGCCGCCACCGTCACCTTACAACCTGGGTTTCTCCTCCCCACCACTGACCTAGAGTTGTGCCGATCCTAGGAGCCTGTCGTCTTTGATGATGGCAACGGCGACAACAGAGCCACGCCGACGCGCTATCGCCGATCGGACCCAGCCACAACCATGCTCTTTGATCCGAACCTTCTTGTAGCCTTTCGTGGTGCCGTCGATGAGTACGCCCGCACGCTCCAGGAGGCCAAGCACCATGAAGTTGACCACGACTTCTTCATGTTGTTGTTGGAGGAGGAGGTTTGCGACATCGGCTTTGGCATCGATGAGGACCCCTAATGCTCTGTCGCGCGTCACACCGTGACACGGGCGACATCGCGTGCGCCATCTGCTGCGGCGCTTGGTTCTCGTGCGACGCGTGTAGCGACAGTCATAGGCTTCGGGTGGAGGAGAGAGGAAGAGGGGTGGAGAGAGAGGAGAAGAAGTAGTCGTTGACATGTGAGGCCCATGTGGGTTCCACTCTAACTCAACTGCCACGTCGGACAAAACCAGGGACAAAACCGCCTAAGGACCTAGAGTGACCCGGTTTTTGTAAGTTGAGGGATGACATATATCAGGTTTTTCAGTTCAGAGACGATTTCGTAATTTGGTGACAAGATGAGGGACCTCCGGTATACTTTTTCCACTTTGGTGAGACCTAGCTCTCGGCTTAGTGCCGTTAGAGCTAGGACTTGGCCGGTGCTTTATCGGGCTGGCCCAAGGCACATTGGCTCGACACGGTAAAAAGCATGGTTTGGCACGACCCGTAAATGGGACAGGCTTTGCTTGGAAAAAATAAATCTATTTTACCTCCCTCAACTCTTGTCCTTGGTTGAATCACGTCGCTCAACCGAAAAACTGAGTATAACACCTCCTTCAGCATTGAAAACTAGGGCAAATCACCTCCCTTGGTGGTTTGGGAGGCGGTTTCATCGAAGCTAGTAGCTTTGACTCCACTAGCTAGCTGAGTCAGCTTGTGGGCCCCACCTATCAGCGACTCTCCTCTTCCTCTCCTCTCTTTTTCCATCCCTCCTGGCGGCAACGAGATGAGCAGTGAATGCTGGATGGAGGACGCTAGAGCTTGGGAAGGTCGCGGCAACGACGGAGTTCTGGCTCCATCCGCGTTGGACCATCGGCGCGCGGTCGACTACCCCCATGCCACACCTGCCGGTCTCCGCTCCGGATATCGAGGTTGCTCGGAAGGTAGACGACGACCGACTTAGGCGAGCTCATAGGGGACCGGGGATAGGAGCGGCGGCCAGGAGGTACTCTAGAAATTGTTGCCGCCACCCAAAGATACGTCTTTGTCTTGCTCCTCTCCCCACGAGGGGTGACAGTGTGGGAGACTATGGCCCACGATAGATGGCCCACGCGTTGACAAACACGCAGGTGCCCCTAGCGACGTGGTACCTCAGCACGGTGGTGTTGTCGACATCCCATGCCCCGTGTCACTTGGGAGCTCACTGATGCTGCCTACGCTGCTCCCCTCCATCTCTGATGTTGGAGGCCCACGTTGCTTGGGAGCAGGACCCCAAGCTCCACCGCGCTGCTCCCCTCCATCCCTGGCTGGCCTCCTATTCTAGCTCCCCGTCCTATTCCTAGATCCCATCCGCCTCTATCGTGCAAGCCCAAGCTTGCACACCGCGAGCTCGCCGGCCACTGCATCGATCCCCGACATCGTCTCGATGACCCCTGATGCCGCTTTGACGCCCTGCCGCCTCTCTATCTTGACTCATCTTCTCGATGTGAGGCCATCGCCGTCCTAGGTTTGTCTAGTTAACCAACCGGATCCACCTCCCACCCTCACCCCAACCTCCAACTTCTTTCCCGTCATCGTCAACTTCTGCATCCCGCCGTCGACCATTGGGTCCCCTCTTGCGTGCCAATCTCGATGATGGCCCTGACTCGTACCACTTTGCCACTGCGCCAGTCCCCTCAGCCGTGCGAGTCCCCTTCTGCTTGTCTCGCCTCCCTGGCTACCTGTGAGGGAGGAGAGAAGAAAAGTAATCTAAATGATATATGGGCCTCACATGGGTCCCACCTAATATTTTTACTATGAGTTCCACGTAGATGCCACGTGGGATGGAGGCCAAAGTCAAGATGTCACGTGGACGTCACATAAGCTAAAACCAGGCTCAATGCTGCCTTAGAAGTCAATTTGCACCTATTTTCGGAGATGGGGGAGACCTTATACCCGGTTTTGCGGTTGAGGGATACAATTCGAGCAAGAGTTGAGGGACATAAATTGACTTATTTTCCCTGGAAAACTGGCACGACGGGCGGCATGACATGGACGGGCTGGATACCAAGCCGGCTTGGCTCGGCTCAGCTCGCTCTAGCTCGTTAGTATAACGAGCTGGCTCGACTCGGCTCGTTATACTAACGAGCAAGGAGGCCGGCTCGGCTCGGCTCGACTCGTGAGTCGGCTTGAGCCAGCTTATTTAGCTCGCGAGCCATTTCAATATAGTGTAATTTGTGTACAGATTATATGTCCATTTCTTCATGAGTCCATCAAACATGCAAATATACAACAGGAAAAAGTAAAAGGTGACATATTAAGTCCATAATTAACATAATAACACTTGTCCATCGATCATCATCCATACAAATACAAATGCAATGATGCAACTAGATTAGATATCATTACTATTACAATCCAAAGCATTAGGTCCAAATTGACCATCACAAAGTCACAAAAGTTATTGACTTATTATCACAACAACAACAAAACAAGCAAAAGATGACATATCCCTTGTTCCATCAAGCAGCATCAAGACAAACAACGCCATCAGCAGCAATTCAACATCAAGACTCAAGACCAACAAAGAATTACTGCTTGCCACCACATCATATGAAAACTTCACTAACTCACTATCATCCTCATCATCTTGCCCCAGTAAAAGAGTTTCAACGATTAACATTAGTTGAGCCTGCTTTATATCTGGCTCGTTGAGCTCATGAGCAGCTCACGAGCTGGCTCGTTATAACTAACGAGCTAAACCCTTGGCTCAGCTCGTTAGCATTTCTCAACGAGCCAAGCCGAGCCGAGCCAACCACGAGCCAAGCGAGCTAGCGAGCCGTGAGTATTTCGTCCACCCCTAGACATGGCCCGACCAGTGGTCCGTGCTTGGCACGTAAATGGCCCGACAACACGATGATGGCCCGATGGGCTACGCATGAGGGCCCAATACTTGTGTGAGCTACCGATGCAAGAAAAATGAGGGAGAGGCGTAGTGCTCCGTATACATGGCCAGATGGGTTGAGCCTTCCCGTGCCGGCCTGGGCACGCACGCACTATAGCGCAACCCGGCACGACACGACACAGGAAGGGGTGGACCGTGTCGGCACGGCCCGGTCAGGCGTGCCGTGCCTGGGCTGCCGCCCGAGCCCGTGGGCCGACACGGCACGACACGACTCTTGTACGTGCCGGCACGGGCACGGCAGGACCCACGGCTGGCACGACGGGGGCAAGGCCGGCGATGGACGGAGGCGAGGCAGGCGACGACGAGATCGGCGTCAACGGCGGAAGTGGCCGGGGGCGGTGCTGGCACGGGCGACGCGATCGGGACTCGGCCGGCGCTGACTAGGGTTAGGATTATCACGAGTGACGTCTACAAGCAATGATAGATGCGGTGGATACGGGCAATGATAGACGAGTGGCGTCCTCGGCCCATGGGCCAGTGATGGGCCCGTGCCGACACGATACGACCCAGCCTCCCCTCAGGCCATGCTTGGGCTAGGGCGGCGGCCGACACGGCACGGCCAGCTACAGGAGCCATACCTAATGGGCCATGTCACGAGCATGCTAAGATCGGGCCGTGCCGTGCGGCCCATTTGGCAGCTATAGTGCTCCGTGCCTCCATCGCGCCGCCGGCGCAATTGCGCAGCGCCGCGCCCGCTCGGCAGAGGATCTCAATCCCTCCCACAGGACGCACGCCCGCGCCGCATCTCCTCCCAGGCCCCGGCAACAATCTCGCCACCGCAGCGCATCAGGGCAACGGGCACGTCGCACACAGCATCTCTTGCTGCACTGCACCTCCGGCCGCCACCTCCCGAAGCGGTTGGCGGAGGTCGGGCGCGGGGATCCAGGCCTGAGGAGCTGCTCCACCGCCGGCGGTCGTCGGGCGGCTGACGCGCCGATCCATCCGGGGCCGTCGGTCCGCGACCATCCCGAATTGTGGCATCTCGCGGCACCGGCGCCATCGCCGCCCCGATGGCAGCGGCGAAGCTCACCGCCTCCGCGGTGTTCAGGAGCAACAAGGAGCTCACGTCGCTGGCGCGCTCGGGCCAGCTGGCCGCCGCGCGCCGCCTTTTCGAGGAGATGCCCCGCCGCAACGTGGTCTCCTACAACGCGATGGTCTCCGCGCTGGCCCGCCACGGCCTCCTCGCCGAGGCGCGCAGGCTGTTCGACGAGATGCCGCGCCGCAACCCCGTGTCCTGGAACATCATGATGGCGGCGTGCTCTCAGCACGGCCGCGTCGAGGACGCGCGAGAGCTGTTCGACGCAATGCCCGCCCGGAACGAGGTCTCCTGGACAATCATGGTCTCGTGCTACGCGCGGGCGGGTGAGCTCGCCCTCGCAAGGGAGCTGCTCGACCGCATGCCTGGGGAGAAGTGTGCGGCGTGCTACAACACCATGATCTCTGGGTATGCCAATAACGGCAGGTTTGAGGACGCAATCTCATTGTTGCAGGAGATGCCGGCCCCGGATATTGTTTCATGGAACTCAGTGCTGGCGGGGCTCATCCGGAATGAGGAAATCTCTCGATCAGTGCAGTTCTTCAACGAGATGCCAGAGAAGGACTTGGTGTCCTGGAACTTGATGCTAGAGGGGTATGTGCGTGCTGGAGATTTGGATTTGGCCAGTGCTTTCTTTGCAAGGATCCCCTCACCTAATGTTATTTCTTGGGTTAACTTGGTCAATGGGTATTGTCGGGCAGGAAGGATGGGGGAGGCAAGAGAGTTGTTTGCTAGAATGCCTGAGCGTAATGTTGTGGCTTGGAATGTGCTGCTTTCTGGGTATGTGCAGTTCTCGCAGGTGGAGGAGGCCTATAAGCTGTTTATGGAGATGCCAGATAAGAATTCAATCTCATGGACAACGATGGTGAGTGGTTATGTACGTGCTGGGAAGCTCCAAGAAGCAAAGGATGTGCTGAGCAAGATGCCTTCCGACAATGTTGGAGCAAAGACTGCACTGATGCATGGCTATTTGCAAAGCAACCTGATTGATGACGCCCGCCAACTATTTGATGGAATTGCAGTTCGAGATGCAGTGTGCTGGAATACAATGATATCAGGATATGTTCAGCGTGGTATGCTTGATGAGGCCACGGTTTTGTTCCATCAAATGCCAGACAAGGATATGATTTCTTGGAACACCATGATTGCTGGCTATGCGCAGGATGGACAAATTCACAAGGCAGCCAGTATTTTCAGGAAAATGAAGAGGAGAAATACAGTATCATGGAATTCAATTATCTCTGGATTTGTTCAAAATGGTCTCTTTGTTGAAGCGCTGCATCATTTTATGCTTATGAGAAGGGATGCAAAGAGCGCTGACTGGTGTACATATGCATGTTGTCTAAGTGCATGTGCAAATTTGGCTACTTTGCACATTGGGGGGCAATTCCACAGTCTTCTTGTCCAAACTGGGTTTATCAGTGATTCTTCTCCTGGAAATGCCTTGATTTCTGCCTATGCCAAGTGTGGAAGGATGTTGGAAGCAAGACAAGTCTTTGATGAGATGGTAGTACACGACATCGTTTCATGGAATGCGCTCATTGATGGCTATGCTTCTAATGGTAATGGGTCTGAGGTGATAGCAGTATTCCGGGAAATGGAAGCTAATGGTGTCAGACCTGATGAGATCACACTGGTAGTTGTGTTATCAGCTTGCAGTCATGCCGGGTTAATTGATGAAGGATTGCATTTCTTCAATTCGATGATAAAATTGTACTCGTTAAAGCCTGTGGCTGAGCATTATACCTGCATGGTTGATCTTCTTGGAAGAGCTGGGAGACTAAGAGAGGCATTTGAACTTGTTCAGGGAATGCAGATCCAACCAAATGCTGGTGTCTGGGGTGCGTTGCTTGGAGCATGCCGCGTACACAAGAACCACGAGATAGCATGGCTTGCAGCTGAGAAGTTATTTGAATTGGAACCTTGCAAGGCCTCAAATTATGTCTTGCTGTCAAACATCTGTGTGGAGGCAGGAAAGTGGGATGATGCTGATAAATTGAGGGTTGTGATGAAAGAGAGGTGTGTATACAAGCCACCTGGATTAGCTGGATCAATGTAGTCAGTACTCTTGGATATATATAACAAGGAATACAAGGCCGAGCCCATCAGCAGCAGGGGCACGTGGGGAAGTCGGCTGCAGCAGCACCAAGAAGGGTGACCCCATCGTGCCACTGCAAGCCCAATGGAATTGAAATGGGAGGCCGCAAGCAGCATAAGAACAAAAGGGGAACTTATCAGCTCCTCAATCAAGTACCGTCACTAAAATAGATGGGTTGTGAAATAAAGGTTTAAACAGGTTTAGGCTCTCTCGATGAGAGATAATAACGTACTTCTGTTTAAGGATTGTAAGGATTGTAATCCGTCGAATGTTGTAATGACATGATGATTTGATTGTAGGTTATCTTGCTATATGTCCTTGCTATATATCCTTAGAGAGTCTTCTATTCCCTTTATATAGGTTGAGAGTAGGATTACAATAATAGAAACGTAACCGGTATCGGTATCTTAAGTTGCCTATAGTATTATTGAACCAGGACTTTGGATCGTTCCTTAATATACAAGGAAACATAATACCCAAGTCATGATTCATTGTATATTTTTTATATACATAATCTATCCCTTATATTCATCCCTTATATCCAGTCGGATAATTCAGCCATATCGGTGTATGGTACCATAATCTCCACAATAGCCCCTCTCTTGAACTAAACTAATCCAAATTCGAGTGTTTCAATTCCTTTGTCATAGCGTCTCAAGTGTTTTTACCAAATCATAAGGTTGTGAAGGGCTACAAAAAGCCTCAAAAAATAAAAATAATAACAATAAAATATATACTCAGGTGCATCGACTAGATGCACCTAATTAGATATAACCCTCGACTATGTGGTTAGTTGAACAAACTAATCAAGAAATAAATAATTTAATCAACCGAGTGATTTTTGATAATTATAATAAGCCAAGTAACTCAATTATTAACATATAGCAGATTCGGTATGAATCCTCGAATAATCATGATTCGAGTGATATACTGACTGCTCTAAGATATAAAATCCGCATAGCTCAAGGCCAACCGCGATTTAAAAAATAATAACGTAGCACTAAGCCAACCGTATAAAGAATATGCATGGCACTAGGCTAACCACGTATCTGAAAATAATACCAAATATTACTTGTTTCTTTGTAGAATAAGCCAGTTTATAAAGCCATGAAAGCATGCTATTTGTCACCTTTAAAAATCACATAGCAAATGACTTTAATACAAAGTTTTTATGTATTAAATAAAGGATTTTAAATGTATTGGGTTCATACTGTGCATATATCGTGATAATGAATATGCTTATGTCCATATAAGACATAGGTTTAAACCACACCTAAAATTATATAGCACACGTGAAGTAAAATCTGAGTGAAATAACACCCGTAAACGGATTTACCAACCGCCTTAAAATGACCAAAATATATAATCAATATAGGTCCAAAAATGCACACACATGTGGCCTAAAGCAATGATATAATATCCAATCAATTGCCTTATAAAATCTAAATAATGCCTTAACTTATATATAAAAAAGTTATAAGGATAGCTATATATAAAGCTTCACCGTTTGTCATTTTTTAAATTGCATCGTACCAACTCCTAAAAAGTTGAATAACAACAGTATAAAAGGAGTTTAAAGGTATTGGGCGTTTAATCACGTGCATATCACTAAAAGCAAATATGCCTAAGTCTCTAAAGACATGTGACAAATCACATTTGAAAATGGGCTGCAACTCTTAATGGGCTTTGGCCCAAAAATAAATTTTGTCGATACCTTTAAAAATAAAATTGCCGTGGTTTCTGTAGACCATCGTCTCCGCCGCTTCATTTCCAAAATCCCCTTTCACACTTTTGTTCACAGCCACCACCACCGAAGTTAGGGCTAGGATTCCTCGCACATTCCACCACCAAAAAGGGAAATCAATCCAATCCTCAATCAGATCCGCTCCTTAACCACATTTCCCTCACAATCTCCAAAAAAACCCTAATACAAAGATTTCCAAGTTCATCCATGACGGGAGAGAGAAATCCCATTTGACCAATGGGTGACTTTCGATGTGAAGGAATCGACCCTAAAGGAGATGGTGAAGGAGGGAGTAATGCCGGTGAAGGAGATCATCAGGTGGTGGCCAGCATGCTCGAGGAATTCCCGACGCCGAACACTGGATAAATCATGGTATTTACCCCTTTCTTCTATACTGGTTTCAATCTTCTAACACCAATTTCTTTCATGGACTGGGATTAGGATATATCATCTGAACCCTATTCCATCCTTATGTCGTCATATTTATCCATTTGTGCGAAGCCTTTCTAGGCATTCGTCCTCACTTTAATATGTTTCGATGCATGTTTTACGTAAAAGCTTACCCCATAAAAGAAAATCCATGCGTAGTTGGTTGCTCCGGTTTCCAACTGCATGGTAAACTCCAGTAACAATGCATCGCGCTTCCTTTTAAATTATCCAACAAAGGTTGACATTTCAATTGGTTATTATTTCATATCATGTTACTTGCCTTCCTGCCTTTGTCAGTCTTTCTCCTGTCCACATCCCCAACTGGAATTCCATACCCGAAGGGGCTGATCTTGCTGAGGCTAACGTTCTTATGGTGAAAATAGTAGAGATCAAAGAAGCTGGCTTACTCAAAGAGCAATTTACTTGGCATTTTATCAAATGCCGACTGGCTTCGATCATGGAGAGGTCCAAACTAGCTTTTGAATATGATGGCCAAACTGACCCCAACCGAGAAGATCTAAATTCGATCGAGTTCAAAACTATGTGTTCTCGAATGTATAAAGTCTTTTCAGTGAAATTGTAGAGAAATTTCTCGGTGATATGCATCAGGACATACAACAGTAAGTACATTCCAAGTATTTCAAACTGCTAATGACGACCAATAACTTTAACCAAACTTTAGATGAATATCTATCGACTACCTATGACTTCTGCAACAAAGATATACATAAATCCAGAATTTCCAGAAGCTTCGTCCTTCTCCCAAAGGTACCCATCTTTTTTATGTAAAACCAAATGGGGACAACATATTTTCGTTCATGCAGCTAATACCATTTAAAAAGTTGCATTGCAGATACACTATCCCCATACAACAAATATCCAGTCAAAGATTCAACTTACGACAAAGTGACTATAAAATAACTCATCAACCACTTGATTGTTCTAATAAGGTATGCACACAATCTATCTGAATGACATAATTTTTTCCATGTCCAGAACGAAGTTAAATATTTTTAAAATCAAAAGAAGGACGATAGGTTCACATGTGACACAATTATATCTGAAGGTGTCACAAACAGATGGTGGTACGGTAATTGCTCACAATAACAGTTGTGTGAAGCAAGGATAAATAATATATAATATCAAACTCTGCTACTAACAAGCTCTCATCTTGCGTCCGATCCAACTGCATTACTGAAATGTAAGATGAATATTTAAGCATTATAAATATAAATCATATATAATACCAAATTCTGCTACTAACAAGTTCTTATTCATGATGAATTAGGTAAAAACTAATTGGTATCATCAAAGATGATACAGGTGAGCTCCCTGTAATCGTATTCTCCCCTATGGCAGCAGACAATATGAGCAAAAAATGTATTGCAATATTGGCCACAATCCACCAAAGCTACCCCTGGACTCACCATTTTTTTAGTTTCTCATCATTCTCCCAGTCATCCATATTCAGGCGCTAGCTTAACATTCCTAACTCGGGTATGTCAAATTGTCAATTGTGCACCACATTTGCATCTGTAAGTTTATTAACAAACGCACAAACTACAATGTTTTGTTTGAGCAGTAAATTAACAGACCTGAAAGTTTGCAAAGAGGAATGAATTCTTTGGAGTCACGAGGAAACATCTGCTCCTCTTCGCTGTCATCCATGCCTCAAGCTCGATCTTCTCCTTACCGTCCTAACTTGGTAACAAAATATGTACAAATCAAAAGCTCCTTCAGCGGTGGCCAGCAAGATGGATTTTGATCAAGGGCTTGCTTTCCAAGATGAAGTTCGTCAGCTTTTCAGGTCCCTGGTCCACCACCCTTTTCCTTCTGCTTCGGGTTCCTGCTTGTTACTTTTTGGCGTCACCTCTTTTGTCTGTCAAAGGAATCGGTTGCCTTTGCCCTCCAAGCTTGTCTGGGGGGTAAGGCAAGTGATTTCCGTGTTCTCTTCTTGAGCAACAACCATTTTAGCTTCTTGGTGTTCTCTAAGCAAGTTGGATTTCATATTTACAAACTTCGTCGTGTTATCACGAAATGCTTTGACTGCTATTTTCATTTGTGGAGTAATGGTACCCCCAACTGGGAGCGTGAGAAGAGGCTGTGGAAAATTGAACAGAAAAAACAATGGACCAAAGTGGTCTCTAAGAGATCAAAAAAGCTTGCTCGTAAGAAGGAGAAGAGGGTCTCTTTTGCCAAAAATCTAATCTCTTCTCCCTCTAAGGCCTCTACAAGATCGAGTTCAATTTCCTTCGGTCCCTTCTTGGTCCCTATTGATGGTGATTCTTATTCCCTAGCAAGCTGGTTTTTGGGAACTCATCTCCTCGTCCATTGAAAGAGATTGCTGGGTCTGCTCTTCGTTCTTGCTTGAAACGGCCGATTGTTCTTCGGCGTTGTACTCGCATTCATGAAGCTAGTTCGAGCGCAATCTGGTGGTTTCAAAATCTTTGCCTGCATAATCTCCCACCACCGTATCCCTGGTTTCAAGGCTTTGTACCTCATGTCTCAATCCAGGTCATGTCAGCATTAACTGCTCGGGGAGAACCTGGTGCAAGCGGTGCAAAAATTTTGGCCACACCTCTAAGCGTTGCTCGGCACGCCTGCGGCATACCCCACGTCTCATGTGGCGTCCAAAAAACTCTGTGGCTTAGGACCAGAATGGTGCACTTGGTGGTTTGACTTGTGTCATCCCCAGCGTATCCTAGAGTCCAAAAGTTGGTTCTTGGAAACCATCGAACGCCGCCCTCGATTCTCGCATCCCTCTCTCCCACGAACAAGAGCAAAAACTGCCCCATACTTCCCATCTGCTGATTCATTCTGCCTCTCCGCTTCATCAAATTTCTTCTTCCTCATCCAAATCTCAAATTGGCCTCTCCGTCGTTCCAGTTCCTTGCATTGCTCTCCACCACCATACTACTCCAATGGCCAACTTCCCAATGAACCCGACGCCCTTCCTCATCGGCGACCTCCAAGTCGACCATGGGTGGGGTCAGTCGATGAGAGCCCAAGTGGCTTTGGAAGGGGAACCCCCAAGAGGACATGAAGAATATGCAATCGTTTCTCTTGAGCCAATGATCTCCTTCGCCAAGCTCTAACTAATGTGTGCAACTTCCTAGAAGAGGACCAACAAGTACGCATTGTGGAAGCACACCTTTCTCCCATAGGGTTGGGGCTGATCAAGCTTTGCTCGGTGATACAACGTGACAGGTTGGTGCGTAACTCTCCCTTCCACCCGGGCCAAGATCACGTTATCAGGGTGGTAAAGCATGATGAGGGCATCAATACCAGATCTTGCAGCTACACTAGGCTTTGTTGGATTATGTTGTTGGCCTTTCCGCTGGACTACCAGAATGACACCTACATTCAAGTGGCAGTAGCCTCCTTTGGACGCTTGTTGGATTGGCACCGGGATGTCAATAGGTCAAGGATCCTTGTCCGCATGCTCATTCTGAGCACAAACAGAGTGTCACGTAGCATCGTGCTCTCGGCGGGCTCACTGTTTGACGGCACAGGGAGATCCTGGACGGTGCCCATATTTATCCTCAACGGACAATTTCCAGTCGATGAGGACCCGGTTCCCCAAGATGGGCAGCCACACTTTCAGCCGGACCCTGCTCTGCCGGACCTCGCCCCGCCGGTCCCGGAATGGCAACAGGAGCAACAAGGAGGAGGTGAACATTTAGGATTTGTGGGCGGGGATCCCCACCAAGGAGAGGGCCAACATCACCAGCATCAGTGGCCTCAACAACAGAATGAGCAGCATCAACCCTAGCCGCAGGATGCCATGGACATGGTTGCTGATGTGGCTGGCACGGATTGGCCAGCTTGGGACCCCAAGATCCCGGAACACCCCCATATCCCCCAACACTATATCAACATTGAGCACTCGTCGTCTTCAATGCGATACCTCAGAGCTCAGCGACTGGACATTCATTTGGAGGATCTCATAAAAGCTTTGAATGGCGAACAGGTCAGTTCCTCGTCCAGTGAGATCACCTCCCTAGCAATGAATGAGGAGCAGGCGCGTTTTGAAGTAGCCCGGGCTAGATACGCCAATCTAGTTTTTTATGGCCGAAGGGACATCCCCAACAGCAGGTTTGAGATTGGTGAGTCCTCAAATGCCCCTGTTCTTCTAAACTCAAGCCTGCTCCAAAGCACTGAGGAACAGCCAACTAGGAAAGAGCTTGAGCTTCAGCTGGTACCTTGGAGCCTGTCCTTGATGCCATTGCATTGCAACTCTGGCCCATGGTGGACAACGCACTTAGGGCGGCCCGTTCGAGCAAGGAGGACACTGCCCCCCCGTCAAGCCTCAGGATAACGACTGCTCCTCCTCCCAGATAGGTCAGAAGAACAAGCTCCAGCCAGGTAAAAAGTCTCTTGCTTTGCCTTCCAAAGTCTTAGTTAATAATAAACTCATTCATATGGTTCAAAATAGTGTGAGACGTAGTTTAAGAAGGCATGTTAATGCAAGTGGCTTCTTCTGCCCCACAGTGAAGCTGGATGCCAACCCCTCCAAGAAGAGGAAGATTGTTGTGGTACAAATCGATGAGAACACTGGGAGAGAAGGTCCTGTACAGCTCTCGGTGTTGCAAGGATGGGGGATCGACGTGGAGTGGCTCTGGGGAGATCACGAAGACATTCGATGCAAACGCCCGATGTTAATGATGATCGCAAACACGAACTCCCAAGCGCGGCTCGATCTAATCACTCTAGCTGTCCCCTCCTAACTTCCTATCATTCTGATTCTGTCACTTCATATGCTCAGATTATTTGTGACTGAATCTTTATTATCTTTTGCTCTTGGTTCTGCTATTATTTGAACACTATGATATGTAATTATGTCTGCTTGGACATGGGCCCTATCTTATGTTATGTGGTCATGGAAGGCTGTTTATCCTACTTTGATTCCCCTATCACTTGGTTGTTGGCCTGGCACACCTACTTGATTTGCTTTACTTGCAATCTGCTATCCGATTGGGGCTTTATCATCTCTTGGGCCCGTTTCCTACTAATGTCTAGCTTGAGCTGGCTAGCCAAGCTCGGGAACTCCTGCATTCCAATCCCTGTTTATTATGTTGAATCGTGACTGGTTTATCCTCTGCTGGAATGTGCGTGGGCTTAATGCTACTGCTAAGTGGGAAGCAATCAGAAATAAGATAGAGGAGAGTGCATGTGCGGTTGTCTGCCTGCAGGAAACTAAGAAAGAGCACTTTGATAAATGTTTCATTCGGAATCTTGCCCCTCGATGCTTTGATATCTTTGACTTTGTTCCCTCAGTTGGGACCTCACGAAGTATTCTTGTCTTGTGGAATAGCAACGTCTTCTCTGCTCAGGTATTAGAAAAACAAAGTTTTGCAATTACAGTTAACTTCAAGTCTGTTCATAGCCATGACTCCTGGAAATTAACAAATGTTTACGGTCCGTGTGACGAGCTGGCCCGGAGTGAATTTATAACTGGGTTCAGAAGTCATGATATCCAGCCTTCAGACAACTGGATCTTTTTTGGAGACTTAAACTTTTATAGATCAATAGGCAACAGAAACAAGCCGAGTGGAAACAATCATGACACTTTCATTTTCAATAACGCTATTGGGCATCTTGGCCTCATTGAGCTGCCTTTAAAAGGAAGAACTTTTACTTGGAGCAATATGCAGTCGGATCCATTGCTTGAACAGCTAGATTGGTTCTTCACTTCCACAAACTAGACAATTGAATTCCCCAATACCTCAGTGACACCTTTAGCAAAGATCACCTCTGATCATGTCCCCTGTAAAATTTCTATTGGATCCAACATCCCCAAAGCTAATATCTTCCGCTTTGAGAACTACTGGGCTGAGCAGGCTGACTTCCTGGAAACGGTCTCGGAGTGTTGGTCTTCCACTCCAAGTCTACCTGATGCAGCGAAGAATATCTCTAAAACATTCAAAATGCTAAGAGCAATCCTCAAAAGATGGAGTAGAGGTATCTCCAACTTATCGGTTATGATCAATAACTGCAACACGGTTATTAGCCATTTGGATCTCCTTGAGGATAGAAGGGGGCTTTATAATCCTGAATTCAATCTGAGAGTGATAGTAAAAAAACAGCTCCAGACCTTGTTACATTACAAAAACCTATACTGGCGAAATAGGCACACAATCAACAGAGTTAAACTTGGAGATGAATGCACCAAGTACTTTCATGGAATGGCAACCATTGCATACCGCAGGAATTCAATAGCTCAAATCAAGAACGAAGAAGGTGTCTGGATGCAGGATCATGCTGGAAAGGCAGGCATCATCTGGAATGCCTTTAGAGATCATATGGGTACCTCCTCAAACCCGACCATGCTCTTTGACCTACCTGCCTTGATTTCACCAGTACAAGACCTGGGTCATCTTTCAGATCCGATAACTTACGAAGAGATTGATTCAGTCATTTAAAAAAATGCCCAGTGACAAGGCTCTTGGACTGGATGGTTTTAATGGGCTTTTTATGAAGAAATGCTAGCATATGATTAAAGCACACTTTTATGCTTTATGTGAAGCTTTCCAGGATGGCACAATTGATCTTGGCACAATCAACAGCTCCTACATAGCCTTGATACCAAAGAAAAACAACCCAAAAATAGTTAATGACTACCGGCCAATATCTCTGATGAACATCTCTCTTAAAGTTATAACTAAAATCTTGGCGGATAGGCTTCAGAATGTTATTCTTTCAATGATTCGCAGGAATCAATATGGCTTCATTCGCACAAGAACTATTCAAGATTGCCTAGCCTGGTCCTATGAATATATTCACCAATGTCATCAATCAAAAAGAGAAATCTTAATCTTAAAGCTTGATTTTGAAAAAGCTTTTAACACAATTGAGCATTCAGCGATTATCCAGTCGATGTCTTGCCTTGGGGTCCCTGAGAAGTGGGTAGTCTGGGTCACTTCTATCCTATCCTCGGGATCCTCGACGGTTCTTCTGAATGGGGTACCAGGAAAAAAATTTCACTGTAAAAGGGGTGTTCGGCAGGGTGATCCCCTTTCACCACTTGTGTTTGTCTTGGCTGCTGATCTTCTCCAAGTACTTATTAATGAAGCAAGACGTAAAGGATTAATTAATCTGCCAATTCCTCAGCCATCAGAGGACTTTCCCTTAGTCCAATATGCAGATGACACCCTGTTGTTCATTCAAGCTGAGGCCAAGCAACTTTTCTTCCTCAAATCTCTCTTGCACAGCTTCCAAATCTCCACTGGTCTAAAAGTCAATTATAGGAAAAGCCACATGTATGCTATTAATGTCAATGCGGCGAAACTCAATGTGTTAGCTAATACTTTGGGATGTGATGTGGGTACAATGCCGTTCACTTATCTGGGCCTTCTAATGGGCACAACAAAACCAAAGCTTAAATATCTAACTCCAATGATGGATAGAATTGAGAGGAAACTTTCGACATGTGCAACATGGCTTTCTTATTATAGTCGTCTTGAGATGATAAACTCAGCCATCACCCCGATCACAACATATGCAATGTGCACAATCAAGATCCCTAAAGATGTAATCGAGAATATAGATAGAGCAAGAAAGCAATGTCTTTGAAGAGGAAGTGACAGGGAGAAAAAAAGGGGGAATTTTGTAGCTTGGCACATAGTTCAGCAACCTAAATTAAAATGAGGGCTTAGAGTTCTAAACCTAAGGTTACAAAATGATGCCTTGCTGATGAAGCAACTAAACAAATTTTATAATAAAGTGGATGTTCCATGGGTAAGCCTGGTATGGTATAGATATTACTCTAACAAAGTGCCCCATGCTGTCAGAGAGATGAGTTCCTTCTGGTGTAAGGACATTCTAAGGCTGAATGAAATTTTCAGAGCGGTCTCTAGATGCCACATGGGAAAAGGGGAGACAATCTGCTTCTGGGAAGATTACTGGAATAACAATAATCTTTCTGAGACTTACCCTCACTTGGCTTCTTTCGTCAGAAACAGTAATGCCTCTGTGGCGGTGATTATGCAAGTAGAAGATTTGGATTCCATGTTTTATCTTCCTTTGTCGCAACAGGCCTTTCACGAATTGGAGCAACTCCAAGCCTATTTGCAAAGCCTTGTGTATGAGGAGGAGATTGATGATTGTTGGACACCAGTTTGGGGTGGCCGATACACATCTGGAAAATTCTATCAGCATGTCTTCATTAGCTTTGACTCGCACCCAGTTTTTCCCAAGCTTTGAAAGTCTGGCTGCATGCCTCGCATTAAATTCTTCACCTGGTTACTCTTAGTGGACAGACTAAATACGAAGTCGATGATCCAAAGAAGAAATCTTAACGTTCAAGATGATGCCATCTGTGTTATGTGTGATAGAGGGGCAGAGGAGACCATTGATCATCTATTTTTTCTTGCCCCTTTGCTACTCAGTGCTGGTCTACCATTCAAGTCCAATGGGACATCAACCTCCAATGCGTGGACAGGTTTATACAAGCCCATAACGCAAGCTCCTTGCCTTTCTTCATTGAGGTGGTTCTCATAGCAGCCTGGGAGTTATGGAAACTACGGAACGACAAGGTCTTCAACAGAAATGTGCCAAATCTGAGGCTTTGGAAGTTAAACTTCAAAAGCCAGGGTTACCTTCAATCAAATAGGTTTAGAGAAGACATCAAAACTTCCTTCTGTGCCTGGCTCGATGCCTTTAGTTGATTGTCTTGTTCTTAGGGTTACAGAGTTTTCTGGCTAGATCCCGGCGCCGAGCTTACACACGCTGAGCTCGGTGTGGTGCACCGATCTCGGTGTGCCACGTCAGCGCTGAGGCAGTCGTGGTGCTGACGTGGTAGAGCTCGGTGTCGTGGATCTTGGCGCCGAGCCTGGCTTACAGGTGGGTCCCGTCTTCTTCTCTGTCTTTTCGTTGTACTCATCTCCTCTCTTATCTCTCTTCGAGCCGCCCTCGACACAGGCGCCCGCCGCTCCCGTCCCCAACGCCGATGCCCGTTTTCGGCCATCCCGCCTGCCCCCCGGCCGCCCCGTCCTCCGCTCGCCTCCCGGTCGCCTTGTCCCCGCCCGCCCCCCGGTCGCCTCGCCCGCGCACGGCCACACCCAACCCGCCGTGCTCGGTCGTCCGCACGCCGCGACTGGCCGCGCGAGGCCATGCCCGTCCCCTCCCCTGCTACAGCGTCTTCATCGGTTTTGCTTGGTAGGTAAAATTTAAATTTTTGAATATGTAATTTTTCAATATGCAATGTATATAAAATTTAAATATGAAATATAGGTAATTTTTGAATATGCAATGTAGGTAAAATTTAAATATGCAATGTAGGTAATATTTCAATATTTAATGTAGGTAAAATTTAAATGTGCAATGTAGGTTATTTTTTGAATAGGTAAAATTTTAATTTTTGAACATGTAATTTTTAAATTTTTGCATGTTTTTCTTGAATATTTATTATGTTTGAATTGTAGTGCAATGTTGAGTAGTTAGCTAGTTGATTTAGTTAGCGACAGAAATATAGTTAGATAAATATAGTTAGATAGTTGGTGATACGATTTCGCTATGAAGTTAACATACTGTATCTATATTTTTTGGGTGTAGTTGGTTAGTATATATTACACGAATATGGAATAAAATAATTATTTGGACGTGCCGCTAAAAGTTCTTCTTTAATATGATTAAGGGGGTCTCGTTTAGGTCAACGTAAATTATGACATCCTTCGATGAAGTGTAAGGAATAGGGTGGAGGTAGATCTTATACCAAAATCTCTGATTGTGATAACGAAGTTTAGGATTGATTAATTTCCTACGGACCAGAGTTTCCTTTAGAAATTTTTAGGTTTTTAAAAAATTTTAGTGGTTTCATGAAATTTAGTACTATGTAGTAACTACTTTGGGCTAAACGAACTGTATTTCAAATTTTGTTGAACTACTAGATGGACAACTTAGTGAGCATATATCATGGAGGCACTATGGAAAGAGATCGCTATGGATCTTTGGAGTTTGTAGACATGCAAAATTTGCTCTTCTATTCAATGAGAAGCCAACATTTAGTAAGTTGGTTGGTAGGGCTCGAGAGGATCTACATTGCCATGGAGATGATGCCATCGCAGTTGAGGATGTACTTCACCTAGGTTCCCCTCTCAACATCCTAAGGAAAATGATCCCAATTGGATGTGTAGATCAGTGGGAGAACTATGTGAGATCGTCAGTGAGAGAACTATGTGAGATCGGCTATAAAGAGTCAATTCCAAAGTTTGGACGTGGTTGTGCGTCGGGTGTTGGTTGATCCTATTCCTCATGGGTTTTCCCCAGCGATGGTTGATCAGCCATACCCTGCTATAGAGGTCCCGGAACCTCTTATGGATACACGTACAGTTCCTAATGCTCAATCTGCCCACAATGAGGTCCAATTTTGATATACACTAGGGTGTCCCGATCTGTCGGTGAAGACGATAACTTCAATTTAATGGAGCGATGTTCACAGCCCGACTACGATACTCCATAGAGTAATTGCGCCTTAACGACCGATACACCAACTCCACCGGTTGACACGATCTTGCGGAGCACACTCAACCAAACCACTAGGCTTATTCCTGCAAGCAACCAAAGAACTAGCAAGAACAAGATGAACAACAACTCAAATTGCAAATATTGATTTCAGATCTGAATACTCATAAAAAGGTGGGGTTTTGAATCAAATAGAACGGATGGTCTAGCCGACACACGCGTCTATCCGGAAGTAGCGATAGCTAAACTTACATAATCAAAAACCAAATTGTTCTATGGTGGCTACGGGGTATTTATACAGGTGGGAGGACGAGTTGGGTCATTCTCCAACCATAAGACGCGTCCGTAATGGACTCAACTTGATGCAAAGCCCATCGGCCCAATTTCGGCGACACAACACCTCAGATAGAATAATGTATCTGTACTAAATTGATGATTGCGGCTGGCTCGTAATAGATATGGAAGTGAGGCTGGATCCATTAGAAAGTAGACTTCATAAGCTTTCCTTGAAGTACTTAAACACCCAAATCGGAGTTCATATGAAGCCGTGACAGTCGGAGTCTGAATCTAGCACCAAAACATGTTGGATTAGATCTCTTTCTTTTCTTGGGACAAAAGTGACGTGGTGACCTGGTGGAGGACGTTGGGAATACTTGGATTTGGAGGTTGGGGCTCATCCCACTTGGGCTCCACTTGGGCCAGGGTCTCAGATGAAGTTGCAAGCTCATAGACCCATTATAGGTAATGTAACACCTTGTTTCTGTGGTTGCGGCTGATTGGGATGGAATTTGGAGATGTGGCTGGATCCGTTGGAAAGAGGACTCTGAGAGCTTTCCATCAAGTACTCATGGACCCAAATCGAAGCACATATGCATATTTGGCGACCATTTGAATTCAACGCTATTAGAGCTTGACGAATTGGATTCCAGAATTCTTGAAGCTTGAACTTGATGTCTTCCTATGGACATATGATAGGAGTAATGGTTATATCTATAGTAGCCATTGTGACATCATCCTCATCTTCTTCACGGAAATCGTCCTCGGTTTTCCATATGGTTCTTGTCGTGTAGAGCATAATCCTGCCCATAGAAGTGTCTACATGAAAACAAACGCAACAAAATTTTGTCATGTAATATTGTTAGTTCTTTAGCAAATAGTATTAATCTCCTATGAAAAAATATACCTAGTAATGGAGATAGACGACAACGAACATAGATACCACATTTGATTGTTTTACTTGCGGTTCATTTTGCTCCCCTTCTTCAGAGGTCAAGTACTCATGTGGCACAACTAACTAGGTGCATGGTGACCACATTGAATGATCTGGTTGCTCCTCTTCAGAACCATCATGTTCTTTCAAATCAAAACAACACAAACTCGAGATAACATGATTAGCATTAACTTGTGTGGACCCCCGGTTTTGAGGCGGGAATCTTTCGTGTTCATAGTACCATTTCCCTGGATCGAGTAGTTGGTACCCACGAATACAGTACTGGATAATCAAGTGCACATGCACGAATAGTCTTACATTACCATTATTACATTAATAGGCCCGAAGGCATTGTTCATCCCACAAGACCTTATGGTCCGAATACAACATAAAAACAGAATTTAGATAAGGCAGCGGAAAGAGGCAACGGCTTGTCAATTGCCACAGGCAACGACCGGAGCTAAGGTCTAATATGCGCCATCAATTCCTTCTTCCTCCTGGTGATACGCGTATGGGTCTTCTGGTTCTTCAATTCCATCAGCTGGAGGTTTGTGCGTATAGCAAGGGTGAGTACCAACCGTACTCGGCAAGCCAACACTGAAATTGATGCATATGATAGGGTTATTCGAGAATGGTGGGGTTCTTTTGCATAAAGCCAATTTTCACAATTCTTTTCACGGCCTATCAACTAGCCAAAACAAGTTTTAATTTCACAGTTCATTAATCCGGTGACGGTTCTGTCTACCATCCATCGTGATTCCAAGGATGGCTTCCCGCCTCCGTTTCGTTATGATTTTCGGGAGTCTACCCCTTCTCGCATCCCGAGAAGTTGATCCACCACTAATGAAATCATCATGCAGGCCCATCCCAGCATTTTTAGGTTCAAAGTCTAGCCAAGTGAAAGTCTTGTCACGATGCTCAATATCCGCGAGCACGGCTATTCGAATAGATTGATTCATTCACCTTTGCGGTGGATGTACACTTTACCCGTACTCAGCGACGCCCATTGAATGAGCCTACATCCCTTTATATGAGACGGTCACGGCAAAACCTTTCGATAACCTCACTTTGGCGTACCGCTCCATGAACTTAAGCCCTCATGCACTCTAGCCGTCCTTTTCTAGCGGTGAGAGGAGTTAAGGCGCACCGGGGTAAGAGAAAACTTCTCAATCTTTAAGTTTAATTAATATCGATTCAATTCCACCATTCACAACAAAGGCCGCAGCCCCATTCTTATCACATAAGCCACATCATAGAGAACCATCTATGCAAGGATACGCCTCCGCTCGGCTATCTAGTCGGCTAGGTCTATACCCATTCGAGAAGTACGGTTGTACTGGCTCGTTTCCGGCTATCTCATGGCTCGGTCCTTAGCGACCGTGGTCGGCACTTGCCTTTTCCGGAATCCACCCAAATCATCCAGCCGCCCCAGTCTAAAACATTTGTATAGTACTTTCAATTTTCATCAAACTTAGTTCGTCATTCTCATGGCCATGTGGCGCTCATGTCTCCACATTCCGTATCTCAACTACCTTCCCTAAGGTAGTTTCCCAAGCACAAAGCTTTTTCATAAAGTCATGAGTATGCATAAATCTAAGTATAGCATGGCTAAGCAGTTTACCGAAGTTATTCTTCGGTTGTTTGTATCACATCGCGAGTTACAAGGAGTAATTCTAAAGGTAATCAATAGCAAGGTATGGCATAACAAGTATAGGTAACTCTGTAAAGCATGCATGTTTAGAGTTTAAAATAACATCATTTCGCAATTGGGTTCGATATGTTCAAAGGGTGTGAAGACTTGCCTTGCTCGCACGCTGATTGAGTGGGATCTTCCGCGTAGTCAGTGTTCACCTCTTCGGACGCTATCCGTACGTGCGAAAAGAAGGGTTGAATCCAATTAGAATTCAACAACATCAACGAAAAGAAAGAGATCTCAAAATGATCGCGGAAAGCGGATTCCAAACACAACCTCAAACTTCGAAATCTTAAAAGTTGAATCAACGAAAAGGAGTTCGGTTAAACCGAGCGAACCATCTTGTAATTAATATGTATTTTGCACTTAAATTTGAAGATATCCTAGAATAATTAGGTTTCTAATTTTTATATCTCCAATAATTGATCTTTAATGTTGCAATTATATTTATTAGGGTTTTTGAAATTCTAACGACAGGATAATGTCATCCGTGCTTAACCAATATTTAAAAAGGTCTCATGTGAACTTCGATAACAATTTAAAGGTTGGACAATATTTGAATTCATAAAAAGGAAAAATTTAATCTATAAATCATTTTCACAAAGTATTTCTTTTTGGAAGGGAAAAGAATATTATACTTATTCCTAAATAATAATATTTCAAAAACCTTATTTTATCCTAAAATATTTCCAAAATAATTTTTACCTTTACCCCTATTCCTTTACTATTTTTCTTTTCCTTCTTTTCTTTTTTTTCTTTTCTTTTTCTTTTTCCCATTTTCCTCTGTTTCTTCCCTTCTTCCTTTGCTCTGCTTCCACCGGCCGACGGCGAGGAGGGGGCGCCGACGGTGAGGAGGGCGGAGCTAGGGAAAAGAGGGGCTTTTCACCATCTTGGGACCACGGGGTTCCATTTCTCCACTCGGCCGAGACCGGGAGCGCGAAGAGGGCGGCGACGGCGAGGTGGTTCGGCGGCGGTGGCGCTCGTCGGCGCAAACTCCGGCGAGGTTCTAGCCAAAGTAAGGGGTCTACGAGCATCGGTGAGCCCTAGGGATGCTAAAGGGGGTTGGTTCGGCCGGGAGGCGCTGCAGCGTGCGGGCGACGGCGGGGTGGCGGCGGCGAGACGGGGAATTCGAGGGGCTCGTCGCCGGCGATTTTCCGGCGACCATTTGGCTCGGGAAGCTTAGGGAAATAACACTTAGAGCACGGGGATAATGATGGTACCTTCAATTCGGGAAGAAATCGGCCGAGGGTGACGAATTTCGAAGTGTTGCACGGGCGGTCGAGTTAGGGTTCTTCCGGCCGAGCTCCGATTCCTCCCAAAATTCAAGCAATGCGATGGCTAACTTTTGGGAAAATCGGGGAAAAGCACGAGTGAGCACCGGGAAGATTTGCTATGTGGTCAGCTGGGTGCTGGGAGGCCGATTTATAGGCGGTCGACGGTGAGATGGTTCGGGCGACCTAGTGCGGCGATAGGGCGACGAGCACGCGCACGTCGCGGCGACGTGCGGCAGCTGCAGCCAACACGCGCGTACGGCGAGCGCGGTGGGGCAAGGCGTGCGCGTGGGCGGGAGTGCGGCGCCGTGGCAAGGACGGCGTGGCGCGATGTGCATGCGCGGCGCTAACGCGGCGGCATGGCTAGCGTGTACGGCGGCGACTTTGGGAGCAATCGGTATGGCGCGACGCACGGCGATTCTGTGCGTGACCGGAGCCGATGACGTTGGGAACGTGCACGCGCGAGATCTCTGGTACGGCGGGCGGCGCGGCGGCTGCGAACGGGGTGGTGGAACCGGTCGAACACCTGCGATCAATGAATAGTGCCCTTTCCTATTTTTCCCGAATTAAAAACCTATTTCCCCATTTCTATTTCCTTTATTCCTAAAAATCCCAAATAAATTTTTGTATTCTCAAAACAATCCCTAAAATTATATTTTACACTTCTTCCTACTTTTCAAAATATATTTTTCATATTTATTTTGTTTCTTCTTTGAATTTCAAGAAAATAGGATTTTGATTAGAGATAAATTTCTAATTTTATTTCTCCTTTTTCAAAAATATTTTTGCCATCCAATTCCAATCATTCATTATATTTCCCTTATCAATTAGGGTTTAAACATTAATATATCCTTTTTGTAATGCACCAAATTATATATATCTATATGCTCTTTTCGGGGTACACACAAGTATATCTTGAAATTGTTTTCACCTTTGGGATTGCAAAGCTTAGGGTTTTATCCCATTTTACCTCAAAGTAATTCTAGAGGAAAATCTTATACCGCGGAATGGCAATTAAGATCGAAGAACACGATAAGAAGCAATGATTCCAAAAGTTTTTGTGAGTTCCGATTTTTACGTTCCGAATTCCATTCCTTTGATTTTCAGGATGTTACAAACCTACCCCCCTAACAATAAATCTCGTCCCCGAGATTTCTTACCGGTTGCTGAATAGGTGTGGGTATTCTGTCCTCAGAAACTCTTCGCTCTCCCAGGTAGCTTCTTCTTCTGTGTGATTGCTCCATTGTACTTTGTACATGCGCCATGACTTGGTTCGCGTCTTCTTTTCTGCCTCGTCTAGTATCTTGATTGGATGCTCCGGGTAGGTAAGATCACTGTGGACATGGATGGTTTCTAACGGGGCTTGCTCTTCCGGTACCCGCAAACATTTCTTCAGCTGCGACACGTGGAATACTGGGTGGACATCGGAGAGGTTCTCGGGCAGTTCCAATTGGTAAGCCACCTCTCCCCTCCTAGCGCTTATCAAGAATGGGCCCACGTATCGTGGTGCGAGTTTCCCTTTGACTTTGAATCTCTGAGTTCCCCGTAGTGGTGAGACTTTTAGATACACGTAGTCACCTTATTTAAATTCCAATTCTCTTCGACGGGTGTCCGCGTAGCTCTTTTGTCGTGATTGAGCAGCTTGTAGTCGGTCCGGATCGGCGAACCTTTTCCTCAGCCTCCTTGATTATGTCAGGCCCGAATACGGTTCGTTCACCGGTCTCTGACCACATCAATGGGGTTCGACATCGGCGACCAAATAAAGCTTCGTTTGGCGACATCTTCAGACTGGCTTGATAGCTATTGTTGTAAGAGAACTCGGCGTACGGCAAGCATTTCTCCCAATCCTTGGTGAAATCCAATGCACGGAGCTCTCGGCATATCTTCTAGTACTTGATTTGTCCTTTCGGTCCCGCCGTCGGCGTGGGTGATAAGCGGTGCGAAAGCGAGATGACTTCCGAGTGCCTCGTGGACTTTGCTCCAAAAATGAGATGTGAATTGGGTACCACGATCCGATATAATCCTCTTTGGTATACCGTGGAGACATACAATCCTACTCATATATAGTTCTGCTAGCTTGGCATTGTTGTAGTTAGTTTTCACGGGAATAAATCGCGATCTTGGTGAGCCGATCTACTACTACCCAAATGGAATCGTAACGTCGTAGTTTTGGGTAGTCCCACTATGAAATCCATGCCTATCTCGTCCCATTTCCATTCGGGAATCTTGAGTGGCTGCAGCAAGCGGCCGTTGATGCTCGGCTTTCACCCTTTGGCACACATCGCACACGGCTACGTATTCGGCTACATCTCTCTTCATATTGGGCCACCGTATTCTCCTTTCAAATCCTGGTACATTTTCGTGCTTCCGGATGTAACGAATATGCCGACTCGTGGGCTTCTTTTAAGATCAATCCTCTCAAACCGCCTCGTTCGAGCACACGATTCGTTTCTTGTACCACAGATTCCCTGTCGTCTATTGAAAACTCCTTAGCGCGTCCAGGCGGCCATGCGTTCCTTGATTTCCTGGGTTTCCTCATTCCCTTTTTGGGCTTCTTCTATTTGAGTCCTCAGAAGGGGTTGGATTTCCAGTGAGTGTACTTCTCCGTGAGGAATCAGGTGCAGATTAAGTCGAGCCATTTCTTCTTGGAGCTCATTAGCCATACCTTTCAATCCCATGTGGTTGCACTGGGCTTTGCGGCTCAGCGCATCGGCCACTACATTTGCCTTGCCGGGATGATAATGGATTCCTAGATCGTAATCCTTGATCAACTCCAACCATCGCCTCTGTCGTAGGTTGAGATCAGGCTGAGTAAAGAAATATTTTAGGCTCTTGTGATCGGTATACACATCACAGTGGTTTCCGATCAGATAGTGTCTCCAGATCTTCAATGCGTGAACGACCGCGGCTAATTCCAGGTCGTGTGTGGGATAATTCTCCTCATGGGGTCGTAACTGTCGCGAGGCATAGGCTACGACCTTCCCATCCTGCATTAATACTCCTCCTAATCCTTGCCGGGATGCATCACAGTACATCACGAAATCCTTCCGGTTGTCAGGTAAGGTTAAGATTGGGGCAGTGGTTAACTTTTCTTTCAGTTGGTCGAAAGCATTTTGACACTTCTCGTTCCATTCAAACTTCTTTTCCTTCTTCAGAAGTTGAGTCATAGGTCGGGCTATAGTGGAAAACCCTTCGATAAACCGTCGGTAATAACCGGCCAAGCCCAAGAAACTCCGAACTTCCGTCACCGACTTGGGTGCCTTCCATTCCATAACGGCTTCGACCTTGGCGGGGTCTCGCTACTCCTCCGGCTGAAACCACGTGGCCAAGAAAAGCGACTTCCTTGAGCCGAACTCGCATTTGCTGAACTTTGCATACAGTTTGGTGCTCTCGTAGCTTTTCCAGTACAAGTCGTAGATGCTCCGCGTGTTCCTCCTCGTTCTTGGAGTAGATAAGTATATCGTCGATGAATACCACTACGAATTTGTCCAGGTATTCCATGAATACCTTGTTCATCGGGTTCATAAAGTATGCAGGGCATTGGTCAATCCAAAGGACATCACTTGAAACTCGTATAAGCCGTAACGTGTAGAGAACGCCGTCTTAGGAATATCTCCGGCTCTAATCTTCAGCGATGATATCCGACCGTAGATCAATCTTTGAGAACACCTGCGCACCTTTAAGTTGATCGAATAGGTCATCGATTCGAGGTAGCGGGTACTTGTTCTTGATAGTTACTTCATTCAGCGATCGGTAGTCCACACACATTCTCATACTCCCATCCTTCTTTTTGACGAAGAGTACTGGGGCTCCCCAGGGAGAAGAGCTGGGGCGTACAAATCCCTTCTCTTGTAGTTCCCTTATTTGCTTCTTGAGTTCCTCTAACTCGTTGGCCGGCATTCGATAAGGCCTCTTGGATATGGGGGCAGTACCAGGCATTAGATCGATGATAAACTCTACGTCGCGATCCGGGGGCATTCCGGGTAATTCCTCGGGAAACACATCCGGGTACTCTTGTACTACTGGCATTCCGCCTAGGGGTAGCATGGTGAAAACTCCCGCAGCTTGATCACATAGCTTTGGGTTTTGATCCATAGTTATGCTCATCGGTGATCCCCATGGGGTGGATACCGTGACTTCCCTTCGACTGCAGTCTATAATTCCATTATTTTTGGTCAACCAATCCATTCCGAGTATGACATCTATGGTTTGGGGTGATAGCACCATAAGGTTTGAGAGAAACACCACGTCTCTAATCCGTATGGGCACATTAATGCAGGCATGGGGTACGGTTATGTCTCCCCCCGGTGAGTGTACCAGCATAGGTCTTCTAAGTGCTACTTGGTGTAGGTGGTGTTGTTTGCTTACTCGAGAAGATATGAATGAATGTGAGGCTCCAGAATCGAATAAAACTTTAGCGGTGCGAGTTGATAGAGAACATACCCATCAATACGCTCTGGTCCTCCCGAGCTTCTTCGCCCCGCACATGATTCACTGGCCACGTCGAAACCCGGTGGCGGCCTCGTTGGTTAGCGGGGTCTGAGCAGGACCTCGTCCCCGCGCAGGTGGGGGTTCCTCGGACGGGCGTTGCATTGGCGCCGGTGCGCACGGGGCGTTGCGTGGTTTTGGGCAGCTATTGGAGTAGTGCCCGAATTCTCCGCAATTGAAGCGACTCACATTCTTTCTTCCCGGAGCGGCTAGGGTTGGTGTGGGTGTACGAAGCTGAGGTGTAGCTGACCTGTTGACATGGTCGAAAGCGGGAGAACGTCCCGGTTGCCGGAACATTTGGCTTCCATCCGGACGGGGTGGCTCCCTTGGGGCGTTGTGGCGTTCCCTGAAATGGGCGAGCCATAGCGAGCCTCCTCTTGCGGTTATTGTCTACCACCTTTTGGTCATGCTCAAGTCGGACGACCTTGTTGATGAGGCTTTGGAAACTGGTGTGATCCTGCCCGATCATTGGTCCCCTCAGTTCGTCATTTAGTCCCTCAATGAACTTGTCTATCTTCTCTTCTTCGTGCCCAGTCACCGGTGGCGTAACGGGCAAGCTGGGTGAACTTGTTCAAATATTCTTGTACTTGAGGTGTTCCCTTGACGCATCTGGAACTCGTTTTCTTCATCCTCATAACCGCACTGGCACGAAATTCTCACGGAACGCAGCCGTGAATTCCTCCCATGTTGGTTCGCCGGCGTCTTCAGCTCGTGTTTCCTTGTAGGTGTCCCACCAGTCACTTGCGGGGCCCTCCAGCTGGTTAGTAGCGAAGACAACTCTATCAGCTTCTCGGATTCTGACGAGGGTTAGCTTCTTCTCTATCACTCTTAGCCAATCTTCAGCATCCATAGGCTCTTCGGCCGTGGAAAAAGTGGGTGGCTTAGCTCTCATGAATTCTCCCAGACTCGATCCTCCTCGACCTCCTTGATTATTAGCAATCGCTTGGAGTAGCTGGGTCTGCAAAGCCATGACCTCCGCCAGGGTGGAGGGGTTGGGTTCTGGCGGGTTCTCGTTGGTTGCTGCGGCTCTGCGGCGATGTGCCATCTGAAGAAGGTAGATGAATTAAGAGATCGGACTAGTTTAGGGTATAGTTTCCAGGGGGATTTTTCTTCAAGTTCTTTTGAATGATCTTCAATCAATGAGACGGTGAAATAATAATAAGCTTACGAATTAAGACACCGCAAAGCGATACTCAGTTCATCATATTACATAAAGGGGTACACGACTGTACACACACAGTCCTTCATGCCAGGATAGCAACAATAATTATATCGTCCAACTACATCAACTAATTAAGGGGAAAATAGGGAGTGGTTCGTGCTGCCGAGCTGGGAAGGTCCTTCCCGCCTAGTCATCCAACCATCCGCAAGAGCCAGGCGCCGGAAGTGGGTGGTCCGCTGCTGAAGCAAACCGAAGTCCCCATGGCTCGGAGGTGGTGGCCTCGGAGTCACGCCGAATCTTCCGACTCGGTGGCCGCGTACTCTTGCGAGCGGTCTGGCGGGTGAGGGGGCCTCCCGTGTGAGTCAGGCGACGAGGGGGAGCTTCCTCCTTCATTGAGTCGGTGTCGCTAGACTCCCATTTGATCTCCATGGGCTCTGCCTCAGACTCCGTGTCGGTGTAGATCTGGATGGGGTTACCCTCTCCTGATCCCGGCTCGGATGGTACTGGTACGGAGCTCGGGGTGGGTCCCATGGATGTGGCAGCAGTGGGGTCTACCAGGTACGGTGCAGGCTCTGTGCTCAACATAAAAGCTTGCTCCATCATAGCTTGAAAAGTATCTAAGCATGCTGGAGTCATAAGGTAATAGTGGTCGGGCACAGGGGCAGGAGGTGATGGTACAGGCTCGGTGGAAGTACCTGCAGCGTAGACAGGACGAGTGCGCAGCTGCTCCTCCAGCTGGTTGATTTGCTGCTTGCTCTTCCTGAGCTGCTCTTCCAGCTCTACCAGAGCTTCCCCACGGGCCATATAGCGGTCCGAGAGTTGCTCATACTGGGCACCATTGGCCTGCAGCTGAGTCTGCAGCATGTTTATCTGGTCTCCACAGCCTTGGTGGCTGTTGACCAGATCATTGAGGCGTGACTGCTGGTCGTTGATCTCGGCAGGGCCTCCTCGTAATGCTGATCGTCTGGCTCTCGCCCAACGTGACGACGCGTGACCATCGGGTTGTAGCAGCGGGGGTAGCCTCCACAGTGCAGACTGGGTTGCCCTCTTCACGATAAGGATGATGCACGAACTCTGTCACCGTGAGTTCGGCACGGTGTATCGCATTAAGGCGAAGGAAGGCCTCGCGAGCTGCATCCTGAATAGCTGCTTCTGCTAGGTCCCGGTGGTAGCGAGTGTGGAAGCAGAAGGATGTCTCACTTCCCATGCGGGCTTCTATGGATACGGCCGCCTCCCAGGCTGGATACTCTTCGGAGCCATGCCTCTTGGTGTGATAGGTGGGTGGTTCCGGGTACCTCAAACACCATAGTAGGGACTGAAGTTGTACCACAAACCCCTCGTCTCGCGAGATAGTGACTTCCCAAGTTCCGTCGTGGTTTGACATCTGCTTTTGTAAGCAACTTAGGGTTAGCGGGAGAGAGCTATCATAATCATTTGGTAAAAAAAGAAATACGGATGTAGAAAAGGTATATTTGCATTTTCGGAAATAATAGTTTAAAACTGATCCTATTGTAGGGATATTTCCCTTTAGCCAACTAGTTAGGGGTAGGGCGCCATTTGGTCTTAGCCTACGGTCGCATGGTTCTGATACCAGCTCTGTGGACCCCCGGTTTTGAGGCGGGAATCTTTCGTGTTCATAGTACCATTTCCCTGGATCGAGTAGTTGGTACCCACGAATACAGTACTGGATAATCAAGTGCACATGCACGAATAGTCTTACATTACCATTATTACATTAATAGGCCCGAAGGCATTGTTCATCCCACAAGACCTTATGGTCCGAATACAACATAAAACAGAATTTAGATAAGGCAATGGAAAGAGGCGTGGCTTGTCAATTGCCACGAGCAACGACCGGAGCTAAGGTCTAATATGCGCCATCAATTCCTTCTTCCTCCCGGTGATACGCGTATGGGTCTTCGGTTCTTCAATTTCATCACTGGAGGTTTGTGCGTATAGCAAGGGTGAGTACCAACCGTACTCGGCAAGCCAACACGAATTGATGCATATGATAGGGTTATTCGAGAATGGTGGGGTTCTTTTGCATAAAGCCAATTTTCACAATTCTTTTCACAGGCCTATCAACTAGCCAAAACAAGTTTTAATTTCACGTTCATTAATCCGGTGACGGTTCTGTCTACCATCCATCGTGATTCCAAGGATGGCTTCCCGCCTCCGTTTCGTTATGATTTTCGGGAGTCTACCCCTTCTCGCATCCCGAGAAGTTGATCCACCACTAATGAAATCATCATGCAGGCCCATCCCAAGCATTTTTAGGTTCAAAGTCTAGCCAAGTGAAAGTCTTGTCACGATGCTCAATATCCGCGAGCACGGCTATTCAAATAGATTGACTCATTCACACCGCAGGTGGATGTACACTTTACCCGTACTCCGCGACTGCCCATTGAATGAGCCTACATCCCTTTATATGAGACGGTCACGGCAAAACCTTTCGATAACCTCACTTTGGCGTACCCGCTCCATGAACTTAAGCCCTCATGCACTCTAGCCGTCCTTTTCTAGCGGTGAGAGGAGTTCGCGCACCGGGTAAGAGAAAACTTCTCAATCTTTAAGTTTAATTAATATCGATTCAATTCCACCATTCACAACAAAGGCCGCAGCCCCATTCTTATCACATAAGCCACATCATAGAGAACCATCTATGCAAGGATACTGCCTCCGCTCGGCTATCTAGTCAGCTAGGTCTATACCCATTCGAGAAGTACGGTTGTGCGGCTCGTTTCCGGCTATCTCATGGCTCGGTCCTTAAGCGACGGGTCGGCACTTGCCTTTTCCGGAATCCACCCAAATCATCCAGCCGCCCCGTCTAAAACATTTGTATAGTACTTTCAATTTTCATCAAACTTAGTTCGTCATTCTCATGGCCATGTGGCGCTCATGTCTCCACATTCCGTATCTCAACTACCTTCCCTAAGGTAGTTGCCCAAGCACAAAGCTTTTTCATAAAGTCATGAGTATGCATAAATCTAAGTATAGCATGGCTAGCGGTTTACCGAAGTTATTCTTCGGTTGTTTGTATCACATCGCGAGTTACAAGGAGTAATTCTAAAGGTAATCAATAGCAAGGTATGGCATAACAAGTATAGGTAACTCTGTAAAGCATGCATGTTTAGAGTTTAAAATAACATCATTTCGCAATTGGGTTCGATATGTTCAAAGGGTGTGAAGACTTGCCTTGCTCGCACGCTGATTGAGTGGGATCTTCCGCGTAGTCGGTGTTCACCTCTTCGGACGCTATCCGTACGTGCGAAAAGAAGGGTTGAATCCAATTAGAATTCAACAACATCAACGAAAAAGAAAGAGATCTCAAAATGATCGCGGAAAGCGGATTCCAAACACAACCTCAAACTTCGGAAATCTTAAAAGTTGAATCAACGAAAAGGAGTTCGGTTAAACCGAGCGAACCATCTTGTAATTAATATGTATTTTGCACTTAAATTTGAAGATATCCTAGAATAATTAGGTTTCTAATTTTTATATCTCCAATAATTGATCTTTAATGTTGCAATTATATTTATTAGGGTTTTTGAAATTCTAACGACAGGATAATGTCATCCGTGCTTAACCAATATTTAAAAAGGTCTCATGTGAACTTCGATAACAATTTAAAGGTTGGACAATATTTGAATTCATAAAAAGGAAAAATTTAATCTATAAATCATTTTCACAAAGTATTTCTTTTTGGAAGGGAAAAGAATATTATACTTATTCCTAAATAATAATATTTCAAAAACCTTATTTTATCCTAAAATATTTCCAAAATAATTTTTACCTTTACCCCTATTCCTTTACTATTTTTCTTTTCCTTCTTTTCTTTTTTTCTTTTCTTTTTCCTTTTCCCATTTTCCTCTCTTTTCTTCCCTTCTTCCTTTGCTCGCTTCCACCGGCGGCGACGGCGAGGGGGGGCGCCGACGGTGAGGGAGGGCCGGAGCTAGGGAAAAGAGGGCTTTTCACCATCTTGGGACCACGGGGTTCCATTTCTCCACTCGGCCGAGACCGGGAGCGGCGAAGAGGGCGGCGAGCGAGGTGGTTCGGCGGCGGTGGCGCTGTCGGCAGCAAACTCCGGCGAGGTTCTAGCCAAAGTAAGGGGTCTACGAGCATCGGTGAGCCCTAGGGATGCTAAAGGGGGGGTTGGTTCGGCCGGGGAGGCGCTGCAGCGTGCTGGCGACGGCGGGGTGGCGGCGGCCGAGACAGGGGAATTCGAGGGGGCTCGTCGCCGGCGATTTTCCGGCGACCATTTGGCTCGGGAAGCTTAGGGGAAATAACACTTAGAGCACGGGGATAATGATGGTACCTTCAATTCGGGAAGAAATCGGCCGAGGGTGACGAATTTCGAAGTGTTGCACGGGCGGTCGAGTTAGGGTTCTTCCGGCGAGCTCCGATTCCTCCCAAAATTCAAGCAATGCGATGGCTAACTTTTGGGGAAAATCGGGGGAAAAGCACGAGTGAGCACTGGGGAAGATTTGCTATGTGGTCAGCTGGGTCTGGGGAGGCCGATTTATAGGCGGTCGACGGTGAGATGGTTCGGGCGACCTAGTGCGGCGATAGGTCGACGAGCACGCGCACGTCGCGGCGACGTGCGCGCAGCAGCCAACGCGCGCGACGGCGAGCGCGGGGGGGCAGTGCGCGTGGGCGGGAGTGCAGCGCCGTGGCAAGGACGGCGTGGCGCGGACGTGCATGCGCGGCGCTAACGCGGCGGCATGGCTAGCGTGTACGGCGGCGACTTTGGGAGCAATCGGTATGGCGCGATGTACCGGCGATTCTGTGCGTGACCGGAGCCGATGACGTTGGGAACGTGCACGCGCGAGATCTCGGTACGGCGGGCGCGCGCGCGGCTGCGAACGGGGTGGTGGAACCGGTCGAACACCTGCTGATCAATGAATAGTGCCCTTTCCTATTTTTCCCGAATTAAAAACCTATTTCCCCATTTCTATTTCCTTTATTCCTAAAAATCCCAAATAAATTTTTGTATTCTCAAAACAATCCCTAAAATTATATTTTACACTTCTTCCTACTTTTCAAAATATATTTTTCGTATTTATTTTGTTTCTTCTTTGAATTTCAAGAAAATAGGATTTTGATTAGAGATAAATTTCTAATTTCATTTCTCCTTTTTCAAAAATATTTTTGCCATCCAATTCCAATCATTCATTATATTTCCCTTATCAATTAGGGTTTAAACATTAATATATCCTTTTTGTAATGCACCAAATTATATATATCTATATGCTCTTTTCAGGGTACACACAAGTATATCTTGAAATTGTTTTCACCGGCTGGGATTGCAAAGCTTAGGGTTTTATCCCATTTTACCTCAAAGTAATTCTAGAGGAAAATCTTATACCGCGGAACTGGCAATTAAGATCGAAGAACACGATAAGAAGCAATGATTCCAAAAGTTTTTGTGAGTTCCGATTTTTACGTTCCGAATTCCATTCCTTTGATTTTCGGGATGTTACAACTTGTCTCTCTAACTTGCAATTTTTATCCACAGCTACAAGAGGTTTTAAATCTGAACATATGTAAACTCTATGCACCAAATATGTTACTCTATCATTATATTTGTCAAAGATATGAAAAATAACATTAATTAGACATGGCAAATCATACTTAGCAAATAATTTCTCCTTCAAATTATCGAGCTCGCAAAAGTCATCAAATAGAACATATCCCAAAGTATTTAAAGAAGATAGCAATTCACATTCCTCAACTTCATTAGCAATTTGAACAACATGCTTAAAATCAACACATAAAGAACTAACACTAGAAATAGCATGTTCATTCACTAGTTGTGGCATTAAAATTATATCAAGAACTAATATCATTCACTAGCATCAATTATATCAAGAACTAATATCACATCGCAAATTGCAAAAAAATTCACATCATCACAATTTTACCATAATTTTACCACAAATTTCACATTTACAATTTTACAACAAATTTTACAATGTCGACGGTGGCGCCGGCGAGAGAGATGGTGGTTGGTGTTGCCGGCGACGGTGGAGGTTGTCGTGTCGGTGAGGAAGGCAGCCGCAGTGGAGGAGACAGGAGCGGTGGTGGAGGAGGCGGCCGTGGTTGATGGAGGCGGCGGTGGAGGAGGCAGTCGCTGAAGGGTTACGTCGAGGCTACGCTAGCCGAAAACAAAAACTATTCTACCGCACAAACCAGGAACACTTGCAAGTAAGGACCGATAGATCGTTATCGATTGGAGTAGAGTGCAGCGGACTAGCCAATTTGGGTTATCCGATCTGGATTAGTGCTGGCCGATAACAGCCGATTTGCCGACAGCCGATTCCCGGGAACAGCCGATTCCTGGGAACAACCGATTCACCAATCAGCCAATTCACTGAGTAGCCGATTCGCCGAGTCGTCCGACCGCGCTCGCGTGTCGCTCCGATGCGCCCGACCGCAGCCGATTCTACCACAGCCAATTTGTAGTCAACGAGCAGCACCGCAACGTAGCAGCGCCTCTACCGGTATCTACACGTCCGGGGATAGAACGCCTAACACACGTGTGCTAGCACAAGATGCAGGGCTAGGGTTTGGCTCGAAGGTGGGGAGGGTTTCCGTGGAGATTGATCTCGTCGACTTCTATTGCGCCAAATCAGATTGATTCGGTTCAATTGCATGCCGCAGCTCTCCACCCCTCACCCCTTTATATAGAGTTGGCCGGTTGGGCCTAGAGGCCCATCGGGACTCTATTTTGAATTGGATCCTATCCGAATCTCATAAAGTTGGCCGACCGGACTTCGTAAGCTCATAGGACTCTATCCGATTGGATCCCTATCCGATCAAGCCGTATCCGAGTTCAACTCGAATGCCTGTTCTTATCCCCTTAAGCGTGCGACCCTGTAGGTTCAGGTATACTTGGTTTCGGCTCGAGTCTAACTCAGCCGATTTGTCAACAGCGGCGCCTAGCAACACATATTGACACCATAGCATACAAGAATATAATATCGGCTCTGAACCTGTAATGTGCACACAAATCCCTTTGCCTCACGATACCAATTAAGCTATAGGCAAGATGTGTGCCATTCCTTCAATAGCTTAACCATTCACTCGAACCGTATTGGATTATCTATCTGTTGATTGACTCCTCAATCAACTTAGCATGACCATGCATTTCCATAATCCATTACCTCGAGGGGCTCGAGATATCTCTCCAAAGGAGGGGCAAATTCCATCTTGATCACTCACATCCCACTCTACGTTTCATAGCAAACCCGAAAACTACTTTTATAACTACCCAGTTACGGAATAGCGTTTGGTAGTCCCAAAGTAGGCTACTACACATGTTGGAATCCATGATGATCTCAGGTCTAAGGACTTTGCACCAACACTACTTGAGACCAACTAATGGCATATTAATTCCTGTAGTGTCTCATGGTGGGTCTATCCAACAATGTGTTCTCTAACACATGTGTCCATGTTTATTGATTTGGTATCTCCATACCCATGATATATGAGACATGATCATCAATCAATAAACATGCCAATCTTAGAGTCATATTTGTTCCAATAATATGACATGTGATCACGGATCATTTAGAAATAGATTCATGCATAAAGAGTCTCATAAATAAGTCAGGTACTTATTTATCAATACAAGATATCTATTTTATGGAACTGAATAACACTTTATTCATTTATACATAAACATTGATCATGATATCCAACATCTCAATGTTGCCTCTAGGGCATATCACTAACAGCCGCACGGTGGAGGCGGCGGTGGAGCGGTGGACGAGGCGGCCGCGATCAGTGGAGGCATCGGTGGAGTGGTGGACGAGGCGGCCGTGGTCGGTGGAGGCAGAGATAGAGGCCGACAGCGATGGAGGCGGTGGTGGAGCGGTGGACAAGGCGGCCGTGGTCGGTGGAGGCGGCGGTGGAGGTGGCGGTGGAGGCCGGCGACGGAGGAGGCGGCAGTGGAGGCGGCGATGGAGGCTGGCGGCTGAGGAGGCGGCGGTGGAGGCCGATGGTGGAGGAGCTTGACGGGTCGGTGAGGAAGCCGCGACGGGATCATCAAAAGTTAGAAATTTTTGGAAGTTAAAAATTTTCGGAGCCCGTGCGCACTTATATAGATGGTGGTGATCATCCCGTGAGGGCGACTTAAGAGCCCGCACGGAAAGATAGTCTTTTCGTGCGGTCCCTTAAGCCGGCCGCACGCGAAAATCCTTAAAACTAATTAATTGCATTAAGGATCCCTGTGAATGAACCTATAGAAATATCTTATTATATACTCCTATAAATTTTTACATGGATTAGACTGTGTATATGTTGTTCCAGAGGAATTTCAATTTTTTTTGAAGTAATATACTATTTTTTAGCAATTAAATGAATTTATTCGTGCTTTTCGAAATTAATTCCGAATAGAACTGCGAGTGCGAGTACCCCAAATAAGGTTAAAAAAGAAACAAAAAATATATATGTGCTTCTATATTTGATTCTATCTCAAATGCAAGAATTAGATGATAATTTAATGGGTTGCTATAGATAATTAAAACCTTATATCTCTAAATTAGACTGCAAAAATTGCAATAATATCTAAATTTGGTCAAAAAATTCTATAAATCGATATGACAACTTAATTTTGGTCCATAACACTATCATAAAAAATTCAATCAGTTTTGATTAAGTGAGACTATATATTATTCATAAATGGTTACACCTCTCTTATAGTTTTATCTAAATGAGTCTAAGTTTTAAGTATGTATTTCAGATTTGTACATAATCTTAACATTAACTCAATATCACAACATATAAAGTTATATTGTCGTTTCTCTTTTGCCTCTCTCTATTTTCCATTTTGATCTGCTGTTGACCAAGACAGAAAAATTTTGATTTTTTTTATTTCTTTATATTTTTTCTTGACTTAGGAGCACATGAGAGATAACCACAGAAAATTTGAGCCTAAACAAGTGAAAGACGTGGCCGGTGAAAAATTCAGAAGACACGCTCAGAAATGAAAAAAGCTTCTAGGCTCGAAAGGCAATCTTCTAAGCTGTTTTCGGGAAAAATAAAATCACCGAACACGGCAAAGCGGTGGACGAACGCATCCGAAATTGTTTTCTGATCGATTTTCATATATGGAACGTCTCGATCGGAGTCCGTATGCAAAAATTATGACCGTTTTAAAAACCAACTCTTAATTAGAGGACAAAACAGGAATAATGCGCGCAAAAACTTGTTACACACGTAAAAATATATATGTGCTCCTATATTTGATTTTATCCCATATCCAAGAATTAGATGAAAAAATCAATAGGTTGCTATAGATAATTAAAACCGAACATCTCTAAATTGGTTTAAAAATGTAACAATATCTAAATTTGGTCAGAAAATTCTACAAATTGACATGACAACTTAATTTTGGTCTGTAACATTGCCATATTATTTTGGTCTGTAACTTAATTCAATAGGTTTATATATAATTAAAACCTTACTTCTCTAAATTTGTTTACATAAATATTTGGGCCCATCATCCCGTCGCACAGGATATATCGCGTGCGGTCGCTAATGTGGACAGCACGCGATAATATGTATTATCCCATGCGGTCCACTTAAGCGACCGCACATGATATATCTCGTGCGGCCCACTTAAGTGGACCGCACGGGATAATGCACATTATCTCGTACGGTCTTTTAAGTGGACCGCATAGGATATTATTCCATGCGGTCTCTTAAGTGGATCACACGGGATAATACAACGGGCCTTAGGGGACTGATTTTTCTAAGCGCGACCACTTATGGTCCGTCTGGAACCTATCGGAGGTCTTGTACAGAAAAACCGATTATATAGTAGTGATTTGGTCCAAAGTTTTTTTTAAACACATCCAAGGAACATGTAGTGATATATTTTTAATACATGAAATAACCTATATCTCCAAATAATTGAATAATAGTGATATATTTTAAAACTGAAGAATTTATAATGGTACAGTCCAATTCACCCTATATTTTTCCTCGTCTTTCATCTACTTCGTTCTCCGTTCTCCCAAGTCCCAAATCATATGCGCCACTTGCTCAGACTCAGATCGGCAACCAACTCGTGCTCACCAAACAATTAATTTCATGCTTTCTTTTTTTATGAAAACTACATCATATGCTTTCACAAGCTCTCACGAGACAAGATGCAGTGGTAGACTTACGATGGATATAACTGAGCAAGCAGCTCAAGCAATGCTAACCCCGAGTTGAGATCTGACGAAATTGAGGAGGCTGATGACCACCAACATATTGTTGCAGCTTCTTGATACTATTCGAGTGCGAAGCCGGCGAAGGTAGAGTCGATGTTTAAAGGTGGACTTGGCTTGGTAGCACGAACACTAGTGTTTGTGCCATAATTTGGTTTATGTTATATTATGGCTAATACTTAGTTTTATGTTAGCATATGTCAAATTATCTAGAATAGCCGGTGTAAATGCTAAATGGTTTGGGTAAAAAATTAATTAAAGTGGTGGTGCTTTGCAGCTATGGAAACATATTTTAGCATGGCGCTCTGTATGGATGCATGCTGCGTTGGCATGGATTCTGGAGCAGGTGCTAGTTGCTACATAGGGCTGCACGTACATGTCAGGTGCAGGCAAGCGGGACTACAGGCGCAGCAATTAATGAGTCGGACGTTGTTTACATTCAAAATTGATATTTAGAGTTAAAATACAAAGAATTGTTAATATTTGAAAATTTTGTCGGTTTTCTTCAGAGGGTTGGTCTGACCGTCATATATGGGATGGTCAGACCAGGCCTAAAGGTCGGTCAGACCGGCGGTATATGGTCGGTCTGATCGACAGAGTCCGAGACCGAGTCGATTTTTATCGGTATTCGAGTTTTTTTCTCCATAAGGTATGTTTCGAGTTTTTTAAGATGTCTACTCTGAATTGGACGTGGAGGAGGACCTGTGGGAGGCAAGACCAACCCCTATTTAAGGACCAAGGCCGGTTTAATTGGAGACATAATCTATTCTCAAGTTTTAGCCAATTGAATCGTTCTTTTACTTTTTTATATTAGTTCCAAGTAGTTCGTCCATCTTTGTCGATTTGCGCTGTAAATCGTTCGCCGCCGCTGTGAGAATGCGACATCTCTTTGTAGGTTTGTCCTGAAAACCTTCCGTTTGCCCACGAGACGGGTATTTATCCATCATTCTACTCAAATCGGCTTCGCTAGCCGGTTTAATCTACAAAATTCATCTTGATTTAGTTTTTTGCTAGATTGAGGTGGTTGGCGACTCCATATCACCGCAAGGCGATTAGGTGTCCTGATCATGATTGTCTTCTTGCCAAAAAAAGTTGCCAACACGATTTTTACATGCTTCCCTGCCTTTTATGATGAACATCGTGAATCTAAAAGCATAGAACATGTTTGTCTCAGGGCGATAATCCATATTACCGGCCATAATACTTCCTAAGCATCCTACCAAATACTTGAAAAGTATTTCTTCAGGTATTTCTCATTGATAGCTCGCTGAAAATGTTCTCCTTGAAGTGTCTTCAAAAAGTACGCATTTCCTAGAACAATTTCACATATTCGATAAGGCCCTTTCCAACTTGGCGACCACTTACCGAACTCTTTAGATCGAGAACCCAAAGACAAAATTATCTTCCATACCAAATCTTCCACTTGGAATGTCTTTGCCTTCACCCTTTTGTTGTATGCTTTAGCCACTCTTTTCTTCTTTTTCTCTATCTCCTCCAAAGCCTTCAAACGTTTGTCAATCACCTCATCAAGATTATCTTCTATCAAAGTCTTGTAGTGTTCAACCGACAAATCGTTTTGCTTTATATATCGAAGAGAGCCAAGATTCATCTCAATCGGTAAAACGGTTTCTTGTCCATAGACGAACTCAAAGGGGGTTACCATGGTGGCACCATGTTTAGATATCCTATGTGCCCATAATGCCTCAGAAAGCACCTCATGCCACCTCTTTGGATGTTCTTCAATCTTCTTCTTGACTAGTTTTAACAAAGTTTTATTACTCGACTCGGCTTGTCCATTAGCCTAAGCGTAGTAAGGATAAGAACTCAACAATTTGATACCATAATATTCGGCAAAACTTTTCACCTCTTTGCACATGAAGGAAGCCCCTTGGTCCGTAGTCAATGTTTGAGGAATATCGAATCTATGTATAATATGCTTCAAGATAAAGTCAATTACCTTTGTATAAGTCATATTCTTGAGTGACACGGCCTCAGCCCACTTGGTAAAGTAATCCGTCGCAACTAGCACGAATCGATGCCCTTTCAATGACGAAGGATGAATTTGACCGATGAAATCCAAAGCCCAACCTCGGAACGGCTATGGTTTAATAATAGGATTGAACACTGTGGCCGGTGCCAATTGAACATTGTCAAACCGTTGACAAGCTTTGCATCCCCTATAATATTTGAAACAATCATCAATCATCTTCGACCAATAGAACCCTGCTCTCCTAAGCAACCAATTAATTTTATGGGCCTATTGATGAGTTCCACAAATACCCTTAGGTACCTTTCCCAAAGCAACTTTAGATTGTTCGTTATCTAGGCACTTCAATAGCAGTCCATCTATGTTTTGGCGATATAAATCTCCATCAAGCAAAGTGTATTTAAATGCTTGCCGCCGGATTTTCCGATCAACCTTAAGGCTAGGATCTTTTAAATATTGAATCAAAGGAATTCTCTAGCCCTCGGCTGTTTTCAGAGCACAAACGTCCGAATTTAACATTAACTTGGCCTCTATACAGATGAATTATGCCCCCAACACCTTCTGTGCACCCGGTCTGACCGGCAAAGCAACACCAGTCAGACCGCTCATCCTGTCCAGTCAGATCGGCCATACAAGGCCGGTCAGACCGCCGGTCATCCGCGGTCAGACCGGCAGTGACGCACCGGTCAAACCGTCTGCCATCCATGGTCAGACCGGCAATAGTGTGCCGATCAGACCGCCTGCGGTCTGCGTCCTCGCTAATTTCACCCAAAGAATTATAATCAAGCACCGATTTTTCTAGTATAAAAAATACCCCTCTCTTGACACTATAACCGGATGCTTGTTGAGCCAAATCATTCGCTCTAGGATTCTCATTCCTAGCAATATGTTTAATGATAAAATCATCAAAATTGGCGATAATATCCAAACATTGATCAAGATACCTGTTTAGCGACCCATCAAGGCATTTGTAAACTCCGACAATTTGTTGCACCACCAACTCCAAATCACCAAATGCATCCACATGTGTAGCACCAATGATTTCCATCACTTGTAAGCCAAATAATAAAGCATTATATTCGGCCTGATTGTTTGTACAAAAATACTCCAAACGAACCGATGCTTTAAAACATTGACTATTGGGCGAAATCAAAACTACCCCTGTACCTTGACCCTCTTTGTACGAAGAACCATCAAAATAAATCTTACAAGGGGTAACATTAAGCAAGCAAACCTCACCTTCATAAGCAATATCCACATGATGGTCTACTATAAAGTCTACTACAATTTGGCCTTTCATAGATTTCAAAGGTTCATAAGCCAAATCATATTCAATCAATGCATACTCCCACTTGCCAATTCTCCCACTCAGAATTGGCCTTTGCAACATATGTTTAATAACATCAGTCTGACAAGCAACTATGCAAGTACTAGATAACAAGTAATGACGCAACTTGGTACAAGTATAGTATAAGCAAAGACAAAGTCTCTCCACAAAAATATACCTTGTCTCGGCATCCAAAAGACGGCGGCTGAAATACGTGATTATATATTCCATGCCATCTTCCTCTTGTGTCAAAATGGCTCCAATGACTTTGTCTTCAACAGCAATATACAACCGAAACGAAATTCCAGCTTTTGATAAATACTTCTTCAATCTCTCAAACGCCTCTTGTTGTGTTGCCCCCCAAGTGAAATTGGCTTCTTTTTTCAAACGTAAGATGGGAACGAAAGCATCAATTTTACCCGCTAGATTAGATATAAATCTTCTCAAGTAATTCACTTTACTTAGCAACCTTTGAACTTCTTTCTTGCATGTCGGCGCCTTGAAATCTTGAATCTTCTCAACCTTCTTAGGATCAATCTCAATTCCTCTCTCATGCACCATGAATACTAAGAACTTCCCCACCGACACACCAAAAGCACACTTGAGTGGATTCATCTTTAAACCATACCGACGCATCCTCTCAAAAAAATCAGATATATGACCATCCATACCATCTGATTTGATAACAATATCATCAATGTAGATTTCTAAGATAAAACCTAACAAATCATGAAATATCAAATATGTTGCACCGATATTTTTCAATCCAAATGTCATAACAACCCACTCAAATAACCCAACAAATCCCAGACACCTAAAAGCCGTCTTGTACATATCCTCTTCCGCCATAAAGATTTGATTGTAGCCGGCATTACCATCCAAAAAGCTAATCACTTTATAACCCGAAGCATCATTTATCAACATGTCGGCTATAGACATAGGATATTCATCTTTAGGAGTAGCTTTGTTCAAATCTCTAAAATCTATGCACACTCTAATCTTGCCACCCCCCTTCTTTTCCACCGGAACTATGTTGGACAACCCACTCCACATACCGCATGGCCTAATAAACCCCGCCTTTAATAATCGGTCTATCTCTTCTCTGACACGATCATAAATAAGAGGATTGAAGCGACAAGGAGGTTGTTTATGAGGCCTAATTCCTGATTTAATAGGAAGTCAATGCTCAACAAGATCATGGCTAAGTCCCGGTACCTCATGGTATTCCCATGCAAAACAATCAACATATTCCTTAAGCAATTCGATTATTTTAACCTTATAATCGGCTTTCATGTTTTTGTTTACAAAAGTCAGCCTTGGAATACTTCCATCTCCTATGTCCACTTCTTCTAATGGATCGGCCGATGTAAACCCTTGACCAAGTTTCTCTACTTCATCAAAATCTTCAATAGTTTCTCCAATATCGTTCTTTGTAGACCGATATTCTTGCACCCTCCTTTGCAACCACTCTAAATTGGCTTCTTTACTCATTATACAAAGTAATATCACCTAACCGTGCTAAGCTAGTCGGCTTTACATAGATATGCACAAAGCCATCTTTGCAAACACTAATAAAATCAAAGCTAGAGAGATCTAACCATGATAAGCATTGCATATTCCCATGTTGCCACCTCATTGAAACATCGACCATTGCAAGGTCTGCCGACGCATCCGCTTGAACAACTTCAATATCATCGCCGTTCCATTGAATCAAGCATTGGTGCAAAGTAGAAGGAACACAACAGTTGGCATGAATCCAACAACGCCCCAAAATAACACTATAATTACCTTGCACATCGACAACGAAGAAAGCGGTAGGCAACGTCTTGTTTTCCACTGTAAGCTCCACGGACAAATTCCCTTGGCCTTTGTTGATTCACCACTAAAGCCGTTGATTATCATATTGGTTTTCTCCAATTCAGCTTCTTCACGACCCAACTTCCTGAATAGTGAATACGGCATCAAGTTTACAGTGGCACCTCCATCCACTAGCATCCTCGAGACCGGCTTCCCGTCAATATGGCCTTTGAGATAAAGAGGTTTCATATGATGATTAGATTCATCGGGCTTCTCAAATACCGCATCCCTTGGACCTAGCGAAAGCTAAGCAACCTCCACCTCCTCCATGGCACAAAACTCCATGGGCAACATGCACAACATGCTGATGTCCATGCTTTTACTTGGTGATGACGCAACAGCCGGTTGTTTATTTCCTTTCCTTTCCCTCTCCTCTCGAACAACCATCGGCTCCTCAACCTTCAATGGTTTGGGTCTCCATTCCTTCATTGGCGGCGGCCGCAACTCATCAAATCTTCTCTCTCTCCACTCTTCGGCCTCCTTTTCTTTCAACTCACATGCCCGAAGACGTTGCAACCTTCTCCTTTGCATAGCCGTCAAATCTTCAGGCATCCACCTCGGCTTTGGCTGTGTTCCAGGAGGTATATAGTGTCCTCCATTATTCTTTCGCGAAGAAGAAGCAAACCTCGAACCACTTCCGGAAGACTGGCGGTCAGACCAGCGCTGGCAACCGGTCGGACCAGCCTTGTTCCTGCAGTTAGACCGATCAAAGGACTCGGTCCGACCGGCTATAGGCTCTTGGTCAGAACGACCAACAGGCCCGGTCAGACCGGCCGTGGGTCTTGGTCGAGCCGTGGCGAGCCGGTCGGCGCCTCCCCTGCGCGAACCTGTGTTGACTTCGGTTCGATCACCCAAAAGCTGTTTTGGCTTTATCCTCAGAAGGTATCGACACATCATGGGACCCTATTTTGATAGTAACCACCTCTGAAGTCCTCTCCTCCGCCTTAGTACGCTTATGTGCCCTCTTTTCTTCCTCGAACCGATTTCTTGACGGAAACCGGCCTTCATTTTACGAAAACATATGCTCATGTGTTGATCTCCTCTTCCTTCCTCATCCTTGATGAAATTGCATTGGAGGCATATGATTATACATTGGCGGTATTGCCCCCTATGGCATAAAATAAGGAAAAGGATATCCCGGCGGCGGCATTGGACAAGGCCCCATGGCATGACTTGAGGATAATGTGGGAACGATGGCTCCAACGCCCTTGGCGAACGACCAAATCATTCCTTAGGAGGTGATCTTGGTCTCTTGCCCTTGTTACGCTCCTTCTCCATGATTTCATTTTTGTATTTGTTTAAGAGCATCTCAAAAGTCACTTTTGGCTTCCGGGGATTTCTTGAACTTGAAGCTTTATCTTCATTCTTCTTCCAAACACCAACCTTCGGATTCTTGGGCATGAGCATCTTGGGTCTAACTTCTCCAATCACAACCCCTTCCCTTAGTAGATTCGGCTTGCTCCGGCCGAATCAACACCTTTTTGTCATTGAAATCAATGAAATTAACAAGAAAAGGATCACTGTCAAGCTTCATCTTAGAGCCCTCGGTAAATTTCAATCGTCCTTCCTCTATGGCCGATTGAACCTATCGACGAAACACATTACACTCATTAGTAGAATGAGAATAATAATTATGCCATTTGCAATAAGATCGACGCTTGAATTCTTCTAATGAGGGTATGACATGGCCTTCAGGTAACTTAATTTGCTTCTCTTTCAAGAGATAATCAAACATTTTATCACACTTGGCCACTTCAAAACTATACTTAATCTCACTTTGTCGATCCTTGCGAGGAGTCGGCATCAAGCTAAAACAAACAAAAGGCTTATTCTTGTTAGTCCAAGACCATTCAGCAACTTACATATCATGATCGCCCTCATCACTATCAGAATCACTATCATTGGAGCAATCAACCATACTAACACGAGACCCTTTGTCATTAGATCTAACAAATTTTTTACTATCCCTGACCCGGCTTTCTTGAGCCAAGCCTTCTGCATGACTTGGCTAACATCAAAAAATTATTGGTCATCCAACCTTTGTTTAATAGGAGCAAGTAAACCACTAAAAGCAAGATCAACCAAATCTCTTTCAGTTATATTCAAACTAAAACACCGGTTTCTAGCATCTCTAAATCTCTTAATATAATCAGTCACAGATTCATTATATTTTTGCCTAACCAATGTTAAATCACATAGCCTAAGCTCAGTTTCACCAGTGTAGAAATAATCATGAAATTTCTGCTCTAATTGAGCCCAAGTATGAATAGAATTTGCCGATAAAAAAATAAACCATGTAAAATCAGTACCGAATAAAGATAAAGAGAACAAACGCAACTTTTAAATCAGAAGTGCTAGCTTCTCCATATTTTGCTAAAAATTGGCCTATGTGTTCCCATGTACTCCTATTATCCTCACCACTGAATTTAGTGAACTCATGAACTCTATAACCGCGAGAATATGGGATATTATCAAAATAATCGGGATACGGGTTTTTGGTAAACCTTAGCCCTATTCCTTGGCTCAATTCCAAATGATTCTCTAATGATGTTTCTAATCCGTTCCTCCATATTTTTAGGTCTCAGATGATTGGGTAAGTTTGGTGACCTGAAAAGTGGTTATTGCGGCGCAATATTGCCATATTGGCCATACCTAGTATCATGCGGGTAACCTCTATTAGGATCATTGTAAGGATTAGGTATATGTGGAGGATCATGTACGGGAACGTGATATAAAACCGAATTGCTCGTAATTGGGTCAACCTCCTATAATGGCACCAATGCGTCGGTCTGACCGGCCCAGGGCCCGGTCTAACCGACAGTGTGGGGTGCGGTCTGACCAGCCATATAGCCACCGGTCAGACCGGTGAAGGGGGTGGTCGGACCGGCCTGTTGGCCGGTCTGATCGATATAGGGTATGTCGGTCAGACTGGCCAAAGGTCCGATCAGACCGGCAAGAGCGGCAGAACTCTCCCTTCCGGTTTGTTGCATAATCGCCCCATCGGTTTTGCTAAATATTTAATGTACAGGGGATTAGTTAGCACTTGCAGCAGAGGTAGATGGTAAATCAGCCATGAGAGAGCCGAATTTAGAACTCATATAAGCATTAATCATCTTATTGAAGCAATATTCTATAGCAGGTTCAAGTTTATTATTAACAGCGACAGTAACAGATTCATCTACTGAACTTGCTACGAGTTGTTGAATAGGAAGTGCAACATTATCAGTACTTACCTCATCATGGACAACTTTGAGCGGCATACCGGACTTGAGAATCACACCTTTGACGAGTCTTAGTGCATGATTTGTCCAACACCTCCTGCGTGATCGCCTTGATCCGCTCCTTCATGTTTTTGCGTGTTTTTCCGTCAAGATCATCCAATGAGATGTGGATAACCTTGGATGGATCGACCTCCTGTGCAGCTTGCTTTGACATGGAGGCATCAAAGTTGAGTTGACGTTGAGCGGATTTCCCCAGCGGAGTCACTAAAAATCATGTTGGCAACTTTTTTGGCAAGAAGACAATCACGATCGAGACACCTAAACGCCTTGCGGTGATATGGAGTCTCCAACCACCTCAATCTAGCAAAAAACTAAACCAAAATGGGTTTAATAGATTAAACCAGCTAGCGAAGCCGATTTGAGTAGAACAATGGATAAATACCCGTCTCGTGGGCAAACGGAAGGTTTTCAGGACAAACCTACAAAGAGATGTCGCACTCTCGTAGCGGCGGCGGACGATTTACAGCGCAAATCGACAAAGATGGACGAACTACTTGGAACTAATATGAAAAAGTAAAAGAACGATTTAATTGGCTAAAACTTGAGAATAGATTGTATCTCCAATTGAACCGGCCTTGGCCCTTCAACAGTGGTTGGTCTTGCCTCCCACAGGTCATCCTCCACGTCCAATTCGGAGTAGACACCTTAGGAAACCCGAAATATACCTTATTGAGCAAGGAAACTCGAATATCGATGAAAATCGACTTGGTCTCGGACTCTGTCGTTCAGACCGACCACATACCACTGGTCTGACCGGCCCTTAGGCCTGGTCTGACCGACCCATACATGGCGGTCAGACCGGCCCTCGAAAAAAACCAGCAGATTTTTCAAATATTGGCAATTCTCTCTATTTCAACTCTAAGTCAATTTTGGGTGTAAACGGATGTGTACGTGCCTTTTTTTGAAAGTAAGACAGCGCTAAGGCCGCTAATTAACTGATTGCCGCTCAGACACATCGCGAGCTGACCAACGAATTACAAAATCAGGGAGAGAATCAGTCCAGATAAGGGACGACCCAGGTCCCAACTCAAACACAACCTAGCAAGTTCATGCGCACAAGAGTTACATAATCTAGGAATTTTAAGAATATTATCACACCTAAAACTCTCTCGGAGCAAATCCCGGATCTCCATAAGAAGGCCTCCTCCAATCGCTAGATCACTTGATGAAGAAGTAATTGCTTCCTTCCGCTGGGAATAATCTGTTTCAATCAAAATTTGGGATATGCCTGCTTGTGTCGCCATCTCCAGTGCTTGTTTACATGCATACGTCTCAGCTAACAAGGCATCATGCAATGGCCCAAGATTGCGTGCTCCCGCTAGAACGACTGAACTTTCATGATCACGGACAACAAAACCTCAAGCTCCCATCTTTCTCAGAGCATCTCCAACAACCCACTTAAATGACTTCTTATCAGTATTTTTAAGATTTATAGTATAAAATCATAGTCCAATAAACAACCTAAATAGGCACTTAAAATAAGTTGCCACTCAAATCCCAGCTCGGGCTTCCCAAATCTCCGGGTCCGCCTCGCCTCCCCATCGGCCGAAATTAGTTTCGTGCGGGCGTGGTGAAGGTTGGCAACGGCGGATTTTTCCTTGTCGGTTCAACGCGCGTGCTTGGCGACGGCGGCGGTGACGCCCATGCCCGCAAAGAAACCCAGTCCCGGTCCCCACGCGCGTGCTTGGCGACGGCGGCGGCGCCCGCGCCCGTGCGCAACTCCTCTCGCTCCTCCTCCTCACATCCGTGGTGGGCGGGCAGCGGCGGCGGCGGCGCCCATGCCAGCAAAGAAACCCAGTCCCGGTCCGCGGCGCTTGGTGGTGGCGGCGGCGCCGCCCGCGCGCAACTCCTCTCGCTCCTCCTCCTCACATCCGTGGCGGGGCGCGGCGGCGGCAACGAAGTGGAGGAGGGGGAGTTCACGGCAGCAGCAGCCCGCTCCTCCGCGCCACCCTCCGCCGCCGACGGACGCCACCACCACGTCTTCCGCAAGGCCATCGCCTAGCTGGTACGTGCCACCTCGTCCCCTTCTATCACTGCTTGTGTGTGTGGGATGTTGCAATCAGCAGGAAGGTTAGGAAGGAAGGGGAGCAATGGTTTCTTGTGGCATTGAGCTCATGGTGGTGGGAATATAAATTTGGCAACAAAAATAGTAGTTGCATTTGCCTAGATAAAATTTCTTTGCTCAGAAAAAAAATCCTTTTTTTCATTCTTTGTGATTGTAGAGATTGCTGGCTGAAGGCTGAAGGACTCACTTAGACACAAGAAAGTTTGCATTTTTACTGCAGAGAAAGAAAAATACAAAAGTGCATGAACTTCAAGTACTCCAATTTTGTATCTTATTAGAATCAGATCTTGTCCAAATGTCCAACGTAAACACCAACTTAATGCTCCTAAAGAAACTTCAGATATTAGCTACATTCTGCAGATTGAGTACTATTATCCTCCATGCGCACAAAGTTCTGAAGTGACCTCGGAACAGGAAGGACCTCAACATCCAAAACACCCTCCAGCATGTGAACAATTTGCCCCATCATCGGCCTTTGATCCTCAGCATCCTGAATGCACCAGCATGCAATTCTGCAAGTTCTTTCTAGCTGCTTTGCATTAGCATTCCTCCAACCTGCTCTCCAAGTTTTCTATGAATAACTTTCTTTTGCCTCTCCACAAAACAATCATCCCTATAGTTATAAGCAACAGGACCAACCCACCTATCACCGTTACAACAATAATTTGACCATTATAATAATCTGATGGTTCAACAATCAACGTATGCGGCAACATCTCTTCTTTTATTACCTTCTTTGTTCAACAATAACTAGCATCCACTGCATTTCAGCATCTCATCAGTAGTAGTCGTAATCAGCAAATGTTCAGTAAAGGTTAGCCATCGATAAATTCTCAGGGAATCGGAAGAATTTAAGCATAGGTTACTAAAGACAAAATTTGTGGGTAAGTAAGTTGTGCAGTTAAGATTGTGTTAAGTTTAGGCAAGAAAAAATATAGAAGACATGGCTGGGTAGTATAGGAATTTTTAAGCATAGGTTAGTAAAGCCGAAATTTGTGGGTAAGTAAGTTGTGCACTTGATATTCAGTTTTTGCTCAGTTGTAGAAGATGCGTCGATTTCCGAAGGCGACTCCTAGTGCTCAGCATCTTATGTTTAGTGTTTCTTTGATTTCCGTTTACGGAACTACTTTAGGTTAAAAATGAATACTGTATTTTTGTCAAGCATGATGGTTCCTGGATGATTTCACATGTTTCTGAAATGATGCGATGCACTGATGCAATGATGAGATGTTTCTGAAATGATGCGATGCACTGATGCGATGGTCTATAAAATGGCAGCTCCATAAGCCTGAAACTTAACTCTTTCTTGTAATGTCAATGAGTTCAGGTTTTAGGAGCTCATTTTTCTTGTAATGCAGAATGAGCTTACCTCTTTCTTGTAATGCAGAATGTACTCCTGTTATCAGAATCTGGGCATCATACTTTCCCAAGACCAGTTATATGCTGCTAGGAATGTTTCTCTCAAATTTCATAAAATCCTAACATCTGCTTTGCTATATTGATCCACAATTTTGAATCCTTGTTCTGAAACTGAGGAATGCTTCATGCTCTGGAGTATTGGTGAATTGAGTTGTAGTTTAATGGATCCTGCATTATCTGCCTCCTCTGTATCATTATGGACTAGCTATATTATTACTGTGACGATGATACTTGCAAGTTTTTTTTATCTGGAGTAGTTTCGACTAGACATATATCAAATGAATGCAATGTGATCATCTTTTCTAATCTTTTATATGTACTGGTTATTATAGTTGGAGGCGGCAAGAAAGAGTTTTCTGTTAAATTAATCTTAACTAATCTCAGCTATGACCCACATTAGTTGAGGGGTCCGTTGGATAAGGAGAGAAATCAATAACTTAAATAATCTGTCCAACTTGCCTGATTTAAAGGGGTTAAAAATAAATAAATTGTTGGAGATGCTCTCACCAAATCAAAAGCTCCATCAAAAATTGATTTTAAGCTACTTGCCTTGGATAGGTAAGCTATGTGCCTTGGATAGGTAAGCTACGTGATTACCTCATAATTAAGTGATTAGCAGCCGGATTACATGGATGAGGCATGCTAACGGGTGGGAGCTTCGGTTATGCATGCAAACAGAAGATAGATGGAAGACCAAGCCAGATAAAAGGAAAGTATTGTGCGACAGCGAAAACAGAAAAAAAGAGGATTTCAAGGCAGGAGTTTAGTAATTTAGATTAGAAGATATTAATCAAGTCCTGATTATTTACGGCGAAGTCCAGCCGGCTTGTCTATATATATACAAGTTCATGGTCGATAGTTTTTTTCTTCTCCCGAACAATTTATCAATCTACTATTTTCTTGTTTTTCTTTACTTTCTAGTTCTTTTCTATTTTGTTTTTACGGCTGAGTTCCAGCAATTCTTGGATTAATCTGTGTTATTTTACGTTTAGAAAGGTCTTGCTTCTCCACGAAAGCGAAAGCGAGGAGTTATTTTTTTGTTTGTTTGAAAACTAGTCATTCGTCGTTTTATTTACTTATGATTCTATAAATTTAAATTAATCTTAAAATCGGCTTCGTTGATTGATTTTGATCTATCGATTTTGACGATTATATCGTAAATCATTAGGTGATTTTGTATTAACCACGAAAAACATCAACAACTATTATAGCACTTTACAGCGGGTGATATCGTCATTGCCGACGAGGATAACAACAAGGCGTTGCACCGCAATTACTGTCAATGTAGCAAGCGTGGGGGAGCACGTCGACAGCCTAGGAACTGAGCTGAGCTCTCGCTAGTCAACATGGATGAGTCGCTGCAGGTACAGGCTACTGGAACGCATGTTGTCAGCGTGAGTACGCGGATGCAGGGGTGCGCCGGGTGAGCCCAACATATGCTGATACACATGTAAGAGATATTATATATATGTATATATATAATAAAAATTACGATAATATTTTTTTTTCAGCATGAATCTTGTTTCGTCCGTCGTGTAAGACTCGGCACTTCAATCGCAAGTCCATAACGTTGTTACCTATCGCAGTACGGCTCATTCCTTTAAACTCGAATTCTTTTAAACTCGAAAGTCGAAACTCGGGAAGAGTAGAAGACGGGAACCGCTGCCAAACGCCCGAACCAATGCTGTCGAACCCATATGCCGGCCGTCGCCCGTGGTGCACGCCCGTGCGCCGGCCACCGCCCTCACGCTGCCCATGCGTCGGTCGCCGCTCGCGCCCTCGCGCCGCCGTACACGGCCGCTCGTGCGTCACGTCGCCGAAGAAATTAAGACATCCATGTCTCTTCAAAAGTGTCGAATAAATTAGTCAGAAAAGTAGCATTGTAAGTCTCTGATACTGTTTTATGCATATATTTTTAATTATCAGTATGATGTTTAAACTATTTATATCATATTTAGCATATCGTTTCTATTTAATTTAAGAATTAAAGTTTTATTATGTTACCTAGTATATATGTACCTAATCTAGTTGTTAATTTTATAATTATTATCAAAATAAATCTTATGATAAAATTTTTTGGCGTTAATTTTATAATTATTATCAAAATTATGTGATGAATTTTTTTAACGGTATACTCTAAATTAAAATCCTAAATTTATCACTGAGTACGGGATAGCAGGGATCCGACGAGACTCCCTTCCTGTGAGTCCGGCAGGGGTGAATGATGCTCGAGTTTCGGGTAAACAAAAAAAGAAAGTGGAAGAGAAAGAAATCTCTGGTTTATAAAAGTTGAGCTTTCGTACAAATCATCACAAAATATACAATAGTATGTACTGGTATAACAAGGTTGACTATAGGATCCTAAAAAATTGGTGGCCCTTGGACGAAAAAAAATATGGGCCCTCATAAACAATATTTTTTTCATTGCAAGAGTGAATATAATAATTCATTACATTATTTATAACTATCTATATCTATAAAACAACTATAACTAGTGTTTTTACTCAAAATTTTTATCCGCCTGGCTATTTTGCATAAAACCTCTTTGCTATTTTTCAAAAAACTCCTTAAGCGTTTATAAAAATTAAGTGTTTATAAAATTAACCTGCAGTCCCAATACTGAAAAGAAAGGAAGAGCTTGAATAAAAATGACACCCGTTGCAACGCACGGGTATATTTACTAGTAGAAAAAATACCCATACTTCATAAGTGACATTCCAATTTCAAATTACCTAATATTAATACTTTCATTAGTTGAACACAATAATATGCTAAACATAACCGTAGTTCTTAGGAAAGAAACCATAAAAATCATACAAAGCAATTTTTTTAGCATTTCTTGATATAAAATCATTGATGATAGTATTTAGACCAATCTCATCAAATTTGTCCTCTCAATGCATATAGTGGCAAGACCATTTAGCCTTTCTTGTGACATTGCTGATCTCAGATAGTTCTTCAATTACATCAGTTTTGAAGAGCTCCTTTTAGTTCAAACAATTTCATCTAGGCCAACATCGGATAAACCATTTTGAGAAAAAGTTTCAGCAAACTTAGTACAATGTGTTCTTAGCTTGGTATCATCAAGTGGATTCAAGTGTTTTGAGCTAAGCAGAAATCCATATACACTTTCAAACCCTTTCAGTTCCTAAAATCTTTTTTTAAAGAAACATTTGTCATATCCACCATAACTAAAAACTAGTTAGTTTTAAAAGCATTCTTAGCAGATTGGATCTCTTCGCTATCATCATCATCATCATCATCATCACTTTCGTCAAATTGTTTTTCCTAGTAACATTTCGTTTTATTGGAAATGATGGTTTTACACCCAATTCAAATGCAAGTCCTTTGGCAATATTTATACTAGATGCAAACCCTTCATCTCTATAATTACCAAAATATTGCACCATACCTTCAATTTGCTGCAAGGTAGATTCAATGCACATAGATGGTAGCATGTTGATGTTGTCTGCAAGAATCGCCAATCTAAACCCCTTCTCTTTAACTTTCTCCTAGCTCTAAACTAGATCTGTAGAAACGAGTGCAAGCACAAGCAAATCGCTGTCAGCAAGTCTCGAACTCTTGGTCCTCTTGGATTGTTGGTTGAAGTGGTATTTAACAGGAAATCAAAGTAACAACTCAGAGAACATACCATGGATGCAACGGCAATATAAGGGGATTTTGAGTATAGCCGTTGCTAATTGAAAACAATATGGCTGGATATTGATAAAAACATATGTTTCCCCTCTATTAATCTTGGGGCACAAAGCGAAGAGGTGGCAGAGGCAGGCGAGCAGCGTTGTCGGCGCTCGTTTCGTATTTTTCGAAAAGGATTGAGCGAAAGGGGATTGGGGAACAGAGGCAGAATGGGCGAAGGGAAGGAGAAAAAACGTGCGTGGAGAGGAGGGACACGACGTGCGGATATAGGGTCTGTTTGGGAGAACTCCAAGTCTGAAATATGGGATCCAGATATGCATATCCACCGTGGAGCAGCATCAACTTGGATCCGTGCTCTATTCCTGAAGCTGGATAAAATTGTTTGGCAAACAGAGAAGATCCAGATCAAAAAAATTGATACTTTTGTGGGTTTGCCACCATGCCTTTGTGCAATAGGTTTGATTATTTTTGACAAATGTGATAGGATTTTTTTAAATTGGCTGATCAAATCATAGTAAACTACCATAATTCTAAATATATGAACAGTAAATGTAATACACATTATAAAATTAACGCACGAGATAGGTAATTAACTCATATCCATTACAACTTTCATTGTCCATGCATAGAAACAAGGATAATATTTAGGCATTCTAGTCTACCATTACATGCTAGTTCCATGCAAGAGCAAGTCCAGTAGCCAATTCATCTCGAAACATATTCATAGTAGAGGCATTTGCTTCCATAGTGGAACCATCCGATGGAACTTCATAACGTTTGTACCTTTCTAGTATAGTTGGGACTAAATTTGGATCACGGTCAAAACGAGCAAAATCCGAATCTTCACTCTTATGCTCACGAATGAAATTGTGCAGGACCATACAAGCGACCACAATCATTTTCTGCTTCCACATAGGATAACTAGGCATCTTGTATAGAATTTTCCACTTCATTTTTAATAAACCAAATGATCTCTCAATAACATTACGAATCAACGAGTGAATGCGATTGAACTTTTCATTTGGTGTTTCTGGATCCATACCTCTATGCCACTGCTGCATATGATACCTTTCACCCTTGTAAGGAGCTAGATAGCCAGGCTGGTTAGGATATCCCGCATCGACAACATAGTATTTACCTACACATTCAAAAACATAATACAAGCTATAATTGCTATCATGTAGGAAGCAAGTAAACAACCAAATGTTTATTCATGTTACCTTGCGGAGGATGTGGGCAAAAATCTTGATCCACATTGATTGCATTATATAGAACACTTGTATCATGCATAGCTCCTGGTTGACCCTCGGACACATATGTGAACCGCATGTCAAAATCACATATTGCAAGGACATTTTGAGTTGGAATTCCTGTTTTCCCAATGTACCTCACTTGTTCATCGGGAGGAAGACAAACACGTCTATGAGTTCCATCTAGAGCACCAATGCAATCTTTGAAATATGGATATGCTCATCTATCATCTCTTATTCTTCTATGAACCGTAGGGAAATTGCGATCTTTAGGTATAAGGAAATCCTTTGCCATTAACATTAATGACTAGCTTTCCTAGAAATAGTCTCTCCCCAATGCTTGAATCTATTTTGGACTCTTCGACTCGATTCATTTCCAGCACAAGTATATAAATACATCCGTAGGCTCTCATAGGTAGTCATATGCAAAGATGGTTGTAATTTGTACCTCTCCACCAATAAAGTATGAAGATCAAAGAATATTTCATTGCTCATATGAAATTGTCTATGGCATTCCCCCGGAGTGTGTCATGTCTCTAGCAAAAACCCCATGCCGCTAATGGTTGACGTCCTTGGTGGATTTTTTTAGGTACATGTTGCAGTATATTTGAGCAAACATAGTACCACTTAAAACAGTCTTGAAAATGCATCACTCTCATCGCTAGATTCATCACTATAACTCTGCAAAAAGTGAATACAACATAAATGTAAATACAAAATGTTCACATTACCACACAAATTGAATATAAAATGTTCAAATGACAACACAAATTGAATATAAAATGTTCAAATGACAACACAAATTGAATATAAAATGTTCACATGACAACACAAATTGAAGATAAAATGTTCACATGACAACACAATTTGAAGATAAAATATTCGCATGACTACACAAATTGGAGACAACACATCTAAACTCTCACTCCCATACATCACATCATACTTCCTCCTAAGCCAATTGAGCCTTTGATCAATGGGGATGGTCATGAACATTTCCCTTTGGTCTTTCTTCACAAACAACTCGGTTGCCACAAAGTGCTCATCAATGTTATACCCACCACCACATGCAACTACTTGTTCCATTACTTGCTCTATGGTGATCACACCATGTCTACTAGCAACAAAAGAGGAAGCACTCTCAAATATCTTTGATATGTGTTCTTGAATAATAAGTGTTGTGCTTGACTTAGGTTTTTTATTGGGCTTTTCAAGAATGAATTCGCCTTTCTTTTAGCATTTTACGTGACAAGGATGACAGGGTGATTTCCTCAACCTCATCCTTATTACCATTATTTTCACCAATTGGATCTTCATTGCCTTCCTGATTATCATCATGAAGCAAATCATCATCCACATGAATTAGGATTCGAACTCATAGGATTCCAATGGTCTTGCTCATCATTACTGATGTCCCCAAACATCACCTTCATATCATCTTTATTTTGGAGAGGCCTTCTCTTGAACTTTTCAACACCAAGAATTTCCTACAGGAAGTCTCAGCGTAAGAATAAAATAAAATAGCATTAAACATGTTTCCTTCAAACATCCTGTATTCATGAACTTACTTTTGTAATTTTTTTCCACCACTCGGTCTCCATGTTGATGGTTCCTTTGCTCCAATTCCAACCAACACTTGTTTGCTTCCTCAATAGTTTTTTTCCATGCATTCATATCAAATCTCAACTTATCCTTTTTATTCTTTAGTTGCCTTTTACTCAACATGACCCTGGTACATTGAAAAAAAACTATTTGATACCTCATTAAAGCCTAATTGATTCAAGTGGGTGTTTGGTCGGTTCCCTTTCCTAACTTGTCCAACAGACAACTTACAAACTAATGTAACTCACTCATCAATCCAATCAATAAAATCACCCTGAACATAATTGGCACAACATGAATTCCACACAACAATCTATACTTTCAACCAACATCTAACAATTACAATAAATTTTCATACCTCATCCTCCTTTGTAGCCCTCTTTCTCATAGCAGTAGCACGTTTAGCACTTGCTGTGCCCCCGGCCTGGGCGTCTGCTATGCCCTTGGCCTAGGCGGCTAGTGTGCCACTTGGGCATCGGGAGGCTAGCGTCGCGCCTCCGGCCACCGCGACCCCACACGCCGCCGCCCGCGGCCATCCCCTACCAGACCGTAGCACCCCTTGCTTGGGTGTGCGGCGTCGTGCCTAGGGACACCGTGCCCTCGACCTAGGCGGCCAGCGCCGCACCTAGGGCAGTCGCTGCCGTGCCCTCGGCATGGGCAGCGGGCGCCGTGCCTAGGGCCGTCGCGCCCCCGGACTGGGCGGCCAGCGCCGTGCCTACGGCCGTTGCGTCCCTCTCCTGCCAGGCCATCGTGTCCCTTCCCTGCCAAGCCGCTACGCCACCTGCCTAGGCGGCCGGCGCCACACCTAGCAGCCGTCGCGCTCCTGCCCTGGGCTACCGGCGCCGCGCCCACTACCTGTCCGACCACCAACTTGATGCCGACCTAATCCACCGCACCGCCAACCATCTTCACTGCGTCGAAGGGATGGGAGGACTTGATCAGTGCTTTGGTTGTGAGACGAACAAACAAAATAGTGAAAAGAAAATGAAAAATGTGGAGAATTGAACACAGGACCTTAGGATTGAAACCACACACCCTTACCATTGCACTATCAAGTGCATCTCATGAAAAAAAAATGAAAAGGTACTGTGTGTAACATCCCGAAAATCGGAGAACCGAAATCGGAACGTAAAAATCGGAACTTTCAAAAACCTTGGTTTATTGCTTCTTCTCGGGTTTGTTGTTTCTTATTTGCCACTCGAGTTGCATAAATTTAGTCGTGGTCAATTCCCTTTTCGGCGTATTTGGAGTTTTCGGAGTTGACAAAATGATGGTGCGAAAGTCGCATCGGGGTTTTAAAAGAATCAGGGAAAAGTGCGGATTTGTGAAAACGCATTTCGAGTAATATAAAATAAAAATTTTGGTTGGGAGAAGATAAATTAAAACACAAAATAAATAATAAAATTCTCGGGAGGCGTACTCGAAATTTGGGAATTTTATTTTATTAAAAATGGGTGAATTATGAAAATTAGGAAAAAGAATTTAAATAAGTATGAAAAATAATTGTGGAAAAAATGAAAGTCAAGAAAAAGTTTAAAATATAAAGTTAAAAATTATTTTAGAATATTGGGATTTATTTTGGAATTCTTAGAAGGAAAGAAAATAGAAAATGGGAAAAGAAAATAGAAAATCGGAAATTAACAAGTCGCACTGTTCATCGGTCACCACTGTTCGACGCCGTACGGCCCGGCCGGCGCGCGCGCGCGCCCGGCCGACGCGCACGCCGCGCGCCGCGCTGCGCGCCACGCGCCGCGCCGCGCCCCAACCGCGCTCGGCCCCCCCCCCGCGCGCGCCACGCGCCGCGCGCGGCACGCGCGCCGCGCCGCGCGCAGCGCGCGCGCGCGCGCGCGGCGCGAGCCGGACCGCGCGCCCGCGCCGCGCCGCGCCGCTGCGCCCGCCCGTACCGCCACCCCGCGCGCCGCGCGCTGCCCACGCGGCCGGCCACGCTCGGCCCCTACCTCGCGCGCGCACGCCGCTCCGGACCCCGCCGCGCCGTGCGCCCTCGCCGCCGCGTTTCGCCCGGCCGTACCCGGCCCCCGAGCTGCGCCGCGTGTCGCACCGCGCGCGCACGCCCGAGCCATCCCCCTCTCCTCTCGCGCCCGCGCCACATTTCACCGCACCGCCGCCGTGTTGTCGCCGTTCCCGAGCACCACCGCCAAGGGCCGCCGCCGTTAGCCGTCGCCGCCGCCTGCGCAGCTCGATCCCGTGCCCCTTGCTCCTCCCGAGCCACCGTCGCCGGTAAGTCCCCGTTGCGCCGCTTTTCCCTCTCTGCCGCCGCCTCTGTTCTCCTCCGCACCGGTCGAGCACTTGGCGGGCATGGAACAAGCGAGAGAAAAAAGAAAAAAATAGGGAAAAATTAGGAAAAATTTTAGAAAATTTGGAAAAATATTTTGGGATGATTTGAGTAAAATTTTGGGCAAAAATAAATTATTTTCTCGCATGTTTTCTCGGTGCAAAGTTTGAAAAATCGGAATCGGACGTTTTCCGGAATTCTATTTCGCATCGTTTTTCAATCCGGATTCCATTTAATTCTTTTCCGCCATCGAAATGGGTTTCGCTTTTGTGCTCAAAACCTCAAAGTTCGAGCACGAATTTTCTCGCTGATATTTTCAAACATAAGTTCCAAATTTAATTGCGATCGACGACTCGCGAAAACCCTAGGACACCAACTCGACTCCAAAACCCGGATTTTCCTCGCAACCCTTGTCCTAACTCGAGTAGAATTTTCGGCAAAACTCTTTGAAGTGGTTTTCATGGCTTTTGTGGTTCTTTTCGATCTCTCGGTGTTTAGTTGAATTCTAACTGAATTCAATTGATCTCTCGCACGTACGGGTAGCGTGAAGAAACCGGCATCGACACCGCGAAGATCCCACCCCTCAAGTGTGCGAGCAAGGCAAGTCTTCACACCCTTTGAACATATTGATCCCCTTTGCGAAATGATGTTATTTTAAACTCTAAACATGCATGCTTTACCGGGTTGCCTATACTTGTTATGCCATACCTTGCTATTGTTTACCTTTAGAATTACTCCTTGTAACTCGCGATGTGATACAAATAACCGAAGCATAACTTCTGAACGCTTCGCTAAACTTAGACCATGCATACTCATGACTTTATGAAAAAGCTTTGTGCTTGGGCAACTACCTTAGGGAAGGTAGTTGAGATTCGGCATGTGGAGACATGAGCGCCACATGGCCATGATGAACTAAGTTTGGTGGAAATTGAAAGTGCTATACAAATGTTTTAGACTGGGGCGGCGGATGATTTGGGTGGATTCCGGAAAAGGCAAGTGCCGACCCTGGTCAATTAAGGACCGAGCCATGAGATAGCCGGAAACGAGCCGGTACAACCGTACTTCTCGAATGGGTATAGACCTAGCCGACTAGGTAGCCGAGCGGAGGCGTATCCTTGCATAGATGGTTCTCTATGATGTGGTTATGGGATGAGAATGAGGCTGCGGCCTTTGTTATAAATGGTGAAATTAAACTACTGTTAATTAAACTTAAAGATTGGAAATGTCTTCCCTTACCCCGGTGCGCGAACTCCTCTCACCGCTAGAAAAGGACGGCTAGAGTGCATGAGGGCATAAGTTCATGGAGCGGGTGCGCCAAAGTGAGGTTATCGAAAGGCTTTGCCGTGGCCGTCTCATGTGTTGAGACGTAGGCTCATTTGTTGGGGTCGCGGAGTACGGGTAAAGTGTACATCCACCGCAGTGTGAATGAATCAATCTATTCGAATAGCCGTGCTCGCGGATATTGAGCATCGTGACAAGACTTTCGCTTGGCTAGACTTTGAACTTAAAAATACTGGGATGGGTTTGCATGATGGTTTCATTTGTGGTGGATCAACTTCTCGAGAATGCGAGAAGGGGTGGACTCCCGAAAATCATGACGAACCGGAGACGGGAAGCCATCCTTGGAATCACGATGGATGGTAGACGAACCGTCGCCGGATTAATGAACTATGAAATTAAAACTTGGTTTTTGGCTAGTCGGTAGGCTTGTGAAAAGAATTGTGAAAACCGGCCTTACGCAAAAATAACTCTAGCCGTGTTCCTTGAATAACCCTACCATATACATCAATTCATGTTGACTTGCGAGTACGGTTGGTACTCACCCTTGCTATACGCACAAACCTCCAGTGATGGAAATGAAGAGCCGAAGACCCCTACGCGTACTACCCGAGGGCGAAGGAACCGACGGCGCATATTAGACCTTAGTCCCGGTCGTTGCTCGTGGCAATGGACAAGCCGCGCCTCTTTCCGCTGCCTTATCTAAACTCTGTTTTTATGTTGTATTCGGACCATAAGGTCCTGTGGGATGAACAATGCCTTCGGGCCTATTTATGTAATAATGGTATTGTAAGACTATTCGTGCATGTGCACTTGATTATCGATCGCATTCGTGGGTACCAACTACTTGATCCAGGGAAATGGTACTATGAACACGAAAGGTTCCCGACTCAAAATCGGGGTCCACAGAGCTGGTATCAGAGCCATGCGACCGTAGGCTAAGACCAAATGGCGCCCTACCCCTAACTAGATGGCTAAAGGGAAATATCCCTACAGTAGGATCAGTTTTAAACTATTATTTCCGAAAATACAAATATATCTTTTCTACATCTATATTTCTTTTTACCAAATGATTATGATAGCTCCCTCTCGCTAACCCTAAGTTGCCTGTAAAGCGAGATGTCAAACCACGACGGAACCGGGAAGTCACTATCCCGCGAGACGAGGGGTTCGTGGTACAACTCCAGCCTCTACTATGGTGCTTGAGATACCCGGAACCGCCCACTTATCACACCAAGAGACATGGCTCCGAGATGTATCCAGCCTGGGAGGCAGCCGTATCCATAGAAGCCCGCATGGGGAGTGAGACATCCTACTGCTTCCACACTCGCTACCACCGGGACCTAGCAGAAGCAGCTATTCAGGATGCAGCTCGCGAGGCCTTCCTTCGCCTTAATGCGGAACACCGTGCCGAACTCACAATGACGAGTTCGTGCATCATCCTTACCGCGAAGAGGGCAACCCGTCCACCGTGGAAGCTACCCCGCTGCTACAACCCGATGGTCACGCGTTTATCGCGTTGGGCGGAGACAGACGACGACGATTACGAGGAGGCCCCGCTCGAAATCAACGATCGCGTCACGCCTCAATGATCGGTCGACGCCACCAAGGCGTGGAGACCGAGATAAGCATCTTCGGAACACAGTGCAGGCCAATGGTGCTCGTATGAGCAACTCTCGGACCGCTATATGGCCCGAGGGGAGGCTCTGGTGGAGCTGGAAGAGCAGCTCAGGAAAAGCAAGCAGCAGATCAACCAGCTAGAGGAACAGCTGCGCACTCGTCCCGTCTACGCGCAGTACTTCCACCGAGCTGTACCATCACATCCCGCCCCGTGCCCGACCACTATTACCACATGACTCCAGCAAGCTTTGATACTTTTCAAGCTATGATGGAGCAAGCTTTCATGTTGAGCACGAGCACGCACCATACCGGTCGACCCCATCTTTGCTACATCCATGGGACCCACCCGGAGCTCCGTACCAGTACCATCCGAGCCGGGATCAGGAGAGGGTAACCCCATCCAGATCTGCACCGATACGGAGTCTGAGGCAGAGCCCATGGAGATCAAATGGGAGTCTAGCGACACCGACTCAATGGAGGAGGAAGTTCCCCTCGTCGCTTGACTCACACGGGAGGCCCCTCACCCGCCGGCGCTCGCAAGAGTACGCGGCCACCGAGTCGGAAGATTCGGCGTGACTCGAGGCCACCACCTCCGAGCCGTGGGGACTTCGGTTTGCTTGACGCGCAGACCACCCACTTCCGGCGCTGGCTCTTGCGGATGGTTGGATGACTAGGCGGAAGGACCTTCCCGGCCCGGCAGCACTTCCTATTTACCCTTAATTAGTTGATCTAGTTGAACGATATTAATTATTATTGCCATCTGGCATGGAGGACTGTGTGTGTACAGTCCACGTACCCTTTATGTAATATGATGAACACAGGCATCGCCTTGAGACGTATTGATTCGTATGCTTATTATTTCACCTGTCGTTGATGGAAGATCATTCGAAGGAGCTTGAAGAAAAATTCCCGTGTACTATGACATAAACTAGTCCGATCTCTTGATTCATCTCTCTTCTTCGGATGGCACATCGCCGCGGGCGCAGCGACCCACGAGAACCCGCGAACCTAACCCCTCCACCCGGCGGAGGTCATGGCTATGCGACACAACTACTCCAAGCGATTGCCAATAATCAAGGAGGTCGAGGAGGATCGAGTCCGGGAGAATTCATGAGAGCTAAGCCGCCCACTTTTTCCACGGCCGAGGAACCTATGGACGCCGAAGATTGGCTAAGAGTGATAGAGAAGAAGCTAACCCTCGTCGAGTCCGAGAAGCGGATAGAGTTGTCTTCGCTACTAACCGGTTGGAGGGTCCCGCGAGTGACTGGTGGGACACCTACAAGGAGGCACGAGCTGAAGACGCCGGCGAGCCAACATGGGAGGAATTCACGGCTGCGTTAGTGAGAATTTCGTGCCATGCAGAATGAGGATGAAGAAGAACGAGTTCCGCAGATCGCGTCAAGGGAACACCTCGGTACGGAGTATCGAACAAGTTTACCCAGGCTTGCCCGTTACGCCACCAGGTGACACGCGGACGAAGAAGAAAAGATAGACAAATTCATTGAGGGACTAAATGACGAACCGGGGACCAATGATCGGGCGGGATCACACCGGTTCCAAAGCCTCATCAACAAGGTCGTCCGACTTGAGCATGACCAAAAGGTGGTAGACAATAACCGCAAGAGGAGGCTCGCTATGGCTCGCCCATTTCGGGAACGCCACAACGCCCCAAGGGAGCCACCCGTCGGATGGAAGCCAAACGTCCGAAACGGACGTCCTCTCGCTTCCGACCATGTCAACAGTCGGCTACACCACGGCTTCGTACACCCACACCAACCCTAGCCGCTCCGGAAGAAGGAATGTGAGTGTTTCAATGCGGAGAATTCGGGCATTACTCCAATAGCTGCCCAAAACCACGCAACACCCCCGTTCGCACCGGCGCCAATGCAACACCCGTCCGAGGAACCCCCCCTGCAGCGGGACGAGGTGCATTCGGGACCCCGCTACCCAACGAGGCCACACTGGGTTTCGACGTGGCCAAGTGAATCATGTGAGGGCGGAAGAAGCACGGGAGGACCGAGCGTATTGATGGGTATGTTCTCTATCAACTCTACACCGCTTAAAGTTTTATTCGATTCGGAGCCTCGCATTCATTCATATCTTCCCAAGTAAGCAAACAACACCACCTACACCAAGTAGCACTTAAGAGGCCTATGTTGGTACACTCACCGGGGAGACATAACCGTACCCCATGCCTCGCATTAATGTGCCCATACGGATTAGAGACGTGGTGTTTCTCTCAAACCTTATGGTGTTATCTCCCCAAACCATAGATGTCATACTCGGAATGGATTGGTTGACCAAAAATAATGGAATTATAAACTGCAGTCGAAGGGAAGTCACGGTATCCACCCCGTGGGGATCACCGATGAGCATAACTATGGATCAAAACCCAAAGCTATGTGAACAAGCTGCGGAGTGTTCACCATGCTACCTCTAGGCGGAATGCCGTAGTACAAGAATACCGGACGTGTTTCCCGAGGAATTGCCGGAATGCCCCGGATCGCGACATAGAGTTTATCATCGATCTAATGCACGCACTGCCCCCATATCCAAGAGGCCTTATCGAATGCCGCCAATGAGTTGGAGGAACTCAAGAAGCAAATAAAGGAACTACAAGAGAAGGGATTCGTTCGCCCGACTCTTCTCCCCGGGAGCTCCGGTGCTCTTCGTCAAGAAGAAGGATGGGAGCATGAGAATGTGTGTGGACTACCGATCGCGAACGAAGTCACTATCAAGAACAAGTACCCGCTACCTCGAATCGATGACCTATTCGATCAACTTAAGGGTGCGCGGTGTTCTCCAAGATTGATCTACGGTCGGGATATCATCGGTTGAAGATTAGAGCCGGAGATATTCCTAAGACGGCATTCTCTACACGATACGGCTTATACGAGTTCACGTGATGTCCTTTGGATTGACCAATGCCCTGCGTACTTTATGAACCGATGAACAAGGTATTCATGGAGTACCTGGACAAATTCGTAGTGGTGTTCATCGACGATATACTTATCTACTTCAAGAACGATGAGGAACACGCGGAGCATCTACGACTGGTACTGGAAAAGCTACGAGAGCACCGGCTGTATGCCAAGTTCAGCAAATGCGAGTTCTGGCTCAAGGAAGTCGCTTTTCTCGGCCACGTGGTTTCAGCCGGAGGAGTAGCGAGAGACCCGCCAAGGTCGAAGCCGTTATGGAATGGAAGGCACCCAAGTCGGTGACGGAAGTTCGGAGTTTTTGGGCTTGGCCGGTTATTACCGACGGTTTATCGAAGGGTTTTCCACCGTAGCCCGACCTATGACTCAACTTCGAAGAAGGAAAAGAAGTTTGAATGGAATGAGAAGTGCCAAAAAGCCTTCACCAATTAAAAGAAAAGTTAACCACGCCCCAATCTTGACCTTACCCGACAACCGGAAGGACTTCGTGATGTACTGTGATGCATCCCGGCAAGGATTGGGAGGAGTATTGATGCAGGATGGAAAGGTCGTAGCGTATGCCTCTCGGCAGTTACGACCCCACGAAGAGAATTACCCCACACATGACTGGAATTAGCCGCGGTGGTACACGCATTGAAGATCTGGGAGACACTATCGATCGGGAACCACCGTGATGTGTATACCGATCACAAGAGCTTAAAATATTTCTTTACTCAGCTGATCTTAACCTACGACGAGGCGATGGCTGGAGTTGATCAAGGATTACGATCTAGGAATCCACTATCATCCCGGCAAGGCAAATGTAGTGGCCGATGCGCGAGTCGCAAAGCCCAATGCAACCACATGGGATTGGGAGATATGGCCAGCGAACTTCAAGAAGAAATGGCTAAACTCAATCGCACCGATCCCTCACGGAGAAGTGAACTCAGGAAATCCAGCCCTCGAGAACTCAAATAGAGGAAGCCCAAAGAGGGAATGAGGAAACCCGGGGAATCAAGGAACGCATGGCGCGGACGCGCTCGGGAGTTTTCGTAGATGACAAGGGAATCTTGTGGTACAAGAAAAGAATCGTGTGCTGAACGAGGCGGTTTGAGGGGATTGATCTTAAAGGAAGCCCACGAATCGGCATATTCGTTACATCCGGAGCACAAAAATGTACCGGATTTGAAAGGAGAATACGGTGGCCTAATATGAAGAGGGATGTAGCCGAATACGTAGCCGTGTGCGATGTGTGCCAAAGGGTGAAAGCCGAACATCAACGCCCGGTGGCTTGCTGCGACCACTCAAGATTCCGAATGGAAATGGGACGAGATAGGCATGGATTTCATAGTAGGACTACCTAAGACTAGGCTGGTTACGATTCCATTTGGGTAATAGTAGATCGGCTCACCAAGACGCGATTTATTCTGTGAAAACTAACTACAACAGTGCCAAGCTAGCGGAATTATATATGAGTAGGATTGTGTGTCTCCACGGTGTACCAAAAAGGATTATATCGGATCGTGGTACCCAATTTACATCTCATTTACGGAGCAAGGTTCACGAAGCACTCGGCAGTCACCTTGCCTTTAGTACCGCTTACCACCCGCGGACGACGGGCGGGCGAGAGGACAAATCAAGTGCTAGAAGACATGCTGAGAGCTCGTGCGTTGGATTTCACCAAGGATTGGGAGAAATGTTTGCCGTACGCCGAGTTCTCCTACAACAATAGCTACCAAGCCGGTTTGAAGATGTCGCCAAACGAAGCTTTATTTGGTCGCCGATGTCGAACCCCACTAATGTGGTCGAAACCGGTGAACGAACCGTATTCGGGCTGACATAATCAAGGAGGCGGAGGAAAAGGTTCGCTGATCCGGGACCGACTACAAGCGGCTCAATCACGACAAAAGAGCTACGCGGACACCGTCGAAGAGAATTGGAATTTAAAGAAGGTGACTACGTGTATCTAAAAGTCTCACCACTACGGGGAACTCGGAGATTCAAAGTCAAGGGAAACTCGCACCACGATACGTGGGCCCATTCTTGATAAGCGCTAGGAGAGGAGAAGTGGCTTACCAATTGGAACTGCCCGAGAATCTCTCCGATGTCCACCCAGTATTCCACGTATCGCAGCTGAAGAAATGTTTGCGGGTACCAGAAGAGCAAGCTCCTTTAGAAGCCATCCACGTCCACAGTGATCTTACTTACCCGGAACATCCAATTAAGATACTAGACGAGGCGAAAAGAAGACGCGGACCAAATCATGGCGCATGTACAAGGTACAATGGAGCAATCACACGGAAGAAGAGGCTACGGGAAGCGAAGAGTTCCCGAGGACGAGAATATCCACACCTACTCGGCACGGTAAGAAATCTCGGGGACGAGAATTTATTGTTAGGGGGGTAGGTTTGTAACATCCTGAAAATCGGAGAACCGAAATCGGAACGTAAAAATCGGAACTTTCAAAAACCTTGGTTTATTGCTTCTTCTCGGGTTTGTTGTTTCTTATTTGCCAGCTCGGTTGCATAAATTTAGTCGTGGTCAATTCCCTTTTCGGCGTATTTGGAGTTTTCGGAGTTGACAAAATGATGGTGCGAAAGTCGCATCGGGGTTTTAAAAAGAATCAGGGAAAAGTGCGGATTTGTGAAAACGCATTTCGAGTAATATAAAATAAAAATTTTGGTTGGGAGAAGATAAATTAAAACACAAAATAAATAATAAAATTCTCGGGAGGCGTACTCGAAATTTGGGAATTTTATTTTATTAAAAATGGGTGAATTATGAAAATTAGGAAAAAGAATTTAAATAAGTATGAAAAATAATTGTGGAAAAAATGAAAGTCAAGAAAAAGTTTAAAATATAAAGTTAAAAATTATTTTAGAATATTGGGATTTATTTTGGAATTTTTAGAAGGAAAGAAAATAGAAAATGGGAAAAGAAAATAGAAAATCGGGAAATTAACAAGTCGCACTGTTCATCGGTCACCACTGTCGACGCCGTACGCCGGCTCCGCGCGGCGCGCGCGTCTGCCGGCCAGCCTGGCGCCCAGCGCGCGCACCACGCGCCGCGCCGCGCCCAACCGCGCCTCGGCCCCCCGCGCGCGCCACGCGCCGCGCGCGCCGCGCCGAGCCGGACCCGCGCCCGCGCCGCCCCGCGCCGCGCCGCGCTTCGCCCGCCCGTGCACGCCACCCCGCGCGCCGCGCCGCGCCACGCGGCCGAAGCCACGCTCCGGCCCTACCTCGCGCGCGCACGCCGCTCCGGACCCGCCGCGCCGTGCGCCCTCGCCGCCGCGTTTCGCCGGCCGTACCCGGCCCCCAGCTGCGCCGCGTGTCGCACCGCGCCGCGCACGCCCGAGCCGTCCCCCTCTCCTCGCGCCCGCGCCGCGCCACGCCTATAAAGGGCCGCGCCCGCACCACATTTCACCGCACCGCCGCCGTGTTGTCGCCGTTCCCGAGCACCACCGCCAAGGGCCGCCGCCGTTAGCCGTCGCCGCCGTGCGCAGCTCGTCCCCGTGCCCCCTTGCTCCTCCCCGAGCCACCGTCGCCGGTAAGTCCCCGTTGCGCCGCTTTTCCCCTCTCCGCCGCCTCTGTTCTCCTCCGGCACCGGTCGAGCACTTGGCGGGCATGGAACAGTGCGCAGAGAAAAAAAAAAAAAAATAGGGAAAAATTAGGAAAAATTTTAGAAAATTTGGAAAAATATTTTGGGATGATTTGAGTAAAATTTTGGGCAAAAATAAATTATTTTCTCGCATGTTTTCTCGGTGCAAAGTTTGAAAAATCGGAATCGGACGTTTTCGAATTCTATTTCGCATCGTTTTTCAATCCGGATTCCATTTAATTCTTTTCCGCCATCGAAATGGGTTTCGCTTTTGTGCTCAAAACCTCAAAGTTCGAGCACGAATTTTCTCGCTGATATTTTCAAACATAAGTTCCAAATTTAATTGCGATCGACGACTCTGCGAAAACCCTAGGACACCAACTCGACTCCAAAACCCGGATTTTCCTCGCAACCCTTGTCCTAACTCGAGTAGAATTTTCGGCAAAACTCTTTGAAGTGGTTTTCATGGCTTTTGTGGTTCTTTTCGATCTCTCGGTGTTTAGTTGAATTCTAACTGAATTCAATTGATCTCTCGCACGTACGGGTAGCGTCCGAAGAAACCGGCATCGACACCGCCGAAGATCCCACCCCTCAAGTGTGCGAGCAAGGCAAGTCTTCACACCCTTTGAACATATTGATCCCCTTTGCGAAATGATGTTATTTTAAACTCTAAACATGCATGCTTTACCGGGTTGCCTATACTTGTTATGCCATACCTTGCTATTGTTTACCTTTAGAATTACTCCTTGTAACTCGCGATGTGATACAAATAACCGAAGCATAACTTCGGTAAACCGCTAGCCCTGCTAAACTTAGACCATGCATACTCATGACTTTATGAAAAAGCTTTGTGCTTGGGCAACTACCTTAGGGAAGGTAGTTGAGATTCGGCATGTGGAGACATGAGCGCCACATGGCCATGATGAACTAAGTTTGGTGGAAATTGAAAGTGCTATACAAATGTTTTAGGCGGGGCGGCGGATGATTTGGGTGGATTCCGGAAAAGGCAAGTGCCGACCACGGTCAATGGGACCGAGCCATGAGATAGCCGGAAACGAGCCGATACAACCGTACTTCTCGAATGGGTATAGACCTAGCCGACTAGGTAGCCGAGCGGAGGCGGTATCCTTGCATAGATGGTTCTCTATGATGTGGTTATGGGATGAGAATGAGGCTGCGGCCTTTGTTATAAATGGTGAAATTAAACTACTGTTAATTAAACTTAAAGATTGGAAATGTCTTCCCTTACCCGGTGCGCGAACTCCTCTCACCGCTAGAAAAGGACGGCTAGAGTGCATGAGGGCATAAGTTCATGGAGCGGGTGCGCCAAAGTGAGGTTATCGAAAGGCTTTGCCGTGGCCGTCTCATGTGTTGAGACGTAGGCTCATTTGTTGGGCCGTCGCGGAGTACGGGTAAAGTGTACATCCACCGCGGTGTGAATGAATCAATCTATTCGAATAGCCGTGCTCGCGGATATTGAGCATCGTGACAAGACTTTCGCTTGGCTAGACTTTGAACTTAAAAATACTGGGATGGGTTTGCATGATGGTTTCATTTGCTGGTGGATCAACTTCTCGAGAATGCGAGAAGGGGTGGACTCCCAGAAAATCATGACGAACCGGAGACGGGAAGCCATCCTTGGAATCACGATGGATGGTAGACGGAACCTTCGCCGGATTAATGAACTATGAAATTAAAACTTGGTTTTTGGCTAGTCGGTAGGCTTGTGAAAAGAATTGTGAAAACCGGCCTTACGCAAAAATAACTCTAGCCGTGTTCCTTGAATAACCCTACCATATACATCAATTCGTGTTGACTTGCCGAGTACGGTTGGTACTCACCCTTGCTATACGCACAAACCTCCATGATGGAAATGAAGAGCCGAAGACCCCTACGCGTACTACCCGGAGGGCGAAGGAACCGACGGCGCATATTAGACCTTAGTCCCGGTCGTTGCACGTGGCAATGGACAAGCCGCCGCCTCTTTCCGGCCTTATCTAAACTCTGTTTTTATGTTGTATTCGGACCATAAGGTCTGTGGGATGAACAATGCCTTCGGGCCTATTTATGTAATAATGGTATTGTAAGACTATTCGTGCATGTGCACTTGATTATCCAGTACTGCATTCGTGGGTACCAACTACTTGATCCAGGGAAATGGTACTATGAACACGAAAGGTTCCCGACTCAAAATCGGGGGTCCACACTGTGTAATTGCAGTGATGGGTAATTACCCAACAACTCCATAAGGACATACAAATCAGATGTTTTTGGAGCACCCCTTGAGGTAGTGCATGAAAATCCATGGATCTGGACACAGGACCCAGATCTCAGGTGGATTCAAATCCGACTTTGGAGAAGTGTTTGGCAAAAACAAATTGAATCTGCAGATATTTTTTAGGATCGGGAGCACTTGGAGCTATCCCAAGGCCCATAGAGCGATCGATTTCCCTTGATCATATCTCCTTCGATTGGACCTACAGATTGGATAAATATGGCCATTGGGCCTTTTCCATTGTTGGCAATTGGGTTGATACATACTATATATGGGGGTACATATATGGACTGGGGGGCCTAGTTCGTGGGAGCCTAGGGGACCTGGCCCATGGCCGGCCCTGGCTATAGGTTTAGTTTGCATAAAGCTAGAGTTACAGTTACTTAATAATAGATATAAATTGTGTTTTCACAAACTAATTTTATACAGATCTTTGAATCGGAGGTTAGAGCCTCATACAGTGGTGTAGCCAGGAGTTGTAGCTATAGTGATCCATTGTCTAAAATTTTTTTTAGCCGTGATAAATTTAACATGTTGGTACACAAATATATGAATTACAAAATACAATTAAAAAAGGACATATCAAGTTCATAAAATAAAAAGACATATAGGATTTGTAGCTATGGATGAGCTTCGGTTGGGCCAAGCGCAAGTGGTCCGCAGTCACACCCTGAGGCTTTTTCCCCTTTTTAAAACTTATTTGAATAATTCCCCTGAAGAAATTAAATTTTTGAATTAACCTAGAGCAAATAATTAATTTTAAAATACAATTAATTAGTGAAAATGGCATGGTAGGATTTTTCTTGGATTCTACATATCAAAATACATTAACTGAATTTTTAGTGAAATTTCATATCACTTGGAAATAATTTTTAACCAATTAAATAAATTATCGGAATTAAATTAAGTCCCTAGAAAACATTTTCCTATTTTCCATTTTTCCTGTCCTTTTTCCCGCCCTTTTTCCCTATCTGGTTGTTGGCCCATTCCTTCGGCCCAGGCCGCCCCGTGCGCGTGCTCCCTCTTCCTTGCTCATGGGCCGCAGCCCACGAGCCGCTCCCACTCCGTGCAAAAGTCCGCTGGCCCTTCCTCCTTGGAATAGGTCGCTGATAGGTGGGGCCCACCTGTCAGGCCTGTCCCGTTCCTCGCACCGGAGCCACGCCGCCGCCATGCCATCTCCGCCGCCCGCGCCGCGCCACCCTGCTTATCCGGCCGTCCCTGTGCCAACCCCTAGCGCCGCAACTCCGCGCCACCCCTATATCCATTTCGGTCACCCGTATTCGATCTGCGCCGGCCCAAAACCCTAACCACCGTCGTATCTCTCTCGCTCCGAGTCCGATTTTGACGGCGAGCAATCCGCGTCGGTTTCGTGCGAAATTCGGACTCCAAATCACTCCTATAAAACCCGCACATCCTCCGCCGTGTTTTCTCGTTGTCGCCGCTTCGATTTTAGCCCTAAATCGCCTCCGTGTGCCGCCGCTTTCGTCCCCGACGCCGGTGAGTTCCCCGCCCTCTCTCTTCGTTATCCCGTGCGCAAACCCTAGCCTCCTCGCGAGCTCATGCCGCCAACCCGAAGCCCTAGCACCACATGCACCGCTTTCCGCAAGTCCGCGTCATCGTCCGCCGCCATAACCCCCTCGCCGACAAGTCGGGCGCCGCGCGGCCATGGCTGGCCTTGCCGAGTTCGGCCGTCACCCGTGAAACCCTAGCCGCCTCCCGAGTCATCCGATCTACCGAGCGGTAGATCAGAACCGTTCGTTCCCGCATGCTCGTTCAGCCGTCACGATGGCGCCACGTCAACGCCATGCGTGCCCATGTGGTGCGCCGCCGCCGCGGCTCCCGTGGACCCGATCCACCGTGGGCCAAGGAGTCTGCGCCCGCGACGTCATCTGCGCCGACGTCGCCCTTGCGTCCGTCGTGCGTCAGCCCGCTTGCGTCAGTGCTTGCTTTCTGCTGACGTCAGCCCTACCCGACCTGCGCCAGCCGCTTGCATCAGCAGGAACTTAATTGCACAATAAATAATTTAAGGACTTTTCTGTTTTAGTAAAAAATATAGATAATCTTCTAAAATTCATATCTTTTTAATTCGAGCTTCGTTTCTGTCCATTCAAATTTTATTAAATCCAAAAAAATGCCATGAATCCACTAAAAATAGTTTCTTGTGTTGTTTCAGTAGACTTATAGTATGTGTTGTTGAGTGTTTTGTTTATCGTGTAGATTCCGGTAATTCTAGTGATCCCGTTTACTTCGAAGTAGTCGCCGAAGATCCTCAATCTTTAGAGCAAGGCAAGTCATACTTTACATTGATCATATTGTACATATTTTATTTAAATATCTTATTTTTCTCAAATACTGCATATGTTTTAGAATATCATTTCATGAGCCTATTTTACCTATTGTACTCATCTATAGGAATTAAATAACTTATACCACTGATAACTTGGGTTCAATATGACTAGATATTGGTTTAGGACATACTTAGTCTGGCTTAGATCAGATAGTTCATTTAAGGGAATCACATAATCTAAATACTACAGTGGAGATTATTATACAGATGATGTCAAGTATGTGATACTATGTTAATAATATTAAAATATGACAATGGTGAATTATGGGTGCAATAGTTTTGGATAGTCGCACCCATGGCAATTAAGGGCTGGTTCTCAGGAAACCCTGAAAGAAATACCGTGCATACCACAAGCCAGCATGGGTAATGGCTGGATTTGTAGTATAGCTCTTTCTAACTGACGTATCCCAGTGAGGGTGGGCGTGATGAAATTAGGTCGGCCCCGGTTAAAAGGGTTGATCGGTTACCGGATTCATCGCGGCACGTAGGGGGCTGTCCATTGCCCTGATGGGAGTAGAAGCGAAATCTTGGTGTGGTACGATTGGTTAGAGGGGGTTATGCGAAGGGTCTTGTCACAGTTCTTTTTCGAGGTATCATGGTGGTACACCGGGATGCAGAAACGTGTCATGGGACTGTGTCTTGTGGGTACAGATGTACACCTCTTATCAGAGTAAAACTATTTGAATAGCCGTGCTCGCGGTTATGGACGGTTAACCAGATTCACCGTGATTAGTCATTTAAGTAATAAGATGACAAATGGAACTTGACTAGTATAGATGGATGGTTGGGCATGCTGCAACATGGGTTTAACGTTGGACAGTGATTATTTAATATTGCTTAATTATATACAAATGTTTTACTGTTTTTAACTATTACTATTTTAAAATATTGTTTATGCAAATAAAACTCTATCCTTCCTTGTGAATTATCCTACATCATACCTTCTTTTCTGATATGACTTGTTGAATACAGTGGGTAGTACTCAGTTTTGCTCAATTTTCCCCACCAGAGCCAGAGGACGAAGCAGAGGAAAGTTTTGACGAGAATTAGGCTTGTGTCCAACTTCAAGGTTGCCTGTGGTATGTTGGAGTTCCGTCGCAAGAGTCGTGTTTCAGTTTAGTTAGACTTTTCTTTTCCGTTGCATTTTTTGTTATCTTTTTAAATTGTTTCTAAGACGTGGATTCTGTAATATCAATAATTGTCGATTTGTGTACCTCGGCTGATTCCTGGACGAGGATTGAATGCACAAAATATCTTCGAAAATTCTGGCTTGAATTTTCGTGAACATCCGCGGCCCACAAGGACCACCCTAGCTTGAATTTTCGGACGTGACATCCACGGCCCACCAGGACCACCCTATAGCTCCGCCCCTAACCTCATACACAAGAGGATAACCCAACCCAACATGATCATATCCACCTCCATGTCGAGATCCTTTGGCTTTGGGGTACCTCAATGTACCCACCGAAGATCGTTTTAGCCTCTCCATGCCAAGCGCGGTGGGCAAGAAATCCGTGTGTGCTCTATAAGTCAGCAGAGCAGTGCGCTCACTCTTAGGCCCTGTTTAGTTGCATCCAAAATACCAAAACTTTTGGGATTTTGGTCACTTTTTGGGTTTTTGAAACTAAACATGTGGGTGTAAACTGGGCATGTAAAGATTTTGGATTTGGGAGTGTTTTGGCCCAAAAAGGTGAAAAGTTTTCTTGGGTGATGTCTTGGACGCCCCTACCCCCGCGGCACTTGAGCGAGCGGCGATGTCGGGCACAGGCGTCGCCGCCGCCCCTCTGCTGCGCTCTTGCTCGGCCACCCGGCCTCATCCTCCTCGTGCTCGTCCTCGCCGGGGCCTGGCTGCCGAGGTCCAGGCGCGCCTCGCGCTCCGCCTCGGCCTCTCGGGAGTCCGAATCGCCCGACCGCGCGGAGGCCGCCGCCGTCTCTTGCCGCCGTCGTACCGCCGCCGCCGCTCTTCCTCTCCTCCCCGGTGTCCGCTGTCCTTCGATGCGGCGGCGGCTCCGTCGGCGGCGCCGCGGACTCCTCCCGTAGCGCGGGAGCGGGGCGCGGCCGCATCGATGGCCGCGGCGTCCTCCACCAGCGCCTCGTAGTGGCGCCGTACCTCCTCCGCCTCGCCTCGCCCAGGCACGGTCGCGCAGCGCCGCGAACCGATCGTCGTCGGGCGCGCCGTCCGCGGCGGCGCTGCTGCTCGCCGCGACGCGTTCTCGAACGCCTTGTCGTCCTCCTTGGTCCACGCCGCCGTCGTGGTCGATGAAGGGACGTGAGGGAGGAGGAGGAGGAGAAGGGGACGTCGTGCTGCCGCCGCTGATGAAGGGGACGTGAGGGAGGAGGAGGAGGAGAAGGGGTTGGGGGAAGTTGCTTTGGGGATAAATCTGTCTTTACACATGTAACCCAAAAAATTTACACATGTAACTAAACACCTTCTTTTCAGAAAAGTTTACACCCAAAATATTGAAAAGTTTACACCCAAATTTTGAAACTAAGGCCTTAATTGCCATTTCCTTCCCCAATCCTAAGTTTTTGTAAAGTAGAACTAATCCAAATGGTCATAGCTACTTCCATGACCACGAGCATGGCTGGCTATTCAAATAGTTCTCGGCAAACCACGCGAAAACCACGAAAACCACGAAAAACCCTAATCTAAATTTGAACCATATTCAAATTCGTGTCATGCTGCGGTTTTCGCTCAAACCGCACAAAAACCACGAACATATCACGGTTTTCACGACAAACCGTACGAAATTTGTTTTTTTATAAAAATAATATATTTTTTGTGATAAAATGAATTTTTCAAATTTTTTGAATTCATATGAAATTATTCCAACGAAACCGTAGGAATATCATGCCGTACCCTCATGGTATGGTTTTCGCGGTAAGATGCGGAGGTCGTACGTTGTACCCACACGCCAGTCTTGGTTGGTTAGTTTGCTTAACTACTCTGAATTGTTTCTCCTTTGAATGGTGCCAATCATGCATTCTTCATGCATGTTCTGTTTGCCAATGCCATAGGCTTAACAAAAGGTACTTGAATTAAGTAGTAACAGAAGTAATCACTACCATGCTGTACAACTGACCGCTAGCATTATTCAAATTTTGATGAAAGAGTAAAGAGCTGGAAACAGGCTACCCAAATCTCTTGTCAAATCAGAGCAACTAACATCTGACTAAATGCAGCCTACTCCCTTTCAAAAAAGTACGCAGCTTACAGATTGAACTTAAGTTCATTGGTTGTTTTACCAAGAACAAGAACTCGCTCAAGTGCAACCCTCTCAGCTAATCCAGAATGAGTACAATCCGCCACTTTTCCATCAAAAATTGCTGCTGCCGTAGGTGTCCCATTTTCCGGCTTCGGGCAACAAAAATTGAGGCAGCATCTATATGAGTCATCTAGTTTGCTCATCAATTTTCTGCACATCCATGGAGATGCAAAAATAAGTCCTATGCTTAAAAAGCAAAATGTAGACATTTTCTAGAGAAATTTTCTATACTAACAAAAAAGTTACTCCCAGTCCGTCCCAAAATATACAACAGCCAAAATATAGCAACCTAATGTTAGTTGAGACACAACCTACCACTATACCACTACGAATTTATCCAGTCCAAATTCGTAGTGGTAGATTGTGTCCCCATTAAGGACTAGGTGCTATATTTTGGAACTAAGGGAACAGCAATTTTTCTTTGCTACATCAACCCAAAAGAAGTGTACACGGTTACTAGTTAACCTAAAAAACATCAGCCTTTTCTATTCATCCATCTTAGCTAACGATATTCACTTTTCCGGTAGCAATGCTTGCGCCAGCTGTTGCAGTGGCTGTCTGCAACTATGCTTGCAACAAGGCACCTGCTGATGTGGGGGCTAGCACCGCCACCAATGGGGTCAAGAAACCACATGACCACTAGTAACCTAGCAGGCAAGAATTATGAATTCACATGGCTTTCCGATGTATTGATGTGGTGATGTGCAAATACAGGGGTGTTGTACCTATTAGATGGCTTGTTTAGGGCCCCTCCAGCAGAGCAAATGCGAGCCAAACCACGAATTCTTGGTCCACCTGCAGGAGAAACAGAGAGTTGGGCACTGGATTATTGAACTTGCTGAGAGCGATATAATCGAGTACACAATTCCATGCATTTATGACTAAAATGTTAATGAGAATGAAGGCTATTCATCAAAATGTACAGTAATACCAAGTGTATTCAGATTGCTTACAAGTAATCATCTCTTGAGCTGTAAGTAGCATGTGAATTTGATCTTGAACACTGCTCATAAGGCTCATATGCGCAGAAATAAGTGTCAAATTCCTTCTTAGGTAGGAAATCCATCTTGTTGTGCGGCTGTATCTTAAAACAGATTGTGTGCGCGGCATCTGATGAGAAGAACCTCTTCTGAAGCTTTAACGTCCGCGAGAAGCAGTTTGGTTGAAGGTCAGGCTCCTGGATGCTATCAAAACGACCCTGCTCACTGACTCCCTTCGAGTAGTTGGCCTCTGACCTGCATGTCCTTGTCATGTCATCGGTCATGGATCTGTTTGATGTCAAAGTGCTGCAAGCATCGTCCTCGCAGCCATGAACTGTCGGTTTAGAATCAGTGCGTTGCATGACGAATGGTGATTGTTGCTGACTAGAGTAGCCTTTAGTCGGTGTTTCTCTTGCTCCATGCCTCACAACTTCATCTTCGTCTGTCACAGCTGAATCTGACAGCTCTTGCTTCCGGCCTGAGCAGCTGAGCAGACTGAATGACTGTCTCTTTGACCTCGCATCTTTCCTCACTGGTTGTGGAACAAGTTTGAATCTAACCTCCACATTGCACCCGAGAACATTCTGTAGCGCACTTTCTATTAGGCCTTGCATTTTTCCTGCTCTTGATATGTGATCCGGATGGCTAAATCCAATTTCCGCAATAACCAGCTCTGAGAATTTTCATATAGTGACATATTCAGCACAAACCTAAGAGCAGGCCAAAATCAAGAACACTAAAGATGGTACATGTGAATTACCTTCAGTAACATGGACTGATGATAGGAAACCTTCTTTCTTCAGGAAACTCTTGGCTGACCTTGATTGACACTTTCCTATTGCTCTCCTCCAGATATTTTCAAGCTTAAGACGCCTACAGTGCCTCTCAGAACAGTTGGACTTGTTGCTGTTGCAAGCATGGCAGAAATTGGAGCTTGAGTTCACCTTGGAAACCCAATCGTCTGCACATTTGGACATGAAAAGTGGTTATCATACTACAATTTCTATCTAGAGGCCAGAATTGCTCGTAAATCTTTTATTATAGTACCTGTATATCCAATTGCTGAATGTGCATGCATGTCGTTTGACTCTGCGATAAGGTTAGATTCATTGGTGCCAAACTGCAAAAGCGCAACTGTGACCCAAGTAGCCTGATTTCTTGATGTCCTCAACTGTTTTTCCGTTTCCGATAGTATTTTCAGTGCATGTCTAAGTTTCTTTATACCGACCTCGGCTACTGCATGATATAGTAAAGGTCAATTCAACAACCAGACTTGAAATGGGAACATGTAACTTTACCTTAATCATTGATACAATTTACTTGCAGCAAGTAACAATAGTAGCAATCTGATACAAGATTAACAAGGAAAGGATATTTACATGCATATCTTCCCAAGAAACTTTTGCCGACTTCAGTGACTGCAGACTGGCATCTTCCTGAGAGAATGTCCATAATAAGGTTTGCCAATTGAGAGACCAGCTGCAAAGGATCAATTGCAGATGCCATAAGCTCTTGTGCTCGCCTTACTGTGTTTGTGGTATCTGACGACAAAGCTAAATCAAGCAATTCAATCAACTCATCATCAGACACTGATCCTACCTGCAAATAAAAAAGGTAGGAAAATGACAATACTGACAATATGATATAATTGGAGCATCAAAGGAAAATGAAAATACTGACAATATGATATACTTTTAGCATCAGAGGAAAATGAACTTACAGAATCAAAGGAACTGTTCAGAAAAAAAAGGAGAATCAAAGGAAACACTACTCACAAGTTCATGGACAAGAGAAATTGTGATCTTCTTCCCAAGCAAACTGAGTTGATCAAGCATTATTTCCGCATCTCTAAGAGAACCATTAGACTTTGCAGAAATGAAGTACAACCCATCATGGTCAAATTCTAATCCTTCCTCTATGCAGATTCTCTCCAACCTGTAGACAATATCTGCAACCTTTATCTTTGGAAAATGGAACTTCTGGCAGTGTGTGATAGAAGTGCGAGGGAGGCTATCTATGTCAGACGTAATCATAATGTACACAGCATGCCGGTATGGCTCATTAAGACTCTTCAGTATTGCTGACCAAGCATCCTCTGGCAACAGATGGCATTCATCAACTATGAAGACCTTGAAGCGCGATGAGTATGGAACAAGAGATGCACTCTTGAGAAGTGCCTTCACTCGACCTAAACGATCCATTTTTGCTGCATCAAGTTCTTTAACGTCCCTACTCCTCCCAGAGAAGAGGATGACACACTCTTTACAGAATCCACATGGCCTTTGCTCTTCGAGAGAAATGCAGTTTAGAGCTGCAGCAAAAATTCGTGCCGTGGATGTCTTGCCTGTACCTCGAGGACCATGGAACAAGTACATTGGAGCAACTTTTCCTTTGCAAGAGGAATATAAGAGGGACTGAGCAACAACATTGAGGCCAATCAGCTCACTGAAGGATCGAGGGCGAAATTTCTGACTTAAACACCTTGGCGTCTCAGTGTACGGTGCATTGTCCTGGAACGCTGCATCAGTTCCCTCAGGTGATAACAGAGGTTGCTCTGGACCATCACTGTCATAATAAAGATCATGGTATTTTGATGCCCCAGACCAGCAGTAGCTTATCCCGCACCCACTGAAATTTGATCCAACAACATCATTTGACCTCACTTGTGTTTCCTCAGTTCTTCTCGACCTAACTGAGTGTGCCTCACTGGCTGACATACAAGGGCTGCCGACACGGCTCATTGCAGCAGAAGATTTGTTCCTGAATTTGGAAAACCCTGGCATCTTCACTTCTTCATCAGTCTTTGCTGGTAGTGTGGGAACTGCACGTTCATAAGAATTCACTTCCTCCTCTTCTTCCTTCTCCTCAGCTACATTATTAACCATAGTGTTTGCCAATTGTCGAATAGAACTATGGTTAGAGTGGCTAGAGTCCAGTGACTTGCGATGACCATCTTGGCGTGCACGATGAGCTTGCTTATTTCTAGGCGGGTTTAAGCCTCTGATCTTGACAACAGAAGATTTCCGATATGATGTGGTTCTTGCATTTGGTGCCCGAAAACTCCGCTCCGAACCCAACGTAATTTCAGCTTCCAAATCTCCATCTTCGACCAGCTGATGATGTGCTGACCTGCGTAGGTCCATTGCGACCCCATTGCTAGAAGCAGTCTCCCAGATCATATTGTCAGAAGGAGATGCATACTTGCTCAAAGCGTTTGTTGATGGATCCCGCAGTGACCTCACTCTCTTGAGCTGCACCAATGTTCTTGACAGTGGAACATCTACAGAATGGCGCCTAATGTCCGCCATTTCCGACTTTAATTTCCCAGCAATAGTAATATGATATGATCCTATGAATCTTCAGTATTGTCACCTGCATCAGATCACATACAAAAACACCATAAAAATCCTAAAGTTTCAAGCTTGCAAAGTAAACAAGAAAATGGGATCCTATTTTGGCAAGCAAGTCAGATCCAAGATGCCTATAGCTCCATAAATCAGGAAAATGACTTCAAAAATAGTAGGGGCAATCCTTAAATTTCACATAATAAATCCAATGAAATCCTCGCATTCGGCCCTACAAAAATAAAGTCAGGGACCCCCCACGATAGGGTAACCACAGAGCAAACTAGTATATCTAGTGAAGACAATTGCAACTGAAATCTTGAAGAAATCAAGAAGCAAAGTGCGAAATGCCCCATTTACAGGTGTACAAAAACCATGGGGACAAATGTGGATTCATCCTGCTGGTTGGCGAGGAACCAAAGAACGAATCAGCCATCACTTCCTCCCTTTTTCCATTGAAAATACATAAAGTAGAACAGTACAAATAATCCCCATATTCTCTCCTTTTCCTAACGAACTTGACCCACAAAAGAGAACAAATTAGCAAGTGTGAAGAAAACAAAAAAAGAGTCAACTCAAATCTTGGCACCCACCAATCGCAAGTAGTACCACCAATCACCACAAAAACCAACAGGCACAAATCCAACAGAGAGTTATAACTCCAAATCGAAACTGAAACTACACAAAATGCAGCTTAAAATATACCCTTATGTCAGTGCCAGAAACCCAAGCTTATCAAGAAAGTAACCAAACCCAAAGCCACAAAGAAATGGCAGCCGTGCTGCATTCTTGTTTTCCTTCCCTATAGCTAGCTGCATTGCAGCAGGGACGCCAAGATCCAGCACCAAACAGAACAAAGAATAGTAGAGCAAGAAAGAAACACATCTCAGGCCATGACAGGATCGATGAAACAGAGAGAGAGGACGGACGCCTCCTCACCTCGCATAGGAGCCACGCCGTCGCAGCACGGCTGAGGAAGAAGCTGAGAGACCAGCAGAGGGGACGACGAGGCAGAGGTTGCGAGTACAGTGTTGACCTCTATGGGCCGTAGGCTGTGTACTAGTAGTAGCTCGCCTCACCTTGAAGAGAAAATTGCTATTGTGCCACTTTGAACAACGGGTTTTACTGTAATGTCATTCTGTGAAGTTGCTTTGTTAAAATGTCATCACCAACTATTACCAACACGCTGCTTCGTATTTTTTTCCATTCTCACCGGATTAACGGACGAAATCGCTTGTGTTGTGACCAATGTGCCCCTGGCTCATTTTTTAGCTCGGTGCCCCTGACCAACAAATAGAATACTCACGTCTTTCGTTTTCCTCACATTTGAAGAAAACCTTTCCACCATGCCTCATCGATCTGCAAATCCCGGTAAATAGCCAAATGGTTCGTCTCTCTTTCTTCAACCTCACATCAAAGGTAAAGATTTTGCAGATAACTGTAACTTCAAGCAACCAAAATACCCAAATCCAAACCTCCTACCACACCCCGAGGATTGATTTCTATATGAAGGAAGATTCCACCGAAAAATCCAAGGAACAAAGAAATGCGGGGATTTATTATTTTATTTTTTTTGCACGGAATATGTCACCCACCGGAGGACGGGGGAGGCGGCGACAGCGGGGAGGAAGGAGAGGTGGTCGAAGGCGGCCTTGGCGGCGATGTTGTGCGCCTCCTTGGCCGACTGCGCGGCGTCACCCGGCATGTGGAACTCCGCGCCGTTGACGGAGACGGTGGTGCCAAAGAGCGGGGTGTGGGCGAGGCCCGCGCAGCGGTGGGTGTACTCCGGCGGCGCCCACCGTCGCTGCTGGCACAGCTCTGCAGCTTGCCTCACCGAGCTAAAGAATGAGCCAGGGGCACATTGGTCACAACACAAGCGATTTCGTCCGTTAATCTAGTGAGAATGGAAAAAATGCGAAGCAGCGTGTTGACAGTAGTTGGCGATGGCATTTTAACGTAGCAACTTTGCGGAGTGGCATTACAACGAAACACACTCTTCAAAATGGCACAATAGCAATTTTCTCCACCTTGAATGACCTTGAGTTGAGGTGAGCGACCGACCAGCATGATAAGGGACGAGGCAGCAGGCAGGGCAGATAAAAAGTTGTTGTTGTTGTGTGTGGGGAGGGTGGGGGTGGGGGTGGGGTTTGTTGGAGGAGATTAAACAAATGGTGTGGGGGCATTCACTGTTAGGCTTGCCTAAGGACTGGTGCCTCTGTGTTTTTTTTTTTGCAGAAAGGAACTGTATTGTTTGGTAGAAGTAGGGTTCACTCTTTTTGGGTGAGCGATTTCTCAATTCCGACTATACGACGGTTTTTTATCTGTCAAATTATTATTAAATTTTAATATGTTTTAATTACATTTTGGTTAGAGTTATATTCTCAAAAGGTATTAAAAGATTCACCCTGAATCTACTTTTGGCATGAGTTAAGACCTCAAAACTTTAGAATTTTCAACCAGTTTTCATTAAAAAAATGTGGTAGCGGTGTATAACATGCATCAGCCTTACAGCGTGAGTGGGGGAGAGTTAAAAAAGCTAATATGGATTTATATAGTATTTATCTAATGGATATTGTGTCACCGCTTTTGGTTTCGAGATGTAGATATGCCACTCCAACGTCAAAGCGAAGTTAACACCGTTAACACCATCAAGTCTGTATGTGTTTGACTATTTTGGACATCAATACCTATGGGAAAATTGCTAAAAAAATCTCTTCACATCTATACAACGGAGAAAAGGACACAAGCGGAGAGAAAAAGCGGTGCACCTGAAAGGCTATGTGAGTTTCCAACTCCTTTTTTATGCAACTTTTCCCAAATTGATAAATGATATATTTTTCATAAAAATTTTCTATAAAAAAATTGCTTTAAAAATTATATTAATCTATTTTTTAAAAATAGCTAATACTTCATTAATCAGGCGCTAATGAGTCATTCCGTTTTGCTCTCAACGAAAGCTGTCAAGGTTATTGGCGCACTCCCCCCGAGGCTGGGCAACAATTAACCGTGCGGGCCCCACCACCTATCCCCTCCCACCCATTTGCCCCTCCTCCAAGATAGAGCCCGACCAGCTCTCCTCCTCTCTCTCTCTCTCCTCTCCTCCTCAAATCCACTCGATTTGGAGCCATTTTTCATGGGATTTCTTAGAGAAACCGAAGAGCAACGTATACTCTGAAGGCCCATAGATGTCGCCTAGAGGAGGGGTGAATAGGCGAACCTGAAATTTTTTTGAGAATGCAGCGGTTAAAGCACACAGGCACCGAAACTTCCAGTACTTAAACCTCGGAACTTCCAGTCAACGTAAGCTGTCCGAAAACATCCGGAGTTCCTGTCTGAAACTTCCGGTGTTCTGTGACTTAAAAGTATCTGAACTCAAATTCAAACTATTTCTACACAAATTTAGAGCTAGCAACAGGAAGGTAAAGACAAGCAATATAGGTAAACAGTATGAAGTAAAGAGATAGCACACGAGACACAAGGAATTTTTCATGAAGTTCGGATTCAAAGAATCCTACTCTCCGTTGAGAAACTCCGTGAAGTTGCGTCTTAATTAACCTCTTGTCTCCCCAAGCAAATCCTTAGGAGGAAGTCTATGGTCTTCAATTCCAATGTTCCTAGGTTCTTGCCTAGAGATCAACCACAAAGATCCCAATTTGATCCTCTAGTGTGAACCACAAACTTGAATTGCTCCACCTAGGCAACCTCCGAACGATCAGCTTGGTTTTATAGTATCCATACCTTGTTTCCTTGCGGAGGAGAGAAGATCCTTCACAAACATTCTCGGACCAATCCACAATTCTTTGGAAGCTCGCGGGAGACACCTAACCGTCTAGGAGATTGCTCTCCAAGAGTAATATGCACCACACCATAGCCTTGCAAGAATCACCAAGTGCTCAAGTCATCATTACTCTCTCACTCTCACAATCCTTTCAATCACTCAAATCTCTCACAAATTTGGTTATGTGGCTCAATAATTGAGTTGGAATGGGCTAGAACACCATGGAAGAGGCTAGGGGACAGAAAAACGAAAGTTGGATTGCCCAAAAGTGAGCTGGGGACAAGGTGGGATATATATAGGTTGATAATTGTGTCACCTAGCTTTTACTTACAAACTCAGCTAAAATACTGTCCAGAAGTTCCAGTCTAGGATTTCCAAAACTTTTGGTCAACACTTTGGAAACTAGCTTCGGTTGTGAGGCGAAGAAGTCCGGAAGTTCTGGCTTGGAACCCCGGAACTTCCGATCTGCTTTCTCTGCCATGGGAAGGGGAGATTTTCAAAATTTGCACCAAAAATTCTCACTCAAGGTTATTCTGACTAAGAGCACTTAGATCATCTTATGGCATGAGTTTCACCCCTCTTAATAATATGGTTTTTCCTAAAAATCAAGATTAAAAAAAACAAAACTATAAACCGTCGTCGAATCTTTTCTCCTTTTTGCAATTGATGTTTGAGGGTTCTCCTTTCTCAAAACCTGCACAACTAAGCATTCAAGGACTAATTATCCTGCACATATCTCAATTAATCGCGTTAGTCCCTCAACCAAATTGTTATTAACCACCAAAACCCACTTAGGAGGCTAGATGCACTTTCATACTCATCCATTCCCCCTCATTGTTTTCATTTTAATTGGTGGAATTTGTAGATCAGAGGGTACCCCAAGAACCATTTTTTCCAAAAATCATGATTTTGACCATTGAAAGTAAGAATTTGATGATTGTAGTGTTACATGTGTGCAATGTGCTCGTTGGTGCTATGATTTTTTCGAGTATATATGTGGTAATGATGATTTTTAGTTGAGACTTGAATGGATGATTCTATGAAAAATGGATTTAGGTTAAATTTGTAGCTACGTATTATATGGAGAGACAAATTTGGTCGCATGATAGAAATTTATTGAAGCTAACTATAACTTTATAAATTTCCATGCAAAATGAAAATTTTAATATAGTAACTTTATTAATATAGGCTGGTTTTTAGTGCTTGTTAAGTTAATTACTTTTGAGGCTAGTGGTTGATAAAATTCACTATAATTTATGTGTTGAGAGACAATTTTTAATTTTGTAGAATGTTCAGGAAGGATGATACGGGTTATTGCCCTAGGCAGCTGCCGCCACCGGACACTCACTGTCCATGTTTTGGTGCGGTGACTATTGCTGTTTTGCAATCAGAGATGACCACAAGACACACCACCAAAGGTATTGGATGTGTCGCAACCATGCATACAGTCCAGATAAGCCTAAGCTGGAGCCTAAGTCAAAAGGAAAGAAAGGAAATGCGGTGAAGCCAATGAAGGTAATTTCTTAAATGCACTGAAATTTGTAATGAAGATCCTCTAAATCGTGAAATGTGCTGGTACCAAAGACACCGCCTCCTCTGTGCAACTTTGTGGAATGGATTGACACAGAGATTGATCCCCGTGATGCGGAGATGCTTCATAGGGAACACGAATGGGAAGATGAACTACTGGATCGTCATCTCAAACCTGTGGCAATAGAGATTGCGGAGAGGAAGAGAAAGGAGGAGAGGGAACTTAGCGAGATGGCAAGGGAGTTTGTGGAGAAGGAGGAGCGGGTGAGGAAGGTGGCTAGGGCACAGCGTGCCAAGGAGGCTGGTCCGGAGACTGCTAGCAAGGGGAAGTACCGTAGTTGCACCCAGTAGTTCAGTTGCAGTTCTAGGACATTTTTAAATTCCCTAAGGCATGTAGCAACGACAATATTGAACGTTGCACATTAAAATGTATGTGAGCATGCCATGCACGGTGCAAAACACATTAAATTTGAGACTTTAACTCAATGAAATTGCCATTGTACTTTCTCGTGTTTGGATTCATAGATGTTATCGTTTGTTCGGCGTCGGGGAAGTATGACGTGCATGTATGCGAGTGACTTTGTATGTTATTTTGAGGTTCGATTGTGTCTCATGAGTAGTTGAAGCCCATGTCGTGGCCCATTCCATGTCACGGTGTCCTCCCCCTTGGCTAGCCCCTCCAACACGACGTCGACATCCCCTCATGCGTCAGCCGACCAGTGCCTCCCACCCCTTCCGTCTTGACTCCCCTTCTGCCATCGACCACTGGCTAGCGCCGCCCCCAGCAACCACTGCGCCAGCACAACTGCCGGTCAACACTTAGGAAACTAGCTTCGGCTACGAGGTGAAGAAGTCCAAAAGTTCTGGCTTGGAACCCCGAAACTTCTGATTGGCTTTCTCTGCCATGGGAAAGTGAGATTTCTAAAAATTGCTCCAAAAATTCTCACTCAAGGATATTCTAACTAAGAGCACTTAGATCATCTCATGACATGAGTTTCACCCCTCTTAATAGTACGGTTTTTCCTAAAACTCAAGATTCAAAAAAAAGAACTATAAACCATCGTCGAATCTTTTCTCTTTTTTGCAATTGATGTTTGAGGGTTTTCCTTTCTCAAAACCTGCACAACTAAGCATCTAGGGACTAATTCTCCTGCACACATCTTAATTAATCGTGTTAGTCCCTTAACCAAATTGTTATTAACCACCAAAACCCACTTAGGGGGTAGATGCACTTTCAATCTCTCCCTTTTTTGTGGTTGATGACAACTTGGTTAAAGCTTACAAGAGATAGGTTATGAATGAATTTTTGAGAGGAAAGGGCTAGTTAGAACTCCCCCTAAATGTATGCATAAGGTGAAATAAGTGTGAATCTCATATGCATAAATTGAAAGAAGAGTTTAGGGAAATTCTAGCCAACTCATCTCACTCCGTGGGATGCAGCAAGGGTGAAATGACATAATTTAAATGCCTATGACATGGCAAGCACACAAAGAAATTGAAAATAACATTTCACCACACAAAAATCACACAAGCGATCATGCATATAATCCTAATCAATAGTAAAAGGTCTAGCAGTCATTACATCCTAGCACACATAAAGTTCTCATGTCCAAAAGATAGCGAAAAGAAAAACAACCTAGGAGATAGCTACGCAGCCAGAAGTTCCGGTGATTAGGTTCGGAACTTCTGGTTGGTTGACAGGAAAAGGCTGACAAGGAAGGAAAAGCTGAGAAACGCTGAAGATTTGACCCCCCTACACTCAATCTTCTCCCCCTTTGGCATCAAGACACCAAAAAGGAATAAGAGAGGAGGGAAGTCACTCGGAGTCGTCGGAGTTGGCGACGATTTCAGTGTCTCCACTGTGAACGTCGTCGTCGCCACCACTGGGAGCTGCAGCAGCTGGGGAGTCCTCGGCGAGGTCGGTGTCGCTACCGGGGACAGTAGCAGCTAGAGAAGCCACAGCAGGAGTGTCCTCGTCCTCCTCCTCGGAGTGCGAAGACACCTCAGCGAAGCCGTGAGGGACAGATGCAGAGGTGCCCTTACCAGCAGCAACATCGCGAGCAGCCTCATATGCCATGAATGGGTCCTCAAAGAGCTCATCCTTGGAATCATCGAAGACCTGCTGACCTGCCTCCCTCAGAAGCAGCTTCTGACACCGCTCTATCTTCTTGACCTTGGAGGCGGTCTTGGCGCAGAGACAGAAGATAGAACGGAGCGCCTTCTTGATGGGCGAGCTGGAGCTCGAGCCCGAAGGCTGTGGAGGAGCTGAAGAAGGTCCTACACCTGATGCTAAACCAGAAGGACCTGAAGGAGGCATCCTTGGTGCAGTCGGCACGTGATGACGGAACGGCTTGTGAGTGACGTTGCAAATGTAGAAGTATCCGCTTACGTTATTGATCACCTTCATGATATATGGAGCATACACACCCCCCTCCCCCCGCTTGGGATCACAGGCGGTGTTGTATATCTCGAACCAAATGAGCTTCGACACATTGAACGGTGGCTGATTGTACCGCATGCGACTCAGAAGGTGCGCATGGCACGCAGGAAGAGCAGTCGCATCCCCGGCCTTAGGAAGCAGGGTCCACCTGAAGATGGAGACAAACACAGAAGCTTGTCATAGGGAACCAAAACAAGAGAGGAAAGGAAACATGGATGATCAAAACCTGAAGATGGAGTACATGAGCTTGTATCGAGGAAGAAGCCCCTTGGTGGTCCCAAGACAATCACGGGGAGCATCTGGCGTGTAGAGGAACTTGGTGTGCACCATAGGGATTGGCTCCTCTGAGTGAATGTTGGGACGATTCAGGTCAACCGAATCAAGCCCCAAGATCTCAGTGAACTAAGGCAAGGAGACCTTGTAGGGACGCCCCTCGGTCCACCACTTCATGTAGGTCATTCCGTTCTCGGTGGAGCCAAAGAACACAGTGGCATATGAAAGTGCATCTAGCCCCTAAAGTGGGTTTTGATGGTTAATAACAATTTGGTTAAGGGACTAATGCGATTAATTGGGATGTGTGCAGGAGAATTAGTCCCTAGATGCTTAGTTGTGAAGGTTTTGAGAAAGGAGAACCCTGAAACATCAATTGCAAAAAGGAGAAAATATTCGATGACGGTTTATAGTTCTATTTATTTTGAATCTTGAGTTTTAGGAAAAACCGTACTATTAAGAGGGGTGAAACTCATGCCATGAGATGATCTAAGTGCTCTTAGTCAGAATATCCATGAGTGAGAATTTTTGGAACAATTTTTGAAAATCTCCCCTTCCCACGGCAGAGAAAGTCAATCAGAAGTTCCGGGGTTCCAAGCCAGAACTTCTGGACATCATCACCTCGCAACCAAAACCTGTGTACCAAGTGTTGGCCAGAACTTTCGGTAATCCCAGACCTGAACTTCCGGACAGTATTCCAGCTGAGTTTGTGAGTAACGACTAGGTGACGCAATCATGTACCTATATATATCCACCTTGTCCCCAGCTCACTTTTGGCCATCCAACTTTCGTTTTTCAGTCCCCTAGCCTCTGCATGGTGTTCTAGCCCATTCTAACTCAATTCTTGAGCCACATAACCAAACTTGTGAGAGATTTGAGTGATTGGAAGAATTATGAGAGTGAGAGAGCTAGATGACTTGAGCACTTGGTGATTCTTGCTGGACTTTGGAGTGGTGCCTATTACTCTTGGAGAGCAATCTCCTAGATGGTTAGGTGTCTCCCGCGAGTTTCCGGAGAATTGTGGGTTGGCCCGGGAAAGTTTGTGAAGGATCACCTCTCCTCCACAAGAAAACCAGGTATGGATAATGTAAAACCAAGCTGATCATTAGTAGATTGTCTTGGTAGAGCAACTCACGTTTGTGGTTTGTGCTAGAGGATCAAATTGGGATATTTGTGCTCATTTGATCTCTAGGCAAGAAACTAGGAACGTTGGAGATGACGACCATAGACTTTTTCCTGGGGATTTGCTTGGTGTGGCAAGGGGTTAATTGAGACCCAACTCCACGGAATTCCTAAACGGAGAGTACGATTCTTTAAATCCGAACTTCAGAAAAAATCCTTGTGTCTCGTGTGCTCTCTCTTTATTTCCTATTGCATACTTATATTGCATGTCTATATCTTCATATTTCTAGCTCTAAACTTGTGTAGAAATAGTTTGAATTTGAGTTCAGATCCTCTTAAGTCACAGAACACCACAAGTTTCGGACAGCTACGCTGACCAGAAGTTTCGAGGTTCAAGTATCAGAAGTTCCGATGCCTGTGTGTTTTAACCGCTGCATTCTCAAGAAAATTTTAGAATAGACTATTCAACCCCTCTAGACGACATCTACGGGCCTTTAATTGGTATCAGAGCCTAAGCTCTTGATAGGCTTCATCGCTTAGAGTTGATCCAAGATGTTGAGAGTGGATAATCAACATGAAGACGATGCAAATGGAGGAAAATCTCCAATCCAGGAGACATGGGGAGTGGGAGATTGTTAGTGATATGCCCTAGAGGCAACATGAAGATGTTGGATATCACGTCAATGTTTATGTATAAATGAATAAAGTGTTATTCAGTTCCGTGAAATAGACATCTTGTATTGATCAATAAGTACGTGACTTATTTATGAGACTCGATATGTATGAATCTATTTCTAAACGATCCCTGATCATATGTCATATGGTTGGAACAAATATGATTCTAAGATCGGCATGTTTATTGATTGATGATCATGTCTCATAGATCATGGGTATGGAGATACCAAATCAATAAACATGGACATATGTGTTAGAGAACACATTGTTGGATAGACCCACCATGAGACACTACAGGGAATTAATGTGCCATTAGTTGGTCTCGGGTAGTGTTGGTACAAAGTCCTTAGACCCGAGATCACCATGGATTCCAACATGTGTAGTAGCTTACTTTGGGACTACCAAACGCTATTCCGTAACTAGGTAGTTATAAAGGTAGTTTTCGGGTTTGCTATGAAACATGGAGTGGGATGTGAGTGATCAAGATGGAATTTGCCCCTCCTTTGGAGAGATATCTCCGGGCCCCTCGAGGTAATGGATTATGGAAATGCATGGCCATGCTAAGTTGATTGAGGAGTCAATCAACGACGTATAATCCAATACGGTTCGAGTGAATGGTTAAGCTATTGAAGGGATGGCACACATCTTGCCTATAGCTTAATTGGTATCGTGAGGCAAAGGGATTTGTGTACACATTACAGGTTCGAGCCGATATTATATTCTTGTATACTATGGTGTCAATATGTCTTGCTAGGCGCCGCTATTGACAGTCGGCTGAGTTGGACTCGAGCCGACGATCGGCTAAGTTAGACTATAGCCGAAACCGAGTATACCTAAACCTACGGGTCGCACGCTTAAGGGGATAGAATAGATATTCGAGTTGGACTCGGATACGGCTCGATCGGATAGGGATCCGATTGGATAGAGTCCTATGGGCCTACGACGTATGGGCGGCCAACTCTATGAGATACGGATGAGATCCGATTCAAAATAGAGTCCTAATCGGCCACTAGTCCCGTCGGCCGACTCTATATAAAGGAGGGAGGGGTGGAGAGCTGCGACACGTCAATTGCATCGTGTGCAACGAAGTCGCCGAGATCAATCTCCACGGAAACCCTCCCCACTTTCGAGCCAAACCCTAGCCTTGCATCGTGTGCTAGCACACGAGTGTTCGGCGTCGTCCCCGGACGTGTGGATACCGGTAGAGGTGTCTGCTACGTTGCACGCTATTGATCGGCCGGATCGGTTGCAATCGGAGCGATCGGCTGTGGTGGAATCGGCGCGGTCGGGCGCATCGAGCGAGGCGTGAGAACGCGGCCGGACGACTCGAATAGGCTGATTGGCGAATCGGCGTCTCCGGAATCGGCTACACGCTTCCATATCGGATTGCCCCGATTGGCTATTCCGCTGCACTCTACTCCAATCGGTAACGATCTATCGGCCCTTACTTGCAAGTGTTCCGGTTTGCGCGGTAAAAGTTTTTGTTTTCGGCTAGCGCAGCCTCCGCGTAACCCTTCGGTGGTATCGAGCTAATCTTGCTTAGTTCGGGTTTTAGATTGGATTTGGAACAAGTTTTGTGCACGGGTTGATTAGATCAATCGGTTTTACGGGATCTCGTTGAGGAGAGTAGATGGTAATTGCGTTCCTTGATATTGTATCGGAACGGCGTAATGTGATTACGTCAAAGCAATTTCCAAATAACTCGGTTTGAGTTGGGTTTGAGATAGCGTTCCTTGATAGTGTATCGGAACGGTATAATGTGATTATACCGAAGCTATCTCGTAGTCCGACTTTGTTGCTGCCTCGCGCCTACGCAAACCATCTCCCTTGATAGTGTATCGGGACGGCATAATATGATTATGCCGATATGGTTTCTGTAAGCGATTTCATAGATTGGATCTATGAATTTCGTGTGGTGTTCCGTAAGCGGGACCGCCGTGTGCACCCCCTTATAGGTCGTCTCGATGTCGTTTCTCTGCGATAGGTAGAAAACATTTCTACGCCTAACTTGTTTTTGCAGAGAATGCTTTGAGATGGTATGGCCCTATTGTATGTATGAGATGTATGAGATGCATGTGATGCATGTAATATTCTTTCATATGTGCAATCCTTGTAATATTCTTTCATACGTGCAATGCTTGTAATATTCTTTCACGACCTGCGAGTCGATGTAATCTTCAATTAGAGCTTCTATAGTAGTAGCTTAGTTTGAAGAAATCAAGCATTCGGCACTCGGAAGAACGGTGATGAAGATGGAGATCCTCTACACCGGCATGGAGATGGAGATCACCATGTGAAGGGGGCCATACTATTTCATGCTATTCTACCTTTTCATATATGTGATATGTTTGTTTGATAGGATAGCATCCCTCAAGAAATTAAGTAGTAATGATGCCCTTCCAAATGTTGCACCCGTCATCGTTATGCTCGTCAATGGTGGGTCTGCCAAGCGAGTGCCATTCTCTATCATAACACGAGGGGTATATGTCGGACATATACGGCGGGAGCATTTGGTTTACTTAACAAGGCTATCAAAACAGTTTTGGGCCTTGGGGCATAGGTTGGGGCCGGGGCATGGAGATGCCACACCAACAACAAGAGTCACATAGAGATGTGATTAGCAAGGAGTTGCTTACCGATGTTATTAATATTCTAGCAGTGATGCCAAAGCTCACTAGAAAATTAATTAACATGTGGATCTTGACCCAATACGTAACCTAGAGGAAAGGTGGAAAATACGTAATGGGAGTCTTATGTTAAATTGTTTAACAAAAGACATAACATAAACATTGTGCTAAACTTTGTTTTTCTGTTGTAGAATAAATGGCGGCTAATACTACACCCAGTACCTTTAATTTGCGATCTATTCTCGAAAAGGAAAAATTAACGGAACAAACTTTATGGATTGGTATCGCAACTTGAGAATTGTTCTCAAGCAAGAGCGTAAGGAGTACGTTCTTGAAGTACCCTATCCCGAGGATTTGCCAAATAATGCCACTTCGCACGGAGGGCTTATGAGAAGCACACTAATGATGCCCTAGATATAAGCTGTCTCATGCTTGCTACAATATCCCCCGAGCTTCGAAGCAATATGAGCAGCGATGCTCACACTATTATTCGGGGACGCGTGGCATGTTTGAGAACCAAGCTCGGGCCGAGAGGTTCAACACCTCAAAGTCCTTGTTTGCGTGCGAGCTTGTTGAGGGAATCCCGTCATCCGCATGTGATAAAGATGATTGGCTATATCGAGAGTCCGGAAAAACTAGGTTTTCTCCTTAGCCAAGAGTTGGCTACGATGTGATTCTCCGGTCGCTCCCTCCGAGCTTCGAGCCATTCATATTAAATTATCACATGAACAATATGGATAGGACCTTGGCTGAATTGCATGGGATGCTAAAGAGGAGAGAGAGTATCCGAAAAACGGTCATCATGTGATGATGATGCGAAGGCTAAGCGCAAACCACTGTCAAGAAACTTTGCACCAAGAGGAAGTTAACTCCCGATGAGATCGCGAGTGCCTCTAATGCAAAGAAGGGCAAGAAGGGTCGGCGGCATCGGATGCCGTTTGCTTCTACTACAAGGAGACAGCCACGAAAAAGGAACTGCAAGAAGTACATGGAGGATCTCAAGAAGAAGCAAAGTACGACTTCGCTTCGGACATTAATCTTGCTACTTCACCTACGACTCTTGGGTATTTGATATCGGATCGTAGCTCATATTTGCAAATCGTTGCGGGGAATGAGAAGAAGTAGAGGCTTAAGAAGGGGCGAGTGAACCTGCGCGTCGGCAATGGTGCAAGCGTTGCTACATTCTTGTCGTCGCACGTACCACTTCATCTACCTTCAGGATTAGTTTTGGAATTAAATAATTATTATTGTGTTCCAACACTATGTCAAAACGTTATTTCCGCTTTATGTTTGCAAGCGGAAGGATATGATTTTAGATCAATGAACAATGGTTGTTCAATATATCTCGAGATATGTTCTATTTTCATGCTCCATTGGTGAATGAATTATACGTTTTGAATCTTGAAGCGTCTCCCATCTATAACATTAATACGAAAGGCAACTCTCTAATGATATAAACCCCACGTTTATCCGGCATTGTCGCTTAGGCCATATAAATAAGAAACGCATGGAGAAGCTCCATAAGGATGGATTGCTTCACTCTTTTGATTTTGAATCATTTGAGACATGTGAGTCTTGTTTACTTGGTAAGATGACAAAGGCACCTTTCACGAGACATAGTGAAAGAGCAAGTGACTTGTTGGCACTCGTACATACCGATGTATGTGGACCAATGAGCTCAACGGCCGAGGTGGTTATCGACTTCATTACCTTTACTGATGACTTTAGTAGATATGGTTATATCTACTTAATGAGGCATAAGTCCGAATCCTTTGAAAAGTTCAAAGAATTCTAGAATGAAGTACGTAATCATTTAGGGAAAACAATCAAGTTTCTACGATCGATCGTGGAGGGAATACTTGAGCCAAGAGTTTGGTAATCATCGAAAGATTGTGGAATTGTTCCACGTTGACTCCACCAGGAACTCCACAATGGAACGGAGTGTCCGAACGGAGAAATCGCACCTTGTTGGACATGGTGCGGTCGATGATGAGCCAAAGTGATCTTCCGTTATCTTTCGGGATATGCTCTTGAAACACTGCGCTCACACTAAATAGAGTTCCATCTAAGTCGTTGAAAAGACACCATATGAGATATGGACAGGGCAACCCCTAGTTTGTCTTTTCTCAAAATTTGGGGATGCGAAGCTTATGTAAAACGTTTACGATCGACAAGCTCACACCCAAATCGACAAGTGCTTCTTTGTGGGATATCCTAAGGAAACTAAGGGATATTACTTTTATAATCGGGAACAAGGCAAAGTGTTTGTCGCCCGACACGGTGTCTTCTTGGAGAAAGAGTTTCTTTCAAGAAGAGTTAGTGGGAGCGGGTGCATCTTGAAGAAGTTCAAGAAACGCAGAAAATGTTTCGCGACCACGAACCACAACAGAGGTGCAAAGTGTTGCGCCACCGTTGTAGATACACCGCCCCACGAAGGTCGAAAGATCACGTCGTGCACTGACAGTACAGTGCGGAACAACGTGATATATTGTTGTTGGACAACGATGAACCTAAGACCTATGAGGAAGCGATGGTGGGACCCGATTCCAACAAGTGGCTTGGAGCCATGAAATCCGAAATAGAATCCATGTACGACAATCAAGTTTGGAACTTGGTTGATCCACTGATGGTGTCAAAACCATTGAGTGTAAATGGGTTTTTAAGAAAATGGCCGATATGGATGGAAATGTTCACATCTATAAGGCGCGATTGGTGGCGAAAGGTTTTAAACAGATTCAAGGAGTTGATTATGATGAAACCTTCTCGCCCGTCGCAATGCTTAAATCTATTCGGATTATCCTAGCGATTGCTGCATATTTCGATTATGAGATATGGCGATGGATGTCAAAACGGCTTTCCGAATGGAAACCTAAGCGAGGATGTATACATGATACAACCTCGGGGTTTTGTCGATCCGAATCGTCGAAAGATATGCAAGCTACGAAATCCATTTATGGATTGAAGCAAGCATCTCGGAGTTGAAATATTCGTTTTGATGAAGTAATCAAAGGGTTTGGTTTCATCAAAAATGAAGAAGAGGCCTGTGTTTACAAAAAGGTCAGTGGGAGCGCAATTGTATTTCTAATCTTATATGTGGATGACATATTACGATTGGAAATGATATCCCTATGCTAGAATCCGTCAAGTCTTCATTGAAAAATAGTTTTTCCATGAAAGACTTAGGGGAGGCAAGATACATATTAGCATTCGGATCTATAGAGATAGATCCAAGAGGCTAATTGGATTAAGCCAAAGTACATACATTGACAAGGTGTTGAAAAGGTTCAACATGCATGATTCCAAGAAAAGTTTCTTGCCCATGTCACATGGCATTAATCTTAGCAAGAATTAGTGTCCTCGACACATGATGAGCGGAATAAAATGGGTATGGTTCCATATGCTTTGGCAATTGGATCCATCATGTATGCCATGCTTTGTACACGCCGCATGTCTCGTACGCTTTGAGTGCTACGAGCAAATACCGCCGATCCAGGTGAAGGTCACTGGATCGCAGTAAAGAATATCCTTAAGTACTTGAGAAGAACTAAGGATATGTTCCTAGTCTATGGAGGTGAAGAAGAGCTCGTTGTAAGTGGTTACACCGATGCTAGCTTCCAAACAGACAAGGATGATTATAGATCGCAATCTGGATTTGTGTTACGCCTAAACGGAGGCGGTCACTGGAAGAGTTCCAAGCGGGATACGTTGCTGATTCTACAACGGAGGCCGAGTACATTGCTGCTTGAAGTTGCAAAGGAGGCTGTTTGGATCAAGAAATTCGTTTCGAGCTTGGTGTGATGACTAGTGCGACGGTCCAATGTCTCTCTATTGTGACAATAGTGGAGCCATTGCGCAAGCACATCGAAGTCCAAACACATACTTCGGCGATATCATCTAATCCGCGAGATAGTGGACAGAGGTGATGTCAAGATATGCAAAGTGCACATGGATCTCAACATAGCCGATCCGCCGACAAAACCTCTCCCTCACCGAAGCATGAGGCGCACACAAGAGCAATGGGTATTAGATACTTACATGATTGACTCTAGTGCAAGTGGGAGATTGTTAGTGATATGCCCTAGAGGCAACATGGAGATGTTGGATATCACGTCAATATTTATGTATAAATGAATAAAGTGTTATTCGGTTCCATGAAATAGACATCTTGTATTGATCAATAAGTACGTGACTTATTTATGAGACTCGATATGTATGAATCTATTTCTAAACGATCCGATCATATGTCATATGGTTGGAACAAATATGATTCTAAGATCGGCATGTTTATTGATTGATGATCATATCTCATAGATCATGGGTATGGAGATACCAAATCAATAAACATGGACATATGTTTTAGAGAGCACATTGTTGGATAGACCCACCATGAGACCCTACAGGAATTAATGTGCCATTAGTTGGTCTCGGTAGTGTTGGTACAAAGTCCTTAGACTGAGATCACCATGGATTCCAACATGTGTAGTAGCTTACTTTGGGACTACCAAACGCTATTCCGTAATGGGTAGTTATAAAGGTAGTTTTCGGGTTTGCTATGAAACATGGAGTGGGATGTGAGTGATCAAGATGGAATTTGCCCCTCTTTTGGAGAGATATCTCTGGCCCCTCGAGGTAATGGATTATGGAAATGCATGGCCATGCTAAGTTGATTGAGGAGTCAATCAACGGACGGATAATCCAATACGGTTCGAGTGAATGGTTAAGCTATTGAAGGGATGGCACACATCTTGCCTATAGCTTAATTGGTATCGTGAGGCAAAGGGATTTGTGTACACATTACAGGTTCGAGCCGATATTATATTCTTGTATACTATGGTGTCAATATGTGCGCTAGGCGCCGCTATTGACAGTCGGCTGAGTTGGACTCGAGCCGACGATCGGCTAAGTTAGACTATAGCTAAACCGAGTATACCCGAACCTACGTGGTCGCACGCTTAAGGGGATAGAATAGATATTCGAGTTGGACTCGGATACGGCTCGATCGGATAGGGATCCGATTGGATAGAGTCCTATGGGCTTACGACGTATGGGCGGCCAACTCTATGAGATACGGATGAGATCGATTCAAAATAGAGTCCTAATCAGCCACTAGTCCCGCTCGGCCGACTCTATATAAAGGAGGGAGGGTGGAGAGCTGTGACACGTCAATTGCATCGCGAGCAACAGAAGTCGCCGAGATCAATCTCCATGGAAACCCTCCCCACTTTTGAGCCAAACCCTAGCCTTGCATCGCGTGCTAGCACACGGGTGTTCGGCGTTCGTCCCGGACGTGTGGATACCGGTAGAGGCGCTGCTACGTTGCGCGCGTTGATCGGCCGGATTGGCTGCAATCGGAGCGATCGGCTGTGGTGGAATCGGGCTGCGGCCGGGCGCATCGAGCGAGGCGTGAGAACGCGGCCGGACGACTCGAATCGGGCGATTGGCGAATCGGCGTCTTCGGGAATCGGCTACAGTTCCAGATCGGATTGCCCTGATTGGCTATTCCGCTGCACTCTACTCTAATCGGTAATGATCTATCGACCCTTACTTGCAAGTGTTCCTGGTTTGCACGGTAAAAGTTTTTGTTTTCGGCTAGCGTAGCCTCCGCGTAACCCTTCATTTCTATACCATTTGATTACAACAAGCTTAACATTCCCTCTAACAACTTCATCTCTGTGCCTTCCGGGCGTGCACCTCACTTTGATGGTACACACTATGCCGCTTTGAAGCATAAGATAAAGTTGCATCTAATCTTTTTGCATCCTAGCATTTGAAAGATTGTTTGCACATGTATCGATGTGCCTACGGAGGACATGGACCTCACTCCGGAGCAAGAGCTAAGCATCCACCGCAACGCTCAAGCGGCATGCCATTCTCTCCGCCTTGAGCCCAGAAGAATTCAATAAGGTTGATGGGCTTGAGGAGGCCAAGAAGATTTGGGACACATTGCAAGTGGCTCATGAAGGCACCCCCAAAGTGAGAGAGTCGAAGATTGAGCTTTTGGAAGGAAACCTCCGAAGATTCATGATGAAAGACAATGAGACTCCTCAAGAGATGTACAACTGCATGATGCTCTTGGTCAACAAGATCCGAGGCCTTGGAAGTGAAGACATGACGGATCACGTCGTGGTCAAAAGACTTCTTCGAGCCTCTATACCAAGGAACCTTACCTTCGTCACTCTCATCCATGAGAGGAAGGACTTCAAGAGGCTTACATCAAGTGACATTCTTGGAAGAATTGTTGCTCACGAGATGCTAGAAGAAGAAGCAAAGGAGGTCAAGAAAATGACCAAGAATGTGGCAATGATTAAGAACAAGGAAGTTGCTTTGAAGGCCTCAAGTGATCAAGCTTCATGTGAAGATGAGAGTGATGATGAAGATATGACCCTCATGGTGAGGAAGTTCAAGCAATATCTTCGCTGAGTAGGATTTGGCAAAAGCAAAAGAAGTGAAGACAAAGGAAAAGCCCGTCAATCCAAGAGAGTTTGCTTCCAATGTGGTGAATATGATTATTTCATCACTGAGTGCCCAAAGAACAATGAAGCCAAGCTGAAGATGGTCAAAAAGAAGGTTGGGCGAGCTCATATTGGAGAGGTATAGTATTCCGGTGATAAGGTGGATCCCGAGGAGAAGGTCCAATTTGGGTCTATGAATACTTGATGGAAAACTCTCAGAGTCCTCTTTCTAACGGATCCAACCTCATCTCCAAATTCCATTCCAATCAGTCGCAATCATAGAAATAAGGTATTGCATTACCTATAATGGGCCTATGTGCTTGCAACTTCATCTGGGACCTTGGCCCAAGTGGAGCTCAAGTGGGATGCGCCCCAACCTCCAAATCCAAGTATTCCCAAAGTCCTCCACCGGGTCACCATGTCACTTTTGGCCCAAGTAAAGAAAGAGATCTAATCCAACACGATTTGAGACTGAATTCAGACTGCAGGACAGCACCAACTTGTGATGGTTGCCACGACTTCATACGAACTCCGATTTGGGTGTTTTTAGTACTTCACGGAAAGCTTATGAAGTCTACTTTCCAACGTATATGGCCTCACTTCCTTATCTATTACAAACCGGCCGCAATCATCAATTTAGTACAGATGATGGCTTGCCGATATGTATCGGCAAGAGGGTGGCCCTATCTTCACGACAGTAGGTTCACAAACGAAAGATAATTTACTGCAAATAGCAGATAACTAGCTTTATATCTGACCAAGGTTGGATGTGACCAAGCATCGGGGAGAGAGGCACCGAAACCTTGAGGACTTCGACTCGATCTCCGAACGATCGCAGAACCACAAGCCAGGACTAATCCTCACAATACGGCGCAGCCGAACGGAAACCGTAGAGCACGAAGTAGGGGACCTCAGAGAGATCTTTTCTCACAAACTCACGATGAACTAGCAAGAACAAAGGTGAGTAGACACTCAAGCAGCTCGGCTGCAATATACCATTCGGGTTTATCAAATCATCAAAAGTTGTTCCTTTGCTTTAGAAGCAAGGGAATATTTATACTAGGAACAACCCTCCTAGATGGGTGCAAAACTGAAAAGGAAATGAAGAGACATAGTATATGAAAAGGCTTCCACAAAAACTACTCCTGAAGTGGTCTCGGGTGGCTTTTGGTATTCTGCGTAGTTTTTACTAATTTGGTTATAACTCTATCTTGGGAACTCCAAATGATAATCCGTTTGTTGGTTGTGAAAGTAGACTCAATAAGCATTCCATCCATGTGCAGCATGCATCACGAATTATTATAGAATTGGTGCAGTTTTGCTTGGAAAGTGAAACAACACGCGTCTGTTTGGTCTCTGAGCAGTCTCCAGTAAATGACTCGTAACTTTTGATTGGAAGGTCCAATTGATGAACCATTTGTTGGACGTGAAACTAGACTTGACAAGATTTCCATCCATTGGTCACACTCCTCCTAACTCTGCATATTCTTCCTGCAGTGATGGCCGGAAGTGAGGTAGGTTCGGACATCCGAATATACCAAACAGTAGAGCAGCCCAGCTTGGTTCGAACGTCCGAACACGCCCGAACAGTAGCTCCCAGTTAGGTTCGGATGTCCGAACACCGCTCAGTCAAGTTCAGACATAATTAAGTTCAAAATTAGGATATCCTCATGTGTGAACTTAAGCAAGGTTAAAACATAATATTTAGGTAGTAAACAATTCTCACGAGTAGATATATCATGGGTAGTAAGGACAGAATTCACCTGTTGTTGAAGTTTCTTCGTACGACTACGCGTGATCGGTCCTTGGGCACGTGCATCATCGGTAGATGAAGCAGGACTTGGTGCAGACACGACAGGAATGTCCTCATCAACAGATACCTTGTTCTGCCCAAGGTGCTGCGTCGCCAAAATTGGGCCGATAGGTCTTGTATCAAGTTGAGTCCATTGCGGACGCGTCCTAGGGTTGGAGAACGACCCCAAATCGTCCTCCCACCTGTATAAATACCCCCATAGCCACCTAGAATATTTGGGTTTTGATTATGTATGTTTAGCTATCTCTACTTCCTGATAGATGCGTGTGTTGGCTAGACCATCCGTTCTATTTGATTAGGAACATCATATTTTCATGAGTATTCAGATCTAAAATCAATATTTGCAATTTGAGTTGTTGTTCATCTTGTTCTTGCTAGTTCTTCGGTTGCTTGCAGGAATAACCCTAGTGGTTTGGTTGATCGAGCTCCACAAGATCGTGTCAACCGGTGGAGTTGGTGTATCGGTCGCTAAGGTGCAATTACTCCATGGAGTATCGTAGTCGGACCGTGAACGTCGCTCCATTAAATCAAAGTTATCGTCTCCATCGAAAGATTGAGACACCCTAGTGCATATCAAAGGTGATGGAGGAGTTGCCACCATTGCTATCAATTCTTCATCACCCATCGAAGAGCGCCTCTTCTCCAACTTGAGTGACGACGAAGGCTACACCAACCCTTCTTGCTTCATGGCCAAAGGCCACAAGGTAATACACTCATTCAAGCTCTCCATTGATGATGATCTTGAGAGTGATGAGGGAAGTGAGGATGAATTGAATGATGTGATCAAAAGTTTTAGCAAACCGGCAATGCAACACTTGGCTAAGCTAATGAAGACATTGGACTACAAGGAGAAATCGCTCGAAAGGCAAGAAGACTTGCTCATTCTTGAAAAGAAGAGAAACCTTGCCCTAGAGGAGGATTTGGCTAAGGAGCGGGAGAGGATTGAGAAATTGACCGATGAGCTCTCTTAGAGAAGCTTGTGACATTGGACCAAAGTCACAAAGCACTTGAAGTGCAATTTGATACCCTTGGGAATAGCACCTCTACTCCTGATGGAGCCAATAAGTCGTCCAATGCCTCCACTAGCAACGGTTGTGCTAGGAGCTATAAGTATGATTTGGAGTCCTATGCAACTAACCTTGAAGCTATAGTGGCACTCAAGAAGGAAAATGAGAGGTTGGGAACCTTGGTGAAATATGGGTGTTTGAAGAATTATGACTCAAAACATGCCCTCTACAAAACCATAGCCACCCATGTCAACAAAGATGGGCATGGTCTTGGTTTCTTCGAAGAAAGCAAGCCCTCAAGAAGGGTAATTGTGAACGGAAAGCTATGCTTGAAGTTCGTTAAGGAAGGAGGCGCCCCAAAAGCAAGCAAGGTGAGCTATCCATTGGCTGGACAGAGTTCTGGAAGTTCTGGACCAGTTGACTGGAAGTTCCGAGCAAGGAGATCTCTTGGACAGAAAGAAACTACCGAAAGTTTTGGTTCGGCCTAGAAGTTTCGGACCTCTACGACCCGGGAACCGGCGGAAGTTCGGGCCCGGGGCCGAAGTTTTGGCCGAAGGTATATACTATTATTCATTTGTAATCAGCAAAAACCACAATGGTAAGGTGGTTGCTCACTTCAATGGAGGTCACAATAATGAGTATTGTGCTTGTGTGCGGGTACCCAAGACACTAGTGGCTAACATTCGAGGACCCAAACTTCGACAAGTTTGGGTATCTAAAACCCTAGCGTGACTTTCTTTTCTAGGCATACTCCTCCGGTGGATCAAGTTGGGTAGTGGACAGCGGATGCACCAACCATATGACGGGGAAGAGGAGTATGTTTACAAGTCTTGACGAGGAGAGAGGAAATCATGAGAATATCATCTTTGGAGATGACGACAAAGGAAAGGTAATTGGGTTAGATAAAATTGCCATCTCAAATTGATCAATCCATCTCCAATGTCCTCCTTGTCAAGTCATTGAGCTATAATCTTCTTTCCGTTTCACAATTGTGTAAAATGGGTTATAATTGCTTGTTCACCGATGAGGATGTGACTGTTTTTAAGAGAGATGACTCATCTTTGTCCTTTAAGGGAAAGTTGAAAGGTGATCTCTATCTTGTTGACTTCGACATTGATAGAGTAAACCCCGAAGCTTTCTTAATGGCTAAATCTTTCATGGGTTGGCTATTGCATCAAAGGCTAGCCCATGTAGGAATGAGGAACTTGTCAACTCTTTTAAAAGGAGAACACATCCTTGGTCTTACTAATATGACCTTTGAGAAAGATCGTGTGTGTAGCCCTTGTCAAGCCGAGAAGAAAGTTGGAAATCCACATCCTATCAAGAACATCATGACCACCTCAATACCACTCGAGCTTCTTCACATGGATCTATTTGGCCCCGTGGCTTATCTAAGCATAGGAGGTAACAAGTATTGTTTTATGATTGTTGATGATTATTCCCTTTTTACTTGGGTATTCTTTCTCCATGACGAAAGTGAAGCTCAAGAAGTCTTCAAGCACTTCGCTAGACAAGCCCAAAATCAATATTATCTTTCCATCAAGCGCGTGCGAAGCGACAATGGAGGAGAATTCAAGAATACACAAGTGGAGAAATTCCTCGATGAAGAATGTATCAAACACGAGTTCTCTGCCCCATATGATCTACCTCAAAATGACATCGTCGAAAGGAAGAACCGCACACTCATTGAAGCAGCAAGGAAGATGCTTGATGAGTACAAGATCTTCGATGTCTTTTGGGCGGAGGCCGTGAGCACCACATGCCATGCCATCAACCGTCTCTACCTCCACAAGCTTTTAAAGAAGACATCCTATGACCTCTTGAGTGGTAAAAAGCCTAATGTCTCCTATTTTCATGTCTTTGGGAGCAAGTACTTTATTTTGGGTAAGAAACCTTGTTCATCTAAGTTTACACCTAAAGCGGATGAGAGTTTCTTACTCGGTTATGAATCAAATGCCCATGCCTATTGGGTTTTCAACAAGACCTCTGGTATTGTTGAGATTGCTAGGGATGTGACATTTGATGAATCTAACGGCTCCCAAGGAGAGAAAATTGTGGTGCATGTTGTAGATGATGTACAATTGCGACAAAGGCCTTTGGCGACATACGACCAGTCGAGACGCATGATGATCAAGTGAATGGTGATCAACCTCCGTTGTCGACAGCCAATAGTTCTTTGCCAAGTCAAGGTGATGATGTCCTGGAAGTTTCGATGCCTGCAGCCCGGAACCTCTGGATAGTGCTCTGAGTCCCAGGAGTCGAAACATCTGGGCATCATGACGACCGGAAGTTTTCGGTCAAGCAGACCGGAACCTCCAAAATGATGAAAATGAAGACATGCCTCCGGCACAAGTGGATGGGCTCGACGCCGAGGGCACTCAAGAGCTACCTGATCAGGCTATAGTCCCCTCCATGCACCATCCAAGGATACACCACACCGTTCAACAAGATCACCCCGTCGACAACATTCTTGGAGATGTTCAAAAGGGGGTAACCACTCAGTCTCGTGTTGCTAGTTTTTGTGAGTTTTACTCTTTTGTCTCATCTTTGGAACAAATTAGGATGGAGGATGCACTTGGTGATCCGGATTGGGTGATGGTCATGCAAGAAGAGTTGAACAACTTCACTCGCAATCAAGTGTGCTCATTGGTGGAGACACCTAACCCAAACGTGATTGGCACCAAGTGGATCTTGTGCAACAAGCAAGATGAGAATGGAGTAGTCACTCGCAACAAAGCCCGGTTAGTGGCACAAGGGTTCACTCAAGTCGAGGGCCTCAACTTTAGTGAAACCTTTGCTCCGGTTGCTCGTCTTGAGTCCATTCGCATTCTTTTAGCCTATGCCGCTAACCATGATTTTAGATTGTATCAAATGGATGTCAAGAGTGCTTTCTTGAATGGACCAATCTCCAAATTGATGTTTGTTGAGCAACCACCCGGCTTTGAAGATCCCAAATATCCAAATTCAAGCTTCACAAGGTGCTCTACGGGCTCAAGCAAGCCCCTAGAGCATGGTATGAATGCCTTCGGGATTTTCTCCTCAAAAATGGCTTTGAGATAGGCAAAGCTGACACTACTCTCTTCACTAAGAAATTCAAGAATGATTTGTTTGTGTGCCAAATTTATGTCGATGATAAAATATTTGGCTCAACTAATGTCTCAATTGGTGAAGAGTTTAGTAGAATAATGACCAAGAGATTTGAGATGTCAATGATGGGTGAGCTCATGTTCTTCCTTGGGCTTCAAGTCAAACAACTCAAGGAAGAAACTTTCATCTCCCAAACAAAGTATTTGAAAGACATACTCAAGAAGTTGGGATGGAGGATGGCAAGCCCATTAAGACGTTGATGCCTACCAATGGTCATTTGGATCTCGACGAAAACGGCAAAAAGCATGGATCAAAAGGTATATTGCTCCATCATTGGATCCTTGCTTTATATTTGTGCATCTAGGCCCGATATCATGCTTAGTGTGTGCATGTGTGCTCTCTTTCAAGCGGCACCCAAAGAATGTCATTTGATTGCCGTTAAGAAAATCCTTCGATATTTGGTGCACACTCCTAACCTTGGCTTGTAGTATCCTAAGGGTTGTGCCTTTGAGCTTGTTGGCTATTCCGATTCGGATTACGCCGGGTGTAAGGTTGATCGCAGGAGCACTACCGACACTTGCCAATTCCTTGGACGATCGCTTGTTTCTTAGTCCTCCAAGAAGCAAAACTCTATTGCCTTATCCACCACCGAAGCCGAATATATAGCCGCCGGATCTTGTTGTGTTTAACTCCTTTGGATGAAACAAACCCTATAAGACTTTGGCTACAATTTTTCCAAAATTTCTCTCCTATATGACAATAAGAGTACCATAAAACTAGCCAACAGTCCCGTCCAACACTCAAGAACCAAACACGTAGACATTCGCCATCATTTCTTGAGAGATCATGAGGCAAATGGTGACATTATCCTATCTCATGTGAGAACCGAGAGTCAACTAGCCAATATTTTCACCAAGCCCTTGGATGAGAAGAGGTTTTGCGAGCTTAGGAGTGAGCTCAATATCTTGGATTCTCACAATATTTGTTGAGGATTGGTTGGCTAATCAATAGCCAAGCATGAATCAGATTGAGTGTAAATTGAAATTGAACCTTTGTATCTTGAGATCGCATATTGGGTAGAAGCTGAATTTGATATGAAGAATGAGGTTCAAGCATTTCCATCTTGCCCAAAAACCATTTCCAAAATGTGTGCAAAAATTGTTGTGTGCTTGTTTTGATTGCGAAAACTTGGTTTTTGATCCCTTTTTGTGATGCATTTTAACCATTGTTATGTACTGGTTGCTTGTGTGTTGGTCACATGCATCGCAATTGTTTTCATGTCCATCTATCCTTAGACTTGTGCCTTTTAGCTTCTCGTCAGAAGTTTCGGACCCCAGCCCAGAACTTTCGATAATTTCTCTCTGTCTCAAAGTCGGACGTGATCGGAAGTTCCGATCAGGGCTGATCAGAAGTTCCGATGGTCGGGGTGTTCAAATCCCAAGGGTGGCTAGCGGCTAAACCCTAATCCCTACTTCTCCACCGCCGCCATCTCTCTCCTCTCTCTCCCCTCTCCCGGTGATCTGGTGATTCCACTGTGTTTCCTCTTCGTTCTCGATCGCATTCTGGTTGTTTTTGGTCGAGGATCGACTTCCCGTGGTTGTTTTCAACTTCCGTACGGCCGAGGTACTTCTTTCGATCTCTCTCCATAGTTTCACCTTCTTTTGCCTCGATCTCTAAATTCTTGGACCGAGGGAGAATTCCATTTGGTTAAAAACTCAATTAGTACTTTGTAGATAGCCGATCTATGCAATTCGAGGCATTACACTTGATTTTCGGCCAGGGGTTGTGCGGTTGCCATGCACACCGGAAGTTCCTGTCAGGTGTTCATTGACCGGAACTTTCGGTCCTTGTGTAGTCCACCACCCCCTCCTATCCTTCACTCTTTTTGACACTGCAATTCCCTTATCCTTACTTGTTCCTTATTGCAGTGTTACTATGCCACGTGAAAAGCACCAAAAGGCCAGCCAGGATGTCTCAGGGACTACGGTGACAATAGTCCCCCCGTTCGTTACCCTTGGGGATGTCTCGGCAAAGAAAAAGTGGTGTTCGAGGGCGGGCGTGGCGATCGCTCTCCTCCCAGGTCGTCCCGTGCTATCCGAAACCGGCCCTTGACCATTCGAGATGCTGGAACTGAGGCAGCTGGCGGTTCTCAGGCCGCTAATCCTCTATCCTGTCCTGCTCGACACTCCAATGCCATCCGTCCTCAGCCAGGTGAGCCAGGTTCCTGGGGGAATCCCATTGCCCCTGCACAAGGCTCAAGGGTACAATTACAATGTTGTTAGTTACATGCCCTAGAGGCAACATGGAGATGTTGGATACCATGGTCAATGTTTATGCCTCAATGAAAAAAGTGTTATTCTGTTCTATGAAATAGATAACTTGTATTGATCAATAAATATGTGACTTATTCATGAGACTCTTTACGTATGAATCTATTTCTAAATGATCCCTAATTATATATCATATCTGTGGGACAAATATGATTCTAAGATCAGCATGTGTATTGGTTGATGATCATGTCTCATGGATCATGGTATGGAGATACCAAATCAATAAACGTGAACATGTGTTAGAGAACACATTGTTGGATAGACCCACCTTAAGACACTACAGAAAATTAATGTGCCATTAGTTGATCTCAAGTAGTGTTGGTGCAAAGTCCTTAGACCTAAAATCATCACGGATTCCAACATGTGTAGTGGCTTACTTAGGGACTACCAAACGCTATACCGTAACTAGATAGTTATAAAAGTAGTCTTCGGGTTTGCTATGAACCATGTAGTGGGATATGAATGATCAAGATAGAATTTGCCTCTCCTATGGGAGAGATATCTTTGGGCCCCTCGATGTAATGGATTATGGAAGCGCATGGCCATGCCGAGTTGATTGAGGAGTCAATCAACAGATATATAATCCAATACGAGATCGAGTGAATGATTAAGCTACAGATAGGATGACACGAGTCTTGCCTATAGCTTAATTGATATCATGAGGTAAAGGTATTTGTGCACACATTACAGGTTTAGCCGATATGATCTTTGTGTATATTTTGGTGTCAATATGGTCTGCTAGGGGCCGTTGTTGACAAGCCGGTCGAAAGGGTGTTTTCGGGCCAGGGCCAATTGTACACGAACCTATTGGGTCACACACTTAACGGGATAGAACATGTATTCGAGTTTGACTCGGATACGGCTCAATCGGATAGGGATCCAATCGGACATAGAGTCCAGATGGGCCTTTAGGCCTAGTCGACAACTCTATATAAAGGGGACGAGGGGTGGAGGGCTGGTATGCGCAACTTCATAGCCGGATCAATATTCTCCACGAAAACCCTCCCCACGTCCGAACCAAAACCCTAGTCGTGCATCGCGTGCTAGCACACGGGTGTTTGGAGTTCTCTCCCTGGATGTGTGGATACTGGTAGAGACATCGCTACGTTGCAGTGTAAGTCGGCGGCACTGAATCTCCCATAGATCCAACTAGCCGAATCTAATTTGGCGGTTGGGTCGGGCGGTCGAAGGGCCGGGCGAACCGGAACGACGTCGTCTACATCGATGAATCTGAACGGCATCGGGGCGGTTGAGCGGAGCGTGTCGAGGTCGGCAGGGTCGAGCAATTCAGACCCAGGGTCGGCGTTTTCGGCATAGCACTACTCGGGATCGGCAAAGTACTGTTTGACATCGGCGAGGTTAGCTGGGAGTCTTTTGAGGTCGGCAAGGCTTGTCCGAGGTTGGCTAGAAACAGATCGGCTATTTCCGCTACACTGCGCGTCAATCGATAATTATCTATTCACCCTTACTTGCAAGCTTTCTTGGATTGCGTGGTAGAAAAATTTTGTTTTATGCTATCGTAGCTTCCGCGTTATCCAACAAATGTCTCTCACCACACTGGGCGCCAGAGGATCAACTATCTCAAGCAGATAGCTCGGTGTGGTCGTGATCGCCTGGTGGATCCCGACTATGTCCCACAAGAGTCCGAGGATCCTAGGTTCCGGACCTTCTTCCAGCTTGACTGGTACAACTCCGTATTTCTTATCCGCACCAATCCAGTTGTGGAGATGAAGTGGCTAGACTAGGGCTATCCCGTGTCCAAGAACAATGCACACTTCAACGACCTGATGCAGGTGTGCGAAGCCAAGAACATAAGGAGATCATCTATCTTGATTACTCCTGGAACATTGAGGTGATTGGTCAGTTCTATGCTACTGTGTTCTTTGGCTCCACCAATAACGGGGTTTCTTTCATGAAGTGGCGGACCAAGGGGCGTCCATACAAGGTTTCCTTGCCTCAGTTCACTGAGATTTTGGGGCTTGATTTGGTTGACCTGAACCGTCCCAACATTCACTCGAGGAGCCAATCCCTATGGTGCGCACCAAGTTCCTCTACACGCCAGGTGCTCCCCGTGATTGTCTTGGGACCACCAAGGGGCTTCTTCCTCGGTACAAGCTTATGTACTCCATCTCAGGTTTGGATCATCCGTGTTTCCTTTCCTCTCTTGTTTTGGTTCCCTGTGTCAAGCTTCTGTGTTTGTCTCGATCTTCAGGTGGACCTTGCTTCCTAAGGCCGGGGATGCGACTGCTCTTCCTACGTGCCATGCGCATCTTCTGAGTCGTATGCGATACAATCAGCCACTGTTCAGCTTGTCGAAGCTTATCTGGTTTGAGATATACAACACTGCCTGTGATCCCAATCGGGGGTGTGCGTATGCTCCCTACATCATGAAGGTGATCAATGATGTGACCGACTAGTTCTACATCTGCGACGCCACGCACAAGCCGTTTCGTCCTCATCTGCCGACTGCACCAAGGATGCCTCCTTCTGGTCCTTCTGATTCAGCATCAAGTGCAGGTCCTTCTTCACCTCCTCCACAGCCTTCGGGCTCGAGCTCCAGCTCGCCCATCAACAAGGCGCTCTGTTCTATCTTCTGTCTCTACGCCAATACTACCTCCAAGGTCAAGAATATAGAGCGGCATCAGAAGCTGCTTCTGAGGGAGGACGGTCAGGAGGTCTCTGATGATTCCGAGGATGAGGTCTTTGAGGACCCGTTCGTGGCAGGCCACTCGCAATGTTGCTGCTATGAGGGCACCTCTGTGTCTGTCCCTCACGCCTTCGCTGAGGTGCCTTCGCACTCCGAGGAGGAGGACGAGGACACTCCTGTTGTGGCTTCTCCATCTGCTGCTGCCCTCGGTAGCTGCTGCCCTCGGTAGCGAGACCGACATCGCCGAGGACTCCCCAGCTGGTGGTGGCGACGACGACGTTCACATTGGAGACACTGAGATCATCGCCTACTCCAACAACTCCGAGTGACTTACCTCCTCTCTTATCCCTTTTTGGTGTCTTGATGCCAAAGGGGAGAAGATTGAGTGTAGAGGGGGTCAAATCCACCGCTTTTCTCGGCTTTTGCTTGTCGGCCTCTTTGTCCGTGGCCAGGAAGTTCGGACACGCAGCTATCTCCTAGGTTGTTTCTCTTTTCGCTATCTTTTGGACATGTGAACCTTATGTGTGCTGGGATGTAATGACTGCTAGACCTTATGCTATTAATTAGGTTTATATGCATGATCGCTTATGTGATACGTGATTGGTGAAATGTTATTTTCAAGTTCTTTGTGTGCTTGCGATGTCATATGCATTTAAATTATGTCATTTTACCCTTGTTGCATCCCACGGAGTGAGATGAGTTGGTTAGATTTTCCCTAAACTCTTCTTTCTATATATGCATATGAGATTCAATCTTATTTTCATTCTATGCATACATTTAGGGGGAGCTCTAACTAACCCTTTTCACTCAAAAATTCATTTATTACCAATCTTTTGTAAGCTTTAACCAAGTTGTAATCAACCATGAAAAAGGGAGAGATTGAAAGTGCATCTTGCCTCCTAAGTGGGTTTTGGTGGTTAATAACAATTTGGTTAAGGGACTAATGCGTTTAATTGAGATGTGTGCAGGAGAATTAGTCCCTATATACTTAGTTGTGCAGGTTTTGAGAAAGGAGAACCCTGAAACATCAATTGCAAAAAGGAGAAAAGATTCGACGATGGTTTATAGTTCTATTTTTCTTGAATCTTGAGTTTTATGAAAAACCGTACTATTAAGAGGGGTGAAACTCATGCCACGAGATGATCTAAGTGCTCTTAGTAAGAATATTCTTGAGTGAAATTTTTTGGAGCGTTTTTTGGAAAATCAGTCCTTCCACGGCAAAGAAAGTCGATCGAAAGTTCCGGGGTTCCAAGCCTGAACTTCCGGACTTCACCTCGCAGCCAAAACCTGTGTACCAAGTGTTGGCCGGAACTTCCGGTAATCCCAGACCGTAACTTCCGGATAGTATTCCAGCTGAGTTTGTGAGTAACGGCTAGGTGACGTAATCATGTACCTATATATATCCCACCTTGTACCCAGCTCACTTTTGGCCATCCAACTTTTGTTTTTCAGTCCCCTAGCCTCTCCCATGGTGTTCTAGCCCATTCCAACTCAATTCTTGAGCCACATAACAAAATTTGTTAGATATTTGAGTGATTGGAGGGATTATGAGAGTGAGAGAGCTAGATGACTTGAGCACTTGGTGATTCTTGCAGGGCTTTGGAGTGGTGCCTGTTACTCTGGGATAGCAATCTCCTATACAGTTAGGTGTCTCCCGCGAGCTTCCGGAGAATTGTGGATTGGCCCAGGAAAGTTTGTGAAGGATCACCTCTGCTTCGCCACGAAACGAGGTATGGCTTGTGTAAAACCAAGCTGATCATTAGGAGGTTGTCTAGGTAGAGCAACTCACTTTTGTTGTTTGTGCTAGAGCATCAAATTGAGATCTTTGTGGTCATTTGATCTCCGCAAGAACATAGGAACGTTGGAGTTGAAGACCATAGACTTCTTCTAGGGATTTGCTTGGTGAGGCAAGGGGTTAATTGAGAACCAACTCCACGGAGTTCCTCAACGGAGAGTAGGATTCTTTGAATTCGACCTTCAGGAAAAAAATCCTTGTGTCTCGTGCGCTATCTCTTTATTTCCTGTTGCATACCTATATTGCATGTATGTATCTTCCTGTTTCTAGCTCTAAACTTATGTAGAAATAGTTTGAATTTGAGTTCAGATCCTCTTAAGTCACAGAACACCGAAAGATCCAGACAGGAACTCTGGAAGTTTCGGACAGCTTACGCTGACCGGAAGTTCTGAGGTTCATGTATCAGAAGTTCCGTTGTCTGTGTGTTTTAACCGCTGAATTATCAAGAAAATTTCAGGATGGCCTATTCACCCCCCTCCAGGCGATATCTACGGGCCTTCAACATAGAACTGGTCAATCACCTCAGTGTTCTAGGAGTACTCGAGGTTGAGGATCTCATGAATGGTCTTGGCCTGGCACACCTGCATTAGGTTGTTGAAGTGGGCATTGTTCTTGGACACGAGATAGCCTCAGTCGTGCCACTTCATCTCCACAACTGGATTGGTGCGGATAAGGAAGACGAAGTTGTACCAGTCAAGCTGGAAGAAGGTCCAAAACCTAGGATCCTCAGACTCTTGGGGGACAGAGTCGGGATCCACCAGGCGATCACGACCACACCAGACTATCTGCTTGAGATAGTTGATCCTCTGGCGCCCAGTGTGGTGAGAGACATTGTAATAGAAACCTTGAGCCTTATGCAGGGCAATTGGATTCCCCTAGGAACCCAGCTCGCCTGGCTGAGGTAGGGTGGTAGTGGAGCGCCGAGCAGGACAGGGTGGTGGATTAGCGGCGTGAGAACCGCTAGCTGCCTCGGTTCCGGCATCTCGAATGGTCAATGGCCGGTTCCGAATAGCACGGGAGGACCTGGGAGGAGAGCGATCACCACGCCTGTCCTCAACACCACCTTTTTCTTGCCGAGACATCCCAGAGGGTAGCGAGCGGCCGGACTATTGTCATCGTCATCCCCTGAGACATCCTGGCTGGCCTTTTGGTGCTTTTCGCGAGGCATAGTAACACTGCAATAAAGAACAAGCAAAGATAAGAGAATTGCAGTGACAAAAAGGAGTGAAGGAAAGGAGGTGGTGGTAGACTGCACAGAGACCGGAAGTTCCGGTCAATGAACAGCGGAACTTCCGGTGTGCATGGCAGCCGCACAGCCCCTACCCGAAAATCAAGTGCAATGCCTCAAATTGCATAGATCGGCTATATACAAGGTGCTAATTGAGTTTCTAACCCCTAGGTCCAAGAATTTAGAGATCGGGGCAAAAGAAGGTGAAACTATGGAGAGAGATCAAAAGAAGTACCTCGGCCGTACAGAAGTTGAAAACAACCATGGGAAGTCAATCCTCGACCAAAAACAACTAGAATGCGATCGAGAACGAAGAGGAAACACAGTGGAATCACCAGATCATCGGGAGAGGGGAGGGACAGGAGAGAGATGGCGGCGGTGGAGAAGTAGGGATTAGGGTTCAGCCACTAGCCACCCCTGGGATTTGAACTCCCCGACCACCGGAACTTCTGGTCGGCCTCGACCGGAACTTTCGGTTGCGCCTGAAATTAAGACAGAGAGAAATTATTAGAGGTTCTGGGCTAGGGTCCGAAACTTCTGATAAGAAGCTGAAAGGCACAAGTCTAAGGATAGATTGGACATGAAAAGAATAGCAATGCACGTGACCAACACACAAGCAACCAGTACATAACAATGGTCACAATGCATCACAAAAAGTATCAAAAACCACGTTTTCACAATCAAAACAAGCACACAACAATTTCCGCAAACATTTTGGAAATGGTTTTTGGGCATGATGGAAATGTTTGAACCTCATTTTTTATATCAAATTCAGGTTCTACTCAAGAAGCGATCTCAAGATACAAAGGTTCAATTTCAATTTACACTCAATTTGATTCATGCTTGGCTATTGATTAGCCAACCAATCCTCAACAAATATTGTGAGAATCCAAGATATTGAGCTCACTCCTAAGCTCGCAAAACCTCTTCTCATCAAGGGCTTGGTGAAAATATCGGCTAGTTGACTCTCGGTTCTCACATGGGATAGGACAATGTCACCTGTTGCCTCATGATCTCTACTGAAATGATGGCGAATGTCTGTGTGTTTGATCCTTGAGTGTTGGGGATTATTGGCTAGTTTTATGGCGCTCTCATTGTCACATAGGAGAGGAACCTTGAAAAGAACGTAGCCAAAGTCTTGTAGGGTTTGTTTCATCCAAAGGAGTTGAGCACAACAAGATCCGGCGGCTATATATTCGGCTTCGGCGGTGGATAGGGCAATGGAGTTTTGCTTCTTGGAGGACCAAGAAACAAGTGATCATCCAAGGAATTGGCAAGTGCCGGCAGTGCTCTTGGGATCAACCTTACACCCGGCGTAATCCGAATCGGAATTGCCAACAAGCTCAAAGGCACAACCCTTAGGATACCACAAGCCAAGGTTAGGAGTGTGCACCAAATATCGAAGGATTCTCTTAACGGCAATCAAATGACATTCTTTGGGCGTCGCTTGAAAGCGAGCACACATGAACACACTAAGCATGATATCAGGCCTAGATGCACAAAGATAAAGCAAGGATCCTATCACGGAGCAATATACCTTTTGATCCATGCTTTTGCCGTTTTCGTCGAGATCCAAATGACCATTGGTAGGCATCAGCGTCTTGATGGGCTTGGCATCCTCCATCCCAAACTCTTCTTGCATGGCCATCACCCAATCCGGATCACCAAGTGCATCCTCCACCCTAATTGGTTCCAAAGAAGAGACAAAAGAGTAATTCTCACAAAAACTAGCAACACGAGACCGATTGGTTACCCCCTTTTGAATATCTTCAAGAATGTTGTCGATGGGGTGATCTCGTTGAACGGTGTGCTGTATCCTTGGATGGTGCATGGAGGGGACTACAGCCTGATCAGGTAGCTCTTGAGTGTCCTCGGTGTCGAGCCCATCCACTTGTGCTAGAGGCACGCCTTCATTTTCATCATTTCGGAGGTTCTGGTCTGTTGGACCCGGAACTTCCGGTCGTCCTGATACCCGGATGTTCCAACCACTGGGACTCAGAACATCTGTCCGGAGGTTCCAGGCAGCAGGTACTGCAACTTCTGGGATATCATCATCTTGGCTTGGCGAAAAACTATTGGCTATCGGCAACGGAGGTTGATCACCATTCACTTGATCATCCTACGTCTCCATTGGTCGTATGTCGCCAATAGCCTTAGTCGCAATTGCCTTGTTTGGATCCACATCATCTACAACTTGCACCACAATTTGCTCTCCTTGGGAGCCGTTAGATTCATCAAATGTCACATCCCTAGCGATCTCAACAATACCAGAGGTCTTGTTGAAAACCCGATAGGCATGGACATTTGATTCATAACCGAGTAAGAAACTCTCATCCACCTTAGGTGCAAACTTAGATGAACGAGGTTTCTTACTCAAAATAAAGCACTTGCTCCGAAAGACACGAAAATAGGAGACATTAGTCTTTTTACCACTCAAGAGTTCATAGGATGTCTTCTTCAAAAGCTTATGCAGGTAGAGACGGTTGATGGCATGGCATGCGGTGCTCACGGCCTCCGCCCAAAAGATATCGGAAATCTTGTACTCATCAAGCATCGTCCTTGCCACTTCAATGAGTGTGCAGTTCTTCCTTTGATGATGCCATTTTGAGGTGGATCATATGGGGCGGAAAACTCGTGTTTGATGTCTTCTTCATCGAGGAATTCCTCCACTTGTGTATTATTGAATTCTCCATTGTCGCTTTGCACCCGCTTGATAAGGAGATCATATTGATTTTGGGCTTGTCTAGCGAAGTGCTTGAAGACTTCTTGAGCCTCACTTTTGTCATGAGAAAGAATACCCAAGTAAAATGGGAATAATCATCAACAATCACAAAACCATACTTGTTACCTCCTATGTTTAGATAGGCCACGGGGCCAAATAGATCCATGTGAAGAAGCTCGAGTGGTCTTGAGGTGGTCATAATGTTCTTGATAGGATGTGGATTTCCAACTTGTTTCCCGGCTTGACAAGCGCTACACACAGGATCTTTCTCAAAGGTCACATTAGTAAGACCAAGGATGTGTTCCCCTTTAAAAGAGTTGACAAATTCCTCATTCCTACATGGGCTAGCCTTCGATGCCATAGCCAATCCATGGAAGATTTAGCCATTAAGCAAGCTTCGGCATTTACTCTATCTATGTTGAAGTCAACAAGGTAGAGATCACCCTTCAACTTTTCCTTAAAGGCCAAGGATGAGTCATCTCTCTTAAAAACAGTCACATCCTCGTCGGTGAACAAGCAATTGTAACCCATTTTGTACAAGTGTGAAACGGAAAGAAGATTATAGCTCATGGACTTGACAAGGAGGACACTGGAGATGGATTGGTCATTTGAGATAGCAATTTTACCTAACTCAATTACCTTTTCTTTGCTGTCATCTCCAAAGATGATATTCTCATTATTTCCTCCCTCCTCGGCAAGACTTGTAAGCATACTTCTCTCCCTCGTCATATGGTTGGTGCATCCGTTGTCCAGCACCCAACTTGATCCACCGGATGAGTATGCCTACAAAAGAAAGTCACGCTAGGGTTTTAGGTACCCAAACTTGTAGAAGTTTGGATCCTCGAATATTAGCCACAAGAGCCTTGGGCACCCACACACAAGCATAATACTCATCATTGTGACCTCCATTGAAGTAAGCAACCACCTTACCATTGTGGTTCTTGCTGATCACAAATGAATCATAGTATATACCTTCCGGCCGTAACTTCCCGGCCCCGTGTCCGAACTTCCCGCGCCCCCGGGTCCGGTAGAGGTCCGTAACTTCCGGCCGCCGGACCAAAACTTCTGTCCGAGAGATCTCCTTGCCTGAAACTTCTGGTCAACTAGTCCAAAACTTCCAGAACTCTGACCAGCCAAGGGATAGCTCACCTTGTTTGCTTATGGGGTGCCTCCTTCCTTGACGAACTTCAAGCATAGCTTCTCGTTCACAATTACCCTTTTTGAGGGCTTGCTTTCCTCAGAGAAACCAAGACCATGCCCATCTTTGTTGTGGGTGGCTATGGTCTTGTAGAGGGCGTATTTTGAGTGATAATTCTTCAAACACCCATATTTCACCAAGGTGCCCAACCTCTCATTTTCCTTCTTAAGTGCCACTATAGCTTCAAGGTTAGTTGCATAGGAATCCTAATCATAGCTATAGCACCTAGCACAACCGTTGCTAGTGGAGGCATTGGATGACTTAGTGGCTTCATCGGGAGGAGAGGTGCTATTCCAAAGGATATCGAATTGCACTTCAATCACTTTGTAATTTTGGTCCAATCTCACAAGTTTTTCTTGAAGTGAGTCATTGACATACTTTAGGTTAGCCATTTATCCATTGATCAAAGAGAGTTCAGCGGTCAATTTCTCAATAATCTCCCGCTCCTTAGCCAATTCCTACTCTAAGGCAAGGTTTCTCTTCTTTTCAAGAATAAGCAAGTCATTTTGCCTTTCGAGGGATTTCTCCATGTAGTTCAATGTCTTCAATAGCTTAGCCACATGTTGCATTGTCGGTTTGCTAAAACTTTTGAGCACATCATTAAATTCATCCTCACTTTCCTCATCACTCTCAAGATCATCATCAATGGAGAGCTTGGATGAGTGTATTATCTTGCGGCCTTGGGCCATGAAGCAAGAATGGTTGGTGTAGCCCTCGTCGTCGTCGCTGAAGTTGGAGTAGAGGCACTCTTTTCGGTGGGTGATGAAGACTTGATAACAATGGTGGCTACTCCTCCATCACCTTCTTCCTTCTCCTCGGGATCCGCTTCATCACCGAAATACCACACCTCTCCATGTGAGCTCGCCCTATCTTCTTCTTGACAATCTTTGGCCTGGCTTCATTGTTTTTTGGGCACTCGGCGATGAAATGACCATATTCACCACATTGGAAGCAAGCTCTCTTGGATTGACGGGCTTTTCCTTTGTCTTCACTTCTTTTGCTCTTGCCAAATCCTCCTTGACGAAGGTATTTCTTGAACTCCCTCACCATGAGGGCCATATCTTCATCATCACTCTCATCTTCACATGAAGCTTGATCACTTGAGGCCTTCAAAGCAACTTCCTTGTTCTTGATCATCGCCACATTCTTGGCCATTTGCTTGACCTCCTTTGCTTCTTCTTCTAGCATCTCGTGGGCAACAATCCTTCTAAAAATGTTAGTTGGTGTGAGCCTCCTGAAGTCCTTCCTCTCACGGATGAGAGTGACCAAGGTAGGGTTCCTTGATCCAAAGGCTCGAAGAAGTCTCTTGACCACGACGTGATCCATCATATCTTCACTTTCAAGACCTCGGATCTTGTTGACCAAGAGCATCATGCGGTCGTACATCTCTTGAGGAGTCTCATTGTCTTCCATCATGAATCTTTCGAGATTTCCTTCTAAAAGCTCGATCTCCGATTCTCTCACTCCGGGGGTGCCTTCATGAGCCACTTGCAATGTGTCCCAAATCTCCTTGGCCTCCTCAAGCCCATCAACCTTGTTGAATTCCTCTGGGCTCAAGGCGGAGAGAATGGCATTGGCGGCTTGAGCGTTGCGGTGGATGCTTAGCTCTTGCTCCGGAGTGAGGTCCATATCCTCCATAGGGACATTGATACCTTTGCAAACAATCTTTCAAATGCTAGGATGCAAAGATATTAGATGCAATTTCATCTTGTGCTTCCAAGCGGCATAGTATGTACCATCAAAGTGAGATGCACGTCCAGAAGGCACGTAGATGAAGTTGTTAGAGGGAATGTTAAGCTTGCTGTAATCAAAAGGTATAGAAACTCCCCCTGTCTCCTTGATTGGAGATTTTTCTCCATTTACATCGTCATCATGTTGATTATCCACTCTGGACATCTTGGATCGACTCTAAGCGATAAAGCCTATCAAGAGCTTAGGCTCTGATACCAATTGAAGGCCCGTTGATGTCGCCTAGAGGGGGGTGAATAGGCAAACCTAAAATTTTCTCGAGAATGCAGCGGTTAAAACACATAGGCACCGGAAAAAGGACAAGAGGGGAGGGGAAAAGCGGTGCACCTGAAAGGCTAGGTGAGTTTCCAACTCCTTTTTTTATGCAACTTTCCCAAATTGATAAACGATGTATTTTTCACAAAAATTTTCTATAAAAAAGTTGCTTTAAAAATCATATTAATCCATTTTTAAAAAATAGCTAATACTTAATTAATCATGTGCTAATGAGTTGCTCCGTTTTGCTCCCAACGAAAGCCGTCAAGGTTACCGGCGCACTCCTCCCGAGGCTAGGCAAGCACTTAACCGTGCGGGCCCCACCACCCATCCCCTCCCACCCATTCTCCCCTCCTCCAAGATAGAGCCTGACCGGCTCTCCTCCTCTCTCTCCTCTCTCACCTCTTCTCCTCAAATCCACTCGATTTGGAGCCATTTTTCATGAGATCTCTTGGAGAAATCGAAGAGCAAGGTATACTCCGAAGGCCCGTAGATGATGCCTAGAGGGGTGAATAGGCGAACCAGAAATTTTCTTGAGAATGCAGTGGTTAAAACACACAAGCACCGAAACTTTCGGTACTTGAACCTCGAAACTTCCGGTCAGCGTAAGCTATCCAGAACTTCCGGAGTTCCTGTCTAGAACTTCTGGTGTTCTATGACTTAAAAGTATCTGAACTCAAATTCAAATGATTTCTACACAAGTTTACAGCTAGCAACAGGAAGGTACAGACATGCAATATAGGTAAACAGTAGAAAGTAGAGAGATAGCACATGAGATACAAGGATTTTTTTCCAAAGTTTGGATTCAAAGAATCCTACTCTCCATTGAGGAACTTCGTGGAGTTGGGTCTCAATTAACCCCTTGCCTCACCAAGCAAATCCCTAGGAGAAAATCTATGATCTTCAATTCCAATGTTCCTGGGTTCTTGCCTAGAGATCAAATGACCACAAAGATCCCAATTTGATCCTCTAGTGTGAACCACAAAGGTGAATTGCTCTAACTAGACAACCTCCGAACGATCAGCTTGGTTTTATACTATCCATACCTCGTTTCCTTGCGGAGGAGAGGAGATCCTTCACAAACTTTCCCGGGCAAATCCACAATTCTCTAAAAGCTCATGGGAGACACCTAACCGTCTAGGAGATTACTCTCCAAGAGTAATAGGCACCACACCAAATCCTTGCAAGAATCACCAAGTGCTCAAGTCATCCTAGCTCTCTCACTCTCACGATCCTTCCAATCACTCAAATCTCTCACAAATTTGGTTATGTGGCTCAAGAATTGAGTTGGAATGGGCTAGAACACCATGGGAGAGGTTAGGGGACAAAAAAACAAAAGTTGGATTGCCCAAAAGTGAGCTAGGGACAAGGTGAGATATATATATAGGTTGATGATTGCGTCACCTAGCTGTTACTTACAAACTCAGCTGAAATACTATTCGAAAGTTCCGGTTTGGGATTTTCAGAACTTCCGGTCAACACTTAGGAAACTAGCTTCGGCTGCGAGGTGAAGAAGTCCGGAAGTTCTGGCTTGGAACCCCAGAACTTCCGATCGGCTTTCTTTGCCATGGGAAGGGGAGATTTTCAAATTTTGCTCCAAAAATTCTCACTCAAGGATATTCTGACTAAGTGCACTTAGATCATCTCAAGGCATGAGTTTCACCCCTCTTAATAATACGGTTTTTCCTAAAACTCAAGATTCAAAAAAATAGAACTATAAACCATCGTCGAATCTTTTCTCCTTTTTGCAATTGATGTTTGTGGGTTCTCCTTTCTCAAAATCTGCACAACTAAGCATCTAGGGACTAATTCTCCTGCACACATCTCGATTAATAATTTTAGTCCCTTAACCAAATTGTTATTAACCACCAAAACCCACCTAGGGGCTAGATGCACTTTCATACTCATCCATTTCCCCTCATTTTTTTGTTTTAATTGGTGGAATTCGTAGATCAGAGGGTAACCCAAGAACCATTTTTTTCCAAAAATCATGATTTTGACCATTGAAGTTAGGGATGTGATGATTGTAGTGTTAGATGTGTGCAATGTGCTCGTTGGTGCTATGATTTTTTTGAGTATATATGTGGTAATGATGATTTTTTAGTTGAGCCTTGAATGGATGATTCTATGAAAAATGGATTTAGGTTAAATTTGTAGCTACGTATTATATGGAGAGACAAATTTGGTCGCATGATAGAAATTTATTGAAGCTAACTATAACTTTATAAATTTCCATGCAAAATGAAAAATTTAATATAGTAACTTTATTAATATAGGCGGGTTTTTAGTGCTTGTTAAGTTAATTACTTTTGAGGCTAGTGGTTGATAAAATTCAATAACTTATGTGTCGAGAGACAATTTTTAGTTTTGTAGAATGTTCAGGAAGGATGAAACGGGTTATTGCCCTAGGCAGCTACCACCACTGGACGCTCACTGTCCATGTGTTTGTGCAGTGACTATTGTCGTTTTGTAATCAGCGATGACCACAAGACACACCACCAAAGGTATTGGATGTGTCGCAACCATGCATACAATCCAGATAAGCCTAAGTCGGAGCCTAAGGCAAAGGGAAGAAAGGAAATGCGGTGAAGCCAATGAAGGTAATTTCTTATATTTCTGAGCTTGCGATCCTAAATGCACTGAAATTTGCAATGAAGATCCTCTAAATCATGAAATGTTCTGGTACCAAAGACACTGCCTCCTCTGTGCAACTTTGTGGAATTGATTGACATAGAGATTGATCCCCGTGATGTGGAGATTCTTCGTAGGGAACGCGAATGGGAAGAGGAACAACTCGATCGTCATCTCAAACCTGTGGCAATAGAGATTGCAGAGAGGAAGAGAAAGGAGGAGAGGGAACTTAGGGAGATGGCAAGGGAGTTTGCGGAGAAGGAAGAGCATGCGAAGGAGCGGGCAAGGAAGGTGGCTAGGGCACAGCGTGCCAAGGAGGCTGGTTCGGAGGTCGCTAGCAAGGGGAAGTATCATAGTTGCACCCAGTAGTTCAGTTGGAGTTCTAGGACATTTTTAAATTCCCTAAGGCATGTAGCAACGACAATATTGAAAGTTGCACATTGAAATGTACGCGAGCATGCCATGCACGGTGCGAAACACATTAAATTTGAGACTTTAACTCAATGAAATTGCCATTGTACTTTCTCGTGTTTGGATTCACAGATGTTATCATATTTTTTCGTCGTCGGGGAAGTATGACGTGCATGTATGCGAGTGACTTTGTATGTTATTTTGAGGTTCGATTGTGTCTCATGAGTAGTTGAAGCCCATGTCGTGGCCCATTCCATGTCACGGTGTCCTCCCCCTTGGCTGGCCCCTCCAACATGACATCGACATCCCCTCATGCGTCAGCCAACCAACGCCACCCACCCCTCGCGTCTCGACTCCCCTTCGCCATCGACCACTAGCCGGCGCCGCCCCACCAACCACCGCGCCAAAGCCACGGCTGCCGCTGCTCCCCACCCCGTCCCCTCGGCTCCCTCCCGCCTTTGCGGGATGGACTAGTGCCGCCCCCACCAATCATAGCTCCAGCATGGCTAGCACCATCCCCCATCTCCCCGGCTCCCTCCTGCCATGCACGGCGGGCTGGCACCACCCCCACCGACCATGGCTCCAGCATGGCTGGCGCCGCCCCTCACCCCCTTCCCCTACCCTGGCTCCCTCCTGCCTTGCATGGTGGACTGGTGTCGCCCCCACCGACCACAGCGCTAGCACGGCTGACACCACCCCCGCCCTCGGCTCCTCCGGCCTTGCGCGGCGAGCTCGTGCCATCCCTCGCTTCCGCTCCCTCCTGCCTTGCCCGGCGGCGGGCGCCGCCTCCCTTACCCCTTGGCTCCCCTCCTATCTTGTGCAGGAGGCTAGCGTCGTCCCCCTTCCCCTCCCCGCTCTCGTCTTGCCTTCATAGCAAGGACTGGCCTACAATGCTTAAGTGCCCTCAACAGAAGGACCAAAGTACCATAATGCACACATAAATACTTTCTTCGTCACCCACCAATGTTCACTAATTTATTGGGATGGTATCGATGTGGTACACCATACTCGAATTTTTCTGCTTGATGGCTTGTAGCAATATGGGGAAACAGACGTATGCTTCACCCAATTCTTCATAAATGAGCTTCATAGCCTCCTCCCTTGCCCTCCAAGCCTTACCATACTTCTCGCCATATTGAAAAACCTCAAATATGTAGAGAGCTAACGTTGAAGCAGAGAGTGCAGGTTGCAATTTGATGGCATTGAATAAAATGTTTGCTATGAACTTAGATGCCAACTGGCGGTGGCTCCTTGAACCTTCTGCACTAGCACAAGTATGTGCTTTACCAACACGTGATATCCTCCACGTGCCACTCGCCCTTTTTGTAGAGTGCACCTTTCATTTGCATCGAAGGTGTTCGCATTTAACAATGTACCTCCTATTTGCGGCAGAATTCACAACACGATATGGACGATGGTGCACAATGGCGTACTCTTGGAGCCATAGCTTCAATGCATCCATGGATGGGAACTCCAAACCCTCCTTGAGGCCGTCCACCTAGAATGGTTCTGGCAAATGATCCATGTTGCCATCTAATATTGCACCATGCTCATGTGTTAGGTCTCTAAACTCAGGAATGTCTGGCTTCCTCCCAAGCACCTTCTCGAACGCATGACATTCCTCTAATTCTAACTTGTCATTGTTGGTTAGTGGAGGGAATGGACGATCATCATCGGAGTCATCAGCAAATTCAACAACATACTGCTCAACACTTGGTTCCTCACCAACGTCCTCTCGATTGACTTCTTCCGAAACTGAATCGTTACCAGCGCTCAAATGCACAACAATGTAATCAGCTGGATCATAACCTTGGCCTGCTACATGCGTCAAGTATTTAGGGTTACCTCCATATGCTGACCAGTTTAGGTCATTACCTACATCTTCGAGCGAACCTGCACTTAGATCAATCCCATCTTGTACTAACTCCCTTTTCAATTTCCTTGCTGCGTCCACATCATCACTACAGCAACATCTCTTTGATGGCCCTGCCTTCTCTAACCGAGTTCCAAACAAAGGTCTCTTGTTTTGTCCTTGCCCATCCAAGTATCCTCGTACCAACTCATTCTTCGATATTGATCTATTGGTTCCCCCATTGCCACAACGGGTCCCTCCACCACAAGAAGAATACGTCACAAAATTCTTCTCGACGTAACAATAACAGGAAGACTCGTTTAGGTCCAAATTGTCTAGGGTATGTAACATCTTTGAAGCAAGCACCTTCAATACATACTTATGTCCTTGACCGACTTCGTATCTCAAATAAATACCAATCTCCACATTATCCTCGGTCCATTGAAGAACTTCTTTCACTCGTGAGCTTAGTTCATCTAAAGTGGGGCGGGTTGGAAACAAAATGGTCTTCAATGAGATATCCTCTAACTCAACATGTGCACACCACCATAGTAAACACGAACAAGTCTATCCATCTACACTGAAAAAATATCATGTGACTTCACAAAAAAAATACATCATTCATCCTAAATGTCATACAAATTGACCAACTTAAACTGATGCATAACTTAAATTTATGTAAACTAACACTTAACCAAAAATATTTAATTCACATCCAAAAATACCAAGAACTTGTCATACCACCGAACCTAGTCTATCATGCGACCAAATTTGTCTCTCCTCCATATAATACATAGCTACAAATTTAACCTAAAGCCATTTTTTATAGAACCATCCATTCAAGTCTCAACTAAAACCCATCATTACCACATATATACTAAAACACTCATAGCACCAACAAGCACATGCACACATTTAACACTACAATCATCAAATCCCCAATTTCAACGATTGAAATCATGGTTTTTGGCCCTGATCTACAAATTCCACCAATAAAAACAAAAAAAAAGAGAAGGGAAAGGATGAGTATACCTTGCTCTTATATTTTCCAAGAAATCCCACAAAAAAATGGCTCCAAATCGAGTGGATTTGAGAAGAAGAGGTGAGAGGGGAGAAAGAGAGAGGAGGAGAGTCGGTCGGGCTCCGGTGGGAGGAGGGGGCGAATGGGTGGGAGGGGATGGGGTGGGGCCCATATAGTTAAGTGCTGCCCACCCCTAGGAGGAGTGTGCCATCAACCTTGGTGCCATGGGAGGGAGGACGGCGCCAATAATATTGGCGTCGTCTTCCAGCCAAGTTAGCGCTAGGTCGCCCTATGGTTCCACGGTGGCATGGGTATGACACCAAAGATCCTGGTGCCATCCAGTTGGACCACAATACCAGTGACTCTAGCAACCAAAAAGGATTATTCCTGGAATAAGTTTTTTCAAGGGGTCTATTAATAAATAAGTTTTTAAAAGACCAAATTGTAAAAAATCTAGGTAGATAGGGTATGGTGGTGGCAAGTGGGTGTGACGATGCTCCTGGTGGCTCTACATGGAAAAGAGAGGAAATATATGGGAGAAGATAAACGGGGAAGGGTATTTTTCATCTTTCCTCGGGGTTAGAAACAGCCAACGTCTTTTGACGGGATGGAATGAGATGGTAGTGACACAATGGAGTGTTTTTAGTCCCATTCTAGTGGCATATGAGCAATTAGTTCATTTTAGTGTCCCACTCTTTTTTTCTTTTTGACAACTCACAAAATTTGTTTCCATTTTAGCGATGTACATTTAGAAAACAAACTTGTTCCACTCTTGAATAGGATAGAAAATGTAAGGAGTACTTGAAACCGTTAGTTAGGCTGGGTTCGGCACTGGAGGTTTCTAACCTCTCGTTATCCGCGTGCACGTTTTTCGCACTGCTAAATGGTGTTTTTTAAAAAAATCAATAGAAAAGTTACATTAAAATATCATATTAATATATTTTTCAAGTTCATTTTAGATAATGCTTAATTAACACCAGTACAGATCCCAACATTTGTGATGGGCCCAAATAAGCCTGGAGTACTTGGGTCATCAGAACAAAGTCATCTCAATCAGGCCTGAATTTGCACCGTTGTAGATGTACTCGTATAGTCCCAAGTATATATAGCCCGTCACCGATGACACTCATCCGTGACGGGCTCAGATGTACGCCCGATTGAAATGACCTAGAATATCTCAATCGGGCCCTCATACCGAGCCCGTCAGAGATGAGGTTTATCGGTGACGGGCTCAAAATATGGCCCGATTGAGATGACTTTATAGCCCATCATCGATGACTCATATCGGTGTTAGGCTTTGATTGATGCCTGTTAGAGATGTCTGTGCGTCCGTTACAGATGTCGTTTAATTGGTCCGATTGAGATATAGTTTGGACACACTATAAATGCACTAGTAACCGCTGTCTAAATTCATCCCACTGTTCACTTTTTTGGTGGGAGGTTGAAGGGGGCAAATTTTTGTTATTTTTAAAAAAAGGAAAATATTTGAAGTAAGTATAAAGGTTATAATATTTTTTTAAAATTTAGTAGTATGATAACTAATGTTTTGTTAAATTTTGTAGCGATGGATCGAAGTTGGATGAATGCGACAACTTTGAAGCATCATTGCAAGGAGTATAGAGATGGTGTTTTAAGTTTTATGAACGTCACGGAGGAGGATAGGAGAAGAAGAAATATCAAATACATGTGTTGTCCATGTAATGATTGCAAGAATAAGATTATGTTTAGTGGAGAGGAGGTACACTCTCACTTGATACAATGGGGATTCATGAAGGACTACACATGTTGGGTGAAGCATGGAGAGACAAAATCAGGTAATGGTGCAGCTGCAGACAGCATCGGTGCCGATAATCATGAAGATGAAGATGAGCGTGACATGTTTATTCCATCTCCATTGGGTGGTGAAATGGTTGATGTGGATCCTGATATGCTGCAAGAGATGTTATGTGATGTTGAGGAGCAAGCTCACAACGAGAGAGATTCGATGAAGTTCAGCCGGTTGGTCAGTGACTCCGAGACACCTCTATATGCCGGATGCAAGGCAAAGCACACAAAATTGTCAGCTACCTTAGACCTAATGAAGCTGAAGGCAAGTAGTGGATGGATAGACAAAAGTTTTACATAACTTTTGGGAATATTGAAGGCCATGCTTCCTGAAGAGAACACATTGCCCGAGACGACATATGAAGCAAAGCAGGTTCTGTGTCCCCTAGGGTTAGAGGTCCGTAGAATTCACGCTTGTCCAAATGACTGCATATTATACCACAAGCAATATACGGACCTAGAAGCTTGTCCTCTGTGTAAGGCTTCTCGATACAAGCGAAAGAAAAGTACAGGGGAGGGAAAGAAGTCAAAGCGGGGTGGTTCGGCGAAGGTTGTGTGGTATTTACTCATCATTGATCGCTTCAAGAGAATATTTGCCTACCCGAAGGAAGAAAAGTTAGTGCGGTGGCATGCCGAAGAGAGAACGAACGACGGTTTGCTAAGGTACCCTGCGGATTCGATTCAATGGAGGAATATTGATCGAAAGTACAAAGACTTTTTGTCGATCCCAGAAACATGACGATATGTCTGTGTACGGATGGCATGAATCCTTTTGGAGATATGAGCAGTTCTCACAGCACTTGGCTCGTCCTTATTCCGAACTATAACCTCCCGCCATGGTTGTGCTTCAAAAGAAAATATATTATGTTGTGCTTGTTAATCCAAGGTCCGAAACAACCGGGCAATGATATCAATGTATACTTGGAGCCTGTTATCGATGATCTTGAGATTCTTTGGAAAGAAGGCATGGACACTTGGGATGCATATGGTCAGGAGAACTTCAAGCTATGAGTTCTACTGTTTTGCACCATTAATGATTATCCCGCACTGGACAATCTTTCAGGACAAACCATGAAAGGAAAGAAGGCCTGCTCTGACTGTATGGAACATACACGCAGCAGGTGGCTGAAGAAATCCAGAAAGATGGTTTACATGGGTCATAGGAGATGGCTCCCGCTATGCCACGCCTTTAGAAGAAAGAAGAAAATTTTCAACGGAAGGAGAGAACTTGGAGCTGCTCCGAAGGATTTGTCTGGAGAAGAGGTCCATGACATGGTCAAATACATAACTAATGAGTTTGGGAAGAAAAGAAAACGTGGCAAAGAAAATGATAAGGGTATGTGGAAGAAGAAATCCATATTTTGGCGGCTACCATACTGGAAAGACCTTGAGGTCCAACATTGCATTGATCTAATGCACGTAGAGAAGAACGTTTGCGATAGTTTGCTCGGGCTACTGCTTAATATGCATGGAAAGATGAAGGATGGCTTGAATGCTCGCCTAGATCTGCAAGAATTGAACATTCGCAGTGAGCTTCAGCCTGTTACAGATGAAAAGACAGGAAGAGTGTACCTCCCACCAGCATGCCACACATTATCGAAGAACGAGAAGATCGCAATGCTATCATGCATGCCTGATATCAAGGTTCCTTCGGGCTATTCAGCAAGGATCAGTAAATACGTTAAATTGGAGGATCTAAAAGTGGTTGGAATGAAGTGTCATGATTGCCACGTGCTGATCACACAAATCTTACCAGTTGCTATTAGATGTATTCTACCACCCAAAGTGTGTCACACAATCCAACGGCTTTGTGCCTTCTTCAATGCAATCGGCCAGAAGATTATAGATCCCGAAGATCTAGATAAGATGCAGGCTGATATTGTCAATACCCTGTGTCACTTGGAGATGTATTTTTCACTATCTTTCTTCGATATCATGGTGCATCTCCATGTTCATCTAGTGAAGCAAACAAAAATATGTGGCCCAGCTTTTCTAAGGGAGATGTACCCGTTCGAGAGGTACATGGGAGTTCTTAAGTCGTACGTTTGAAATAGAGCAAAACCGGAGGGAAGCATCATTGAAGGGTACATGACAAAGGAGGTTCTTGAATTTTGCATCGACTTTATGGCCGAGACTGATCCTACCGGAGTTCCTGCGTCTCGCCACGAAGGAAGGTTGGCAGACCTTGGCACAATAGGCAGAAAAAAATTGTTCCCGATCAAGCTACCTATGCGTAGACTCATTTCGCTATGTTACAACATATCGCTGAAGTAACTCCATATTCCGAGGAGCATCTAGCGAAGGTCTGACAGGACGACATGGGTCGATCAGACATGTGGATCAACAGAGAACATAGTACTCGCTTCAATGAATGGTTCAAGGATCGTATCGCACGGTCGACCGATGGCCCAAGTGAGATAATACGAAGGTTGGCAAGGGGCCCAAGCTGGGATGTCGACACATGGCAAGGGTATGATATCAATGGATACACATTCTACACCGTCACACAAGATCACAAAAGCACAATGCAGAATAGTGGAGTCCGCATAGATGCATATCAGGATAAAGCTGGATCGAACACATATTATGGCCGCATAGAGCAGATTTGGGAGATGAACTACAGGAGCTTCAAAGTCCCTTTGTTTCGTTGTAGCTGGGTGAATATCCGAACCAGAGTTAAAGTCGACAAGGAAGGATTCACTTTAGTGGACCTGGCCAGGGTTGGATACACGGACGAACCATTCGTCCTAGCCAAGCAGGTCGAGCAGATTATCTATATAAAAGACCTCTCAAACAAGAAGTTGCACATCGTTAGGGATGGCAAACGAAGAATTGTTGGGGTTGACAACATTGTCGATGAATAAGAATACAACCAGAATCTTCATGTGAGACCTCAAATCGACCTTGATGATGATCCCGAAGACAAGTGGCATACGCTCGCTCAGACCAAGGCATATCCTTATAAATAGTGTCTTTGTAGTAATATAATTTGTAAATTGATGTAAGTAATGAAGTATTTTGTACCGGTGCCTTAATGAATGATCTGCATATCTTTCATGGTAGCAGCCTCTATCCTGCTCAATAAATAGTGTCCGTCCATGTGTGCCTCTTCATTTAATATTGACACGTAGCAGCCTCTATCCTGCTCTATAAATACAGGCCCAGTATTCCTCTGTGTTGCATCTAGCTAACCAAGCTCTGTGCATGGTAGGTTTGCTCTCCAAATCTGGCAGCAGCATCTCCGTAGGCAAGGATCTCCGTAGCATCTCAAGTTGTCTTTTGTGTTATCCTTGACTGGCTATTAATTTCTCATGGGTTTTGATCCATTCACATATATATTCATCACATCCATAGCCAAGTTGATCCATTCACATATATATTCTACACTTGTAATTTTGTTTTTGGGAACTATACTTGGTTTTTTAAGAACAGACCATCTACACTTGTTATTTTGTTTTTTTATCTACACTTGTTCTTTTTTAAAAAAACAGCCATGGACACTTGTTGTTTTTTTGGGCACTGCACTTCCTCTTTTTTTGATAAGAACATACCATCTACACTTGTTCTTTTTTTGGATCTACACTTGTTTGTTTTTTTTTGATCCACACTTGCAAATGATTGTAATTGATGCACAATTTCTGAGCAAAACTGAGGCCACATCTAATACTATCCTTTGTCTTGATATTGAGACTTAGTTTCTATATATATTAAAATATTGTCCTGATTTCTTAGGGACAGTATTAAAATACTATCCTGTTTAATATATGCTTAGAAATATATATTAAAATATTGTCATGTCTTCTCTCCACTCCCTTGGATTAATTAGGGACAATATTGAAATGATGTTCCTTTCCTCACCTTTCTTCTCTCCACTCCCCTGGATTTCTTCTCCTCTTACTGGCCAATGATGAATGCTCAAGAATAGACGATAAGAAGAGACCATCTATACTTGTTAATTTGTTTTTTTGGGTTCTACACATGTTCTTTTTTGCAAAGTTGTTCCATTCACAGCCACAACCATTTGATCCATTCACATATATATTCATCACAGCCACAACCAAGTTGATCCATTCACATATATATTCTACACTTGTTATTTTGTTTTTGGGAACTCCACTTGATTTTTTTGATAAGAACAGACCATCTACACTTGTTAGTTTGTTGTTTTTGGGTTCTACACTTGTTCTTTTTTTTTGAAAAAACAGCCATAGACACTTGTTTTTTTTTGGGGGCACTACACTTCCTCTTTTTTTGATAAGAAGAGACCATCTACACTTGTGCTTTTTTTGGATCTACACTTGTTCTTTTTTTGGATCTACACTTGCAAATGATTGTAATTGATGCACAATTTCTGAGCAAAACTGAGGCCACATCTAATACTGTCCTGATTGTCTTGATATTGATAGACTTAGTTTTTATATATATTAAAAGAATGTCATGATTGTCCTGATTGCTTAGGGACAGTATTAAAATACTGTCCTGTTTAATATATGCTTAGAAATATATATTAAAATATTATCCTGTCTTCTCTCCACTCTCCTGGATTAATTAGGGACAATATTAAAATGATGTTCCTTTCCTCACCTTTCTTCTCTCCACTCCCCTGGATTTCTTCTCCTCTTCCTGGCCAATAATGAATGCTCAAGAACAGACGATAAGAACAGACCATCTACATTTGTTAATTTGTTTTTTTGGTTCTACACATGTTCTTTTTTGCAAAGTTGATCCATTCAGAGCCACAACCACAGCAACAGCCAAGTTGATCCATGCATATATATATTCATCACTTGTTATTTTGTTCTTGGGAACTACACTTGATGTTTTTTGATAAGAACAGATCATATGCACTTGTTAATTTGTTTTTTTGGTTCTACACATGTTCTTTTTTGCAAAGTTGATCCATTCACAGCCACAGCCATAGCCAAGTTGATCCATTCATATATATATTCTACACTTGTTATTTTATTTTTAGGAACTACACTTTTTATTAAAAAACAAACCATCTATACTTGTTAGTTTGTTTTTTTGAATCTACTCTTGTTCTTTTTTTTGGAAAAAAACAGCCATGTGCACTTGTTTTTTTGGGGGCACTGCACTTTCTCTTTTTTTTATAAGAACAGTTCATCCACACTTGTTCTTTTTTTATCTACACTTGTTCTTTTTTTGGATCTATACTTGCAAATGATCGTAATTGATGTACAATTTCTGAGCAAAACTGAGGCCACATCTAATACTGTCCTGATTGTCTTGATATTGATAGACTTAGTTTCTATATATATATAAAAATACTGTCCTGATTGCTTAGGGACAGTATTAAAATAATGTCCTATTTAATATATTCTTAGAAATATATATTAAAATATTGTCATGTCTTCTCTCCACTCCCCTGGATTAATTAGGGACAATATTAAAATGATGTTCCTTTCCTCACCTTTCTTCTCTCCACTCCCTTGAATTTCTTCTCCTCTTCCTGGCCAATGATGAATGCTCAAGAACAGACGATAAGAACGGACCATCGACACTTGTTCTTTTTTTGTGGGCACTACAATTTATCTTTTAATGATAAGAACAGACCAGCTACATTTGTTATTTTGTTTTTGGGAACTACACTTGATGTTTTTTGATAAGAACAGACCGTCTACACTTGTTCTTTTTTTTGATCTACACTTGTTCTGTTTTTTGGATCTACACTTGCAAATGATTGTAATTGATGCACAATTTGTGAGCAAAACTGAGGCCACATCTAATGCTTTCACTTTCCAATAGTGATGTTATCAATATGTAAAAGTTTAGTAATGTTATTTTTCTTCGATAGAAAATGTCGGCGACTACTAATGGGACCACAACGAGCCGGACTCCAAGGTCCCAGAGTAAGATTCCTAAGGAAGTGTATAGAATAACAGAGGTGGACGATTAGGGATTTCCTACGGCTCCTGAGAAAGCTGTCAAAAACTTCTCAACAATCTGCGGAATCCTAGGGAGGCGGAACTTCACAATTTTGGTGGACCACATCTATCGGGTACCACAGGAAAAAAAAGATGAGGCTTGAAGAGAGTTCAAGGAGAGCTTTGAGTACCCAAGAGGCCGAGGAAAGACTGAAGCGGCAGGCTATCCGCAAGATGGGCAACTTGTGGAAAAATTTCAACACCACCCTCGTCACTGACTACGTCCTCAACCGCACCAAGCCAGAACCATTTTAGAAGTACCCATTTATCACCTAGGCCGTCTAGGACGAGTTCCATGTCGCCAAATCAACCCCTGAGTCTCGGGCAAAAAGCGAGGCCTATAGGGCGTTGCAGGCAAAAAACCTTCACCCGCACCGGCTTGGCACGGGAGGATACGCCGGGAAGCAGCAGGAATGGCAGAGGGAGGATCAAGTTGCCACGGAATCTAACACCCAGCCAATCCTTGTTGATATCCCAACTGCCCGAGCAAGGAACTGGGCAAGGGCAAGGGCGAAGAAGAATAGTGATGGAACAATGACGTTCCCAAACCCCGAAGATCAAGCGGTGTACGATAAACTTGTAAGTTTAACACATAAAACATCTTTCAATAGGTTGTATCGTACTCTTCATTTAATTCATCTTACTGTACGGCAGATCCAGCTGACTGCTGAGAGACATTCCTCCCAAGAGGTCAGCTCACAAAGACGCGAGGATGACATCCTCACAAAAGCCTTAGGAAATGAAGAACACCGTGGACGGACAAGGGGCATTGGCTCTAATGTCCCATGGAAGTATGGGTTTCCCCAATTCGCGTGGCAGTACAAGAAGCACAAGCTATCAAAGATGGAGAAACATGCACACCTTAAGGAGCAACTTCAGGAGGAGCTTAGAGTCGAGCTCGCCGAAGAGTTCAATGAGAAGCTGGCACGAGTGGAGGCTCGGGTGAAGAAATATTAGAAGATGATCGCCGAAGCTCCGCCCGCTGCAGCTCCCAGAGTAGAAGTGAGCCCCACGCAAAGGTGTAGCAGCTGTGCATCAACTGAGGAGGCGGCATAACAAGCACCAATCCCTGCCTCGGTGGACCACATAATGGTAAGAAAAATCAACAAATGCATATTTTGTATTAGCACCACAATACACCCTAGTAGTAATGACACGTACAATTTTATTGCAAGAACCCAATCATTTGCAATTCCGGCTGCAGAGGGTCTTGCATTCAAGCCTACCCCCGAAACTCGGGTTCATGGGGCGCAGCTGCTAGCCGGACATGCAAAAGTCCAAGTATACTTAGTGAAGCCCGATTGGTTGGGCTTCACTCTTTAGCACCCACCGAATGATGAGGTTCTGACCCTTGGAGCTGCACGTGGGACCTTTATCCAATGGTCCAAACAGAACATTAAGATCAATGTAACTCCTAGGCCAGCACCAAGTTCTCGTCCGGCACCGTCGCGTGCACGTACATATATTATAGTGGCCCCTCAAGCCAGAGAACTTGAAATTGCCCCTCATGTCGTTGAAGAAGATCTCCAATTACAATATGATACAGATTTCGGGGTCGACGGTAGGTGGACAGCAGGTCGCACCAACCCCCTCCTGCCAAAAAGTTGAAGAAGGCAAAATCTTCTCCACCCCAGATAGACACACGCAGAAAAGGTTCTGGAAAGGGGAGAGGAGTAGGCAAGGTGCAAGGGACCAATCTGGCTCCGAAGAAGCTTGATCTTGGCAAGGCGTCATCAGCTCCTTTAAAGCCTCCGGCAGACTTCACAATAGGCATGCCATTGGTCGGAGACGACACCTTATCCAGGATGGGGCCTGCATGCAAAGAGTTGCACGGGTATTACATGGAGAGGACCAACGCAAAGAGGAAGCATAGAGAGACCTCCATGTTGGGCTACCATGATAGTCAGCCGTTCCTCGGCCCTGCTGGCTTCATCGTCGTAGACTTCAAAGATCTATGGGACCTCTACAGGGTGCGAGCGATCGACACCAACCTCCTTAAGTGCTACTCCTTGTAAGTATTTATAGGTACGAGATATGATAATAACTGTCCATATCTTACTCTAACCCAGACTCAGGTCTTACTTGTAGGTAATCTGGAAGCATGTCCAAAAAAATCACCCTTTGTTGCCTTTCTCGATCCAACTATCGTCAACAAGACAAATATGCAAAACGATTGAGCCAACATGGTGGAATATATCAAGGACTGCTTATATGCCCATCAAGACAAGGACTTTACTATGTGTGCCTACAATCAACATTAAGCCGTGTACCCTACTTAGAATCAAATGCGCGACTCGTATAGCTCTAGTATTTACCTTGCAATTTAATAATGTCGCAGGAGTCATTGGATTCTTCTGGTAATAACGCCGAAGTGGAGTTTGGTATACTACCTTAACTCCAATATCAAGCCAAAAATATACAACTGGTCGGGCATCAAAGCTGTCTTGAACGAGGCATGGGATCTATACGTGGCAAAAGGCGGGAGGCATAAGGATGGACATCCCAAACTTGGTCACAAAAAGACTTCCCAATTAAACAACAAGTGGGTGACCAGTGTGGGTTCCACGTCAGCCATAACATGCGAACCTTAGCAGACAAGGTGACATTGCTCGACCTTGAGGTGTGTGGTACAATTGTTTATATACATAGGATGACAACTTTCCAAGTATGTGGACTAACTTGGCGCCTCACATGCAGGATAAACTATCAAACATTCTGGATAACAACTTCGATATCTTTAGAGAGAAGATAGCACAATTCATACTAGATGATATATTATCTCCGAAAGGAATGTTTAGAGTAACGTCCTAGGTAGCTTGATCGACTCTGAATGGTAGAACATTTGCAATGCTTTTGCGACAAACATTTGATTTTTGTAAATATTCTTTGTAATACAATTCTGCACGTTGTTTCTGTATATACTTGCTTTTCTATGTAATACAGTTTTGCAGGTTTTGATGCATGTCGATGGTTTGGAGAGCAAAAAATGAATGTGAATGACCATCGCACTTGTTCTTTTTTTTTGAACTACACTTGTTTTTGGAAAAAAACAGCTAACTACACTTGTTCTTTTTTTGAACTACATTTGTTCTTTTTGGAAAAATCAGTCATCTACACTTGTTATTTTATTGGGGGCAGTATACTTGTCCTTTTTTGTTAGAACAGGTCATATACACTTGTTTTTTTTAAACTACACTTGTTATTTTTTGGAAAAATAAATTCTTCTTTTGGGTCAGTACACTTGTTATTTTGTTGTGGCTGTGGCTATGAATGAAATATGCGAATGAATTGGTTGTGGATGTGGTTGTGGCTGTGATGAATATATATGTGAATGGCTGTGGCTGTGGCTGTGGCTGTGATGAATATATATGTGAATGGATATGGTTGTGGCTGTGGCTATGATGAATATATATGTGAATGGATCAACTTGCTGCTGTGGCTGTGATGAATATATATGTGAATGGATCAACTTGGTTGTGGCTGTGATGAATATATATGTGGCTGGGGCCTGGAATGGCTGGGGCTGGGGATTGGGGGCTGGAATGGCTGAGCTGTGATGTTATATATTTGTTATTTTTGTAGCGAGCATGGCTAGCAAAGGTCTCAGGCTAGCCAGAAAATAAATTTTATTTTTTTGATAATAAACTCATCCCTGACGGGCATTCCAAAAAAGCCCGATAGAGATAGGACATGGGCTCAACCTAATAGCCCGATAGAGATAGGACATGGGCTCAACCTAATAGCCCGATAGAGATAGGCTCATCCGTGACGGGCTCAGTACCATAGCCCGTTAGAGATATATCATCCGTGACGGGCGACAAACCGGGACAATATTTGACTCCTTGGTTGGTCAACCCTAACGGTGACGGCCTAGTAACTACGGCCCGTTAGAGATGTGTTGTCTCGTGACGGGCTTAGAACTAGGCCCGATTGAGATGTTTCATCCGTGAGGGTACTTAACACCCCTGGTTTGACTTTCAAACTCATCTGTGACGGGCATTTAATATAGTCCGATTGAGATAATGTGCATTCATGACGACCTTGTGCCCGTTAGAGATATTTTCTCACATCAGTGACCTTTGCACAGTGATGGGGGCTCATCCCGATAGAGATGAGGGTTAATGCCCGTTAGAGATAGCCGGTGCCGGTGTAGTGTAATCATGCTCTAATGAACTACACTTTTTTGCGTGTGGTAAGGTGATGTTTCTAATCTCCACCTCTGAACGCAACATTAGGCCTGCTTTGCCATTGACTAATAGTAGGAAAATCATGTAGTAAGATTTATGTGTTTTGTAGTAAGCCCAAACTTGTAAAAATGAAATTCCAATTGTATCGTATAAGACAGATTTATGCTTTCACTTAAAAACACATGAGTTTAAGTTTACACTAATTAGCAGTATATAAATTATAATGTATACCTTCTGTACCAAAATAAATAAATTTATTTTTATATGTGAATCTAAACATACACATCGAAATGTAATTGTACTGGTTAGTTTTGTCTTTGTATTGTGATAGAAAAAAATCTAAGTACATCCAGAAAGGTCCGTATGAATATTTATGACCATCCGAGCTTTAGATGCACCCGTTGGGGTTTGCATTGTGCAACTGATGTGTGTTTTGATTATTATTTTATGATAAATAATTGACATGTGAGATAAATAGTTTTGATATTTGAAGATTATTGATGAAGTAGTGGTGTTGTTGTATGTGGGACTGGTCAAACTGGGTGGAATAGGCCGGTCCGTGTGTTGTGTGTTCAAATCGGCCGGCCCAACGATCTAACCGGTTGGCTTCTGATTGGAGTCGGTTTTGGATTGTTTATTGGATACTCGTAATTATTTGGATACTCATAATTATCTCATGATTATGAATTCTAGGATTTTTATATGTATGTAATACTGTTGTGTGCTAATGTTGAGTTAAGTTGGGAAGAACTTGTGCTCGGATATGGTTTCTTATTTAATTCATGTGTAGGTGTGTCTAATACCTCGGGAAAGTATTGCTGGTGACGTCTGAATGATCCGGATATCATGCGGGATATTTAGACTAAAGAACAATGCACATGGTTGGTGAAAATTTTATGTGGCATATGATAGGGAGATTGTGTGTGTATAGGATGAGGAGTCAAATTTGAAAGGAGTCCAAATTTAGAAAAATTGGAGTTTGATTTCTTATATGGGAAGGTTTCCTAGTAATTATGACTTCTTGTACAAGTTGGGTTTGTGGGTTTAGGCTGCCTACCTCGAGTATAAATATAGAGGGGAGTTCGAGGCTTTCTAGTATAGATTTTGTGAGAGTTGAGTTTAGAGTAAAATTAGGGTTTCGAGTTTAATCAAGATTTATGAGAGCAGTGCTGTTGTTGCATTTTGTAAACATGAATAAAAGTAATAAAGTTTAATATACTTTGAGAAATCTTCAATTTATGTTTGCTCAGGTTTTGATGGTCACACCAGCAAAATACCATGGTTAGATCGGTGAGAACGCACTAGTCAGACCGATGTCTCCACAGTGGTCAGACCGGCAGCGGCAACAAGCGACGGCAACACGAAGAGCGGTTAGACCGACACGTCTACACCGGTTAGACTGGAGGTTACGGACTGGTCGACCGGAGATTCAACACAGTCAAACCGATGTACATCGGCTTCGAGGTAACTTTTAATTTTGCTAAAAGTTTTAGATTTTTGATATTTCAACCATTCATTCTCTTTTTGCTTGGCTTAGCTTAGTTCTTGCTTTTTGATCCTACAAAATATGCATATGATGGATGACAACCATATTCATGACGAATGTGTTGAAAACAATGGATGATGCATGCACACTACGTGTTATCTAGTCCATATTGTTCTCAACATAAGTCTACATATACATAATGCAGAAAGGGGAAAATTGTAAAAAGTAAACAAAATAGTAAGAAGATTAAATAAACATTATGCGTCATTGGTCTAACATAGTCGTTGTAATTCTAAAGCTACGAAAACTATTTTGTCATATTACTACAGATGATAAATGACCTAGGACAAACCCATAGCGTGGAAAGGCAATGCTATTTAATGGTGTACTCTACTTGTAAGTGTGCGAAGAATATGAATCTTGAAAATACTGTTCTCATGGCTTGTTTTCAAAAGTTTATTTGAACACAATCCGCTCCATTCCATTGCTTACTCCTAATCTTATCAGCCGTAGCCAAAAATTTTAAGTTTAAAACTTAAATTTAGAGTTTGATATTTTTTATTATAGTTTATTTTTTACATTGACTTTTAATTTCTAAAAAGTATATATAAAAGTCTTATCTATAATTTTTTTATTTTTAATAAGAATTACACATTATAATAAAAATACGTATCAGAAAATGGGTCGTAACTTAATAAGAATAAAAAATTTTCCATGCTAACTTTATACTGTGTTTGACAACATAATTTGGATGAAAATTTACTCGTTTTTCCACGTATGTTTTTAAAATGTTACACGGTATAATTTTTAAAAAATATATAGAAAAATTGTTTTAAAATTTATATTAATTTATTTTTAAAATTTAAAATAATTTATGTTAATAGTTTGTCTTATTTTACCAACCTCCTTAACCTTCTTCCCCCCTCCCTGGAGTCGGAAACACACCCTTTACTCATGTTTGACAATCACACCCGTCGTCTGAGTTGAGCCTACCTTCCCAATAAGAATTTTCTGTAGGCTCCGTGTAGCAAAAAAAAAAGGAATTCGAGTCAACGTAATTTCCTGAACACTCACATGAATTCCATGAGAAGACAGGATGACGATTTCCCAGTATTAAAGAATATTCATGTCATGTCAATGCTCGTTCACCGAAGAGTGAAGAAAAACCGAGCCGGAAAAATAGCAGGAAATTTTCTCCGAGGAGGACAAAAGGACAGAAAATTTTCGTTTCCTGTGAGCCAGTGCAAACTGTGCATGGAGTATAACTTGAAAGGCTAGACAGCTAATCTAGCTGGCGGTGTAATAGGACAGTAGTTGCGCTGCACTCTCTCTCACATCCATTTGCGCCGTGCAGTATCAATTTGCGCCGTGAAGTAGCAGTACCGAGCAGATGTCCAATCAAAATGCAGGCCTCAGATATCCTGGGGTCAGGGAAAGTTGGTGGTATTTTTTAATCGGAATAAACCAATCTTGTTCCCTGTTTTTCTTTTTACCCTGTCAATAAAAATACAGTAATTTAGTTTAAATACAGTAATTTAGTTTAGAAGTGAGTTGGTTAAGCTAGTGCGAATTAAATCATACGAAAAAGTAACTAAAAAATTTAGGTAAAACTTTTATATCTAATATATATATTATTTACGATTTAAATACAATACTGTAAACTATGATTACAAAATTCTAAAATTAAGTTTTAAATTTTAGATTTTGGTAGCACAAGAGTGTTCATCCTTTCGAATTTCTTTTAACAAGAACAGTTGAGATATGAGCATCCGAGCACGAAATCGTGGCAAGATTCAGATGATTGCCGCCTCCTTTCGGTGCTCTAGCTGCTAATACTAACGGGAATAATCATCTGGCTGTAGGTCGTTGTTTGATTGGTTTACACATGATTAGCCGGAATGAGAAAAACGGGTAGTAGAACTTGATCCTACCCCCATAGACAATCAAACATGTTCCCTCTTCTGCATGCAGCCGGATTTAGGTTTTTTATTAGGCCGGTGCGCTTAGCCCACAACAACACCACTTGCCTGAACAGGACAGCCACTGGCATAGGACAAGGAATCCACGTTCTATTCCGACCAAAATGTGCTATCATGCAAAATCCATCTCATGGTAATCTTTTGAGTTAGGGTAGCGTTTGAAACAAATTGTTTGTTTATTATAGAGAGAAAATATCTTTTTAATAAATAAATATACTTTCAGGTTTCGTTAAAATTCGTTGTGTTTTAAAATATGTCAAATCTTATCCTAAACTATAACATTTTGGAACAAAGATAATAACAAATAATTTAGAACAACTTGTCTAAACTGTATGGTAGTTTCTTGAAGTAAACATATGTTAAGAAAATATCTTTTTTAACTAATAAATATATTTCTTGGTTTTGTTCAGATTCATTGCTTTAAATATATCAAATCTTATTCTAAAATGTAACAATTTACAACAAAGGTAGTTAGAGCAACTTGTCTAAATCTCTAGCACTTATAATGTACCTTAGCAAAGGTTTGGATCTAATATTATTCTTTTACTTACTCATAATCCAACGGACCAAAATCTTACTCACTCATAATTCAACGGATGAAAATCGAGTCTATTTTTTGTTTTATATTATTTTCTATTTTTATTGTGTGCATGCATGTATGGATTTAATTGTGAAAGGTTATTCAAGATTTACTTTTTTGGCTTGCATGCATGCAGCTATTCGAGATTTGTTTCTTTTTTTCTTGCATACATGCTTGAATTTTAAAAAAATGATCGATTATATTATTGTAGCATTAACATGAATATGTTATTAATATGATAGTTTCTTAAATTAAACATATTTTAAAAGGATGAATCAAATAATCGGAGATAATAGTAATTTAGATAAATAATCTATCGTTACGTTGGTACTTTCCAGAAGGCCGCATGCAATCACTCCCATCTCCCCCAAGCTGTGTAACACGATTGTCACTACTAGAATCAACAAGTTTACCTAGGGTATATTTTTTCCCTACGTTTTCAAACACCCTAAGGAAAGATTTGTTCCCTGGGTAAAGTGATAAAACCGAAGGAAAACTTCTCTTTCCCTGGGTAAAATGATAAAACCGAAGGGAAACTTCTCTTTCCCTAGGAGGATCCAAGGATGATCCACTCTGGCGTCCTTTCCCTAGAAATTTTCCTAGGGGTAGAAATTTCCCTAGAAATTTGTGGGGTCCACCGAAATCCCTTACCCGCGAAATCCTTTGCCCGTGAAACTGGAAACCCTATCCGCGCTCCTTCCGCCCTTCCCTCCGCCCCTCACGCGCGCGGCGCGGCCCCTCCCTCTGCCCATCTCGCGCGGCGCCGCCCCTCCCTCCGCCACTCCTGCGCGTGAGCCGCCTGGCCCTCCCTCCGCACATCCACGCGCGCGGCGCCGCCCCTCCCTCCGCCACTCCCCCGCACGCTGTTCTCCCTCCGCACATTCGCGCGCGCACCGGCCGGCCCTCCCTCAGCACATCCGCGCGCGGCGTAGCGCCGCCCCTCCCTCCCTCAGCTCGGCGCCGCCCCTTCCTTCCTCAGCTCCGCGCCGCCCGCGCCGTCCCTCCTCGGCGCCGGCCCTCCCTCCCTCAGGTGTCATTTCACGTGCCAAAAGGCTCTCGCTATAGCTCTCCAAAGATTCTCCTTTTCTATCTCGCGCTGGTTGTTACTGATCCAGTACATTTCATTTTTACATTAAGGAAAAAGAATTAGTATTTCACCTCGAGCTAGACTACGATATTACACAAACGTTTTTCCATCCGCTGAACGGTGCGAATTTTGTAAAAATAATTATATATGATGCAATCATGTTTACTATTGATATAATCATTACTTACATCATAGGTAAACCAAAAAAACATCCAGATCAAGCTGTCTAAATTCTAAAATCCAAATTGGTCACCTGCTATGGTATTAATTTCAAACGGTCACCAAATATATATAGGAGCTTCGTTTTGGGCCTATCAGTACTTGATGAAAAGCCCTCAGAGTCCTTTTTTCAACGGATTCAGCCTCATCTCCAAATTCCATCTCAGTCAGCCACAATAAAAAAACAAAATGTTGTGTCACCTATAATGGACATATGGACCTGTAACTTTATTTGGACCCCCGGTCCAAGTGTGGCCCAAGTGGGATGCGTCCCAACCTAGTGGATCACGAGCCTAGAGACCACTTGGTCATCCTCCCACATTCTTAAATAGCTAGGTACCCCATTAGGATTTCTCAGGTTTTGTTTAGATTAAAGTTTAGTCATTGCTACTTTTTCAGATAAAGTCGTGATCGGTTAGATTGTCATTTTCTCATTAAGGGACCCCAACTTATCATTTGTACTCAATTCCTATTTGTAGTAGAGATTTCTTTTATCTTTCTCTTACTTGTTTCTTCATTTTACTTGTAGGAATAAGGTTGATCTGCATTGGCAAAATTAACAACCCACGGAGAGGTGTATCAATCCCTAAGACGCAACACAACAACATCTTATACGGTTATAGTCGGGTCGTCAACGTTTCTCCCAAATCGTAGTTATCATCAACTCACCAAAAGATCAGGCCAATCAAAGTCGTGAGCTTATCAAGTGAAGCTCATGTTTTATCAAGTGGTATTAGAGCTTTCGTTGCTTGTTAAGTTTTTATTTACCTATATCCAGCAAAATCCATAAAGTAGTTGCATCCAATACCTAGCCATCTTTGAGCCACTGCATTGTTCTTTTCAGTTTTTGCTTTGTTGAGTTTTGTGTTGCATTGTCATCATGTTGCTGGTCTTAGCGTTAGCTCGTTTAGAATTTTGAGTTCCGGTGACCTTTAGTACCACTATCGCCGCCGTCACCATGTCTTTGTTGTCGTCGAGACCTAAAAAACAGAATCATCTCGCTGTCAGGATTCTATTCTTATAGTTTTTAGAAGATTGTGTCGGTTGGTATTGAAGTTGTCAAGTCGATAGGGTTTTGGTCGTGTGCTTGTGCGCTTCTATTTTTGTACAAGTGAGGAAGGAGGAGGTGGGAGAGAGTTTTGTAGATTGGATCGGTCCAGTTGGTTTGTTTCCATCTAAGGTTGAACTTTCCACTTTTGCCGAGACCTCCCAACCACGCTCTCCTCTTGGTTTTAACTTGTACCATGACTTCCCATACACCTTCATGGAAAATTTTCGAGTGTCAGATTGGAGATCCGTTTGCAAAAATGGAACCAGCATATCTTCAGCATTCTATTTTTCTATAATTCTAATTTAGGGTTTGGACTTTTACACTTGAGTGCCTGTAATTTTCATATTTACATTTAAGTCCCTTTAATTTTACATGAAGGACCTTATGTTGGTTTTTGCTGAAAAATAAAAAATAGAGAAAAGACAGGAAGGTGCTTAAAAATAGAAAAGAAAAGCCACACCAAAAAAGAGAAAAAAATAAAAATAGAAAGAATAAATAAGGAAGTAAAAGAGAAAATCAGTTGTTATCTTTGAGATTGCTTTCATATATCAAAGTTGTTCTTGGGAGTTGTTTCTAGTGTTATCTTGTGGTATCATTTGTGTCTAGGCTCACGTCTTTAGTACGTTCCCAGGACCAGCACAATACTAACTTTGAATGATTATTCAACTTTGCATTCTTTGATTTGTGTATTTGTTATTCCTTTGCTACATATTTAAGCCTACCTAGAGCTCCACAGATTTGACTACAGCTGTACGAAGAGTTTGCCAAGGCATTGATACATCTAACCTCCATTGGGTCTAGTTGAGTCGGTGTGGTCACCATTCCGCTTGTATTGGTAAGAAATTGTAAGAGCTCGGTTAAAAGCTTAATTATATGTGACTTTGAGCCTACACTACCTAGTAGTTGATAGGAGCGTGCATATTCTTGTGTATGTTTCTTGTTTGCTACTAACCATGGTAGGATTGCTGTTAACGACCAAATTTGGTAAGCAAATTCCTGAGTTTGAAGCAAGGATTGAAGCGGAATTGGAGAAAACGCACGATCTGCGGAGACAGAGGCTGCATCGGCTGAGTCCGAATCGGCTACGGAGCCAGTTGACTGAGTCCGAGTCGGAACAGGATAGCCGATAGCCGATTCCGATTGAAGACAGAAGTAGGGGCTAATCCCGAAGGAAAGTTTAAGAGATAACTAATGGATTCGGTTTTCAAAGTGTGTTAAATATATTGCCATCTACGGATGAGGTCCTAAAACGGCAGTTGTATCTTTAAGTTAGGATATTTTGTATAGTTTCCTTTATAGATAATGTCGGTTTGGTTAGAAATATTTGAGATCTAATCTATAATAGGAATCGTGTTCGTTACGGACTCATTGTATATCCGGGTATAAATATGACTCAAGAACTTGTAGAAAGAATATACACACATTAATACAACTTCGGCGCATCTCCAACCTTTCTGTTTATACTTTTTCCCGATGAGTTCTTGCTTTGTTCTTGGGTTGCATCGGCTTCGATCTCCAGGAAAGGTAATTTCTTGTTACAAGTGGCTTGTGGTATCGAGGCCAATGCTTCCATCATCATGATACTCTGATTTTGATGTTGCAAACTGCTTAATTTACCATATGCGATATATAATTTAGATCAATGTACAGACCTATCTCTCGATTGGCTAGCATATCATTCAAGATAATAACCGACAGAGCTAGATCTAGAGGTTGATTCAAATTATATAGTGTATCTACCATCTCGAGGAATTCTCATTAGCCTAGATAGATCTCATGCTTCTTTTGGTACTTAATGCTGCATCTAATCGACCTATTAAGTCGCTTCTAGAATTATGTAGATCTATTCAGCTCAATGTTTATTATTAGAGATAGTGCCGGAGTTTCAGCTGGTCTTACCTGTTCTAATCATCTTTTATGTATTATTACTGTTAGATGTATTAGAATTGCCTTTTATATTAAGATCTCAATCTACATAAATGTGCTAAACTTGGCATAGATCTGTTAGGTTATACTAACAGCTGATTGATCTTAATTTAGCGCATTTAGTTTAGATTAATATAAAACACATCGGAGTACTAGCCGATTTACATTAGATTTGCGACATCGGCTAGCTTATGAATGTGTATAATTATTATTCTAACGTGCTTTTGGATACAAGTGGTTTATACGGTCTCGGTATACTACCGATCTATTCCAATCACTTGGTCTAAATGTACTTTGGGATAACAATTATATGTTTATTGATATCTATAGCCGATCGAGTAGGATCTAACCTTAACCAAACACCTATTCTTTGTTTTCTTGTTGGTTACAGGATCAAACCAACTGGCATGCCTGCTCAATCACCAAAAGCGACCAATTTGGACCTGCACTGGAGCTAAGCATATCTCCCAGGCTAGCGCATGGGAAAAATTCTCATCAACACGCTTTTGGCACGCCCAGTGGGACCCTAACTTCCGAATCCAGCACAATGGTGAACGTCTCATCGGCTGATCTCGACCAAGACAACATCATCCCAGTGACTATGGAAAAACTATCGGCTGAACACCAGGCCGACTATCAGCAGATGGTGGAACGGTTGCAAGCACATTATTTGCAATCCTTCGCCCAGACCAGATCTTTGTCAATTGTTCAGAAATACAAGTTTGTGATCCCCAAAGACTTTGACGCCTCCTCCAGCGAGGACAAGAAAGGCTAGAAGAAGATGGAGGACATCAAGCAGGAGCAGGACGATTCGGGACTGCACACACTTCAAGACCGGATCGACTCGGCTGTCCACCACGCGCTTGTCAACCAATCAGGCATACTGGTCAACACTTTGAACAATATGATAAGCACTATGGTTGATTCAAAGATAGCCGAGCAACTGTCGAGGGGGCCGACTTATTCTCTGACGGCTAGTTCCCGCCTTATAGGACGCTGTCAACCCACGGATTACCAGTCCCTCCACTCGGGCAGCCGACTCCTCCAGGGGGAGTCCCAATTTAGCCGAATGCACAGTCACCCGGCTGTGCAGTCGCATCCTAAGGTTCTGGTTCAGCAACAGTCTCAACACCAGGGCCTCAGCGTCCCGGTAATGACTCAGGAGCAGGTGGATGACATGTCCAATACCAATCGGCTATCCATCATACATAACGTGTCGATTGGTAACTACTTGTCGGATCCGCCTCATAACTCCGACGGCAATCGGCCTCTCCCCGAGCAAACACCACCATTTGCCTCTCGACCGCCTCCTGCCGTGAACCAGTTTCAGCATCAATTCCCAGGAGACAACTACGGGCAGCACTACCGGCCTCAGACACCACCAATGCAGTATTGGCAAGGACTCGTCCACCATGAACAATATGAGCCGATACCACAAGTGCAAGAAAACAAGCCTTGGGCCGATTTGATGCAGACGTTATGCGTGATCAGTTCGGCCTCAAGCCGAAGGACTCTCGCAATATACCCATACCCAGAATATTTCGAGAGGGTGCCTCTGCCGAACTGGTACAAGGTGCCGATTTTTCAGAGTTCTCTAGGCAGGACTAGGGGTGAAAACGGTACGGATAATATCCGGATTTCGTCCGAAGAATCGGATACGGATAGTGTCATCCGGATAATTTTCGGATAATTTCGGATTTGGAAACAAAAACGGATATTTTTCTCGGATACGGATACGGATACGAATATGGTAGAGACATTATCCGGCGGATAGCGGATACGGTCGGATAATATCCGGATACCTCAAAAATCGGATACGGATATTGTCAGCTGGATAATTTTCGGATAATTTCATATTCGAAAACGGAAACGGATAATTTTTCTCGGATACGGATATGGATACAGTAAAGGCATTATCTTGCAGATAGCGGATACGGTCGGATAATATCTGGATACCTCATCGGATAATATCCGGACCCTAGGTGTGAAGCCTTTGGCCAGCCGGCTCACGACCATAACTCCATAAGCCCAACAAAAAAGTACTATTTTGTGATAAACTATTTAAATTATGATATACACTTATGTGAGTGAATTATTTTTTATTATGAATGTCTAAAATTACTATGCTTGATTTATAATGATATTTGATATGAAAGATAATATGGTTATGAAATTAGTAAAACAATGTTGATATGGATATTTAAAATTTATCATATGTGTTGCTTAGCTGAAAAATTATAAATATTGATTAGTATGAAAGGGTTTAATATTCCGATCAATATCCGTTACCGTATTTGTTTCGATTCGTATCCGTTTCGTATTTGTTTCCGATATTATTTGTTTCCGTTTTCGTATCCGAGGTTTTCGATTCCGAATCTGATTCCAAAAAAAATATGAAAACAAATACGGTATATCTAGTTTCCGGCCGTATCCGATCCGTTTTCATCCCTAGGCAGGACAACATCTCTACATACGAACATGTCAGCCGGTTCTTAGCCTAGTGCGGGGAAGCATCGGCCACCGACGCGCTTAGGGTACGCTTGTTCCCACTGTCTCTCTCGGGATCGACCTTCACGTGGTTCTCATCCCTGCCTTACAACTCGGTCCAGAGCTGGGCCGATCTCGAGAAGCATTTCCACAGCTATTTCTACTCTGACACACATAGGATGAAGTTGTCGGACTTGACTAGCATTACGCAGAAGCATGAGGAATCAGTTCAAGACTATATTCAGCATTTCAGGGACATGAGGAACCGATGTTATAGCCTGGTGCTATCAGACTCTCAGCTAGTCGATTTAGCCTTTCATGGTCTCTTGGGTCCCATCAGGGAAAGGTTTTCGGCTCAGGACTTTGAAAGCTTGGCCCACTTGGCCCAGAAGGTGATAGCTCATGAGCAATGTTTTCAAGAATCCAAGAAGGCCTTCAAGAAAGTTAGCCACGTCGCCTACGCAATGGACTCGGACTCAAGTGACAACGACACGGAGGTGGCAGCAGTCGAGTGGACCAGGAATAAGAAGGCTATAACCTGCCAATGGCTGAAGAAATCGGCTAAGGAGGAAAAGTATGACTTTGACATAACTAAATCCGATAGGATCTTTGATTTACTGCTAAGGGAGAAACAAATACAGCTTCCGACCAACCATGTCATCCCATCGGCCGAGGAGCTCAAGAAGAAGAAATATTGTGAGTGGCACAACACCACCTCCCACAGCACCAACGATTGCAAGGTCTTCCGCCAGCAGATTCAGTCGGCCATCGAGGCAGGGAAGATCAAGTTTGAGGAATCGACTAAGCTGATGAAGGTTGACGGCAATCCCTTCCCTGTCAACATGGTCCAAGCCGGCCCTAGGTGAGCTGATCGACATAACAAAATGGCGTACAGATTAGCCAAAGCCAAACAGACTACCGTCGCCGACTCGGGCCAACAGGAGCCATCCAACAAGCCGACTGCAACCAACGCCGCGCCAATCAACATGGTCTACACCGGTAGCCGATCGACCGATCGTCGGCCCAGATAGGCGGACAGCCGACTTCGGTTCTAGCTGAGGGTTCAGGAGGATGAAGAGGCCCGATGTGGTAAACCGTACCAGAGGACACCTGATTGGCTAGGTGTGGCATATTTTCGCCACCATGATGGTTGTGATCCGCATTGGC